>SOPI01000505.1:0-1200000 GCA_021307395.1 Trypanosoma vivax
AGGATAAGCCGCAGTTCATGGAGATCGTGGCGCTGAAGAAGACCCTGAACGAGCTGAAGCAGCACCACAACAAGACGCGCACGGTGTCGTTCACCGGCACGATCGACAACGCCATTGCGAAGCTGGAGAAGATCGAGGATGAGCTGCGCCGTTCGCAACTGGATGCGTCCGAAATGGCACAGGTCCCCGTGGCGATGCTGAAGAACGTGGAGGACTGCATGAACGTGACTGTCGTGCAGACCGCGCTGCTTGGCAATGAGGAGCAGATCAAGCTGCAGCTGGAAGCAATTAAGAAGGCAAGTGATATCCGCAACGTTGCCATTGCGGACGGTGAGATGGCGATCGCTGAGGAGCAGTACTACATCAAGGCGCAGCTGCTGGAGCACCTCGTTGAGCTCGTGGCCGACAAGTTCCGCATCATTGGCCAGACGGAGGACGAGAACAAGCAGTTCAGCAAGATCCACGAGGTGCAGAAGAAGTCGTTCCAGGAGGCCGCCGCCATCAAGGACGCGAAGCGTCGCCTGAAGCAGCGCTGCGAGGACGACCTGAAGAGCCTGCACGACACGATCCAGAAGGCCGACCTGGAGGACGCAGAGGCCATGAAGCGCTTTGCGTCACAGAAGGAGAAGTCCGAGCGGTTCATCCACGAGAACCTGGACAAGCAGGACGAGGCGTGGCGGCGCATCCAGGAGCTGGAGCGCGTGCTGCAGCGCCTTGGGGACGGAGCGCTTCGAGGAGGTCAAGCGGCGCATCGAGGAGAATGATCGCGAGGAGAAGCGCAAGGTGGAATACCAGCAGTTCCTCGATGTGTGTGGGCAGCACAAGAAGCTGCTTGAGCTGTCCGTGTACAACTGCGACCTTGCGCTGCGGTGCATGGGCATGCTGGAGGAGATAATGGCAGAGGGCTGCAGCGCTATCAAGTCGCGCCACGACAAGACATGCGAGGAGCTTGCAAGCCTGAGCCTGCAGGTGCACCAGGAGTACCTGGAGGCGTTCCGCCGCCTGTACAAAACGTTGGGCCAGCTGGTGTACAAGAAGGAGAAGCGCCTCGAGGAGATTGACCGCAACATCCGCACGACGCATATTCAACTGGAGTTCGCCATTGAGACATTCGACCCGAACGCGAAGCAGCACTCTGACCGGAAGAAGGAGCTGTACAAGCTGCGTGCGCAGGTGGAGGAGGAGCTGGAGATGCTGAAGGACAAGATGGCGCAGGCGCTGGAGATGTTTGGCCCGACGGAGGACGCGCTGAACCAGGCCGGCATCGAGTTCGTGCACCCTGCCGAGGAGGTGGAGGATGGCAATATGAACCGCCGCAGCAAGATGGTGGAGTACCGTGCGCACCTGGCTAAGCAGGAGGAAGTGAAGATTGCGGCCGAGCGCGAGGAGCTCAAGCGCTCCAAGATGCTACAGAGCCAACAGCACCGCGGCCGCACGGTGCAGCAGATCACGCAGTAGTAACACGCTTGCATGTTTTTGTATCTCACCCAAGACCAATGTACAACCATGATGTAGTATTTGAGAGCGGTTCTCGGTTCACGAGCACCCCGTAGATGCCCATGAGCTCGCAGCAGTGTGACTGGCGGGTTGCCGCTTGGGTGCCCGACGGACGTGGCGTGCCTCTCGGCACCCCTCCCCCGCCTCCCCACAACACACAACACACACACACACACACTACCTCTCCCTCTCCCTGTTCCAGTACTCGCTGTCGCTCCCCTGCTCCGCTCTCCAACCCTGCCACACACAGTAGCACACTAGGCGAGAAGCTATTTCGTGATACCACACAAGATCAATCAACAAGGAAACGATGAGCGCGAAGGAAGTCGGAACAGTGGACCCCGCGGACCAGCAGCAGCCCGCGGTGCCCGAGGTGACGGACATCACGCTGGAGGCCGCCCGCAAGCAGAAGATCCACAACCTGAAGCTGAAAACTGCCTGCCTGTCGAATGAGGAGTACGTGCAGGACCTGCATGTCTCCACGTGGAGCGAGACGCAGCGGCAGAAGCTGCAGACGGCGCACGAGAAGGCGCACGAGCTGCTTGCAGCAGTGGAGGGTGGGACGAAGTGGAGCCTGACGGAGGCATACGACATCAGGAAGCTGATGCGCGTGTGCGGCCTGGAGCTCTCCGTGCGCGAGCTGTACAAGCCGGAGGATAAGCCGCAGTTCATGGAGATCGTGGCGCTGAAGAAGACCCTGAACGAGCTGAAGCAGCACCACAACAAGACGCGCACGGTGTCGTTCACCGGCACGATCGACAACGCCATTGCGAAGCTGGAGAAGATCGAGGATGAGCTGCGCCGTTCGCAACTGGATGCGTCCGAAATGGCACAGGTCCCCGTGGCGATGCTGAAGAACGTGGAGGACTGCATGAACGTGACTGTCGTGCAGACCGCGCTGCTTGGCAATGAGGAGCAGATCAAGCTGCAGCTGGAAGCAATTAAGAAGGCAAGTGATATCCGCAACGTTGCCATTGCGGACGGTGAGATGGCGATCGCTGAGGAGCAGTACTACATCAAGGCGCAGCTGCTGGAGCACCTCGTTGAGCTCGTGGCCGACAAGTTCCGCATCATTGGCCAGACGGAGGACGAGAACAAGCAGTTCAGCAAGATCCACGAGGTGCAGAAGAAGTCGTTCCAGGAGGCCGCCGCCATCAAGGACGCGAAGCGTCGCCTGAAGCAGCGCTGCGAGGACGACCTGAAGAGCCTGCACGACACGATCCAGAAGGCCGACCTGGAGACGCAGAGGCCATGAAGCGCTTTGCGTCACAGAAGGAGAAGTCCGAGCGGTTCATCCACGAGAACCTGGACAAGCAGGACGAGGCGTGGCGGCGCATCCAGGAGCTGGAGCGCGTGCTGCAGCGCCTTGGGACGGAGCGCTTCGAGGAGGTCAAGCGGCGCATCGAGGAGAATGATCGCGAGGAGAAGCGCAAGGTGGAATACCAGCAGTTCCTCGATGTGTGTGGGCAGCACAAGAAGCTGCTTGAGCTGTCCGTGTACAACTGCGACCTTGCGCTGCGGTGCATGGGCATGCTGGAGGAGATAATGGCAGAGGGCTGCAGCGCTATCAAGTCGCGCCACGACAAGACATGCGAGGAGCTTGCAAGCCTGAGCCTGCAGGTGCACCAGGAGTACCTGGAGGCGTTCCGCCGCCTGTACAAAACGTTGGGCCAGCTGGTGTACAAGAAGGAGAAGCGCCTCGAGGAGATTGACCGCAACATCCGCACGACGCATATTCAACTGGAGTTCGCCATTGAGACATTCGACCCGAACGCGAAGCAGCACTCTGACCGGAAGAAGGAGCTGTACAAGCTGCGTGCGCAGGTGGAGGAGGAGCTGGAGATGCTGAAGGACAAGATGGCGCAGGCGCTGGAGATGTTTGGCCCGACGGAGGACGCGCTGAACCAGGCCGGCATCGAGTTCGTGCACCCTGCCGAGGAGGTGGAGGATGGCAATATGAACCGCCGCAGCAAGATGGTGGAGTACCGTGCGCACCTGCTAAGCAGGAGGAAGTGAAGATTGCGGCCGAGCGCGAGGAGCTCAAGCGCTCCAAGATGCTACAGAGCCAACAGCACCGCGGCCGCACGGTGCAGCAGATCACGCAGTAGTAACACGCTTGCATGTTTTGTATCTCACCCAAGACCAATGTACAACCATGATGTAGTATTTGAGAGCGGTTCTCGGTTCACGAGCACCCCGTAGATGCCCATGAGCTCGCAGCAGTGTGACTGGCGGGTTGCCGCTTGGGTGCCCGACGGACGTGGCGTGCCTCTCGGCACCCCTCCCCCGCCTCCCCACACACACACACACACACACACACCACTACCTCTCCCTCTCCCTGTTCCAGTACTCCTGTCGCTCCCCTGCTCCGCTCTCCAACCCTGCCACACACAGTAGCACACTAGGCGAGAAGCTATTTCGTGATACACACAAGATCAATCAACAAGGAAACGATGAGCGCGAAGGAAGTCGGAACAGTGGACCCCGCGGACCAGCAGCAGCCCGCGGTGCCCGAGGTGACGGACATCACGCTGGAGGCCGCCCGCAAGCAGAAGATCCACAACCTGAAGCTGAAAACTGCCTGCCTGTCGAATGAGGAGTACGTGCAGGACCTGCATGTCTCCACTGGAGCGAGACGCAGCGGCAGAAGCTGCAGACGGCGCACGAGAAGGCGCACGAGCTGCTTGCAGCAGTGGAGGGTGGGACGAAGTGGAGCCTGACGGAGGCATACGACATCAGGAAGCTGATGCGCGTGTGCGGCCTGGAGCTCTCCGTGCGCGAGCTGTACAAGCCGGAGGATAAGCCGCAGTTCATGGAGATCGTGGCGCTGAAGAAGACCCTGAACGAGCTGAAGCAGCACCACAACAAGACGCGCACGGTGTCGTTCACCGGCACGATCGACAACGCCATTGCGAAGCTGGAGAAGATCGAGGATGAGCTGCGCCGTTCGCAACTGGATGCGTCCGAAATGGCACAGGTCCCCGTGGCGATGCTGAAGAACGTGGAGGACTGCATGAACGTGACTGTCGTGCAGACCGCGCTGCTTGGCAATGAGGAGCAGATCAAGCTGCAGCTGGAAGCAATTAAGAAGGCAAGTGATATCCGCAACGTTGCCATTGCGGACGGTGAGATGGCGATCGCTGAGGAGCAGTACTACATCAAGGCGCAGCTGCTGGAGCACCTCGTTGAGCTCGTGGCCGACAAGTTCCGCATCATTGGCCAGACGGAGGACGAGAACAAGCAGTTCAGCAAGATCCACGAGGTGCAGAAGAAGTCGTTCCAGGAGGCCGCCGCCATCAAGGACGCGAAGCGTCGCCTGAAGCAGCGCTGCGAGGACGACCTGAAGAGCCTGCACGACACGATCCAGAAGGCCGACCTGGAGGACGCAGAGGCCATGAAGCGCTTTGCGTCACAGAAGGAGAAGTCCGAGCGGTTCATCCACGAGAACCTGGACAAGCAGGACGAGGCGTGGCGGCGCATCCAGGAGCTGGAGCGCGTGCTGCAGCGCCTGGGACGGAGCGCTTCGAGGAGGTCAAGCGGCGCATCGAGGAGAATGATCGCGAGGAGAAGCGCAAGGTGGAATACCAGCAGTTCCTCGATGTGTGTGGGCAGCACAAGAAGCTGCTTGAGCTGTCCGTGTACAACTGCGACCTTGCGCTGCGGTGCATGGGCATGCTGGAGGAGATAATGGCAGAGGGCTGCAGCGCTATCAAGTCGCGCCACGACAAGACATGCGAGGAGCTTGCAAGCCTGAGCCTGCAGGTGCACCAGGAGTACCTGGAGGCGTTCCGCCGCCTGTACAAAACGTTGGGCCAGCTGGTGTACAAGAAGGAGAAGCGCCTCGAGGAGATTGACCGCAACATCCGCACGACGCATATTCAACTGGAGTTCGCCATTGAGACATTCGACCCGAACGCGAAGCAGCACTCTGACCGGAAGAAGGAGCTGTACAAGCTGCGTGCGCAGGTGGAGGAGGAGCTGGAGATGCTGAAGGACAAGATGGCGCAGGCGCTGGAGATGTTTGGCCCGACGGAGGACGCGCTGAACCAGGCCGGCATCGAGTTCGTGCACCCTGCCGAGGAGGTGGAGGATGGCAATATGAACCGCCGCAGCAAGATGGTGGAGTACCGTGCGCACCTGGCTAAGCAGGAGGAAGTGAAGATTGCGGCCGAGCGCGAGGAGCTCAAGCGCTCCAAGATGCTACAGAGCCAACAGCACCGCGGCCGCACGGTGCAGCAGATCACGCAGTAGTAACACGCTTGCATGTTTTTGTATCTCACCCAAGACCAATGTACAACCATGATGTAGTATTTGAGAGCGGTTCTCGGTTCACGAGCACCCCGTAGATGCCCATGAGCTCGCAGCAGTGTGACTGGCGGGTTGCCGCTTGGGTGCCCGACGGACGTGGCGTGCCTCTCGGCACCCCTCCCCCGCCTCCCCACACACACCACACACACACACACACACTACCTCTCCCTCTCCCTGTTCCAGTACTCGCTGTCGCTCCCCCTGCTCCGCTCTCCAACCCTGCCACACACAGTAGCACACTAGGCGAGAAGCTATTTCGTGATACCACACAAGATCAATCAACAAGGAAACGATGAGCGCGAAGGAAGTCGGAACAGTGGACCCCGCGGACCAGCAGCAGCCCGCGGTGCCCGAGGTGACGGACATCACGCTGGAGGCCGCCCGCAAGCAGAAGATCCACAACCTGAAGCTGAAAACTGCCTGCCTGTCGAATGAGGAGTACGTGCAGGACCTGCATGTCTCCACGTGGAGCGAGACGCAGCGGCAGAAGCTGCAGACGGCGCACGAGAAGGCGCACGAGCTGCTTGCAGCAGTGGAGGGTGGGACGAAGTGGAGCCTGACGGAGGCATACGACATCAGGAAGCTGATGCGCGTGTGCGGCCTGGAGCTCTCCGTGCGCGAGCTGTACAAGCCGGAGGATAAGCCGCAGTTCATGGAGATCGTGGCGCTGAAGAAGACCCTGAACGAGCTGAAGCAGCACCACAACAAGACGCGCACGGTGTCGTTCACCGGCACGATCGACAACGCCATTGCGAAGCTGGAGAAGATCGAGGATGAGCTGCGCCGTTCGCAACTGGATGCGTCCGAAATGGCACAGGTCCCCGTGGCGATGCTGAAGAACGTGGAGGACTGCATGAACGTGACTGTCGTGCAGACCGCGCTGCTTGGCAATGAGGAGCAGATCAAGCTGCAGCTGGAAGCAATTAAGAAGGCAAGTGATATCCGCAACGTTGCCATTGCGGACGGTGAGATGGCGATCGCTGAGGAGCAGTACTACATCAAGGCGCAGCTGCTGGAGCACCTCGTTGAGCTCGTGGCCGACAAGTTCCGCATCATTGGCCAGACGGAGGACGAGAACAAGCAGTTCAGCAAGATCCACGAGGTGCAGAAGAAGTCGTTCCAGGAGGCCGCCGCCATCAAGGACGCGAAGCGTCGCCTGAAGCAGCGCTGCGAGGACGACCTGAAGAGCCTGCACGACACGATCCAGAAGGCCGACCTGGAGGACGCAGAGGCCATGAAGCGCTTTGCGTCACAGAAGGAGAAGTCCGAGCGGTTCATCCACGAGAACCTGGACAAGCAGGACGAGGCGTGGCGGCGCATCCAGGAGCTGGAGCGCGTGCTGCAGCGCCTTGGGACGGAGCGCTTCGAGGAGGTCAAGCGGCGCATCGAGGAGAATGATCGCGAGGAGAAGCGCAAGGTGGAATACCAGCAGTTCCTCGATGTGTGTGGGCAGCACAAGAAGCTGCTTGAGCTGTCCGTGTACAACTGCGACCTTGCGCTGCGGTGCATGGGCATGCTGGAGGAGATAATGGCAGAGGGCTGCAGCGCTATCAAGTCGCGCCACGACAAGACATGCGAGGAGCTTGCAAGCCTGAGCCTGCAGGTGCACCAGGAGTACCTGGAGGCGTTCCGCCGCCTGTACAAAACGTTGGGCCAGCTGGTGTACAAGAAGGAGAAGCGCCTCGAGGAGATTGACCGCAACATCCGCACGACGCATATTCAACTGGAGTTCGCCATTGAGACATTCGACCCGAACGCGAAGCAGCACTCTGACCGGAAGAAGGAGCTGTACAAGCTGCGTGCGCAGGTGGAGGAGGAGCTGGAGATGCTGAAGGACAAGATGGCGCAGGCGCTGGAGATGTTTGGCCCGACGGAGGACGCGCTGAACCAGGCCGGCATCGAGTTCGTGCACCCTGCCGAGGAGGTGGAGGATGGCAATATGAACCGCCGCAGCAAGATGGTGGAGTACCGTGCGCACCTGGCTAAGCAGGAGGAAGTGAAGATTGCGGCCGAGCGCGAGGAGCTCAAGCGCTCCAAGATGCTACAGAGCCAACAGCACCGCGGCCGCACGGTGCAGCAGATCACGCAGTAGTAACACGCTTGCATGTTTTTGTATCTCACCCAAGACCAATGTACAACCATGATGTAGTATTTGAGAGCGGTTCTCGGTTCACGAGCACCCCGTAGATGCCCATGAGCTCGCAGCAGTGTGACTGGCGGGTTGCCGCTTGGGTGCCCGACGGACGTGGCGTGCCTCTCGGCACCCCTCCCCCGCCTCCCCACACACACACACACACACACACACACACTACCTCTCCCTCTCCCTGTTCCAGTACTCGCTGTCGCTCCCCCTGCTCCGCTCTCCAACCCTGCCACACACAGTAGCACACTAGGCGAGAAGCTATTTCGTGATACCACACAAGATCAATCAACAAGGAAACGATGAGCGCGAAGGAAGTCGGAACAGTGGACCCCGCGGACCAGCAGCAGCCCGCGGTGCCCGAGGTGACGGACATCACGCTGGAGGCCGCCCGCAAGCAGAAGATCCACAACCTGAAGCTGAAAACTGCCTGCCTGTCGAATGAGGAGTACGTGCAGGACCTGCATGTCTCCACGTGGAGCGAGACGCAGCGGCAGAAGCTGCAGACGGCGCACGAGAAGGCGCACGAGCTGCTTGCAGCAGTGGAGGGTGGGACGAAGTGGAGCCTGACGGAGGCATACGACATCAGGAAGCTGATGCGCGTGTGCGGCCTGGAGCTCTCCGTGCGCGAGCTGTACAAGCCGGAGGATAAGCCGCAGTTCATGGAGATCGTGGCGCTGAAGAAGACCCTGAACGAGCTGAAGCAGCACCACAACAAGACGCGCACGGTGTCGTTCACCGGCACGATCGACAACGCCATTGCGAAGCTGGAGAAGATCGAGGATGAGCTGCGCCGTTCGCAACTGGATGCGTCCGAAATGGCACAGGTCCCCGTGGCGATGCTGAAGAACGTGGAGGACTGCATGAACGTGACTGTCGTGCAGACCGCGCTGCTTGGCAATGAGGAGCAGATCAAGCTGCAGCTGGAAGCAATTAAGAAGGCAAGTGATATCCGCAACGTTGCCATTGCGGACGGTGAGATGGCGATCGCTGAGGAGCAGTACTACATCAAGGCGCAGCTGCTGGAGCACCTCGTTGAGCTCGTGGCCGACAAGTTCCGCATCATTGGCCAGACGGAGGACGAGAACAAGCAGTTCAGCAAGATCCACGAGGTGCAGAAGAAGTCGTTCCAGGAGGCCGCCGCCATCAAGGACGCGAAGCGTCGCCTGAAGCAGCGCTGCGAGGACGACCTGAAGAGCCTGCACGACACGATCCAGAAGGCCGACCTGGAGGACGCAGAGGCCATGAAGCGCTTTGCGTCACAGAAGGAGAAGTCCGAGCGGTTCATCCACGAGAACCTGGACAAGCAGGACGAGGCGTGGCGGCGCATCCAGGAGCTGGAGCGCGTGCTGCAGCGCCTTGGGACGGAGCGCTTCGAGGAGGTCAAGCGGCGCATCGAGGAGAATGATCGCGAGGAGAAGCGCAAGGTGGAATACCAGCAGTTCCTCGATGTGTGTGGGCAGCACAAGAAGCTGCTTGAGCTGTCCGTGTACAACTGCGACCTTGCGCTGCGGTGCATGGGCATGCTGGAGGAGATAATGGCAGAGGGCTGCAGCGCTATCAAGTCGCGCCACGACAAGACATGCGAGGAGCTTGCAAGCCTGAGCCTGCAGGTGCACCAGGAGTACCTGGAGGCGTTCCGCCGCCTGTACAAAACGTTGGGCCAGCTGGTGTACAAGAAGGAGAAGCGCCTCGAGGAGATTGACCGCAACATCCGCACGACGCATATTCAACTGGAGTTCGCCATTGAGACATTCGACCCGAACGCGAAGCAGCACTCTGACCGGAAGAAGGAGCTGTACAAGCTGCGTGCGCAGGTGGAGGAGGAGCTGGAGATGCTGAAGGACAAGATGGCGCAGGCGCTGGAGATGTTTGGCCCGACGGAGGACGCGCTGAACCAGGCCGGCATCGAGTTCGTGCACCCTGCCGAGGAGGTGGAGGATGGCAATATGAACCGCCGCAGCAAGATGGTGGAGTACCGTGCGCACCTGGCTAAGCAGGAGGAAGTGAAGATTGCGGCCGAGCGCGAGGAGCTCAAGCGCTCCAAGATGCTACAGAGCCAACAGCACCGCGGCCGCACGGTGCAGCAGATCACGCAGTAGTAACACGCTTGCATGTTTTTGTATCTCACCCAAGACCAATGTACAACCATGATGTAGTATTTGAGAGCGGTTCTCGGTTCACGAGCACCCCGTAGATGCCCATGAGCTCGCAGCAGTGTGACTGGCGGGTTGCCGCTTGGGTGCCCGACGGACGTGGCGTGCCTCTCGGCACCCCTCCCCCGCCTCCCCACACACACACACACACACACACACACTACCTCTCCCTCTCCCTGTTCCAGTACTCGCTGTCGCTCCCCCTGCTCCGCTCTCCAACCCTGCCACACACAGTAGCACACTAGGCGAGAAGCTATTTCGTGATACCACACAAGATCAATCAACAAGGAAACGATGAGCGCGAAGGAAGTCGGAACAGTGGACCCCGCGGACCAGCAGCAGCCCGCGGTGCCCGAGGTGACGGACATCACGCTGGAGGCCGCCCGCAAGCAGAAGATCCACAACCTGAAGCTGAAAACTGCCTGCCTGTCGAATGAGGAGTACGTGCAGGACCTGCATGTCTCCACGTGGAGCGAGACGCAGCGGCAGAAGCTGCAGACGGCGCACGAGAAGGCGCACGAGCTGCTTGCAGCAGTGGAGGGTGGGACGAAGTGGAGCCTGACGGAGGCATACGACATCAGGAAGCTGATGCGCGTGTGCGGCCTGGAGCTCTCCGTGCGCGAGCTGTACAAGCCGGAGGATAAGCCGCAGTTCATGGAGATCGTGGCGCTGAAGAAGACCCTGAACGAGCTGAAGCAGCACCACAACAAGACGCGCACGGTGTCGTTCACCGGCACGATCGACAACGCCATTGCGAAGCTGGAGAAGATCGAGGATGAGCTGCGCCGTTCGCAACTGGATGCGTCCGAAATGGCACAGGTCCCCGTGGCGATGCTGAAGAACGTGGAGGACTGCATGAACGTGACTGTCGTGCAGACCGCGCTGCTTGGCAATGAGGAGCAGATCAAGCTGCAGCTGGAAGCAATTAAGAAGGCAAGTGATATCCGCAACGTTGCCATTGCGGACGGTGAGATGGCGATCGCTGAGGAGCAGTACTACATCAAGGCGCAGCTGCTGGAGCACCTCGTTGAGCTCGTGGCCGACAAGTTCCGCATCATTGGCCAGACGGAGGACGAGAACAAGCAGTTCAGCAAGATCCACGAGGTGCAGAAGAAGTCGTTCCAGGAGGCCGCCGCCATCAAGGACGCGAAGCGTCGCCTGAAGCAGCGCTGCGAGGACGACCTGAAGAGCCTGCACGACACGATCCAGAAGGCCGACCTGGAGGACGCAGAGGCCATGAAGCGCTTTGCGTCACAGAAGGAGAAGTCCGAGCGGTTCATCCACGAGAACCTGGACAAGCAGGACGAGGCGTGGCGGCGCATCCAGGAGCTGGAGCGCGTGCTGCAGCGCCTTGGGACGGAGCGCTTCGAGGAGGTCAAGCGGCGCATCGAGGAGAATGATCGCGAGGAGAAGCGCAAGGTGGAATACCAGCAGTTCCTCGATGTGTGTGGGCAGCACAAGAAGCTGCTTGAGCTGTCCGTGTACAACTGCGACCTTGCGCTGCGGTGCATGGGCATGCTGGAGGAGATAATGGCAGAGGGCTGCAGCGCTATCAAGTCGCGCCACGACAAGACATGCGAGGAGCTTGCAAGCCTGAGCCTGCAGGTGCACCAGGAGTACCTGGAGGCGTTCCGCCGCCTGTACAAAACGTTGGGCCAGCTGGTGTACAAGAAGGAGAAGCGCCTCGAGGAGATTGACCGCAACATCCGCACGACGCATATTCAACTGGAGTTCGCCATTGAGACATTCGACCCGAACGCGAAGCAGCACTCTGACCGGAAGAAGGAGCTGTACAAGCTGCGTGCGCAGGTGGAGGAGGAGCTGGAGATGCTGAAGGACAAGATGGCGCAGGCGCTGGAGATGTTTGGCCCGACGGAGGACGCGCTGAACCAGGCCGGCATCGAGTTCGTGCACCCTGCCGAGGAGGTGGAGGATGGCAATATGAACCGCCGCAGCAAGATGGTGGAGTACCGTGCGCACCTGGCTAAGCAGGAGGAAGTGAAGATTGCGGCCGAGCGCGAGGAGCTCAAGCGCTCCAAGATGCTACAGAGCCAACAGCACCGCGGCCGCACGGTGCAGCAGATCACGCAGTAGTAACACGCTTGCATGTTTTTGTATCTCACCCAAGACCAATGTACAACCATGATGTAGTATTTGAGAGCGGTTCTCGGTTCACGAGCACCCCGTAGATGCCCATGAGCTCGCAGCAGTGTGACTGGCGGGTTGCCGCTTGGGTGCCCGACGGACGTGGCGTGCCTCTCGGCACCCCTCCCCCGCCTCCCCACACACACACACACACACACACACACTACCTCTCCCTCTCCCTGTTCCAGTACTCGCTGTCGCTCCCCCTGCTCCGCTCTCCAACCCTGCCACACACAGTAGCACACTAGGCGAGAAGCTATTTCGTGATACCACACAAGATCAATCAACAAGGAAACGATGAGCGCGAAGGAAGTCGGAACAGTGGACCCCGCGGACCAGCAGCAGCCCGCGGTGCCCGAGGTGACGGACATCACGCTGGAGGCCGCCCGCAAGCAGAAGATCCACAACCTGAAGCTGAAAACTGCCTGCCTGTCGAATGAGGAGTACGTGCAGGACCTGCATGTCTCCACGTGGAGCGAGACGCAGCGGCAGAAGCTGCAGACGGCGCACGAGAAGGCGCACGAGCTGCTTGCAGCAGTGGAGGGTGGGACGAAGTGGAGCCTGACGGAGGCATACGACATCAGGAAGCTGATGCGCGTGTGCGGCCTGGAGCTCTCCGTGCGCGAGCTGTACAAGCCGGAGGATAAGCCGCAGTTCATGGAGATCGTGGCGCTGAAGAAGACCCTGAACGAGCTGAAGCAGCACCACAACAAGACGCGCACGGTGTCGTTCACCGGCACGATCGACAACGCCATTGCGAAGCTGGAGAAGATCGAGGATGAGCTGCGCCGTTCGCAACTGGATGCGTCCGAAATGGCACAGGTCCCCGTGGCGATGCTGAAGAACGTGGAGGACTGCATGAACGTGACTGTCGTGCAGACCGCGCTGCTTGGCAATGAGGAGCAGATCAAGCTGCAGCTGGAAGCAATTAAGAAGGCAAGTGATATCCGCAACGTTGCCATTGCGGACGGTGAGATGGCGATCGCTGAGGAGCAGTACTACATCAAGGCGCAGCTGCTGGAGCACCTCGTTGAGCTCGTGGCCGACAAGTTCCGCATCATTGGCCAGACGGAGGACGAGAACAAGCAGTTCAGCAAGATCCACGAGGTGCAGAAGAAGTCGTTCCAGGAGGCCGCCGCCATCAAGGACGCGAAGCGTCGCCTGAAGCAGCGCTGCGAGGACGACCTGAAGAGCCTGCACGACACGATCCAGAAGGCCGACCTGGAGGACGCAGAGGCCATGAAGCGCTTTGCGTCACAGAAGGAGAAGTCCGAGCGGTTCATCCACGAGAACCTGGACAAGCAGGACGAGGCGTGGCGGCGCATCCAGGAGCTGGAGCGCGTGCTGCAGCGCCTTGGGACGGAGCGCTTCGAGGAGGTCAAGCGGCGCATCGAGGAGAATGATCGCGAGGAGAAGCGCAAGGTGGAATACCAGCAGTTCCTCGATGTGTGTGGGCAGCACAAGAAGCTGCTTGAGCTGTCCGTGTACAACTGCGACCTTGCGCTGCGGTGCATGGGCATGCTGGAGGAGATAATGGCAGAGGGCTGCAGCGCTATCAAGTCGCGCCACGACAAGACATGCGAGGAGCTTGCAAGCCTGAGCCTGCAGGTGCACCAGGAGTACCTGGAGGCGTTCCGCCGCCTGTACAAAACGTTGGGCCAGCTGGTGTACAAGAAGGAGAAGCGCCTCGAGGAGATTGACCGCAACATCCGCACGACGCATATTCAACTGGAGTTCGCCATTGAGACATTCGACCCGAACGCGAAGCAGCACTCTGACCGGAAGAAGGAGCTGTACAAGCTGCGTGCGCAGGTGGAGGAGGAGCTGGAGATGCTGAAGGACAAGATGGCGCAGGCGCTGGAGATGTTTGGCCCGACGGAGGACGCGCTGAACCAGGCCGGCATCGAGTTCGTGCACCCTGCCGAGGAGGTGGAGGATGGCAATATGAACCGCCGCAGCAAGATGGTGGAGTACCGTGCGCACCTGGCTAAGCAGGAGGAAGTGAAGATTGCGGCCGAGCGCGAGGAGCTCAAGCGCTCCAAGATGCTACAGAGCCAACAGCACCGCGGCCGCACGGTGCAGCAGATCACGCAGTAGTAACACGCTTGCATGTTTTTGTATCTCACCCAAGACCAATGTACAACCATGATGTAGTATTTGAGAGCGGTTCTCGGTTCACGAGCACCCCGTAGATGCCCATGAGCTCGCAGCAGTGTGACTGGCGGGTTGCCGCTTGGGTGCCCGACGGACGTGGCGTGCCTCTCGGCACCCCTCCCCCGCCTCCCCACACACACACACACACACACACACACTACCTCTCCCTCTCCCTGTTCCAGTACTCGCTGTCGCTCCCCCTGCTCCGCTCTCCAACCCTGCCACACACAGTAGCACACTAGGCGAGAAGCTATTTCGTGATACCACACAAGATCAATCAACAAGGAAACGATGAGCGCGAAGGAAGTCGGAACAGTGGACCCCGCGGACCAGCAGCAGCCCGCGGTGCCCGAGGTGACGGACATCACGCTGGAGGCCGCCCGCAAGCAGAAGATCCACAACCTGAAGCTGAAAACTGCCTGCCTGTCGAATGAGGAGTACGTGCAGGACCTGCATGTCTCCACGTGGAGCGAGACGCAGCGGCAGAAGCTGCAGACGGCGCACGAGAAGGCGCACGAGCTGCTTGCAGCAGTGGAGGGTGGGACGAAGTGGAGCCTGACGGAGGCATACGACATCAGGAAGCTGATGCGCGTGTGCGGCCTGGAGCTCTCCGTGCGCGAGCTGTACAAGCCGGAGGATAAGCCGCAGTTCATGGAGATCGTGGCGCTGAAGAAGACCCTGAACGAGCTGAAGCAGCACCACAACAAGACGCGCACGGTGTCGTTCACCGGCACGATCGACAACGCCATTGCGAAGCTGGAGAAGATCGAGGATGAGCTGCGCCGTTCGCAACTGGATGCGTCCGAAATGGCACAGGTCCCCGTGGCGATGCTGAAGAACGTGGAGGACTGCATGAACGTGACTGTCGTGCAGACCGCGCTGCTTGGCAATGAGGAGCAGATCAAGCTGCAGCTGGAAGCAATTAAGAAGGCAAGTGATATCCGCAACGTTGCCATTGCGGACGGTGAGATGGCGATCGCTGAGGAGCAGTACTACATCAAGGCGCAGCTGCTGGAGCACCTCGTTGAGCTCGTGGCCGACAAGTTCCGCATCATTGGCCAGACGGAGGACGAGAACAAGCAGTTCAGCAAGATCCACGAGGTGCAGAAGAAGTCGTTCCAGGAGGCCGCCGCCATCAAGGACGCGAAGCGTCGCCTGAAGCAGCGCTGCGAGGACGACCTGAAGAGCCTGCACGACACGATCCAGAAGGCCGACCTGGAGGACGCAGAGGCCATGAAGCGCTTTGCGTCACAGAAGGAGAAGTCCGAGCGGTTCATCCACGAGAACCTGGACAAGCAGGACGAGGCGTGGCGGCGCATCCAGGAGCTGGAGCGCGTGCTGCAGCGCCTTGGGACGGAGCGCTTCGAGGAGGTCAAGCGGCGCATCGAGGAGAATGATCGCGAGGAGAAGCGCAAGGTGGAATACCAGCAGTTCCTCGATGTGTGTGGGCAGCACAAGAAGCTGCTTGAGCTGTCCGTGTACAACTGCGACCTTGCGCTGCGGTGCATGGGCATGCTGGAGGAGATAATGGCAGAGGGCTGCAGCGCTATCAAGTCGCGCCACGACAAGACATGCGAGGAGCTTGCAAGCCTGAGCCTGCAGGTGCACCAGGAGTACCTGGAGGCGTTCCGCCGCCTGTACAAAACGTTGGGCCAGCTGGTGTACAAGAAGGAGAAGCGCCTCGAGGAGATTGACCGCAACATCCGCACGACGCATATTCAACTGGAGTTCGCCATTGAGACATTCGACCCGAACGCGAAGCAGCACTCTGACCGGAAGAAGGAGCTGTACAAGCTGCGTGCGCAGGTGGAGGAGGAGCTGGAGATGCTGAAGGACAAGATGGCGCAGGCGCTGGAGATGTTTGGCCCGACGGAGGACGCGCTGAACCAGGCCGGCATCGAGTTCGTGCACCCTGCCGAGGAGGTGGAGGATGGCAATATGAACCGCCGCAGCAAGATGGTGGAGTACCGTGCGCACCTGGCTAAGCAGGAGGAAGTGAAGATTGCGGCCGAGCGCGAGGAGCTCAAGCGCTCCAAGATGCTACAGAGCCAACAGCACCGCGGCCGCACGGTGCAGCAGATCACGCAGTAGTAACACGCTTGCATGTTTTTGTATCTCACCCAAGACCAATGTACAACCATGATGTAGTATTTGAGAGCGGTTCTCGGTTCACGAGCACCCCGTAGATGCCCATGAGCTCGCAGCAGTGTGACTGGCGGGTTGCCGCTTGGGTGCCCGACGGACGTGGCGTGCCTCTCGGCACCCCTCCCCCGCCTCCCCACACACACACACACACACACACACACACTACCTCTCCCTCTCCCTGTTCCAGTACTCGCTGTCGCTCCCCCTGCTCCGCTCTCCAACCCTGCCACACACAGTAGCACACTAGGCGAGAAGCTATTTCGTGATACCACACAAGATCAATCAACAAGGAAACGATGAGCGCGAAGGAAGTCGGAACAGTGGACCCCGCGGACCAGCAGCAGCCCGCGGTGCCCGAGGTGACGGACATCACGCTGGAGGCCGCCCGCAAGCAGAAGATCCACAACCTGAAGCTGAAAACTGCCTGCCTGTCGAATGAGGAGTACGTGCAGGACCTGCATGTCTCCACGTGGAGCGAGACGCAGCGGCAGAAGCTGCAGACGGCGCACGAGAAGGCGCACGAGCTGCTTGCAGCAGTGGAGGGTGGGACGAAGTGGAGCCTGACGGAGGCATACGACATCAGGAAGCTGATGCGCGTGTGCGGCCTGGAGCTCTCCGTGCGCGAGCTGTACAAGCCGGAGGATAAGCCGCAGTTCATGGAGATCGTGGCGCTGAAGAAGACCCTGAACGAGCTGAAGCAGCACCACAACAAGACGCGCACGGTGTCGTTCACCGGCACGATCGACAACGCCATTGCGAAGCTGGAGAAGATCGAGGATGAGCTGCGCCGTTCGCAACTGGATGCGTCCGAAATGGCACAGGTCCCCGTGGCGATGCTGAAGAACGTGGAGGACTGCATGAACGTGACTGTCGTGCAGACCGCGCTGCTTGGCAATGAGGAGCAGATCAAGCTGCAGCTGGAAGCAATTAAGAAGGCAAGCGATATCCGCAACGTTGCCATTGCGGACGGTGAGATGGCGATCGCTGAGGAGCAGTACTACATCAAGGCGCAGCTGCTGGAGCACCTCGTTGAGCTCGTGGCCGACAAGTTCCGCATCATTGGCCAGACGGAGGACGAGAACAAGCAGTTCAGCAAGATCCACGAGGTGCAGAAGAAGTCGTTCCAGGAGGCCGCCGCCATCAAGGACGCGAAGCGTCGCCTGAAGCAGCGCTGCGAGGACGACCTGAAGAGCCTGCACGACACGATCCAGAAGGCCGACCTGGAGGACGCAGAGGCCATGAAGCGCTTTGCGTCACAGAAGGAGAAGTCCGAGCGGTTCATCCACGAGAACCTGGACAAGCAGGACGAGGCGTGGCGGCGCATCCAGGAGCTGGAGCGCGTGCTGCAGCGCCTTGGGACGGAGCGCTTCGAGGAGGTCAAGCGGCGCATCGAGGAGAATGATCGCGAGGAGAAGCGCAAGGTGGAATACCAGCAGTTCCTCGATGTGTGTGGGCAGCACAAGAAGCTGCTTGAGCTGTCCGTGTACAACTGTGACCTTGCGCTGCGGTGCATGGGCATGCTGGAGGAGATAATGGCAGAGGGCTGCAGCGCTATCAAGTCGCGCCACGACAAGACATGCGAGGAGCTTGCAAGCCTGAGCCTGCAGGTGCACCAGGAGTACCTGGAGGCGTTCCGCCGCCTGTACAAAACGTTGGGCCAGCTGGTGTACAAGAAGGAGAAGCGCCTCGAGGAGATTGACCGCAACATCCGCACGACGCATATTCAACTGGAGTTCGCCATTGAGACATTCGACCCGAACGCGAAGCAGCACTCTGACCGGAAGAAGGAGCTGTACAAGCTGCGTGCGCAGGTGGAGGAGGAGCTGGAGATGCTGAAGGACAAGATGGCGCAGGCGCTGGAGATGTTTGGCCCGACGGAGGACGCGCTGAACCAGGCCGGCATCGAGTTCGTGCACCCTGCCGAGGAGGTGGAGGATGGCAATATGAACCGCCGCAGCAAGATGGTGGAGTACCGTGCGCACCTGGCTAAGCAGGAGGAAGTGAAGATTGCGGCCGAGCGCGAGGAGCTCAAGCGCTCCAAGATGCTACAGAGCCAACAGCACCGCGGCCGCACGGTGCAGCAGATCACGCAGTAGTAACACGCTTGCATGTTTTTGTATCTCACCCAAGACCAATGTACAACCATGATGTAGTATTTGAGAGCGGTTCTCGGTTCACGAGCACCCCGTAGATGCCCATGAGCTCGCAGCAGTGTGACTGGCGGGTTGCCGCTTGGGTGCCCGACGGACGTGGCGTGCCTCTCGGCACCCCTCCCCCGCCTCCCCACACACACACACACACACACACACTACCTCTCCCTCTCCCTGTTCCAGTACTCGCTGTCGCTCCCCCTGCTCCGCTCTCCAACCCTGCCACACACAGTAGCACACTAGGCGAGAAGCTATTTCGTGATACCACACAAGATCAATCAACAAGGAAACGATGAGCGCGAAGGAAGTCGGAACAGTGGACCCCGCGGACCAGCAGCAGCCCGCGGTGCCCGAGGTGACGGACATCACGCTGGAGGCCGCCCGCAAGCAGAAGATCCACAACCTGAAGCTGAAAACTGCCTGCCTGTCGAATGAGGAGTACGTGCAGGACCTGCATGTCTCCACGTGGAGCGAGACGCAGCGGCAGAAGCTGCAGACGGCGCACGAGAAGGCGCACGAGCTGCTTGCAGCAGTGGAGGGTGGGACGAAGTGGAGCCTGACGGAGGCATACGACATCAGGAAGCTGATGCGCGTGTGCGGCCTGGAGCTCTCCGTGCGCGAGCTGTACAAGCCGGAGGATAAGCCGCAGTTCATGGAGATCGTGGCGCTGAAGAAGACCCTGAACGAGCTGAAGCAGCACCACAACAAGACGCGCACGGTGTCGTTCACCGGCACGATCGACAACGCCATTGCGAAGCTGGAGAAGATCGAGGATGAGCTGCGCCGTTCGCAACTGGATGCGTCCGAAATGGCACAGGTCCCCGTGGCGATGCTGAAGAACGTGGAGGACTGCATGAACGTGACTGTCGTGCAGACCGCGCTGCTTGGCAATGAGGAGCAGATCAAGCTGCAGCTGGAAGCAATTAAGAAGGCAAGCGATATCCGCAACGTTGCCATTGCGGACGGTGAGATGGCGATCGCTGAGGAGCAGTACTACATCAAGGCGCAGCTGCTGGAGCACCTCGTTGAGCTCGTGGCCGACAAGTTCCGCATCATTGGCCAGACGGAGGACGAGAACAAGCAGTTCAGCAAGATCCACGAGGTGCAGAAGAAGTCGTTCCAGGAGGCCGCCGCCATCAAGGACGCGAAGCGTCGCCTGAAGCAGCGCTGCGAGGACGACCTGAAGAGCCTGCACGACACGATCCAGAAGGCCGACCTGGAGGACGCAGAGGCCATGAAGCGCTTTGCGTCACAGAAGGAGAAGTCCGAGCGGTTCATCCACGAGAACCTGGACAAGCAGGACGAGGCGTGGCGGCGCATCCAGGAGCTGGAGCGCGTGCTGCAGCGCCTTGGGACGGAGCGCTTCGAGGAGGTCAAGCGGCGCATCGAGGAGAATGATCGCGAGGAGAAGCGCAAGGTGGAATACCAGCAGTTCCTCGATGTGTGTGGGCAGCACAAGAAGCTGCTTGAGCTGTCCGTGTACAACTGCGACCTTGCGCTGCGGTGCATGGGCATGCTGGAGGAGATAATGGCAGAGGGCTGCAGCGCTATCAAGTCGCGCCACGACAAGACATGCGAGGAGCTTGCAAGCCTGAGCCTGCAGGTGCACCAGGAGTACCTGGAGGCGTTCCGCCGCCTGTACAAAACGTTGGGCCAGCTGGTGTACAAGAAGGAGAAGCGCCTCGAGGAGATTGACCGCAACATCCGCACGACGCATATTCAACTGGAGTTCGCCATTGAGACATTCGACCCGAACGCGAAGCAGCACTCTGACCGGAAGAAGGAGCTGTACAAGCTGCGTGCGCAGGTGGAGGAGGAGCTGGAGATGCTGAAGGACAAGATGGCGCAGGCGCTGGAGATGTTTGGCCCGACGGAGGACGCGCTGAACCAGGCCGGCATCGAGTTCGTGCACCCTGCCGAGGAGGTGGAGGATGGCAATATGAACCGCCGCAGCAAGATGGTGGAGTACCGTGCGCACCTGGCTAAGCAGGAGGAAGTGAAGATTGCGGCCGAGCGCGAGGAGCTCAAGCGCTCCAAGATGCTACAGAGCCAACAGCACCGCGGCCGCACGGTGCAGCAGATCACGCAGTAGTAACACGCTTGCATGTTTTTGTATCTCACCCAAGACCAATGTACAACCATGATGTAGTATTTGAGAGCGGTTCTCGGTTCACGAGCACCCCGTAGATGCCCATGAGCTCGCAGCAGTGTGACTGGCGGGTTGCCGCTTGGGTGCCCGACGGACGTGGCGTGCCTCTCGGCACCCCTCCCCCGCCTCCACACACACACACACACACACACACACACTACCTCTCCCTCTCCCTGTTCCAGTACTCGCTGTCGCTCCCCCTGCTCCGCTCTCCAACCCTGCCACACACAGTAGCACACTAGGCGAGAAGCTATTTCGTGATACCACACAAGATCAATCAACAAGGAAACGATGAGCGCGAAGGAAGTCGGAACAGTGGACCCCGCGGACCAGCAGCAGCCCGCGGTGCCCGAGGTGACGGACATCACGCTGGAGGCCGCCCGCAAGCAGAAGATCCACAACCTGAAGCTGAAAACTGCCTGCCTGTCGAATGAGGAGTACGTGCAGGACCTGCATGTCTCCACGTGGAGCGAGACGCAGCGGCAGAAGCTGCAGACGGCGCACGAGAAGGCGCACGAGCTGCTTGCAGCAGTGGAGGGTGGGACGAAGTGGAGCCTGACGGAGGCATACGACATCAGGAAGCTGATGCGCGTGTGCGGCCTGGAGCTCTCCGTGCGCGAGCTGTACAAGCCGGAGGATAAGCCGCAGTTCATGGAGATCGTGGCGCTGAAGAAGACCCTGAACGAGCTGAAGCAGCACCACAACAAGACGCGCACGGTGTCGTTCACCGGCACGATCGACAACGCCATTGCGAAGCTGGAGAAGATCGAGGATGAGCTGCGCCGTTCGCAACTGGATGCGTCCGAAATGGCACAGGTCCCCGTGGCGATGCTGAAGAACGTGGAGGACTGCATGAACGTGACTGTCGTGCAGACCGCGCTGCTTGGCAATGAGGAGCAGATCAAGCTGCAGCTGGAAGCAATTAAGAAGGCAAGTGATATCCGCAACGTTGCCATTGCGGACGGTGAGATGGCGATCGCTGAGGAGCAGTACTACATCAAGGCGCAGCTGCTGGAGCACCTCGTTGAGCTCGTGGCCGACAAGTTCCGCATCATTGGCCAGACGGAGGACGAGAACAAGCAGTTCAGCAAGATCCACGAGGTGCAGAAGAAGTCGTTCCAGGAGGCCGCCGCCATCAAGGACGCGAAGCGTCGCCTGAAGCAGCGCTGCGAGGACGACCTGAAGAGCCTGCACGACACGATCCAGAAGGCCGACCTGGAGGACGCAGAGGCCATGAAGCGCTTTGCGTCACAGAAGGAGAAGTCCGAGCGGTTCATCCACGAGAACCTGGACAAGCAGGACGAGGCGTGGCGGCGCATCCAGGAGCTGGAGCGCGTGCTGCAGCGCCTTGGGACGGAGCGCTTCGAGGAGGTCAAGCGGCGCATCGAGGAGAATGATCGCGAGGAGAAGCGCAAGGTGGAATACCAGCAGTTCCTCGATGTGTGTGGGCAGCACAAGAAGCTGCTTGAGCTGTCCGTGTACAACTGTGACCTTGCGCTGCGGTGCATGGGCATGCTGGAGGAGATAATGGCAGAGGGCTGCAGCGCTATCAAGTCGCGCCACGACAAGACATGCGAGGAGCTTGCAAGCCTGAGCCTGCAGGTGCACCAGGAGTACCTGGAGGCGTTCCGCCGCCTGTACAAAACGTTGGGCCAGCTGGTGTACAAGAAGGAGAAGCGCCTCGAGGAGATTGACCGCAACATCCGCACGACGCATATTCAACTGGAGTTCGCCATTGAGACATTCGACCCGAACGCGAAGCAGCACTCTGACCGGAAGAAGGAGCTGTACAAGCTGCGTGCGCAGGTGGAGGAGGAGCTGGAGATGCTGAAGGACAAGATGGCGCAGGCGCTGGAGATGTTTGGCCCGACGGAGGACGCGCTGAACCAGGCCGGCATCGAGTTCGTGCACCCTGCCGAGGAGGTGGAGGATGGCAATATGAACCGCCGCAGCAAGATGGTGGAGTACCGTGCGCACCTGGCTAAGCAGGAGGAAGTGAAGATTGCGGCCGAGCGCGAGGAGCTCAAGCGCTCCAAGATGCTACAGAGCCAACAGCACCGCGGCCGCACGGTGCAGCAGATCACGCAGTAGTAACACGCTTGCATTTTTTTTTTTCTTTTAATTTTCTAGAATTTTTGCTCGCGTTTGTTCACTCTCTGCTTTATATGTTTTTTAATTTTATTATTATTTGACTCTTCTTTCTTTCTAATGAATTTTATTTTATTTTCCTTTTTTGTTCTTTTTTCTTTTTTATTGTTTAACTTTTTAGAGCTTTTTGTGTTTTTTCTTTTTTATGTATCTGAATGTTTTTTGTTCTGAGCATTTTTCATATTTTTTTAAATTTCCTTTTAATTTTTTTTTTAATTGTAATTTTTTTTCTGTGTTTTGTTTTACTTTGCTTTTCAGTTTTACTTTTGTTTTTCGTCCTTTTTTTCTTTTTTCTTTCCTTTTTTTCATTTTAGGTTTCTCTAGTTATGTTCCGCCCTGTTTTTGTTTGTCGAATCGGTTCGCTCTGCAGTCTCTTCTCTTCACTGTGTGGTGCTACCTTAACAGTGTGACGTGTGTTTGTTTCTTGCTTTTCGTTCAATGTGGTGTTTATCCCTCGATCGTTCGATTTGGGTTTGTTCGTAGCTGTCGTTTTCATTGCCATCGCCTCGGCATTTTCTCGTCCCGTCCTGCTCGGCGGTAACGTGCAGTTTAATATCGTTCTCTCATTGTGATGCTCGATGTGGTTTTCATCATTTTCACTTGTTGTGCTTCGACGGCCCGCTAAATGTGACGTTGGCGTTGCGCCTTCAGTTTTATTGGCCTTTGTTGGCCCTACGACCCGTCTGTTTACGCAGTAGTTCTCGTCTGGTGTCGGTTTCTATCGCATCGTGTTGCTGCCGTGATGCGTCTGCAGAAATATTCTCGTCACGCACGCAAACTGTGGTGTGCTCTCCATTCTGTTGCCATGTCTTGTTGTCTCGTGATGATCAACCCCTTTCAGTATGATGCTCGACTTGCACCTCCCGCTTCTCTGCAGCTTGAAGGCACACCCAGTTTTGTGGGCGTTGCGGGTGGTGTGGTGTGCGACTTCCATGTTGGCGTGTCGTTCTCTGCTGTCACTGCGGCCACACGCCCATGCCCCCGTTGCCGATTTCCACAGTGCCACCCATTCCGAGATCCGTTTGCACATTTCTTCCTACGTTGTTTTTTCTCAAGTCTGGCTCTTTTGTCGTCTTTGCTCATAGAGGCCCGCGTGCGTTAGGCATTCAACTTGTCTTTTGGGTATGCAGGTCCACCTCCCCCAGTGGTATTGTTGCTTTTAGCACCATTTGCAAGTGCTAGTTAACACTTTCTTTCCTGTTCACATGTCTTGTTTTTCCCATATTTGTGATGACAAATGTGTGCTACCTTTTCACCAACAAAATGACGCCACTGACAGCTGTAGAATTTCCCCGCGCCGTTGGCACTTCAAGTGCTGTCTAATCAAGGCTGAGGAAAAACACGTGGAAAAGGTGCCAATGAAGGTGTGAACATAGCCCATTCCTCCCTATTGTAATTTGCGTTTCGTGCTATTTTGTTCCACGGGCACTGGCGTTCATTGGTTTATAACTGGCTTGTTTATTGCCCAACCCAACGCCTTACCATTTCGCCGGTGCTTTTTAAAAAATTGGCTGTTCGCAGTGGCGGGCGGTTCTGGGTGTATTGTTTGTTGTCATGAAGCATGTGCTTGGCGGATTGCTCGTTTCTTCCCTTTCTGAAAGGGCCACTGTTCCAATTGCTCTTTGCCCTCTTTTCATCCCTTGGACTGCTGCCACTGCCCGCTACACCAACTCACTGCTTGGAGAAGAGTGTGAAGTCGTTAGAAGAGGGGTCTTCAGCACCTCGTGAAAAACTTAGCGCACTCCCCTTCCGCGCATTAGCGTTTCCAGCGATGGACATGGATGCCCTTACCAGACGCCAGGCGAACAGAGCCGAGTATGTTCTGAGGGATCTCGTCCGAGACCTTCAACTTATCTCCCTTCTCCCCACCAACCTAATGCCGTGGTGCCGCAGGGATTGTCTCGAGGGTGTGCGCGATAATGCCAACATGCCCGTGCAGCGGCGGGTCTTTAATGCTAGCTGCACAAGCAGTCTGGACGACGAGGAAGGCCTTGCGATTGCACAGCTCATTTACGGAATAGCAGAGCGCTACGGTGACCCGACGGATATTGACCGCAATGAACTGTTATTGCAAATGACGGAGTTTGCAGAGCTAGAGAAATCCATGATAGAGTCAGCAACTATTGTTGGCACTGTAGAGGAGTATGAGATTCAGCAGCACCACAGACTTTTCCGTGCTGTTCTCGACACTCTACATGACGAGGGCTACACGGAGGTGGCGTTTAACATCATTAACGAAGGGCGGCCTGCGCCAGCAAGCGGCCCCCAGCCACAGGAGCGGGATGCTGACACTGACGACGACGACGACGGGAAAAGTAGCGGCAGTAGTATCTGCGTGATGCCTCCGTCAATTCTGAGCCGATTTCTCGACCAGGGTGTTCCTTCATTTCAGCGAACTGTCGAGTCACTTATGGCTCTCGTGGTGGCCCGCAACACAACAACAGTAAGTGAAGATATTCACAACTACAAGATTTTGCACGAGGCGGTCAACAAAGAGAAGTCGACCTCTGCTGATGTGAAGGCACTCAAACGCGAGTACCAGGAGACGAAGGAGGCGCGGCGCACGGAAGTGGAAGCCCTTCAGGCGGAAGTGCGGCAGCTGGAAGAAGAGATTGAGTACAATCGGAGTGTAGTGGCGATGGAGATGGCTGCCTTTCTGGAGGTGAATGCAAGAATGGAAGAGGAGCGCCGTTCTGTGGGCGCTAATCGTGTGGAGGTGTTGACGGAGCAGGCACATCAGTTGCAGCAGTCACTCAAAACTCTCATTAGCAGCAACCAGGCGGAGGCAGCTGCACTGCGTACTCAGCGTGCCAAAAAGGAGGCTGCTGTGAGCGCTGCCATTTCTGAGTATGATACGCAAATGGCAACTCTGCATGCCGCGTCCTCGGCGCTTAACAAGGAGACTGAGGAGGACACTGAGGCGATTGTCGTTTTAGAGAGTGAGCTAGATGTATTGCGCACAGAGCGAAGTGAATACGAGCTAGACAAGTACATTGAGTCCATGCGTCAAAAGCATTCGGATGACATGCAGTCAGCGATGAATGCTTGCGCCTCCACGGTTCAAATGTGCTTCCGTGCATACCTGACACGAGTAAATGTAGAGAAGATGATGAGCAGCATGAAGAAGAAGAGGCGGAAGACAAAGTCCTAATGCACTGACAGTTTTCTCCCCCTTCGCCTCGTCTTAGGACTTTGACCGATTTAGAGTGCCCTCCTCCCACCCCCCATTTTTCTTCGTGCACCTGCAATACTTTTTCCCCTTTCCAATGGCAAGTTACCTACTCCAATCATATGGTTTTGCCGTGATGTTTTACTGCTCTCTTTTTGTTTCTACTCCTTACTAGTATGGGGCACCATTTTGAGTTTGTGTAACTCTCCGACATGTGTGCGTGTGTGTGTGAGGTGTTGTGGGGGCATTTTTTGTTTTTACTTTTCGAATTATTATTTAAACACCAACAAGCCCTTAGAAGGGTCTACGTGCCTGGACTGAAGCAGTTGCTGCCGTTTTCCGCCTTGCTGTGGACTGACCTTTTGCCGACACTCGGCCTCCTTCACTATGTTTATTTGTTTATTCCAGGTAATGGGAACACAGGAGCGAGTGAGCAAGCAATTGATTGAAGTGAAGTTTGCTGGACTGAGGTGAAATAAGCCATAAGGCGCAGATAAAGGTCGGACAAGTAGATGAAGGAGTGAGGTGTGCTTATGCGTGTGTTGGGGAAAAGCGTTTGTTTGGTGTGTGGTCGCGCCTACAGCTTTTCGAATTCCTACACTGAGCAACCAAGCAGCTCCATTGCACACACTAACATTGTGCACACGGTAGGCCTTGCCCTGCAGTGTTGGGGTTAGTTCGGCCCCTGGATTGGGGTTGTGGCTGTGGGGCGGGCGGGGTGCGCGTCGGTGTGCGAAACCAATAGATTTATGTATCTATCAAATTTCCATTATTACCCTACACTCTAACTGCCTGTTTAACAAAGCAAAAAGTTTTAGTGCGACGGGGGACGAGAAAAAAAAAAGGTACACAGAGGCGCCACCTCAGGACTCACAAGAATCACTTACGTATTTTCAGTATATTGAAGCGACCGACGAGCGAGTTTGAGCTCCCGTCCTTGAATGCAATCTCGTGGCAATAATTCGGCAAAAATAGGCGAAGATGCCTTTGAAAGTGGTGAGAAGGCAAGCGCGGAGTTTTTTGCCATCACGTATGGCGCGCTTGTGCATCAGATGATATCTGACCTTCCACAGGCAGATGACATTGAGGTGGTTAACCAGCAGCTTGAAGGGATGGGGCGTCGCATTGGATCGCGGCTGGTCGAGGAGTACAGCGCCCGAAGTGGTGCGCCTCCGTGTCGTACATTTGCCCAGGCTGCTGAAGCGGTTGCGTTGATTGGGTTGAGAATGTTTCTGAATATAGGCGCAACGGTGCAGCAGCAGGGCGGTGCCGGAGACAACTTTATCGTGACATTCTCCGATAATCCACTTTCCCTTTTCGTGGAGTTGCCTGAGGGCCCTATCCGCGAGCGACTGTGGTACTCAAATGTGATTTGCGGTGTCATTGCAGGGGCATTGGCGATGGTCGGCTTCGTGGCTGAGGCGTCATTTGTGCGGGACACGCTCAGGGGCGACCCGTCAAACGAAATATTGCTGTCCTTCAAAGGGAAGGAGAAGGAAACATTTCAAGTTGAGCAGTAGAGCCGTTTCTCCGCGATTGCCAGCCTGCGACATCCCACTTTTTTCATTTACGTCATTTTGCCCTGTCGCCACGTTATTGTTTCTACTTTGGTCAGGTGGCAGTATTATTTACCAGGTTCATGATCGCTTTTTCTGTCGTGGTCAGAGGGCCTCTCATCGCAGCTGAAAGCAGAGCCAAGTTTATAGAGGCGCCCTCGCACACGCCTTCACTCCACAGCAATAAGCTGTTGATGTGCCCATACGTGTTCGGTTATTGCTAGTAGTCGGTTCGCTGTTTGTGGCATCGCGACCTTTTTACTTTCCCATCTTAGCTTTTATTTTGTATGAGCTTTGGTGCACAACCGTTTTAGGCGCATTAACTTTACGAGCCCTTTGAAGGCTTTAAATTGCGAATGCGCGTTCCCCAAGCTCGTCTCATCCCAAAACAGTTATCTAAATTTCCTCTGCCACTACGTTTACACTGTGTGTCTATTGGTTTGTAGAATGCTGCTTACTCAGAGCACGCCGTGATAAACCTTCCAAGTGGAAGTCGGACTCTAACTAGAACTGAGGGGTAACAGTACGCACTGCAACGTTGTTAGTTGGGACCTTATGGACCCACAGGCGCAGTTGCGTTTCATACACTGTGACACGCACACACAGTCTGTCTGTCTGTCTGTCTATGTGTGCATTATTCTCTTTCTCTTTTCTGTCTGTTCATCTGAATTATCTTCACTATGGGATGCCTTATGAGGAGGGAGTCTGTGGAGGAGGGGTAGTGTGAGCCTGTTCAATGGAATACCGCCAAAAGTCTGCAAGGCTACCGCGTTCTGCGGAGGAAAAGGCACGCTGGCGTCGAGTCATAATTATTCTTGAGCATTGTCCCCTTGCAGTTGTGCGAGGCGAGCACGGGTTTGAGCTCCTTTCTGAAAAACACCGAGCACATCATGCTCGCAATCGGCAGGACCCCGCTGAGTGGCGTCCTGATGTAGTGCACCAGGCACTTCTTCACCTTCTTGACTCCCCGCTAAACCGTGCGGGATTCCTGCAGGTGTTTCTGCGCACCAAAAAGGGCGTTGTCGTTGCTGTGGATCCTCGTCTGCGCGTTCCTCGGCACATGCGCCTGTTCGAAAAGATGATGGTGTCATGCCTGCACAGAATGAAAGTGCGGGCAGCGCATGGGCCTCTTTCCCTTCTGCGCGTGGTGAAAAATCCAGTGACTGATCACATTCCTGCAAACTGCACACTTATACGCGTGGAAAAGGATGGGGACGCGGTACCTGACATCTTTGCCTTTTGTGCCGCCTGTGGCTTTTCAGCAGCACATCAGAGTCCCACGGGTAGCAGCGTGAACACCGTGGCTGAGAAAAGAGATGAGGTGGGTCAAGGCGGTAGGGCATCTGCTAGCAACAATTTTGATGGTTCTCACTTTGCTGACAAGTACCGTGCGGCTACTGAGGCGCAACAGTTCAAGCCGTTTGCTTTCATTATTGGTGGTATGTCGAAGGGTAATGTGGAGGTGTCTTACGCTCCTATTGGGGAAGTGAAAAGCATCCGTTTGAGTGACCGTGGATTGACGGCCGCGGCGGTCTGCAGCCTTATTTTGCACGCGTTTGAAGAGGCATGGCTTCGGGAGGACAACGAGGCGTATTAGCACCGGTTTTCGTTCGTTTTGGTGCGCCTTCCATCACAGTTAGTTCCCTTTTTTTGCCCTTTGTTCTTTCGTTGCTGTTGTTTCTTTTAGAGGAGCAGTCCCGAAATGGAACAAAGTAAATGCAATTGACTGCAATTCAAGTGCCACAGATCAGGCAATGGACGTGACCGCCGATCGAGCTTGTGCTGCAGTGGCTGCGCCCCCCTCTTATTAGCGAGTACACCGCAAACCAGCGCAAGTGCCACACTGCACAGACCAGTGAAAGTAAGGAGCTGATTTTTATTGTTTTTTCTGCTCTTCCTGAGCATCCCTTGCTGTTCGTGTTCGCCTCTTCAATTACTTCACCCCGAGGTGAAATGAGGTTAAGGACGAACAGTAACAATTGTAGCATAATGAAAAGTAAGGCGAGGAGGGAAGCTCAGTCCCCTTACTCAGCTGTCTCTTTCAATCACTGTGTATCAATTAACAGGTCTGTCCGCTTGGTCATATAATCAATGTTTATTTTCACCTAATGTTTAGCCGCAAGTCCAAGGGATAGGTAGCGGAGGCGGTTTTCTGAACGGCGCATAGTGGAGGTGCAGCTGGCGGCTGTGGGGCACCTGTGGTGAGAGGGGTTCAGGAGCTGCATCAGCGAAATCGTGTGAAACGGCTGTCGGAAGTGGAAAATTTTGGCGTGAAGAAGGAGCCTTTGGTTAGGGGCGTGCGCGGGGGTACTGTCCTCGGCATCGGGAAGTCTGTGGAACTGTTAGCAGGGCGGAAGTCCAACGGGGCTGAGGAGCTACGAAAGAAGCCGGTGAACTGTAGTGAGGTGGTGTGCTCGTCTTTTTCGTGGTATACAACAACTACACGTGGTCCGGATTGTACAGAGGCTGCTGCGCAAGACGCAGCTCCTGTTCACAGATAAAAGCGTGGCCGTATTTTAGTTTCCAACCTATGGGTGGCTGCACATCTACTCCTGGAGGTACAAAGGATGGTAACCTTTCCTATCTTCCCGCGGTGGGCCACCCCCTCTCGTTGGACATTAACTACGGTAAGCACGCCTCTGTGGATCAGTGCAGTGGTGGTGCGTGCAAGCACCCTTGTGGGTGGGCATCACAGTCGTGCGCGTGTAGTATGTGTGACCAGCCTCAGCGCGGAAGAATGTGTGGGCGGTTAAGAGTTTTTACCGAGCCAGACAGCATCGTGGAGGACTGTAATTGCTGCAATAGTGGCAGCGATGTTTGTAGCAGTGTAATTATAGAGAACAGCAAGTATGTGATGACCCCAATAGTGGCTTTTGCCCCCTTTGTGAAGAGGGAGTTGCGTGCATTAACTGTTTCACGTTTTCAGAGTCGCTTCGGCTCGTCGCGGGACCTTGCGGAGTCGCAAAAGCAGGAAGCGAAACCATGCAGTGATGAATCCAAGGACAAGGTTTGTTTACACGCAACGCCGACCTATGCCGAGCCATCGGTGTCGCCTCTTCGATTGCAGCCAACAAAAGCAGGGGACACAGCGGACGGAGCTGACGATATGGAGGGCAACGCCAAGGACTCCCTTGCACAGCTGCCGCAGTCGGCAGACGAGAGTGCGTTGAATGGGAAGGGCGAAGAGAGTGTGCTTTTCCCAGGGCCGTTGGACACTGGCTTGGCACAACTTTCCCCCTCGGCCTGTCCCCTCCCCCTGCCTGAGGTGGGAAGGATGAACCAGAGCTTCGAAGTGACGGGACAAGGTGCACAGGCGCGGGAGTGTTCTTGTGGCTTGGTGGAAACGAAAGATTCGTGTACACCGACACTGGTGCCGTTATCCCAGCAGTGCAGTGGTGGAAAGCCGAAGAGGCGACGATTTTTCCCCTTTCGTAGCCGCCGGTCGCCAAGGGAAGAGAGTGACGACCCCACTCAAAGCTCATTGGAAAAGCATGAAGGAAAAAAGAAGGCCAAGAATGGCGATTCTAGGAAACAGTCTGCGCTGCCACCGCAAGTGCTTTCGCGGGAGCAAATTATTTGTATTGGGTCACAGCGGCTAAAGAAGCGTCTGGAGGACTTGGAACTCGTCGAGCACCTGATGAGGGGTGATGGTAACTGCCAGTTTCGCGCTGTTGCACAGCAGCTTCTTGGTTCTGAGGACTATCATGAGCTTGTTCGTGTGCATGTTGTCACGTACATGAAGAGTGTGAGAGACGTGTTTGATTGTTATTTTCCTTCTAAGGAAGAGGCGGATACGTATTACGATGACATGCTCAAGGTTGGAACGTGGGGTGATGAACTCACTCTCCGTGCAGCAAGTGACAGTCTCTTTATCAACGTACACATCCTTTCCTCTGAACAGGAGAACTATTACTTGACGTATTATCCAAATCCTGACTCGCCCCCGCCGCCCGTGTTTCTGGTGGATGTTGCTACAATGCGTGAAGAGCGAGAGCGAGAGCGGCAGCAGCGACAGCAACAACTCGATTCTCACGGTACGCCTTCCAATCAACTTGGTTCAGGAAAGGGGGCAGAAGCTTCGGAAGATAGCAGTGTTGGGGATCAGAGTGTTTGCCCAGTAGGCGCAACTCCCACTCTGTCTGCACCTGACCACTTTACATTGCCGAAGAATGCGGTGCCTTCCAATTCCACATGCTCTTCAGCAGGTAAGTCTGGGTGCAGCGGGGCGACGGGGTTTGATGAGAAGAAGCACGTTGATGCTTGTGCCCTACAACAACGACTACAGAGGAAGTTGGCGACAACTACGGTCCGTGCAGCCTCGGCACCCGTTAAGAACCTCATTCTTTTCAGCAACGAGGTGCTTGGCATGGAGCATGTGAACACGGACAATAGTTTACATTCGGGGGGTGGGGTGGACGCCGCTGCATCCTCGACCGAGAGAAAGGACACTGAGGTTGCACACAAAACGACCGTCTCACAGGACATGGAGCGATTCTGTACAACTGGTGCACATAGAATAAACAGCGCCACCGAGAAGGTAATTACAGTAAATATACCCAATTTCACCGTGATGGGCGAGTCGTCAGTACCTAACATGGGAGAAGAGAAAAAGCATGGGAGGCGGCGAAAAAAGGGGCGGCCAGATGTCCAGCGTGTGGCTAGTGAGGAGGAGGAGAAGGAAAAAGAGGAAAAGGCTGAGGTTGCACAGCAGTCACCTGCACCCCCTAGTGAGATTCCTAGGAGCACCAGCTTCATACTGCTTTCTCCACGCACTGCTAACGGTGAGTCTCTGCAGAGCGTGAATAGCGGGTCTGCGAAGGAACCAAACAGTGAGTTCACACACTCGCAATCTGTCTCGTCTCGATGTCTCCTCAAGAGCAGCGATGCTAGCTCCACCTGTCTGAGTTTGTCTCACTCCCTCGTTGACTGTGAGCAGGCTCCTCGTTTTGTGTTCGAGGCTCATCGTGAGCCCATTGACGTGTTCCTTTCGTACCTGTCCCCTGTGCATTACAACGCCCTAAGCCTCGCGAGAAGTTCGCCCAACTGCTCTTTGGAGTGTGGGGCTGACTAACCCCAATGAAGGTAACATTAACGGTATTCACAGGGTTCTTTATTCGCTGATGTTTTCTGCCGCCACCTGTCCAATTGGAGTGCAATCAAGCAGAACTTAACAGCGCACACAACCATACACATAAGTAAGTAAGAGGAACGAAAAGAGGAAACAATAGAGAGGGGGCAGGTGGTTGGGAGTGGAAGGACGGTTGGATGAAAGTGGACAAAGAAGGAAGAAGAAAAGTGTAAATAGTAATAATAGTAATAGCAATGTCTTCTTAAGGGTAGTTTATTACTGTGATCCTGTTTTCGCTTTCCCATTCCACATATGTTTTCGGTTTGACGGTAGAGGTGCTGTTTAATGCGCGTGTTATGGCAGTGTACCTCATGGCCGAATGAAAGAGGCCGCCTTCCCACCTCCCCCGCAACAGCACACGTTGTGTTGTTTTTGTTGTTTCCTTCTCCATCCCTGTCCTTCACACAAACACAAGCAAAGAATAAGTAAATAAATTAATATATTCCTGGGCCATACTTTCCGTAAGGAAAATGGGAACCCCCGCTGCTGACAACAGCAACAGCAACAGCAACAACAACAACAACAGCAGCAGCAGCATCGGGTGTGTTGTACATCTTTTTAGGAAACCTCCCTTCTCTTTCCCCCTCTTCCTTTTCTCCTCAACACTCCCCTTTTCACTTCAATGATCATTCCCATCAGGCCCCACCATCACCTTTTTTTCTTTTTTTTTCTTTTTTTTTTTTTCTTTTTTTTTTTCTTTGACTCTTTCTTTCTTTTTGGTTGTCTCTCTCAGTATCACATGGCCGTTCATAATCCACACATTTCCAGTAACTTCCTGTTATCTTTCTTCCACCAACATCCCCCTGAGGCACACAAACACAAATACAAACCTTGAAATTTACTACTTTTATCCAATTTTACCTCCTAGTGCGGTGAAGAATTGGCTATTCGCTTTTTCATAGCCATAAAAGTACGGAAAGAGGCTGATGGGTCGTAATGATGATTTAGCAGCAACAGCAGCAGAGCAGCAAAAGGGGGAGTAAAGCGAGGGCAGGGGGTGGGCGGGGGGGGAATGTTCGAGTGCCTCGCCACCGGTCGCGTACAAGGCAGCCGCTTCATTGTTTGTGTTGTTTTCCATTTTTTACATACAACCAAAGGTCTTTCACCACCCCTCTTTCTTTCTTTTTTCATTATTCTTCCCCTCTTCCCGTCTATTCCACATTCTCACGAGTTGCCTCCATTCCACTTTGACGCCGGCACTCACAAACGCACTTAATTTGTACATCCCAGCTTCTGTAGACTCTTCATTTTCTTTTTGAAAGAAGCCAAAAAAGAAAAAAAAGAAAAAAAGAAAATGAACGCCGCAAAAGATTCGAGAAAAAGTTATGATCTGTGTTGAGTAAATAAAAACATGAGGCGAACAAATGTCTTGGAAGTGATGAGGCCCTATCGTCACTGTGTGATGGAATGATGATAATTTTTGTTTAATTTTTCCCTTTTGCTGATTTAGGAAGGGCAGATACGTGCCGCGCAGCTTTCTGTTCTGTTCTGTTCTTTTTTTTTTTTTTGTTTGTTTGTTTATGTCTGTTTGTATATTTGTCAGTATGTCGTTAGTTGCCAATGTGCAGTGAAGTGGGAAGGCGCACGACTAAACAAGTTAATTTTTTTTTTCGCCTCACGTCACCGTTGCACCGCCTCCCGCGCACTCCTCAACTGTGAGGGGAAAGAAAAGTAAATGAAAGGAAAGGAAAAAAAAAGGGAGCGCGCGTGGCGTGACGGTGGCATAGCAGCCGAGTAGAAACAGAAGTTCTCCTTTAGAGGCGTTCCGGCAGGTGTGTGAGCGACTTCGCTTGTTTTTCTTCCCATTACGCCTGCCCTTCCCCCTTCCCCACCACCACCACCACGCAGTACAACACACTTCTCCATGTCGTTTCCCCAACGCGCAGCGCCCACCTCGCGTATCATATGGTTTCTGAGTGTTTTTTTTTTTCATTTGCTGTTGTTTAATGTGACCAAAAGAGGGGGGCAGTGGTGGGGGAGGTGGAAGGGCTTTCACGTTAATACTTACGCTCTGTACCTCTGCGTTGCATTTTGCCCCCTTAATCTTCCTTTTTTACTCCCATCTGCTGGACTTTAACGATGTGCTTTTGCCGGCTTGACTGCCAACCACACCGCCCCATTCCTCATTGCGTGGCCCTTTACGCCACACTAAGTTACAGCTACATGTTTACCCCGTTTCATCATGTTCTGCATCAACCCACCCCTGACTATCTCTCTCTCTCTCTGTCTCCCTCTGTGTGTGTTGTACTTGCACGTGCACATTCACCAATCTTTCCTTGTCCCTGCACCAGACAACGCGACGAAGAACATCGCTCTGGAGGACCTGTATTTCACTTTTTGTAGGGATTTGTAATAGGGCTGCTCAGCCAGCGGTGAACGGACACGCCAACAGTCATAAGAGTGTGCAGAAAAGCAAGACACGGGAAGTGATACTATTCTTTTCTCTGTAGTGTTGGGTTAGAGGTCGTGAAATGGGCCAGTCCAAGACCAAAATGCATGTGGTCGTGTGCGGCCTCGACAACAGCGGCAAGACAACCATAATAAACCACATGAAGCCCACTCCGCTTCGCACTAAACACATCGCCGCCACCGTTGGCTACAATGTGGACAAATTTGAGAAGGGCCGCGTGGCTTTCACGGTTTTTGACATGGGTGGCGCAAAGAAGTTCCGCGGCTTGTGGGAAACCTACTACAATGATATCGATGCGGTGATATTTGTTGTAGACAGCAGTGACACGCTTCGGCTTTGCGTGGTGAAGGCGGAGATTGAGGCGATGTTGGAGCATGCAGACATTAGCCGTGAGCTCCCTGGAGGCAGCCGGGTTCCATTTCTTTTTTACGCAAACAAAATGGACCTGCCTTCGGCAAAGACTGCGGCAGAGCTCGTGGACATGCTCGATCTTACAACACTGATGGCGAACCATCCTTTTCTTATTTGCTCGTCGAACGCGCTAAAGGGGACTGGTGTGGAGGAAGGGTTTGAGTGGCTGCAGGGCATGCCGTGCCGGAACGGTAACAAGGCTGGCGCGAAGCAAAGAAGATGATGCCCATGTGATTTCGCGTGTGCGTTTCCTGGAGGTTTGTGGTTGGTTTTATTCAGTGGCGATATAAAGATGCCCTTTCACTCATATTGTTACCGTTTATGTACGAGCTGACAATTCGTGTTTCCATCTTTGTGTTTTGTGCGGCGCATCTGCATTCGTGCCACATAAATGTGTTTGTGATACCAGGTGGGCGATACAGATGTGTTGTACAGCGCACTTTTCTTTGTACCTGCTCAAGCGCATCCTTCCCCTCACCACCACCACCACCACCACCACCACTACTACTACTACTACTACTACTACTACTACTACTACTACTATTATTGCCTACACAATTGCGGTTCAAACACAGTAAAAATAAAAATAATTTTGTCACGCTTTCTATCTCCACCAAATCCCCCTAGCAACTGCACACAATGGGGTATGGTGCATTTGCCCGCTTTGTGGTCGTTAATCAAGCGCTAGAGTGTGCTGCAGTAGTATTTCCTCTTTACATTTACGTGTTATTTCCCTCCTCGTGGTCGAGGCGCGCGGGAGCGGGGTAGCTGTGCGATATAGTTATCCGTGTCAGTGCTGAAGGAAACCAGTGATGGCAGCAGCTGTTGTTATTATTGTAGTTGTTTCGCTGCACACTTACGCCACGGGCAAATGCAAGAGGGGGTTCGGTTTTTGTGGCCGCCCAACACACCACCATGACTGAGGAGTTCTTACGCACTCCTTCTTTGATGTCGCTGCAACTTGGCCTAGCGGTGCTGACGCCTCCAATCCTGACGTCTCCGTAGCTTTCTTACGCCCTCTTTCCTTTCTACTTCCTTCTTCCACCACACACGCACAAGCGCACATTCTCCTCTTCTTTTTGTATTTACTTACTTGGCAATGACGTTTAGTCCTTTGCCATGCTCCTTTTCAGCTACCTTTTATTGCCATGCTCTTCTCTCCCTGCCGCAACTAGTTCGCTGTCTTTCATCCACATACAGGTGTCGTGCTCACGGGAATAAAAATAATAATAATAATATTGGTAGTGGTGGTGGTAGTAGTAGTAGTAGGTAATAATAAACAACTCAAACAGCACATATAAAAATAAGCAATCCTTTCGGCGGCCTTTTGTTGGAAATGGTTCAGGATAGAAGTGGTAAAGCGGAGCGAGGTGCCAAGGCCCCGGGCAAGAGTCGGCAGGGGCAGGATAGGGATAAAAAGAAGGACCCGGCGGTGGGTATGCCTGAGGTGACAGAGGAGAGCGGAGAACCACATCCATTCCTTGGTCGGGAGATACGCATAGAACTTCAAGACCGTCGCGTGATCGTCGGCACGTTGATTGCCTTTCTTGGTTTTGGTGATTTACTGTTGAAGTTTGCGATGGAGGAACGGCGATGCGCTGATGGGGAGCTGATGCAGCGGCCACTCAGCCTCGTGGCCATCCCCATGCGGCATGTGGTAGCGATGCATCGTCGACAACCCGGTTACCCCCTCATTGCTGTTGCTGATTGAGGTTGAAAAAACATAATTGGGATGATTAAGAGGGGTGGCAATTCACAGAGAAGTAATGGGGATGTTTATTTCCCGTTTGTTTGTTTGAGTGAGCGCGCAGGGTATAACGACAAACATCTCTGTGACTGGTCAGTGGGCGGCACGTACGGCACATTAGGGTGTGGCAGCGGCTGGTAATTTTACAGTGCCAACCGACGCTGGCGGGGGGTGGCGGGCAGCCGGCAGCGGCGGAGATATGAGGGATGCGTCCTCCTGGCCCTTGGCGATCGTTGCGCCAATGTTGGGTGCCGGGAGGAGTTCCCACTCGTTGCTTATACCTCACATCTTGTCCTGTGGTGGTGCTGTTTCAGTGGGTTAAGGAAAACGGTGGCTGGATGATATGGTGGAGAGATAAATGCGGTTTTTAACCGCAGGTGCACTGTGGAAGTGTAAAGTTGGGGGAGCTGCGTTTTCTCTCTCTTTCTTTCCTTTCTCTTCTGGTTTATTTTACTTTATGCCGATGTTCTGATACCTCCATTGCTGTTCCTTTTCTCCATCATGTGTGTGTGTGTGTGTGTGTGTGTGTGTGTGTGCATACATCACTGTAAAGGTGCGTGGTAAGGCAAGTAAGAACACACGGGCTGCACAAGGCATTAGATCGACAGCGATGCTCAAGGCAGTGCTTTTCTTTTTGCTGTCTTTGGCTGCTTATGCCGCTTGGTGGTATGGCGGTGTTTTGGTGCTTGTCACATTACTTATTGTCTGCACCTATGCGGTGGACCGTCTCTTCGAATCTTATCTCCGCGCTGGACCACGCACCTCACGGCAGGTCCCGCCTACTCCGGTTGCCCGTTGCCAGCAGCTTTCTGCCTTGCAGCTTAGTGAAGCCTATCGCACGGGCAAGCTAAGCTGCGAGGTGGTGGTTCGAACGTACATTGAGCATATCAAACGTGTTAACCCGTACATCAATGCTCTTGTATATGAGTGTTTCGACGAGGCCGTTGCATCTGCCATTGAAGCTGACAGGATTTGGGCGGCCTGGCGTGCCAACAAGAAGAGACCTGAGCCGAGCTGGCTTCTGGGGGTGCCGTGCACCATCAAGGAGTGCATGCAGGTGAAGGGCTGTCCGAACTCAAGCGGGCTCCCTCAACGGCGTGGTGTGTTGTCGTTAGGGGACAGCCCGGTCGTTAAGAACTTTCGTGACGCGGGGGCAATTATACTCGGCGTAACGAACACGAGTGAGCTATGTATGTGGTACGAGAGCTCCAACTACGTTTACGGCATTTCGTGCAATCCCTATGACACGTGTCGCATTGTCGGAGGCAGCAGTGGTGGTGAGGGAGCATGCGCGGCTGCAGCATTCTCGACTTTCAGCCTCGGAAGCGATATTGGAGGCTCCATTCGGATGCCGGCGTTTTTTAATGGTGTGTTTGGTCACAAGTCGAGCCCACACTACATTTCAAACCGCGGACAACACCCTTCACCACGTTCTTCCTCGCATCACTACATGACGACAGGACCTATTTCTCGCTTCGCAGAGGACCTCGCCCCGCTTTGCGAGGTAGCTGCACGTGGCGGGTTCCGTGAGGATCCCGTTAAGTTTCCCCCACGGCCCCCATTGCGTAAAATACCACACCTTGTAAAAGGCAAACGGCTGCGTGTCTACGTGCTGGAGGACTTTGGTGCCCGCAATGTGCGTACAAGTGAGGACCAGCTTGCCACGACTAGGGCTGTGGCGCGCTGTCTTGAGAGAGAGTTTGGTGCGGAAGTAACTTATGTGAACTTGTATGACAAGAGGCGCTGCACAGACGGCCGTGTGCCGGATGAGTTTCGCCCCTTTTCACAGAGCTTCCTCCTTTGGTCTTCAACACTAATGTCGGACAAGAGCGAGGTGCAGTTTGTCACGATGATCAGGGATGGGCTACCGAACTTTAATACGTTTGCAGAGCTGTGCCGCTGGCTCGTGGGACGTTCTGAGCACACAATGCCCGCTCTGTGTCTTTGTATGCTTGAGTTGCTCCAACAGTACTCCCCAGTGTCCGTGTTTCCTGTGACCGATGGTAGCATACTGGAGCACTTCAAGGAGAACCTGGAGGCCCTTTTGGGTGATGACGCAGTCATAGTGGCGCCCACCTTTCCGAAGCCCGCACCACGGCATCACTCTCCGTTACTTTCTCCGTTTGATTTTCAGTATACTGCTATCTTTAACGTGTTGCGCATGCCAAGCACAGCCGTTCCCATTTGGCCGGAGGAGCTGCGAGGCACTCGGAAGGTGCTCACTGTTGAGGAGGTCAGGGAGCACGGTCATCACTCCCATGCTCATTTGCCAAAAGGGGTGCAGGTGGTGTCGAGCGAGCTGAACGATGAACTTAGTATTAGTGTTGCTCTGGCTCTTGAACGTTCGCTTGGAGGGTATAAGTACCCGGGCTGGGCCGTGCTTGAGTGAATCCAGCCTTACCCCGCACTTCCACACCCATGAATAAGACGGGTACAAGGGGTCAAGGAAATCCATGTTGATGTTGGTCATGCCAAGGAACTTATTCATAGGTATATAACGGTTTTCGAATTTTCCCCCTTTACGCCACTCGCTTCGCTTCTCTTTCCTTTCCTCTCCCTTCCCTGGTCCCATGCTCTGCTGCGCGGGCTGGGTTATTGTAGAGCTCCACTGAGGCATAGAGGAGCAGATAAGTGTTTGCGCTTTTGTGCGTGTTTCAGGAGAAGTGAAGTAGTGGTCCACAAGGTCCATGCAGTTCGGGTGCTAACCGCTGCCGTATCTGATGTCGTTGCCCATCTCGTGCTCCCATTGTTAGTAACGTTTACTTCCCCCGTTTCGGACATAAGTAGAGTAATTCCTGGAATTATGCGGGAGTGCCGCAGCGTGGCAGTTGTGAAGCTAAGTGCATGGATGGTGTTTCTTACGTTCTCTTATCCCATCATTGTGGTTGTGGTGAGGTGTCATAATGCCAGCGCGTGCACTTTCATTTCCGTGGGTTTTAAAGCTTTTTGGCTGCTTACACCACTTAGCGACAACACATTAATTTTTTCTTATTATTGCGTTTGTGCTTGTGCGTGTCCTCTGGCTATCACTTACTTTTATCACTTCGTTTTACCTTTGGTTCATTTTTATTTTTCTCGTCATCTTACCTCCTTTCACAGCTTTTCACTTTGTACGTGCTTACTCTCATCTCTGTAGGAGTTCAACCGCAATAAGCCACTACCATACTACCGGCCGTCTCTTTACTGCAATTCGTAGTTACGGCCTTCGTGGAGTGGCTCCATATTAAAGCGCGCGTCGTCATGATGGTGCTGCTGAATTTCCCTCAGGCCATCCATCGCTGACCCGTTTTTCTCCCTTTGTGTCTTCCTGTTCCCGTGCACGCGAGTATACGTGCACATATGTACACGTATGTGTGTCTGCTCGTCTTGATTGGCATGAGGGAGTCAAACTGGATGACCGTTAGAAGTGTTCCAAGGTGTTGTTTATTGTTTTGGTGCCATGCAGTGCGTTTATCGCTTTCTCCCTTTTTTATTTGCTAATTCTTTCTACAGTTGCACGCACAGAAAAATATATGTGTATATATTATACACGCAAACGCCTATGCACTCAGACATTGTAAGAACACTGCCATCCTTCTTAACCTGCTTTTTTGTCTTCCTCACCTTCCCCACATAGGTTACACGTGTTAGTGGGCAGGCAAGTAAGCCAACAACAAGACTTGCTGTCAAATTAAGGAGCAACAGGTTACCCTAATCGTGAAGAGAAGAGAGGGAACAGGGCCGTAAAGCACTCCCGTGCAGCAACGGGGAGGGAGGGGAAAACGCCACTCTGCAGATCTGCTGATAAAAGAAGGGCCGCTGCACGTTTGTCTGCTCGCTCTCGCAACTCCCCCTCCACAGTTCGCATACTCCCGTGCTGATAGTTTTCCTTTCCTTCCATAAAAGCTCCTGCGACTCTGAGCATCATATTTAGGTTGTATTTCCCGGGTTCGCGGCCATGTCGCTCATCACTGACTTTCCCTTCCACGCCTACATGGGCGACCTAAAGACGCGCCGTGTGGTTGAATGTAAGAACTCTGTTTCGCTTTCACTTCTCACGCCTGACGACATGAGTGATCTCGCCTTTGTTGAAGTGCGCACGCGCGTCGGCCAGGAGGAGCGAACGGCTCCGTGGCGGCCAGTTATACGAAACGGTGAGAAGTATGCCACGTTTTACGATACGCGCATGGGAAACTTTGATCTGCGCTCGTTCCCCCCGCAGTCGTGCCAGACTTGCGCGGGTAACTTGACAGGGAAGTATGGCAACGAACGCTGCCAGGGACACTTTGGCTACATTAGCATGCCTCGGCGCTTCCCGGGAAACGCTGATATGAGCCAAGAACGGCTCGTTGTTGTGAACCCGCATATGGCTGAGGAGGTTGACCACTTGTTGAGGGCCAAGTGTTTTTTTTGCCATCGTTTTCGGTGTCCTTGCTTTGATGTTGAGCGGTACCGCCAGGCACTCCTTCTTGTTGACCATGGTCACATTGGCGAGGCACTGCATCTTCTCGATGTGGTATCAACAACTAAGGGCTACGACACGCGGCACAAGCGGCTTTACACAGCTAACGAGGAGGTTATCAATGATATGTCAATGCTAGAGCAACATGTGGAACGGATTCTCAAAAAATGCCAGGGCGGCGCACCATCAGGGCGGGAAACCAACGATGATAGCTCGCCTGGCGGAGCGGGGAAAAGGAAGACAGCAATTGATGTGCGCAACACTATTGCACAGCAGGCACTACGCGACTTTAGAGAATTCCCAGCAGCGTGCTCCCACTGCAGGGCCGTCTCACCAAAGTTCTCGAAGCGTAATGGTCACATATTTTTTTCCTTTAAGAAGAGTGCACTGACAACAAATATTTCTCATGCGTTTCTTTCACAAGCGCAGGTGAATGAATGGGAAACAAACAATCAGCTGCATCGCCGAAACCTTACCTACTTAAGTTGTCAGAATATCTTTGAGCACATCAAATGCCTTTTCCGGAACGAGGGCACAATGCTCGAGATGTTGTTCCCACATCTTGGGGAACCCTCCGTCTTCACGAAGTACCGCAAGCCGATGGCACCAGAGGAGCGGTACAAGGTATTTTTCATTGAGCGTATTCTCGTGCCGCCGCTGCCCCTTCGTCTTTCATCTGGTGTGAAAGTGAATGACTGCGGCTCGATTCTTCCAGACGAGCACACACGGACGCTTTCGGACATTCTCGGGTTTGTAGAGCAGATTGAATGCTATCAGACACTGTGCAACAACTCCAAGCCTGGGCGCTGTCTAGTTAATGACGCACAAAGAGTGGCGAACGAAATGAATCTTCGCAACCTCCAACTGAAGGTGAACGAGTACTACACGACAATATTGGACAGTTTTGCAAAGAAGGAAGGGCTCTTCCGCATGAACATGATGGGGAAACGTGTTAATCAGGCTTGTCGATCTGTCATTTCACCAGACCCGCTTGTCGAGCCGAACGAAGTGCTTTTGCCGCGCCCATTTGCACGGGCTCTATCGTTTCCTGAGCAAGTCACGTGCTACGCGCCAGTACGCATGAACCTGCTCAAGCACTGTGTGATAAACGGACCGCGCCGCTACCCTGGTGCTACACATATTGAGCTGCGTCATTCCAATGGAGAAATTAGGTTTGTGGATCTTGATGTGCCCGAGCAAACACGCCGTCAGCATGCCGCCAAATACTTTGCGATGGCGCAAAGTGGTGTCACGATGATTGTCTACCGTCACATCCTCAACGGAGATCGCGTAGTGTTTAATCGCCAGCCAACCCTGCACAAGCCAAGTATGATGGGGTACCGCGTCCGAGTGCTATCCGGCTTCAAAACCATCCGCTTTCATTACGTGAATGGCAGCTCCTTTAATGCTGACTTTGATGGCGATGAGATGAATATACATGTGCCACAGAGTTTGGAGGCAAAGGCGGAAATATCTTCCCTGATGGATGCCAACAGCAACTATCTGGTGCCGACGTCCGGTAAGCCAATTCGTGGCCTCATACAGGATCACATCGTGGCAGGTGTTATGCTCACACTGCGTGACAAGTTCTTTGATCGCGCAACGTTTGTGCAGCTGGTGTATTATGGCCTCGGGACGTATCTGCAGCAGCAAGGCCAAGTCACCCTCTCGGAGCTCATTCCCGTGCCTGCTATTCTGATGCCGCGTCCCTTGTGGACTGGGAAGCAGGTCATCTCCGTTGTGACGCGCTTCGTTAGCTATTCGGGTGGGGAGGGAGACTTCAATGTTCAGAACGAGTCTGGTGTTTCAATCAGGGGCACTTCGCTTATTCAACCCAGTGCCTTTGACACCACGCCTGCAGGGAGCGACCAGGTGCGGAGTATGCCGCGCACGGCAATAGACGACAACATGGTTCTATTTATGAACAGCGAGCTCCTGATTGGCTTGCTGTGCAAGAAGCAGCTTGGTGCGTCTAGCATGTCGATTGCACATGTCATCCACGAGCTGTATGGACCACACAAAGTCGGGCAGTTGTTTGGTGCTCTGGGGCGTATTTTAATGCTAAGTCTGCAGTCAGAGGGATTTTCGTTTGGCATGGATGACATGTGCCTGGTGCAGGAAAAGCGACGCTGCGAGCTTCTGCGTCAGTTGGATGAGGCGCCTCTGAGCCTCCCCGATGATGAAGCAACGGCCATGACTAAAATTATGGAGCACTCAACGAAGTTGCAGCAGGAGTTTATGCCAGGCCGCATGAAGATTCCGTTTCCCCGCAATCATCTTCTTATGATGACGACGTCAGGTGCAAAGGGAAGCAGTGCGAATGCCACGCAAATGTCCCTTGGTTTGGGCCAGCAGCTCTTTGACGGCCTTCGGGTGAAACGCATGAACTCTGGTAAGACGCTTCCCGCGTTTTTCATCAACGAAAAAAGGGCGCGGTCGTTTGGCTATGCGATTGGCTCATTCGCTTCAGGCATCCGCCCATCTGAGTACGTCATCCATGCCATGGCAGGGCGCGACGGTCTTATTGACACCGCGGTCAAAACATCACGCTCTGGTCACTTGCAGCGGTGTCTTATCAAGGGACTTGAGAGTCTAGTCGTCCATATGGACCATTCAGTGCGCGACTCGAACGGCAGCGTAATTCAGTTCATGTATGGGGGTGACGGCCTGGACCCATGCAAGGCCTCCACCCTCACCGCATGGGAGATGGCAAAGGACAATGCGACTGATCTGGCGAAGCGGTTTGGCGTGGAGGGCGCAACGACAAGCAGGGGCGATGAGGGTGAGGAGAGACCGAAGCGTGTCAAACGGAGTCGTGAGGACGAGGAAGCCCCGGTGTCTCCGTTGCCGAAGCACATGCAGCGAATGCACATGGAACAGCACCTGAACAGTAATGCACTTCCTTCCACTCTGTCCAGAAGCCTAGAGACCTACCTGGTGGACAAGGCGACGTACCCGCTTTTCCGCAAAGTATCTCAGGTGGAGCGGTGGATGAACAAGCGCCGTGTAGTGGAGAAGCTGGCTGAGCGACGCAAGATGTTTGTCGAGTACTACAATGATATTATTACTTCCATCACTACCCGGAAGCGTGCGTGGGCGTTTTGCGAGGCAGGAGAGCCCGTTGGCCTTCTTGCAGCGCAGGCGGCGGGTGAGCCGTCGACACAAATGACGCTCAACACCTTTCACAGTGCAGGTTCCACCGTCAAACACGTGACTGAAGGTATTCCTCGGCTACGCGAACTTCTTATTTATGCGTCCGTTCGGAATGCTGCGGTTGTTGTTCCAGTAAAGAATGCAGTCGAAGAGGATGAAGCCGCAATTGCGCGTATTCTGCGTGCGGGGGTGGCGATTAAACTATCTGACTGTCTTGCGAGTGCAGGGAATAACTCCGCCTTTAGCGGGTCGGAAGATGTGAAATGTGGACGCAAGGGGCTGAATAGTGCTGGTGGAAAGGGATACCACTACCACGTCGCGCGCAGAGGTAATGATACGGTGTTAACATTGGCGTTGCTCTTTTCCCGCACGTATCTGGAGGATAGCCGGCAGCGCATGTGCATGACGCACGATGAGCACCTGGACTCCTTCACAGAATCGCTTAAGGAATTTTCGCGTCGTATTGTGCGCGCGTTGCGTGGTATCACACATGCTCGTGCCGGGACTAGCGATGGAGAGTTCGGCGACAAAGGTGTTGATGCTGGCGGGCTCGGTGACGTGTTGGGTAGCGGCGGTTTTGGTGGTGATGGGTGTTACTCAGTTGCGGGCGACAAGAGTGATATGGATGAAAGTTTCTGTGGCTCCGATGCAGAAGGTAAGAGCAGCATGAGCAGTGCACAGGACGGTGGGAGTTCAGAGGGGTCCTTGGGCAGGGCTGATGCTTCCAGGAGGGTGGATAGATCTGATGGTGAGGGGAGTGAGGGCAGCCCAATCAATCGAGGGGATCAGAACGACGAGGATAATCGGTCATCTGATAACGACGACAACGATGAGGACGATGAGCATGAACACAAAATAAAGAAGCAGGCTCAAGACAATGAGGAAGAGGAAGGGGAGGAGGAGCTCCGAGACGGGGGTACCACCTCGGATTCAAGTCGTGGGCAATGGAACAAGACCTCGTCTGCAGTCAAGGTAACCTATAGCAACTTCCCACCACTTCGCATCAAGTTCACGGACTCGAGTAAGTTCTCTGTTGACTTGGCCCCCCTCGACCCTGCCGCTGCCGCACGCGACGGCGTTACCACTCTTCCAGATGACTTGTTTATCATCAATATCGTGGTTCGTATGCCATCCAGCATTATCGCTGTTATTCCGGATGTGGTGGATAGCAGCCTCAAGCAGCAAACACTCCCTTCTTGGCTACCACAATTCGGCTCTGTTACTTTCACACGGCAAGTGGACGACCCATCAAGTGGTGAACTTGTCTTTCAGGGGGCCAATGCTACAATGCGGAATGTTCTTTCCTACGTATCCCTCTTCACCGTGCGCTCTAAAGCTATTAAGGTGCGGGAGGCCTGTTCTACAGATATTCGAGAGATGGCAAACACGCTTGGTGTGGAGTCGGCCTACAACGCTCTCTACGACGAGCTGTCAAAGCTGTTCCGACGTTACTCGGTCGATAGTCGTCACCTCTCACTCATTGCTGACACAGCCACGCACCGTGGAAAGTGGGAGAACTTTAACTTTACTGGTGTCATATCGCAGAGCGCTAGTCCGCTCTTCCAAATGACGTTTGCCTCGTCGAAGCGTTGGCTCCACTTGGCCGTAAGCCGCGGTCTAAGCGATGAACTGCAGTCCATTAGCTCGGCGATCATCGTCGGTGAGCGACCACGGGTTGGGACGGCGTGCGCTAAGCTTGCACTTGACTCCAGCGTCCTCCGGGATGTTTTGGAGCGCAACTTTGCCTAGTTTCAATCGCCGTGGCGCTCCTGTAGTCCTGCTTCTCGCTTGTCCATCACACCCGTGTTTGTGTGGGGTGTGAATGCGTGCGAGCACCTATACCGAGGGAGGAGGTGGGTGCTGGTAGCCGTAGCGTTGGCAGGCCCGCAGGGATGCCTTCCTCCTCCTCCTCGTTTGTGTGTGTGTGTGTGTCTGTGTTTTGGACGGTGGCGGGGTGGTATGTTAATGTTCAGTGTGGCGGTGTACGGTGGTGGTAGTTATAAGTGTGGCCAAATCGATACGCATATAACTTAAACACTTAGTGACGGAATCAAGCGTTAAAGTGTCCGAGGGGAAAAAGAATTTTCCCTTAATCGGTTCATAAGTTGTTTCAATTTTTACCCCTTATTAAAAATAATAATGTAAAAGAAAAGAGTGAGGGGTGGCGGCGGTGGGAAACATTAAAAAAACAGGTGCTGAGCAACAACGTGAAGCGGGGGAGTTGCGGTGGTGGCAGGGTGGTGGACTTTGGCAGTGCGTGCTGTAATCGGCCTGGGAATAGGGCGGGGCCACGGTCAGTCGGTGACGTGGTGTGGTGGCCTCCCTGCACTTACTTTGGGGACTGTTCTTTTTTGTGCTCAATGTGCGGCCGGAGCAGTCCCCGGTTATTTTATTCGTCCGTCGCTTCGGAGTTCACGGCCCGCGAGCGGGGTCGCCCAAACCTCCTGTGCACAAGACATTGCCGTTGTTTTACCATTGACCACTCTGTTTCTGCTGCGGTTAAATTCCCCCCACCTTGTTCACCAAATCGGGAGGCGTGGAACTGTGGAACTATAAAAGTAGAAGAGATACAAGCACCGGACTGTGCTGGGTCATGTGTCGCCGACGAAAGGCCACTGTAGCTTATATGCACTCGTGTGTATGGAGCACCATCGCCAGCCCCAATGCCGCGCGCAACGTCCCACTTGTTGCCGCATGGCGACGCATTTGTTCTATTTCCAGCGCTAATAGAACGCCCTACACCACGAAGTCCTGCACCGCTTTGACTAATGATAACGCTGCTCAACTTCTTTCTCGTTTTAGGCAGCGGGCCAGGGAGTTGCTGCTCACCGACTTTAACCCTGATGGCGCGGTCGGAGCACATCAGCTGATTCCGCACGTTACGAATGTGCAGGACAACGGCTTGTTCAGTGTCGTTGTGCGGAAGAGTTCCGCCTATTCTTCGTTGACACTGGATGAGAGTCTTACACTTCTCAGCAATTTGTTTGCCATCGCCCTAAAAGGACAGCGGAGTGGCTCCATGTTGGACTTCACGTGCTCCTTTCCATCCTTTAAGATATCACCTGTTTGCTCAAACTCGAGGCCATTTGTGCTGCTGCCGCTTCGTGCCGCAGAGGCGGCTGTGTCGCCGCTAAGTCGCCAAGTACGCCTTTGGAGCGTCCAGAAGGAATGGTGGGAGGTTGTTGCCTGCGCCGCCGCTGTATTTGACCGATTGGCAAAGGAGGGGCAGGGGGGAGGGAGCGGCGGTAGCCCTGTTCAGGATGGGTCGCTGCAAGCCACGCTACAGTCCTTCCTGGACAAACTTGATTTGGTCTGCTTGCCCAGGGAGCGTGAGGTGGTGTGTTTCTCTGAGAAAAAGAAACGTAGCCCCAAATCTGCTGGAGCAGTGACCAATCGCGACTCTTTGGTAAATGTGCTGTGGCGTTCCGCATTAATGTGCCGTTTGCTGGAGGGTGTTCTTTGTTTGGCGGATGGGGTAGCAGAGGAGCGTGCGAAGCGCCTGCGGGATGTTTCATTCACTTTATTTTGTGCTTTGGAGAAGCGTCACTTCACGTTGGTAGACCGAAACGGTGTTACTGCTGTGGTGAAGGGCTTGACTGCTCTTGTCAATAGGGCGTTCCAACGTAACTGTGGAGGTGGGAGTGCCAATTCCATTGCTGTCGGGGAAAGGAGCTGGATGAACGAGGAGCGACACGAAAATGCGTACAAGGGTGAATTAGCGGAGGCCCTTGTGTCATTCTGCACAGCCTATTACAAGCTTGTCCCTGCTTCGCTATCGGCGGAGGTATTCCACTTCACCACAAATGGAGATAGAGAGCCTAAGCGTCGAAACTCCTCAGCGGTGGATGTGGCCCGGGCAGTGCGCGAATGCTGGTATCGCTGGAAGGACACACTGCATCTGCATGGTGTTGAGGCGGCGTTTTGGTGGCTTCGGCTTGTGCCCCCGCTTCTAGAGAGTTTCATGGGCGTTGCGGCACTCCTAGAGGGCAATGGCAGGGAGAAGTGCCCTACTGACCACCCCGATGCTGGAAGAGGGCTTACATTTGACCACGTTAGTGATGATACAGACGATCCTGTTTCTATTATGCGGAAAGAGTTACTTACCACTTTGTGTGATGTGTTGTTTTTTGACGAGAAGGCGTTTGACAAACGTGTTGCAGCCCTTTCCGCGCGTCAGGCGATGAAAGACGCCGAGGCAAATGACGGCAGCGTTGCATCAAGCGGTGAGGCTGGTGTGGTAAGCGAGATGAGCCGTGCCTCTGAAGAATGCAGTGTGGAGGGCGATGAGGCACAGCTGCTTCCACGGCCTCGCGGCGGGCGTTCCATGTTGCGTAAAGTTGGCGAGGGAGGTGTTTTGTTGCCAAACAGTGCAGAGCCACAACACATCCCGTCCCGCTTCTCATCGCGGCGCTCCAGGGGTGCCCATGGCTTGGGGGCTAGCACTTTGACTCGGGGCATCGTTGGCAACGCCTCTGCTCGCGCAGAATCTAGCAGTCCATTGTTTGATATTATCGCAGCGTCGTCCGATTCTATCGCTCAGCTTGCTGGTGTCTTTTCTGTTGAGGCGAGTTACCGTACGCCTGTACTTGAGAGTCTGTGGCTGACACTGCTCGCAGTACATCGTCATATTGAACGAGATGGGACGCTTATGCCCTTCAGCTCATTGAATGAAGCCGAGCTGGCGTGTCGTGAGACCACTGGAAGAAGAACAGGTGGGCGGTTGGGGTCCTCTTCCTCCTCTTTCTTGGCTGTGGTGTCGCCATCAGAGGCGAACGATGTGACAACAAAACAATCGCTGCTACCTTCCTTTGTTTCATCTGGCCTGCGGCACCTTATCTCCGCAATTGCAGCCGCTACCTTGCGTGCATATGAACTTGCCGACACAACGGTTCTCCGGTATGACAAAATTAAACGGTCTATTGGTGTATCGCTGGTTGCCGGGGCTCAGGCGACGCTGCTTGACAATCAATTCCACTCGGATGCTCTTGTTTGCAACTGGTGGCTACACAGCGGTGCTTTTTTCTCCCCAACCTCGCATTTGCGTCAGTCATTGATGCTGGAGAAGCATCTTGTGGGCCTTATTTCGGTGCGGTTTCGTTATCGTGGTGACGTTACATGGCTGAAGGACTCTACAGCCATCGCGTTGCACTGCATCTCGACCGTGCCGCTCTCTGCGTCAGCAAAACAATGGGGTAGCGCACTCATCATGTCGAATTTGCGTGACATGGTAATCTTGTTGCGAAAAAGTGGCTCATCACCAGTGGAAAGGGAGAGCGCGGAAGGGGTAGGGCCAAACGGTTCACTTTCGGAACTGAAGGTATGGGCGTGCGAATCGTTCTTGTCATTGCTGACTGCACTCCTTTCGGATGTGGAGTTGTTACTTCTCTGCGGCTACGCTGGCTTTGTTGATGCCATGTACGAAGTATATGCATATCTTGGCGTAGAGCGCGAGGAAGTTGTGCGCTTTTCTGTAGAGGGGCTTTTAAAGCATGTTCTTCCAGCGGTGCTTTTAGGCATTACCAAAAGTAGCGCAGAGGACAACGCGGAGACTCATTCTGCTGCCTGTGAGTCTGCTATCGGCGTTCTCGCTGAACTTGCTCGCTTTGCCCTCTTACTTGATCCTAAATCTCAGTCCATACATTATACCGTCGAGGGTGGCTTTTTGGTGGAGGTAGCGGTCTATTGCTTGCGACATGCACGATGTAGTGGTGGGGAACGGGCTTGCAGCAGCATCTTCCTGGCCGGATATCTCCCAAGGGCTGAAGGAGCGATGGAGGATGTAAAGAGGAAGTGCGGCCCAACAGTCTCTTTTATGTTATCGCGAGGCACTCGCTCCTCCTACCTACAAGTGCTTGAACTAAGCAACCACCTCTTGTCCTTCCCTCGTGCACAGTCGCTGTACGGAGAGCGTGAGAGCGGCTCGGTGGCAGCGCTTCAACATCTGTTTAAGGGTTCTGGCTCGGCACTGCCAACATCAGGCGCTGGAGGCAGTGATTGCACCGGCAAGCAGAAGCAACTGCTAACAGAATCCTTGAAGTGCTTGAGCTTCATGACAAATACCTCGGGTAGCTGCCATGCTTTGGGCTTTCTCATCCGTTTCATTGAGCAGTACCTACGTGAGCAGGAGAGATCATCGCGTGCCTACACGAGCTCCCACCAGCTTCCAACAACGATAGATGGGGAGTTGCAAAACCCTCAAACTGCAGTGGATTCGGAGCACGGTGCCCCATCAAAGGAAGAAGCCATTACTGCCCTTGCGCGCGTTGAGGCGGCTCCGCTTGTACTGCTTGACTATATGGGTTATCTTGGGCCCGTGGGAAACTGGGCCATGGTGTGTTGGGCATTTAGTCTTACCGAAACTTCACTAAGGATTTTGCAGAAGCATCGAGTCACAGCAACGTCGCTGGTGGTCGATGTGGCAGCGAGAGCAATCCTCTCCCAGTTGCGTGCTGTCGCGTTGCCCGGCTCATTACATCTTCCTCTTAGCATGCTGAGGAGCCTCATTTACATAGGAGACTGGATATCTGATGTGCCACTGACACTGTTGGGGTTTGATCGTGTCTCCTTGGTGCATGGTTTGTTCAGGAGTGTTGGTCGTGGAGAGTATCGGACGGTGGTGTTTGCACTGAAGCAGGCGGTAGTGTTTTTGCAGCGGATTTCAGTGAAGTACCGCGATCCCCCCATTCGCCCATCACAGAAAGCGGGGACTGGGGAGGAGGAGGAGGAGGGAAGCGAAACTGAAGAGGAGGCCATGCACGAGGGTGAGGGGCAGGGGGATGTTTCAAAGACGTACTACACCGACGCGGCTGCAGCGTCGCATCCTGCTGAGGAGCAACAGGAGTTCCGTACCTTTTTTGTTTCACTTCTTGTCTGTTTTGATACGGTGTTGGACGCCATCCGCTCCTCCGCCCTGCAGCAGGACATTCTTGATGACGAGCTACGTGACGTGCTAATACTCGAGTTACAAACTCTTATTCGCGTGCTAGAGGGCTGCGTTCGTGCTGTCTTGCAGCTGCCTGTGAAGACTAGACGACACTTGCGCATCGAGTCAGCGCAGGTGCTTTGGGTGAGCTTGTGCACTGTTTCTGCGATGAGTAAGGTGTTGGCCATTGACTACCGGCGTGTTTGCTTCACCGGCAATATCATGCGCGCAGTGTCCTCACTTCATGGTGTTGTTGGCCGACTAGTAGAATCGTATACCAGCTCAGCTGATCGCGGCGCAACTGGTGGCGGCGATAGCGGTGATGAGATTGGCGTTAAAGGCGGGGACGGCTTAGGTAGCGACGCTGGTCTCCTTGACACACTCACGTTGGGTCTCCGCTCCATATTGTCCGGCACACTCGTGACCCGGCGTATAGCACTTCGCCTCGGGTTGGGCTACCACTATCGCACAGACTTTACCGCTATTCTTACGGCTGTGCGTACGCTTGCCTCTGCCGCTGCGCGCTACAAGCCAGCAGGTTCCATTGTTCACTTTGTATGGTCCACACTATTGGCAGAGGTCGCAGCGCTTGGCAAGTCTCGCTGCCACAGTGGTGCAGCCCTAGGGATAAAAGACGATGTATCACCAGTTCGTGTGCCGTCCAAGGAGGAGCTTGCACTTTTGCTGGACTCGTTTCGCGACTTGGAGAAGGAAATGACGGACACCGTTGCTGCTCGACAGGCAAGGGGGCGCATGGCGGACTACTTGGTGGACTGGGCATGCCCAAATGCAGAAGCTGTGCTTAACAGTGTCGTAGAGGACTGCAATCTCGCCCATGAGCAACGCCGGGGTAGTGGCGAGACTTATAGTTCGATGGAGGATGTAGCGGCGAAGGAGGGCATCTGTGAAGATAAGAAGGGGCTGCCGGTGACGGATTGGAATGGCATTGACACTGGGGGCACTGGGGCGGTTACTGTAACGGCGCTTGTGGAGATGGATGCCTCAGCTTTACTTGATGAGAGTGAAAACATGACGAACGCTGAGGCGTTGGAAGCGATCACGCAGCAGTGTCGCCGGATGCAGATGACGTCCACTGCATCGCATTTCAACGACACGAGGAAAGCCATCCCACAAACAAACCGAGTTGTATTGACGCACTTCAACTGCCTCGCAACAGTATTCAACCGCTGCACGCTCTCCGAGATCATGGCAGCTCCTGGTGGGCTTGACATTTTTGCAAGTCTCAACATATTTTACCGCAGACAAGCTCCTGTGCCCTTGGAGAGGCGCCGCGCCTTATGGTCTCATCTCGCCTCGCAGTGGAGGCAGGAGTTCCTACAGCCTGACAGCGAACGTTTCCACGAGAAGCAGAGGGAGCTTTTGCAACTTGTGCGACAGCGCCGTGGGCTTATCCATACCTCGGAGAAGGGCGTGGAGGACAACGCGGTTGGGCAGTCGAAGGGTGTTTTACCACGGGGGAACAGTGCCATTGCAATGCTGTCGCAGCACGATATGCCGCATGTCGCTGTAGATTTGGACTTATTGCCTCATGATGATTTCAGCAGTTTGCTCGCGGAGGAGAGAGGCGCCGCAAGTCCCGAGGGGCCTGAGGCCCTTTCCGTGGGTGTGAGGGAGCTGCCACTGCGTGTTCCACTCGAAGTCCTCCTCACTCTCCTCGGTGACATTGTGCACGGACCACGAGACGATGAGTCTCTCGAGGAACTTGCAAAAATCATCGTCACGTACGTGGCACGGCAACACGTCCTTCTTCGTCAGAGGTGCGATGGCATAGCAACCAATGTCCAACGATTTATGTATGACACGCCGCCTCCTCCGCGCGTGTACATGCGACGGCGTTTGCCCCTCACTTGCACCCACGCTCCTGCCGTGGCGGGCCATTTCTTCAGCGAAGAGGAACGGAATGCCCTCATGGATCTACTCCAACAACACATTCCGGGACCGGCTGGAATGAGCGCATCGGCCACCTTGCCGTTTTTATCAGCTGAGCAAGGCATGTTTGAGTATCTGCGGTCGCTCTGTCTTTACCTTCACATGCTGGCGCTAACTGCCAACGTTTGTCACAGCTTTCGTATTTTTGGCGACGGTGGCGATGCATCCGGCTCACGCTCTGTAGAGATGGGAAGTGTGTTGCGTAGAGGGGCTTTTGGTCTTGAGGAAGATGCAAAGGACGCTGCAATGCTGGGTGGCCTGCACTGGAAGCACTATCAGCAGGAGACGGGCGCGCGCATCGCTGAACGACGTGCTCGTGCTGATTTGCACCAGGCGCATTGCGAGGGTGTAAATAGCAACCTGTTGGAGAACATTTTGTTGCATTTTCTTAATGTGTCATTGGTGGCTATTGAGCATGCTGACATGATCACTCATAGGGCTACCAGCATTGCGATCACTCCTGGTAGCGACAGTGAGCGCGTACGACAGGCATTGCTCTACGCAGATGAGCTGCGATTAATGGTTGGCGTTTCTCTGCAGAACACGCTGCGCCTCCTGCTTCGTGGCTCTCCTGCTGGTTATTCGTTCGCGCGACGAGTGGCGCACCGCATCATATCAATGTTTTCATGTGAGGACATTCCACTCTCGCCGCTTCGCGCGCCAAGTGAGGAGGCAGCCAGCTCGTCGGATGCCAGAAGTGGTGGAGAGCATGGGCCACCTCTGCCTGACTTGGAGCCAGCCAGCATGATGGAGCTGGCAGCTCTACGGTGCAAGCGGCCTGAATTGTTTCTGCGCTCTCCCACGCTCCTCTGCATACTATCGCCGGCTTTCTTCAACGAAGTGCTCTCGCAGCACATCCGGAATGCTATGGGGTTTACTTTAACACAGGTCGTTGCTTCTCTGCACTTTTATCTCCGCAGCCCTACAGCTCATCTTGGACCTCTGATGACCGCCACTGCAAACATTCTCTCCAGTACAAACATACGAAACGCTGCTCTGCGTTTGTTCTGTGAGGAACTGTGCGGCCAAATCATGGAGCGAGATGACTTCCGCGACGCCCTTGCACCGCCAACGGTGGTGTCTTCCCAGCAGGGTGCCCTTGGGTCCGTTCCAAATGAAGTTCTCATCCCATTTCTCGCGGCTATGTCCCGTGAAGATGTTTGCGTGACGAAAAGTGCGCTCACGGCGGTGCTGCACCGTGCAATGAGCCTCCGGTCGGATGTTTTTGGTCAACCACCAACAGCCAACCGGTTTTCACGACTTGCGATTGCGAGGAGCGGGAGTGCGATGGCTGGCGGCCATGCTTCCATGTCGCCCATAGTGAGGATGGGGGCATCGGTAGTTGCGCCTGAGGGGTTGCTGCATGATCGACTAAGCCTTGGGGGTTCTCCAATGGACGTGGTGCTGGAAAGTGCAGTGGCGGCGGGGATGGCAAAAACTCGTCCAAACGGTGACGAGACGTCACTTTTAGACGAGGAGGTCGTTTCTGACAATAATGTTCCTTCTGGTGGTGTGGGGAGTGAGGAGCAGGAAGAGGTGACGGCCCTGTCTCGCTTCAGTGTCAACCAAGGGGAATACGCGCCCATACGCACCCACAAACGTGCACTCGCCTCGCTCAACCTCACGCTAGCAGAGGTAATGGAAACAGCGATGCACTTTTCTTCCATGCGGCGGCTAACATCCGAGGAGTACAAGAGGGCAACATCGATGATTCGTTCCGCCGATGATGCACGGCACGAACGTGTTGCGTCCTTTCGCAGTGTCACTCCTCCCCCAGAGACGGGATTTGCTGTTGGGAGCAATCTTGCACCCTCTGATCGTGTAGGCGTTGGGCATGAGAGTGCGCATCATGCCTGCAGCACGACTGGCATGCTCTTGCATCCAGATGCCGCTTTGCACATCGAAGACCCAACGCACTTTGGGGTGGTGATGCTTCACATTAACTTTGCACTTCGGAAAATAATTCACGTTTCTATGCGCCGGCTGGCGGCGCAGCAGGGACCGAGGACGCTCTGTATGATGGTGGAAATGCTTAAGGAGGTTGACCCTAAGTGGCATCATGCGTCTAACAATGAACACCGTCGACAGATGGATGGTATGCTTGCGGGTACGTTGCGAGTGCTCTCGGCCCGGGCATTGGCGTGCGTTGACCTTGTTGGAGACGCTGGGGATCTTCTTGGTGGTGGTGCGGGCGGGATTGCGATGAGCGCGGCGGGGCTCCAAAGAGCTGAAAGGGCCCTCTACCTTGTGCAGCATCGCGAGCACCATGGTGGAAGCAACAGCAGCGGCAGTGTGGTCACCAAAGGTAAGGGCAGTTGCAGGAGCTAACTCTGTGTCAGTAAATGGCCCACCGCCACAGGTCTATGCCTTACGTAAATGAAGCCCCTCACCAACTTGACGACGGTGCATGCGGTGCTGTGTCGTGCGGGATTATTTGCTTGGCTAGCGTTTCATTCTTTACATAGCTGTACTTTACCACCACACACGAGACCAATATGATGCTCTCCGTGTTCACTCTTACGTTCCATCCGTGAGATTTCTTCATGCCCCCCAGGCAACGCCAACCCCATTCGGAGGCACTCACTTTATGTTTTGGGGTTACCCTTCGCATCCCCAAAATGCCCTGGCTCGTCCACTCCTTATCTCGCTATTAATTGCTTCTCTCTCTCACTCTCTCTGGCTTTCTGTAAACCAATTCTGCAGAGTCACATTAACGTGCCCACACAGTCAAGATTCTCAGCACGTTGTGACAGCCGAGATACTACACACACATAGGCGCGATAATACATATATACAAATATAAACACACACACACACGCACACATTTATATACGCGTACACGGGGGCTCAAACCAACTTATATTACCATTGCATTAAAATTCGCTATAACACTATTTGGAAGGAAGAGTTTCTTTGCCAAAAAGCAGACCTCGAGCACAATCGCGCAAGACGCTGCTCCTCTCTGTTTGGTCAATGGCAGTTGATGAAACAGCAGGCAAGATGTGCCCGCTGGTGACGCCGCGGTCATGTACACACCAGAAAGAGGCAGAAATGTATCATGAGGGCTTTGTCCCAGTACAGGCGTTTTCTCTTGTGTACGAGGGGGATGTGAGGTTGCGCACACAGCCACTTGGCAGAGATAGAGGGAGGCCGGAGGACAAGCGCGTAAAAGAAGGATGGTTTGCGCTGAAGCACAGATCCTCCGCTCCACTCCAGCCTGACGTTGTTGCTGTCACAAGCGGTGGGGGTGTCGCGTCGGCGCCGCCGCCGCTCAAAAGGATGTCCTGTCCTCCTTCACATCTTTCATTGGTTCAATCGACAGACTACGAATCGATGTGGGACGACCCGCCTAGCCTTCCTGCCAGGAGTGAGCTGCTGTGTACAGGATCGTCTGTTGACACATTTCGCGGTGTGCGTGGCACTCTACGCGACAATGTTGAGGGCAACGGCGTTTCTCTGGGGGTAGAAAAGTTCTCCCATGGACGTGCTCACTTTAACAGGTCAACCTCAGACGAGGTGGGGACTGTTTGTGCCAGTAATGGTGATGGTTCCAGTTTCTTGCCTACCACAGGCACCAAGCCTCTTGATGTTTTGTTGGATTTCCGACGGCCTTCCTCTGAAGGGGTTGCCCCAACGAAGCGGGTTGCCATAGAGGCGTGTGGCAGGCAGCCACCCACAGCAGGCACTGTAAGGAAACTGATCTCCTTTTATGAAGAGAGTATGCAGGCTGCTACAGGTTCCTGTCGCCTTGATCAATCACTGGACACTGGTGCAAGAAATATGTCGAAAAATGAGACCACGTCGCGTGGAGGGGAGAAGCGCGATAATTCGTTTGTTGGGAGGGCGAGAGCCGCCTCCTCTCCAAATGGCATCGAAGTAGATGCCGCACAAGAAGCTTTGCCGGTCGCCAGGAAGCTCTCTGAGCTAAGCGCAGTGGATGAGACTGCGTACACCGCGCAAGTGCTGGAGTCGCTTAACACGTGGTCAGGCCATGACGGGTCTACAGGGCCAGTTGTCCAGCTTCTAAATTCGTTGAGTGCTTCTGACGGACACAACAGCACCGGGGATGCGTCAGCAAATATTTTGCCTAGGGAAAGCTTTGGCATCTCCAAGCAGATGGCGCGCCGCGAAAATGTAAAGACGAACAAAAAGCTTGCGCGGCTGTCTACTGCGACGGATGCAATGGAGTGCACCGAGGAAATTTGTTCCCTTCCGCCTATCGAGTTGTGTATAGATCAGGGAGGCCATAGGGGCAGTGGCAGTGAGCAATCACTCTTGCCAAGGTCGAAGAGAACCCACGGATCGTTGAATGAGGTAGGAAAGGTTGAGGCCTTGGATTATCTCCCGATAACTGAAGAGCCAAACGCCTCTGAGCGCCACCTAACACGAGCGGCAAATGAGGTTCAGGAGATTAACAGGAAAACGATGGAGGTACTGGGACGCGGACGTGCTAGCCTTGCAAAGGAGTCTGATTCTGTGGCAACTGGGGAGGGAGGCATGCCATGCACCAAAGGGGACACAGACCCTTGCAAGCTCATTTGCCCCGCCAGGCCGTTTTACTGCTCTTCTGAGGACCGAGCTGCTGCTGCTGCTGCTACCGATTCCTGCCTGCTCGGTAGTGCAACGGATGAGGACGCTGCCATTCTGCAGAAGTTCCTGCATGTGACCGAGGTGGACCTCTCCTTAACCACCTTCAAGTCCTATGGTGCCACACTCAGTATGTCACAAACACTCCGCTTTCTTAATCTCAAGGGCTGTGCCGCTACCGAAGACGATTTAGTGGGGCTTGCAGAGGTGGAGACTCTTGAGGTTGTATGTGTCTCGAATATGCGCAATCTTCGCTCTCTTGCTCCCCTTGCCCTGAAGAAGAGCGGGCTAACTTCCAACATTCGTGAAATTGATGCCAGATGCAGCTCAGTCGGCAATGAAGGTCTTGCCGCGCTTGGATCTATGCATCGCTTGGAGGTGTTAAACCTTAATCTCACACTTGTGACAGATGTTTCATTTCTCTCATCGAGCTCCTCATTGGTTGAGCTTTACTTGGCTGGTACGGCAGTCACTAGTAATGGGATCGTTGGTCTTGGGTTTATTCCGACGCTGAAGGTACTTGATATAAGCCGGACGAAGGTAAGAAAACTATGCGACATTGTCCAGTCGACGTCTCTGGAAAGCCTTACGATGTACTCCTGCAAGGCATCTAATGCCGACCTGTGTGGCCTTGAGAAAATGCCGCGACTCACCACTCTTGACATCAGTACAACTGGGGTTAGCAACCTTTCCTTTCTCGGTTCATGCCCTGCACTCACAACTCTGAAGGCCCAATGGCTTTACTTGGTGGAGAGCGGGGGCAAAGGGATACACGGATGGCCTCGTCGACGCGGTGGCAAGGAAACAGTGAGCGTATGCAGCGACGCGGAGAAGTGTAACGCACTCTCTTCTGCTGCTGCACAAGAGGGTTGTGTGCAGGAGGCTTGTACAGGGACAGGCATCTGCGGCCTAGCCCTCATTCCGACCCTCAAGCACGTTGACCTATCGTATGGCTCAGTGAAGAGCATTCGCTGTCTTTTTGCCAGCAGATCAATCGAGACGATACTACTGCGCCGCACTCAGGTGGGTGATGCCAGCATCAGAGGCATATCCCAACTGCAGTCGCTGAGGAAGCTCGTCGTTGGCAGCCCAGGAGAGTTTCCCACACTAGTGGATTATGGCAGAGAACTTGCCACACCAGCTCTTGATCTCACATCGCTCAGGGGTATTGTCAGTTTGGTGAATTTGGTCGTACTGGACTTGTCCTACACCGATGTATTCGATCTTCGGGTGATCTCAGGGATGAAAAATCTTGAGGAGCTTTATCTTGTAGAGACGATGGTGACGCACGAGGGTTTGTGGGGAATACAGCAGCTCCCCTCTCTCCATGTTCTTGATGTCTCACAAACCAGTTTGCTCTCGTTGCACTTCTTGTCATCTGGCTGCAGTGCGCTTAGGCGCATTCTGGCAAGATCGAACCGTAACACGCGCGGGTTTCGCATCGGTGGTATTCATTGCTTGCCATCGCTAGAGGAACTTGACGTGAGCGACACAGTTGTAGAGGACATCCACATGCTGATGCACTACACATGCTCCCTGAAGCGGTTCATCTGGCGATGGGGGGAGAGAAGGGTGCTTTATGACCCCATGGAGGCGCTGGCCCAATGGGTGAAGCCGTCGCTTCTTGATGGCATTGCTTGCCTCAGGCAGCTAGAGCTAATTGACCTCAGCGGATGTGCCATTAAAACTGTTTCGTTCCTCTCAGCCTCTCTTTCATTGAAGCGGGTCATACTCATGCGATGCAACAGCTTGACCAATGGGGCACTCGTTGGTCTCGCCCGCATTCCCACGTTGGAGGAGGTGGACCTAAGTTACGCGAAAGGTATTACATCCCTCCAAGACCTCGTAAAATGCCCGTCTTTGCGCACACTTCGTGTCCCGTGGTCGGGGGTAAAGAAAGAAGGTCTTCATGGTACACGGCGGATGACATCCCTGGCCCTTCTTGACGTAACGGGCACCCCGGCGGCCGACGAGCTCGCAGGCAAAAATTTCTCCAAGACCGGTCGTATGCCCTTCCTTGTAATGGATGGAGTTTCTTGCTCACCAGATGTACCAGCCCACTTTAAGCGACGACGGTCACGTCTGGTCTCCATTGTTGCCTAGTCTGCAAGGCTTACTCCTACTTGTACTCAGTGCCACCCCCCGCACCTCCACCATTCCCAAGGCAAATGTTCGTAGTTTTCTGCTGGCGGTCACCAAATGCGCTGTCCACACCTTTTCCCCTACTTTTTGTTCTCCCATGAAAATGTGCCTGACGCACAGACGGTCGGAACGGTGGGCGAGGGCCCCAATGGCCGTGCGCTAAAGGCACGGCCAGCGCCACTATTCGTCACACTCGGCAGTGATATACCTCTAAACGTCTTCCAATTCTCCTCCCCGCACGTTCTGCCACACCTGCTTACTTTTTTCTGCATCTGCCCACGTTCCCCTTTCCAAATGCTGCAGGTGTATCTGGCGATGCCTCACACCCAACGCTCTCAAGACACACCGCCCACAACAACCCAATCAAGGTTATTTGTACTTTTATTTCTTTATTCAACTTACTCAAGCATTGTTTCGCCTTGTGCTGCACTTGTTTGCCTCGCTATCATTGCCCAGGGCATAACTGTGGCAACTTTGGTTTTATTCATTCCCTCTGCCAAGCGTTTTCTTCTTTTTCTTTCTTTCCTTTTGATTTGATTTGATTTTTATTTTGTTTTTGTTTTTCCGCACTTCAACCTCCCATTCATCTCAGCTTTGTAATTTTCTTTTTTTTTTTTTTTTTTTGCCAACAATAACACCGTCGACCAATAACATCACTGACACCTTCATCAAAACACAAATTCTCGCCACTTCCCGCCCACCTATACCAAAACGGCGCCTAACACAACGGCGCACAACGTTGACAAATTAAGGACCCCCACCACATCCCATCAAGTAGACAGATGAGATGACATTGCAGCAATGGGGAGTGATGTTGATGGCATGTGAAAAGACAGAGGAGGAGGGCGCCGGGCTTTATCAGGTCTGGCAGGGCGATCAGGGGCAACACACGGGGGCGTACATCACACTAGCATGCTACTTGTCGCAACCACCCCTGGTCCCCCTGCTGTGAAGGCTGCCACTTTCCCTTGAGTTCTGCGAGAGACATCACCCCCAATATAACAAGACACATCTTGTTTTTTGTTTATTTATCTTTGTATTAAAAAAATAATATTAAAAAATTTGGTTTTGTTTGTTTGTTTGTTTGTTTTTGATGCCCTTTTTTCCCCTTCTCAATTTTATATATCCCACGCTCACCTGCGTCGCTGCACTCCCACGTGTGAATGTGAATGTGTGCGTGCTTATTTAGCCCCCTGAAAAGTGTGCTATATACTCGTTTGTTTGTGCGTTTATGTTTCAAGTGTCGGCGGAAGGGGGACTAACGGTTTCTTTTCGTCATCCCCCTGCGCACACAAACACAATCGCAAAAAAAAAAAAAAAAAAAAAAAAAAAAAAAAAAAAAAAAAAAAAAAAAAAAAAAAAAAAAAAAAAAAAAAGTGAAATGAAATTTCATTGCACAAGTGGTCTTTGCGATATCTTGTGGGTGGGCTCAAAGCGAGACAAGAAGGGCACTTACTTCACACTTGACATAACTAACTTCCCTTTTTCGTGAGCGTATGGAGCGGTTTGCCATCTACTGGGCGGGCGTGAGTGTGGGGTGCACGGCAGTATATTTGCTCAGCTGACTCGTTTGGTGAGCCAGGCACCCCCCACTCCAGAGGCTGTTCACTTCCTCGAGCACCTTGGCCACGTACCGTTCCCTCTCACTGTACCTTTTGACTCCATTCAGCGGCTGTGCGTGTTTTTGCCTGCTTATTACTCCTCATTGTCACGACTTCCCTGCGCGTCCCACTACGACAGGAAGAAATGGATGAATGAATGCCACCCCTTGAACGAACCCTAATGTAGAAAGGTGACGATGTTTTGGTGCTTGGGGGTTCGTTCTTTTTGCCCATCTCTCAACACTTTTATACATTTTTGTTTTTTGTTTTCAAATTATAGTTGCTGTTTCCTTTTCCAGGGCTCCTTGGCGCAGCCAAATACGACAAACACAACTTGCGCCCCCCTTTCTTAACACAGAAATCACAGCCGCGATTTCCCACGCGAAGAGCACCATTGGTTTTGTCCCCACTTCGTCACCACCACCACCACTATGACCTTCTCCCTCTGTTTTTGGCGGCGTCATGAATGTTGGCTTTTTTCCCTTCTCTTTTTGGTTGTGTCTTCACCTCCTTAAGAAGGTCGCTTGGCTCAGTTTACCTTATGTCTTACCGCCCATTCCTCCGATCATTTTAGCCTCGCCTGGACATGTCTATTCTTTTTGTTGCACAAAAACTTATCACTCCCACCTGTTCCACTCCACTCGACTCCAACCCCTCTCACTCCCACTTTTTCTCTCTCGGTTGTACGCACGCGTGCGGGCATAGGGAAGTACGCGAGAAAGGACGTCTTCAGCACCAAATGCCACCAAAGGAGAGACCACCACTTCCCCCAGGTGATCCCGTCCGGGGAGAAAAAATCTTTAAGGGGCGCGCCGCGCAGTGCCACACGGGCTCCCGAGGGGGATCAAACGGGGTTGGACCGAATCTCTACGGCATTGTCAACCGCAAGTCCGGCACAGTGGAGGGGTTCACCTACAGCAAAGCAAATCAGGACTCCGGCGTAATGTGGACTCCAGAGGTGCTCGACGTTTACCTGGAGAATCCAAAGAAGTTCATGCCCGGCACAAAGATGTCCTTCGCTGGACTGAAAAAACCGCAGGAGCGTGCCGACCTTATTGCGTACCTGGAGACACTCAAGGAGTAGTTGACAAGAGCAATATTGAAATATTACGCTCCATACCTCTCTCTTATCCATGCGCTTTCTTTTCCTTTTGTTTTTCTGTACCTTTGCTCTCACGCTGCCTATCTATTTTCTGCTTTTGTGTGCCCCATACCACACCGCTCATTGTCCGGCTGCGTCCCGTGAGGGCGTACATTGTTAGTGAATTGCATGCAACGAGGCGTAATAAGTAAATAAATAAATAAATACGGGGATGGATAAATGAACAAGACGAAAAATACGGAAAGGGATAATTACTTTTTATTTTTATCTAAGAAGGACGGGGGTAGGGCCTATCGTCACTAGTGCAAAAGGCACCATCAGCGTCGCCGAAATTATTTGTTAGTTTTTTTGTTTATCTGCTTTTGGGTTGGTTCAACAAAAGTCGATCTCGTGTCATTCCTCAGTCTCTACAGCGCTGCCACACTTTCAGAGAGCGTGTTTTCATGCCCCGGTTCCCTAAACCTTCTGCAGAGGCCATAAAGGGGCGTAACTGGAGTGGTGCGAGGAGTGGGCATGGAGGAGTGGCACCCGAAATGCCATGAGAGCGAGGAAAGCAGAGAGGAATATCGTGCGAATAACTGTTAGCTAGTGGACGTGTGTGTGAACGTTTTTTTTTTTTTTTACTCTTTATTTGTTTATTTCACTATATATTGTTTTTGCGTTTTTTGGCTTCGAAGTGCCCCTTCCTGTCAATTGCTGCATCAAACTGTTCACCGACTCATTGTTCCCTATTCCTTTATTCGCTCAGTGGACACCATTAGTGCTCAAAAACCGCATCATGCGCTTCCCTTTTCTTTTCACTCCTCTTATCTGCTGACCTTTTCCTGCGTCGGCCGTCTGGCGCGTCCGGTACCAGGGCTTAGAAGTCGCATGCCCGTGGGCGATAATGCGTAGGCAACATGAACTTCCTCGATTTACGGCACATGTGCTGTCGTGGGACACCTGCGAGCGGGTGCGGGTCGGTCACAGGAAAAATATCAAAGGGGGAGGGTGCCACATTTCATTTGGCGCTCGCAGCAGGTGGTGACTTGTTGCTGCGCCATGAATGGCCGATTGTAGGAAGGTAGCGCTTCGTGCCTTTCCTCACCATGGTCGCGTGCTGAGGTTTCATTCCACACACAAGGAGCCTTTCCCGACGAATATCATGAGTGAGGTGGCAGAGAGGCACTTTTGTGTTTCTCTTCCAGCTCAAGACTGTCAGTCTCCGCATTCCGTGTCGGGTATGCAGCTGTGAAACAGGCATTCTCGAAGCACCCTGCTGTCGGCCACCCGCCCACTTCTCCCTCCGGTGTTTGGTCCTATTGCAGACAGGAGTAAGTAATTATTCACCGGCCTCTTCCCACCTGCATGATTTTGTTTTGAATTTAGTTTTTGCCTCTGCACCCGTCTCACTTCAGCGCAACAGTGGCATGCGTCGCACTATCTTACCTTGTCTCTACTGGATTGTTTTTTAAACTTCTCACTCAAGTACGAGGAATACCGTGCGGCTGCCGTCACCAGTTACTGCGTCGTTGGTGGACCCTAAGCCGTTGCATCGCTTGTCCAGGCGGGGCTGGGGTGTTTTCGTATCTTACTGCGCTCGTGAAAGGTGCGCATTCGGACACATTTTCAAGCACTTAGCCCTTCGTCACTCGGAGGAATGAGCGTATCACACCACTTTCATCTTAACCGTAGCTTTGACATTCAACTCTGTCCAGTCGCCGCGTCCATTATTGACTGGATACCGACACGCCGAGCTGGTAGCAGTTATGCAGAGGCCAGCACTATTCCACAGCGTGACATCTTGTCGCCTTCTGCCACTGATGTTCCAAATTTCCCTAGTGGCACGACAAGGAGTGACAGTGCACTGCCTGAGGCAGCCATGCAGCACCGCGCCCCGGTGGGAAGGTCTTTTGTGGGGAAAAGCGCGGCTTTGGGCGTACCCTTCCAGATTGTGCGACGGCAGTTTCTCGCAGACTCGTGTGCCACGGTTCATTTGTTTTCACGTGATAGTTTGGAGGTGAGTGCAGGTCTATTGGCGGGACTTGGGTTCGTAGCTGGGCCGCCAGGGCACGACGACGCTTCGCCCGACGGCATACCGCTCACAAAGTGCCCCCTGTTTTTTCACGCGAACGACGTACTGCAACTCGGGGCAATTTGGGGACGAAGGCAGTGGGCTAGCGTGCTTAACGTGTTATGCTTTTCATGGAGTTCACGGGGCCTCCCCATGTGTGAGTTTATTGCAGTGACTCCTAGGACGGACTTCTCTTTACAGGCGGATAGGCTGCTCTTTAACTGCAGTGGTTTTTGGCGTGTATTTGTGCGCGGTGGGCGAAGTAGGAGAGACTCGCTCATTTCGATGAAAACCCCAGTTGAAAGGGCCAGTGCACATTCACCTGTACATTTTGGTAGGAAAATTGGTGCTACGGCTACTTCAGTTGCGGATATGTCGAATCGCTGCTACCTCACTGCTGCTAGAGCGAATGACAATGATGTTGTCTTAGAAGGAGCGAGTGGGGGGGAGCATTTAATGCGTGAGTATAAATCTACCGGTACCAGCACTGCCTCACCCGGCGGTATCGGAGCCAGCCATGTGGAAAACCGGGAGGCCGACGTGAAGTTGGTGAAGGTGGAATCACGTGGCAAGAACTTAGGGACGACGATTGTTGAACCTAGCGCGGAACAGGTGGCCCACCACCACAGCGAGCATAGCTGTGCCACTATTCGTAGGCATAGGTGGTGGCACTTGGAAGAGCTGCGCTGTGGTGTTGGCGTGGCCGTTAAGAATGACCTTGTGAGCGGTGTTAATGTTTACTGCGGCTGCAGCGGACACCTGGGTCGCGCCCTCACATTTTCTACACACATTGACGTGCTACGTCGTTCCTGTTACTCTGTGACTTGCAACACTGATTCGGTCGACCTCGCAATGCGCCTGCGTACAAATTTGATCACATCACACTTTACCGAAATCGACTCGGGTATTGCATGGCGGCCCTTCAAGTTAACACCAGGCTTTACTTGCCGTCTTTCATACTCGGTGGGTCGTGTCTATATGGGTATGACGATTGAAAACATTGTGGGGCAGTGGGACAACTTTGTTTCTTCTGGCAGGAAAGAGGTGTCGGAGTTTGTGGGGCGTGATCCTGCATTAACCCCCGAGGCGCCAAGCGTTGAGCCACCACCAGAGCAGTGGTATACGCCGTACCTGAACCGCATTGTGTTGACGGGCAGCTCGGCATTTGGTACAGTTTGGGCTGGCAATGCGGCTTCCGCGTCATTGGACCGCCCCACTGTCGAGGAGAAGTTGTCGTCCCCTGGACTTGGTGCACGTATCTCGCGGGCTGTTCAGGTAGGCTTGGGTTACATGGGCGCTGTGTTCCATGGTGCCAAGTTCGATCTCACGGTGGGCCTTGCAACCCAGCGCTCTCACCAGCCGCGGTCTCTAAAGTTGTTTGTTGCCTTTTCAGCCCACTGAGCATCGCTGTGCGTTACTCCTATTAGGCATCTTGCAGTGAGTGGTTTGTTATTAGAGATGTAGGCGTGTGGAATGTTGTGGCGCGTACGGATCGCGCCTTTCCCAGTCCTTGTTCGCTTCACTCTTCTCCTATCTTGCTTTTTATTTCCACTGAGACTGAGAAACGTATTAAAAGCACCAGTCGTCGTCACTAGCGTTAGGTCTCTCTCCCACCCAGCTTTTTCTCTCTTGTCGGTGTTGATATTTACAGACAAGCGACGGCTAGACCGAGTTGACTCGAATGCCCCTACTCCTGTAGCTGCAGCTTTCTTTGTCTTCTCCAACCGTTTTTGAGACTGGGCGTCGGTTTTCATCGTTAGTGCTCACAAGCGAAGTGGACTACACGCTCATGCTTATCAATCATTTTCTACCCCCTCATCACTCTGCCTCGCTTTCTTGGCTTTCCCATTCGGACTCATGTGCCTGTGTCAACATGCATTCCCAAAACCCGCTTTCTTTACTCGCTCCTTTTGCGTTCTGTTTTCTTGCTGGATGTAAGCAGTGTCCGTTCGGACTTCCCTGGCCTGGGGCTGACGGTTTCACAGTGAAAGCAAAGACTGCGCAGCGAAAAGATACTGTGAAAGACAGGAACAGGGCATAAAGGCGATAATAGTTTTGTGTTTGCTTGTGTCACTGTATATTACGATTTACTGTTGTTGCTTTCCTGTGGTGTGGGCACGCTGCTTTTGGCGCATTTCCGCACCCCCTTCCCTTGCCGGAGCACAAGCTGCATTTCCCTCGCCTGGTGACGGGTTATTTCGCTGTTAGTCTGGCCTGGGTTGGCCATCCTTGACAGTTAAAGTGAAGCAGGCCGTGTGCCCACACACCAGTACGTTTCGGCTTGGGGCGGGTACCAATTTGGAGTTCATTTAGGCCTCTGCCTGTGCCACCTGTGATCGGCATCGTGTGGCCATTGGTGGGCTGTAGTGTTTGTCTTTAGGTGTTCCATGACTCGCATCGCGGGGGACGTAGTAAGTGATGAGGAAAGTGATCGGGATGCAGAGCTGACTTCCTTTGTCCAGCCGTCAACCAGCAGTAACGTTGCCACAGTCGCGCAAGGGCATCGAGTCCGTGGGGACTCGATTGGGGGTTTAACGAACGATGACGCTTACGTATTAGCCATAGTCAATCCCACATCTGGCGAAAGCGTTGCTGCGAAGTATGTAATGCGATCCCTGCGTTCAACGTTTGGCTTTGAGCGCGTGTTTGTACTCACCGCGCAGGTATTTTCGGACCCAACGGCGCTGCAGAAGTCCATACGCTCACATGCCGTGCGCTTTTTTTTGAGCCACGAAGTGAAAGGCAATGACTCTCAGGAGATTTTGGGGCGGCGCGGGACACTGTTTGTGTCAGGTGGTGACGGGACGATTTCTTACGTGATGGAGCAGCTGGACGCAGTCCGTGAGGCACTAGAGGCGGAGCAGCGGAACTTCCCGGTCAGTGATCCGCGGCACGGGGCGGTTTTTGTCTATCCCGCAGTGGCTGTTTTGCCCCTGGGAACTGGCAACGATTTTTCGGTCTGTATGGGATTTGGAGGCGGCTACGTAAAACATAAAGTTCCCTGCTGCATAGTGAACAGGATTGACGATCACGTACATAAGGCACTCATTGCACCTTCTACTCCGTTCGACCGCTGGGTGGTTCAAATTGTCCCGCTCTCGGCCGTATGGAAGCAGTTGAATAAGAAGAAGGCGGGCGCTTGTGGGCAAGATGCGAAATCCGTGGTATTGAATGGTGCATCCACGCACAGCACCCTTCCATGTGGGGCCAGCGATGATTCGGGCACTGTACGGCTGTGGACCGAAGAGGAGTTGTCTGTGCGCATACATTCCATTAACTGGGACGAATTCCATACCTCTGGTGACTGTCAGCGGCTCCATTTTATCAACTATGTCAGCATCGGATTTGATGCATATGTGTTGCACAAGTTCAGCTCATTCAGGAGCAGACATCCCACGTTCTGTAGCACGCGCTGGAGGAACAAGCTCGTGTACGGGGCTTACAGTATTAAGGCCGCTCTCAAATGCTCAACGATACGAAAATATATTCCAGCGATTTGCGTGCCGCACCCCACGCGTTGTGTGGCATCTTCAACTTATGCCGGAGCTGATTATGCGGATGATGAGGCGTTTTGCACTTCGGCGGTCTATCGCGAGAACCGAAAACCGTCTTACGCAGCGCTCACCATTCCGGCGCACAGTAAAGCGCTGCTTGTGACAAACGTGAACTCGTACGCAGCAGGTACGAAGCCGTGGGGCGACGGGCGGGGTGGGCTTTACCGGTGCAAGACGGACAACTGCCCCATGGTGATAACACCAGTGAGTGTGAATGATCACAAGTTTGAAGTACAAGCCCTTGGTGGTTTGCTGGACATGGGCCTCTTGCAGCTTGGCATGGATGGCGGTGCATGCAAAATTGCGCAGGCCCGAGAGGTGATCTTTTTCATCTTGTGCACACCGGCGGATTTCGTGTATCCGAGGGACGACTTGTGTACTGATGCAAACACAAATGGTGGTGACGCTCCTGGGAAAGGCAATGGAGTGAACAAGTCCGGTAAGAAAATCAAAAACCCACTCCGTGTGCAGGTGGATGGAGAGCCGGTGGCTTGCATCACAGAGCCAGTGGTTATGCGGATCACGGAGCTGCAGCGACCAAGAGTGCACGTACGGTGCATGAACCCCCACGTGGTGCGCCCTACAGCTCACAGCGATGTTGGGCTCTAGTTAAACAATCATACCCCTGTTGGTCTGGCTGTGTTTCGTAAATAAAGTAGACGGCGGCTCCGGAGATGTGTGCCCTGGTGTCCTTCACCCATTGGATGATCATATTGCCTGTTTGTCATGAGAGGGGATCTCTGCAATAATGTACAACTAGGTGAAACACAACAAACTTTTTCGGCTAAACAGTCTTATATGGCCACTACCGTGTGCTCTTTTATATTTCTATCTATCTATCTATCTATATCTATATATATGCACACACATATGTGTGCGTGCGTGTCCGTACGTGTGTGTCCTCTGTTTCAACTTCCCTTCCAACACCCTCCTAGGCATGTGACTTCCGCTAGCTTTACTGCCTGACCTGCAAGACCGTCATTTGCCTTACTGCACAATTCGATACACTGGCAGCGTATTCAGTGGTTCAATGGGTAGTACAATTCAGTGAAATTGTTGGGTGCAATCATCTAGAGGCACTTGGGCGGATGGGGGCTCAACTTTCCCCGCTCCTCTCTCTTCCCTTCTCACGTGCCCTGTAAATGTTTTCATCAGACTTGTGATGCCACCATTGCAGGGTAGCATGGAGTCATGGAGCAGGTGCCTGGTTCTTCATCTGCTCGTCACTGTTTTTGTGCCTGTTAGTTTGTTGCAACGCCACTTCCTTATCCATCACCACTTCACATCGCACTCAAAGGTTCCCTGAAGCCCTTTTATACGGCAGTTCAAAGTTATCTGATCCACGCCTACATGCTTCTTTGCTTCTCCTCACCACTTCACAAAGGACGAACCTTATTCGCCACCCACTAAGGTTCACTCTCCTGTGACTTTCAATGGGGTTTCAAACACCATGGATTTTCATCACAGTTATCGGCGTGCCACTCTTCATGGTGTACATTAAGACGCAGCGCATTGATGCAAAGGAAAGGCACGAGGTCCAGATGCGCATCAAGTATTATTCCGAGTTCTGGGAAAAGGGGAATAATTTCGTGCAGGCGCACAGTGAGGCACTGGGCCAGCAACTGCGGAGCACTGTGGATGCCAAGCTAGGGATGGAGATGGGAAAAGATGAGTAAGGAGCCATACGCTGGAACTGCATGGATGTGCATGTTTGTCGTACGGTGCTTTAGCTCTTGAGCAGCAGTTTTCCCTCAGTTGCTGTCTACGCCGATCTGCTACTGCGTACTGAACGACGGAGCTTGAACTGTTGTTTCACAACATCGCAGCCCCCCGCCGCTACCGGCTGTGTGGTTGAGAATTTATATGCATACTGCCTTTCCTACGGCGTGTAATGTGCAGGCGTTCTTCTTTCGGATGCTGGAAGGGAAACAAAACAAAACAAGCGCCTGAATGGGTGTTCCAGTGTCGTTGGGTGTTGGGAGTATGCGGCTCTGCCCGCATGTGTCCTGCGGGGAAGAAGTGGAGAGTGCTTCCGATGGGACTAGTGTTAAGCACGGACATCTTGCCGCCACTCCGTCTAGTAAAGGAAGCTGGAGGCTAATCAGCGGCTGGAGTTCAGAGCGCACCATACGTCTCAGTGCTCCGTGCCGAGCTGCTAGTTGCAGGTGATACTTCAGACCTCAATCTACACCTAACAGTGGCTAGTTGCTATCTCTGGTTTTACTCGCTTATGCCAGCATACATCGGGGTTTTTACTGCCCTTATCGACGCTCTAGTCAGTGTACATAAATAGTCTCAATGCTGTTTTCTTTCGGTATGTTGTGTCTCAGGTGTTTTCTATGCAGCGACATGCGTGGCATGCCTACTGCTATACAACTTTTCTTAAGACCTGCCATTGGCGGGTGGCATTGTCGGCGTTAATCCTTCAAATATAACTGTAGTGTAACTTCAGACAGCACTCCGGGTTTTTGTGTGGTTTTTTCCTTGAAGGATTCCTCTCTTATAAAAGCGTCCTACTGAAGCGCATGTGCGCCACCAGTGGGGTCCCTGCAAGCGAAAAAGTGATGATGGCGATGGTGTGGGTGGGCGGATGGCCCCGCCTACATCGAGTAGTGTTTCCTTCCGTGTGATTACTAAGGTGGTGGTTGATATAAAAGCGACGGCCAGCTGCTCAAACGTTGTGTATTGTTGTCTGGAGGGTCTCTGCATGTTGACTGCCTCCTCCACTTTTCCCACGACTGGACTGTCAGCTACGGCTTGGAGGCACGTAGGTAAAAAAGGGCGCATCCTAACTTTTGAGACCTCCAATTGGCCGAGAAGTTCTTTGCCTGTTCGTATTTCTCTCATTGATACCTCCCAATGGCCCCATCTTATCGGTTCGCCTCTACAACCTCATTTGCACGTCACGCCTGCACTCACACACTTTTATTTTCTGTTTATTCTTCCTTTAAAATCCCCCGATTATCTACCCCGTAACAAGCGCGGTCAACTGCGTGCCAAGATAGTCGTAGAGGAGGCATCTAGAGTGATATCTTTTTGTTGTGCAGCGATCGGTGAGGAAAGTGGGATTGGCTGCTCTGAGTGCTGCGGGCAACCTATCTCGCATCCAAGCGCCCTTGCTGTTGGAAAGGTGGGGCGCTGGGTGATAGAGTGCAGGCGGTCCATTACGGAAGTAAGGCAAAACATTAGTGCCTACCAAGTACCAGGTGGTGGTGGTTTTAGACTCAAAAAGGTACATAAGGAGTTCGTGCCGAAGGGAGTGCTTGTGTGAGTGTGACATTGCAATGCGTAGAAAAGTGATCAGTCCACTCTCAGCAGCCTCGTGCAGCACAGATACGGGTGGGAACGTATCTTCGTGTAAGCTACCTCCCATCAACGTGGCGGTGAAGGAGGAGCGGCAGCCCCATTGGGGCAGCCACCACATGAGCCGATGCACCAGTGGTGATGGGGTCCAAAGTGAATGCAAAATAACGCGTCCAAAGGATGAGGCAAAAGAAACAGAGACGAAAGGGCTGGTGCCACGGCGGGGACGTCGCCACGCCGACCTCAACCAGGGTCTCCATGAACAGAAGAATGCAGCACAGCTGTGCAAAAGGTGGATTTCACTCTATCGAAAGGAGCAGATGGCAGCATCAGTTTTTGTTGATATTGCGCGGGACCTTTTTTACGACGTTGTCGTTCGCAACAACAGTTTTATTGTGTCCAACGGCCACGAGCAGCTCGCTGCACTTGCTGCGCGCACAGCGGTGAGCTGCTTCCTTCTGGAGGAGGTTGCAAATTCACTATCACGGTATGAGGTGCTTTCCCCATACGTTGGAATGCTGCTGCGCCTCATATACGTGCCCAATACGGCAGAAGAGCGGGATGCGCTTGGCGGCTCAGTGGTGTACACGCGGCTGCAGCGAGAGCTGAAGGAATTGCCTCAGGATTCCGCAGCGCAAGTTCTGCTTCATCGATATGCACGAAAGCCGTATTTTGTTGCCCACCACGAACTGTCGCAGAAAGTGATTCTGTACGCACACTCTAATTTGGCTCAGCAGGAGCGATTCCGTCGCCTCCCGCGCATATTTGATTTGCTGAGCTCCAATTGGATCAAGTCCTTCCTGCGCACTACACTCAAAGCTTGGCGCACTGTGTGTCTCAAGCGAGAGCAAAATGAACGTAAACACCGTGCACGTTGGGCTAGGCGTTTCGCAACCGAGCGGATACGGTCTGTTGTGCGGGTTTGGCGTGTCCATGCTCAGGTTAGGTTGCAAAATGCTGCGACAGCGGAGAGCATGAAGTCGCGTATTAGACTTGTGACTACAAACATGAGGAACCTGCAGAAGGAAATTTCCGTTTTGATGGACGAGAGTGCTGCTTTGAGTGCGGAGTTGGAGAGGAAGGAGGAGACGCTGACTTCATTAGATAAACGCATTGCAGAAGTGGAGCGCGAGTACAAGCAAAAAATGCAGTACGTATGTGAGATTGACCGTATTGGTAGCAAGTTGATTTCCTCAATGATGCGTGACTCGCAGTTCCCTGAAGGGACGGAGTCCATGCTCCCTATTGAGGTTCTAGTGCTATGGGCGAACACAACACTTGTGGAAAGTCACATTGGCCGACTGTTCGTTGCTACTACAGAAAGTTTGTTCCTGGAGCTGGTGGATAGTTTTGAGCTCGGGGAATCCTCCAAGATCACAGCAAACAAATTTAGCCAGGAAGAGCTTCCCTTCTCTTCGCTTCTCGCAGAAACAGCGACGGTGTTTGTGCCGATGCACTACATGGCGGGGCTTATTCATGCTGTTGATACTGTAGCAGGGCCGACCGTAGCGGAGATCAAGGGGATTTGCGGGTTAGACGCGTCTGTACGTGAGCTGCGGCGCAAGATGGAGGAAGACTTGGAGGCCGTAGAGGAGTCCCAACTTGCTTCTGTGATGAAGCTGGAAAAGGAGGTTGGGAGTTTCGTGATTAACTCCTACCAGACTGTAACAGGTAGCGTGCCATTGGTCACAGCAGAGCAACTAATGACCCGGCAACGTGGCTTTCAACTTGTGTTTTTGGCGGGACTTATGCGCTACTTTACAAACTGGGTGGACGTGTCGTTGAAGGCACAGCGTGGTGTGCACGGCAGTGACACCAACAGTGAAACCCAACCCTCTTGTGTGGTTGATGGAGAGCACGAGACGATGGACGGTGAGGCTGCCAACTCGGTTGCCATTACGTCGCGTTCAGCATCGATGCGGTCACCACTGCCACTGCCACCAGTGGTAGCACAGGAGCATTCATCTGGGAGAATGCGGCGAAACACAGATTGGATGCATCCTCCAAATAGCCACTTGAACTGGATTCCAATGGCGATCAACCAGCAGCGATGGATTAACGCGTCCTTCAATGCACTACACACAGCAGTGAACGTGGCGCTGGAGCAACCGGGTGTCTGCACAGTGAAGGTCCAAGAGGAAATGCCCATGTTCATGGAGAACGTGACAATGATGCGGCTTTCTGACATTCTTTCCCGCGACGCCGCGGCGGAGGGGTCATTTTTTTTCCTGTTAGCACGGAGTGTAGAAACTGCGCTACCAAAGCTGCGCGATCTTTTTCTCCTTTATGCGACGAAGGCGACGGACCTCAACGTTGGAGGAAGTGATGAAAGCAGCAGTAAACCGAGGAAGTCACGAACAAAAAGTATGGCCTCTGGTGGTGAGATGTTGAAAATTATCAAGAACAGTTCCTCCGACACGGCGAACAGTTATGTTTACGCGATGGACTTTTGGCGCATGCTGCGCGACTGCCGCGTAGTTGGGGGTCGCGGGAAGTTGCACCGCGCAGCCGTGCATCGAATTATTGAGAAGGTGGCGGAAAATTCCTCAACCTCCCTCAAGGTGTCTGTTCGTGGAGGTGAGATGAACCAATCCATCAATGCGTCGAGGAGGCCCAGGCAAACGCGTGATGTACCGGAGATTGACCTGAAGCCAACGCATTATAAACTGCGTCTCGGTCCTGCCGAGTTCGTGGAGGCGTTGCTGCGATGCGCGCTCGTGTGGGATTATATGCAGAAGCTTCTTCAGGATGATCAACGCGTCACTCGCAAGATGGACGTGAGTCAGGTGAAGTCGTCACCAGAGACGCCAGGAAGCTCTTCATTCGAGGCGCTTGTTAGCCCATACTCGAGGTTGGACGCCAGTGAGAGGCAGCAACATGGTGCTGTCAACTACACGATGTATGATCCCACATGGAAACTGCGCCCTGCCGCTGTTAATGAATTTTTCAATGAGTACATCATATTTTGTGGCTTTCGTGGTCCAACGCTGGATGCCTTTAATCGGGCTAAGCGACATCCACAGCTTCGGACTCAGTTCGTTGCACAACAGGATGCGCTATTTGCACTTTTTTCCCAGCGTGCTAAGCCAAAGGAGGGTTTCGGCATGCGCGTTGGCGCTGTTGACGCTGTGCAAGGCGAAGCCCATCCCACCCCCAAACCTGCATTTGCATCGGTAACGCCTGCCTCGACGCATACGACAGACAGCAATGATGTGGGCATTGTGCGCGTTTTAACTCTCAGTGGTTTTCAAGGCATGGCAGTGGATTTTGGATGGTACCGCATTCGCCGTGTAACGGCACAAGTGATTGAGGATGCCTTTCTAGCAGTGGTTGCAGATGCGGACCACGAGCCTCGCGTTGTATTTTATCCCGAGTGGCTAGATCTCTTATGTGTGCTGGCGCACTACTTCCAGCCAAACCCAACTGTGCCCCTCTATGAGAAGGTGCGCGGTTTTCTGGAGTTGTACGTTCTAAATCACTACAGGGAAGAGTACTGAGTGTGGGTTCGTATGTACGGCCTCACAAATACGCCTAAGCCTAACTGCTGCAGCTACAGATGGCGGGGGAGGGGTGGAGTGGACAACTTATTTATCAAGGTTGTACCTTACATGGAAACGCCATGGCACCCTCATTCACAGCATCAAGTGGCCTGTTGTTGGTGCACCCACTTCCACACAACGGCCAAAAGTTCATGCGTCTTGACCGGTCACTGTTCAGGGTCCCCTTACATTTGGAATAGAGGTGAGTAGGCGGCATACCCTTCCCGGGATCTCAGCCGAATGTAAGCGTCCAGAGTGTTGCTACAGGAAGATGAAGGAGAGGGGAAGGAAGTTCCGACGCCCTCAGTTATGTAGACATCCCTCACCGCTTGATGTGAGGGACATCATGTAGTGTTTTTGCGTGTAGTTTTTTTTCTTTTCCTTTTTGATTAACGCCACTCTCGAGGCAGGCGTCTCTCTCTGTGTGTTGCAGCATCACTCTGTTTCCCCTCCGTCCTGCTGGGGCGTCCCTAGCTTGCTCCTCCTGTTTGATCAGCTTATCCCGCCGCCCTCCCTTTTTATTTTTTATTCCTCGCATGGCAATGGTGCTCTGTGCTCCCATGCCTCGGGTGGAGAAGAGGAAGTAGAGGGTGTGTGGCACGATTGGACACGCCGACCAGTTTTAGTTGCTCAGAATGCAGACCTCAGCCAGCAACACAATTTCGTCCGCTTTGGCCGCAGCAGGTTGCCTGGAGCATGCACTTGTTCGTGTGGAGCTCACAAATGGGCTGCTGCTCACGGGTCGCATTGTGCGGGTTGACGCAGCAACGATGAACATGATGTTGGATGCCCTCATAGACACGAGCGTTATTCGCCGCGACGTTGCTGAGCGCGGGTCTGCACCGGAATTCGAGGTCTCTCCGGCGCCTCTCCGGTGCTGCAACAGTGTGGTGGTGCGTGGCTGTCACGTGCGCTATATTGACTTTATTAACGAAGAGGCTGACGGTGGGCGAAGTCTTGACGAACTTGTCACCGTGTTGGGTGGGGTTCGGCCTTCGCTCATTTGACCGCGTACGTATGGAAAGGAAGGCTCTGTGTGCGTTGTGCTATGGCGCGCACAGGGGTGGATCTGGATTTTCGCCCCCACCCCCGCAAGTTAGAAAGCTGACAGCGATGGGGCGTACGTCCCAGTGGTCACACGAGTACGAGGTGAGATTGGTGCGTCGTATTGCCGCAGTGCTCGGAAGGTGACCTCACAAGCTCAGAGATCCCCTTCCCCTCCTTTGTTTCTTCTTTTCTCTCTTGTTAGCCTCCCCATATCATGGCATCATTACACACTCGTGCGCAGAGTATTACTTTTGCTTCATGCCTTTCCATTCCACTTTGTTTTCTTTCTTTTTTCATTTTCATTTTCATTTTTCTTCATCATCTTTTTCTGTTGTTATTATTTTTCGCGTGTTGTGTGCAGACAACAAAGAGCAGTTTCCGGGAGAAGAGAAGGTCATAATAGTAATAATAGCATTAACAATAACAACGTTAATTTAAAAAACGTGCGCCGCTTGACATACAGAGTTGTTTACGGTTATAATAGTGTTCGCAGGTCAACAGTGCTGTTGTAAACAACACTACTGGTGTTGTTACCACCGCTGGCACTGCTACCATTACTTGCAAGTCCGTGCGTCAGAGAAACAAAGAGTCATGCCCCAAAGAGTGTTTGTTAACCTTCATCCCATTGACGGGTGCAGCCTATCTGAAGAAGAGCTTGCCCGCGCCGCGCACGTAGCCTTTGCCGAGGCGCGGTGCCACACAATAAAGGGAGCACACTGTTCCTTCTCATCGGCACGCCTTCAGCAAATAGTAAAATCGCGCCTCCCACGGGGTTACGAACAGATCATCGACAAGGGTGTTTGGTGCCGCAAATGGCATCTTTTTCTTATGGAGAGGGCTGGATTTGTTTGCTTCAACTACCGTGAATGTGACTATCTGAAGGCTGAGCATCTGGCCGTGCACATACCACCCACTGAGCTTCGGTGCCGCCTCGTCGAGGACCACTACGAAGACGTCCGTCAAGCTGATAACGCGATTGGTTTGCTTCTCCAAGCGGAATTTCTTCAACCCGACGTGCTCAACGCCACATGCAAAGCAGAGACACTTTCAGTTGCCACAGCTGCATGGCGAGTGATCCCCCCACCCCGTTGGTATCGCGTGTCCTATGAGGCTTCATGCATTATACGACTCCTGGAAATACTGGAGGGACGTGCAGTGTTAAGGTACACTGTAAATGACCGCCTTCAACGCAGAGCTGCCGCTCAGCTTGTTCAGTTTATCTTAAAGGATAACAGAGCTTTGAAGCACCTAAGCGTGTCTAAACTGCGCCGGCTGGTGACAAATATTGTAATTTCCTGGAAACCCGTTGTGTGTGCGACCCCTGACGACAAGCACCAGGTAACTGCTCACATCAGTAGCTTCGGCTAAGTGAAGCGGCTCAAGCGGTACGCAAGTTACGTTCTCCAGCATCCCCACCAAACCCCCAACTATTAATCGAGTAACGCTATCCCGCCTATACGGATTTCCAACAACGTGCCCGCTTTATAATGTACACCTCCGCGCTCTCCCATTTCACAGGTATATTTCCTTGTGTAATTCATCCCTTACTTGTGGTTTTGATATAAAATTGGCGCAATAATACTACTGTTCTTCTCCCCTTTTCCTTTTTCCTTTTCTTTTCTTTTTTTGCTTTTCTTCATTTTTTCTTCCTTGTTGGTTTTGCTTTTGTCCTTCCGTTCCCCGTCTTTCCTTCCCCTTCCTTTTTTACTTTTCTTTTTTTAAAGAAGGAACAGAAACAAAAACGAAAGTAAAAAATTACTACCAAAAACGACTTTGCATTTATACTCCACACCGCATATCCCCCATCTCCCCCTCTTAATTTCCCCCTTTGATCCCTCGTGCCCTCAGCACTTGTCGGCCACATATTGTTGTTACTACCCCACCCCAACCATTCTCCCCTTTTTCTTTTTTATAATTATTTCTTCCTTTTCCGTGTGCTAATATGTACATATCTTTTTGCAGTCCCGACACCAGTTTCCTTCTGGAGCCAAATGGCCTTGACCCTTCTGACATCTCGCCTCTCCAACTGTTCCTTTATTGAGCCCAATTTTTGCACAAAAAAATAAAATAAAGGAACAGTTGGAGAGGCGAGATGTCAGAAGGGTCAAGGCCATTTGGCTCCAGAAGGAAACTGGTGTCGACGCAGTTTTTGTTTTTTACTGTTTGCCTGTTTCAAAGTCCCACTTTGGGCGTTATATTTCTGCCATAAGGTTTACTCGTAATGAGTGCGTTTACATTTTGAAATTGGAGTGATTTATTTTCTTAAAGGAATTTCATTGCGTTTTCTGTTTGTTCCCTCTTTTTGCTCCGCATTTCTTTTTCTTTGACCGCTTCTTCCCCACCTTGAAAACTCCCCATTGAACGGGCGGTTGATTGTTGTCGATACCCGCAGGTTAATAAAATTGAAGGAAGTGACAGAGACGGCATGCCATCTCCCATCTTGGTCACCTTCTGCGTTGTATGCCTTTACTTTCCTAATGCACCAAAGGCGATGCCTGTTCCATTGACTTCCTCTAGTTCTGTGTCGGAGGGTTTACGGCACTTTCATCATTGTTCCTTCTACAACGTGTCTCTGCTTCGTTTAGGTATAGAAGCCGTTGGAAATCACAGCCCTGCCCCGTCGCCCACCCGCACCCCTTTGCGGCACAGCTTGTGTTGCTTTAGCCGGTGTGTTGCTATCGCCTAGCGGGACACCCCAAGCAGAGTGCAATGTTGCGTCGTATTTTTGTGGCCGGGCGGCGGTGTTGTAACCCGGCCGAAAATGTCGACGGGTCCTTGCGGGTTCCTTCTTTGTTATCTGTTCAGAAGCGTTATTCATTTAAATATGCCACCAAGTCTCAGCACAATGAAATGAGACAGCCTTTTTTTATCCACGAGAAGCGGTATGGCTTGTTTAGCAACGAGAAGAACATAAGGAAGGCGCGCCGTGGATTGCCATTTATAACGCCACTGTACACACGTCACATGAACCTATGGGAAACTGACACAGACGCGAGTAACAACCGATTTTTTAGAAGTTATTTTCAAGGGCAGCGCGAGCTGCATCAGTTGGTTGGCCGCCCGCATTCAATGGAGGCAGCGAACGCGGATAGGAGTGAAGGGCCAACAGTGTATGAGGCGCAGACAAGTCTTCAGTTTAAGGGGATGCCGCGACCCGCTATCGCAAATCTGCACTACGAACCAGTCTGGTGCTATACGCTCTACCGTGCGGGTGCCCATGGCGCACAGCTGTCCAATCCATCTAGCCCACTTACCGCGAGGGTGCTGGGTGAGGAGCTCGTGCGAGTGCGCGACATCAAAAGCGTTGAACACTGCAAGGCGTGGTTAGACAGGCTACAGTACCTTATTAACGTTCACTACGATGCTGTTGGGGACATTGGTGAGTTCAAGTCTCGCCATACGCGACACGTACACGACTTTTTTGTCGCTTTTCATGACGCCCTCAGCAGCCTTGACTTCCGGGACACATATCTATTTGAGCAGTTCAAAGCTGTGCGACCCCCTGAACTGTCCGACCTTTTTGGTATATTTATTGAGATGGAGGCCAACTGTGTTCACGAGGACTACTGCCCCCGTTGCAGTCTTCCATATAACACGACGCGCTACTGTGGCGAAGGCGACCCGGACACCCCGTTTCGAAAGCACCGTGGTCGCTGGGCACCGCATCAAAAGTGGGGCCGTGAGTGGTACGACGTTGTGACGCGGCGCGCTGAGGCGTTGTGGTATCGGGCAGTAGAAGACCCGTATTTTGGCACCGAGAAGCACACACAACGACAGACCGAGGCGCTGCTGAAAGTTTATGTACAAACCAAGCAGCGTGGTAAGGCCATTGACTTCTTGAACGCCATACGAAGCAGTCTGGAGTTTCTGACGGGCAGTGTAACGATTACTGAATCAATGCAAGAGTCCTTTGACACGCTGCTGGATATTACACCGCATCCGCACCTTCTTACTAACGGCTTCACGCTTGAGAGCAACGCGGCGCGGTACACTGGGAGTGTGCACAAGGCACCACTATCACCACTGCAGTTCCGTATTGACATGGAAATGGACAAGTATCGTCGTGAGCAGAAGGAGGAGGGTGTGGTGCGCGTTCCACCAGCCTTGTGGCGGTTAGATACCTCAGCGATTGTCCCTTATAAGGTGGATCCAAAAACGAAACATATTGTGAACTGGCGTGAGGTCAGGGAGGGAATCGAAAAGTCGTTTCTGTCCACAGGTCTTCCGAAGGAAGCCTACACCAGCAACGAGTGGCGCGAGATGTTGTACCTTCACGAAGTCCTTGCCAACCGTGCGTCACGCAAAGCCCAGTATGAACAGCAATTGAACATTGATCGTGCCAAGCTGTCGGAGGGAAGGGGTCCAGCATCCAGTGAACGAGATGGAGGGTGCAGCGGTATTGTTTTTCCAGACAAGGACGGCTATAGCGTGTTTTTCACCAACGACTCCCTACTTAAGCCCTTTGGTCTCGGCAAGTCAGGCAGCGTCTTTCAAGTAGTCACTCGCGTCTATCCAACTCCTACCGCTGTGCCGTACAGTGATCCAGTGCATGGCAAAGATTTCATCCTGGACACGACGAGTGAGAGTTGTCATTTATTTGGTGGCTACGAGCACGGGGACAGGCTCATCCTCCGCCCAAGAAAGGGAACTGACGTCAATAATGGTGACGCAGCTGGGGGCGACTCCGAATTGCAGCGCAGTAAGGACAACAGTGGTTTCTCTGAGGAAGTGGAGGTTGTAGTGCTTGGTGTTAGTGTGCAGGGGCACGACGCAGAGAAGCAGCTCTGTGCAATGCACACGGACCCTGACCTTCATCATGCACAAGGAATTGTTCTAATGGGCACTGACTGCATTGACATTCGCGAGCGGTGGGAAATCGTACGTTACGCTGCTGCTCCGCATGTCAAGGGCCGTGTGTCTATTCTGGAGTCGCAGCGCACTGCGCATGAGGAGTTTATCGGCCAAGTCGTTGGTGTTCGTGATAACGTCTTGTTTGTACAGTGGCGGCTTCTCAGAGGTGGGGGAAGTGTTATGGACCGTAGCGTGGCTGTTCCCATTGGCACCGCCCAGCAGGTACGTGAGGACTACACCGTCACTGCATTTTTAGCTGTTGAGGCGCTACAGTCACCACCGTCGTGGCGCACGCCATTTCGCAACGATTTTGCTGAAGAGCGACTCAAAGAACTGCAACAGGCGCCATTCAAGCGGGAAAAGCGTGTCCCACTTATTCAGGGCAAGTACACGCCCAAACCGAAGCGTTTTGGCTACATCCAGTACACGACAATGGACGACTTTGAGACGAAGGAGTACAAGGACCGGTTACTTTCTAGACAGTTCTTTCATAATCCCCAAGCCTTCGAAGTGGTTCCAGACAGACGCGAGCGCAGTGTGACCTTTGCTGGAAAGTGGGAGTACCAGCGTACGCATGGACTTCCAACTGTCGATCGTAACGAGTTGGAGAATGGTTGGGGTGAGGTTGAGCCAATTTCAGATGCCGAGATGCACGTGATAGAGCAGGCCCTTCGTGACATCAGTGGCCGGCGTCCTGGGAACTTCCTTAAACCCCTCACGAAAAGCAAGCAATTGCAGTTGAATGAGAGCTGGTGGGGGCCACTGGAGTACGGTTGGGAGCAGCACAACACGCAGCAGACGGCTTTGGTGGATGCTACGGAGCAGCAGCTGATCGATGCCTCCACGCTGCCATTTGGGGGCAAGATCCCGCCGTTCGGCACCACATATGGGATGGGTGAGCGCATCCGGACGGTGGTGGAGGATCACGAGAGGGGATTTGGTCTTGGTCCTCATGGGCATTCTCCCACACACGACACAGCTCCACATAACACACTGAACGCCGAGGAGGAGCGAGTGAGTGAGCTTGGATTTGGTGGAGCACTTGTGCGGCTCTTTGATGAAAAGCTCGGAGACAAGGATGTGTACCAATGGGCAGTGGAGCAGTGTAATGAGGGAGAGGCGGATGTGCGACGCCTGCTTCTATCGCTACACGAGTGGCGTAGCAAGGGCCGTAGCCCGTCCTTGTTGTTGTCCCAGATACTGTCAAAGTATCTGCATGATGAAATTGCTGCGTTCAATAAGGGCATCCCAGACTCAGCCCCGAAGCTTCGGCTGCACACCACCAGTGACACCCTGTCACCCAGTGGAAGTGGTGGTGAGTGCGGCGGGATGTTGTGGGCGGATGTTGAGCCGACAGCTTACGCGATCGAGTACGCGAATCGTCGCAAGGATGGCAGCGGGAGTGATGAGCCATTTGTCCTGTACCTGTTGAAGCGCGCCCGGTTGCAGTTTGCTTCCGTCAGTGCCGCCGACCCCGCATACACAGCGCACGTTGAGAACGCTTTAGTGACTGAGTTTCAGCTAGCATTAACGGAACTCGTCGGCAAAGGTATCTCTCCAAGTCTTCTTGCCCAGAAGACAGGTCAGGCGCATAAGGGCTCTATGCGATCGGGTGGGTTTGTCATTCCCCTTGTGAAGAGCCGGGAGCTCGCGCAGCTCCTGGAACGGATGGGATTATCGTCGGAAAACATTGCTCTCATAGTGCGAGGACTTGCCGATTGCCCCGAACAAGAGTCGATTGGGGACGACTTTGCTGTGCCAGTGTCGCTCGTTCTCTCTTGGGGAGGGCCTGGTGCCATCACGAGGGGGGCAGGTGAGCGAAAAGGGAGTAATGCGGCTTCTCGTAATGAGCAGCAGCGCAAGGGTTCCGCTGCACTCTCAAGCGCAATAAGACAGCTGGGACAGCAGCAGGGCAGGCGGGGAGGTAATAGAGACTGGCAGAGTGAGGACAAAATGGTCGTTCATGTGCTGGAGGAGTTGTCGCTGCGTAACGACGGGTTGGTGATGGACATTCAATACGCAGTACGGGAAAACAAAAATAATCCCGTTTTGCGGCATGAGTTTTTCACCGCGCTCCTTCCTGTGTTCAGTGGCAATCATGCTAAAGTTTCGCAATTGTACAACGATTACTGCGACGGGAAGTATGTGCCAAATGTGACTGTTGCCATAGAAGCCTTCATTGCCTTTTTAGTTGGCCTTACACAACATCCCGAGATGTATCCTGCCTCTGCGTACTTTGAAACGAACGTCGTAAGCAACACGGGGGAAGGTGGCAGTTCACCAGCGGGCCAGTACACCTCCTTGAAGCTGCTTGACCCATTGCAAGGGCCTTTTATTTTTGACAATGTGAAGGTGGAGCGCATCGAGACGGTGGAGCGCTTCAAGCGCCACGGACTTGCTTCCGGCCCGGTGGTGGCGCCCCCTACTGGTTTCATTGCGGCCAACTGCAAATCGCTTAGTTATTTTACGCGACGCCAGGAAGAGGTAGTTTATGTTACCAGTGGTGCGGATCAGGGTTTACGTCATTCGCTGGAAAAGTGTGTGCATTACAAGTCGATTGCTGCGAACCCCGCGTTAAAGCACATACTCAGCTCACGCCAAGATGACATTTTGGTCGAAACTTTTAACCGCTTCTTTTACCGCACGATGCCAATGCTGCATTTTTATCAGAATATTCTCAAGGAGTATATGGCCACTGTGCAGCCGCTTCGGCACGAGGCGCAAGCCAGTGCCAGGGAACTGGCGCGAGCACTGGACAATGAACGCTCTGCTGCCATGGAAGAGTTTAGGCGAAACAGCGAACGATACTGGCGAAATATAATCGATGGTCGCACCCTAGAGCAGGCAGTGGGCGGTGGGACTAATGCAGGTGCTAAAGGCGCTAGAGGAGAGTCGCCGCATAGAGCAGGTGTTAGTGTTGTTTCGCAGGAATTAGTCTCGACTGGAGGATCTGGGAGGCGTGGGGCGCCACCGAAGCAACAGTCATCACAATCCAAGGAACAAGCCTCGTCACCCACACCGCAACAAAAGCAGACGCAAGCCCAGCACAGTGATAATAGCCGCAGTGGTGTTCGGACGGCCTTTGCCACACGTCAGGGTGGTTCGCGTGCGATGGTTGATTTGCTTTCGAAGCTCAACTCCCCCAAAGGCGTATCGGGAAAAGGAAAAAGCCTTAAAGGGACGGACAAGCCGCCTGGCGATGGCAGTCGGGGGTCAAAGTGATGAGCAGGAGTGTGGGTTGCTGACAGCGGACACGGACCACACAGCTGGCGGGGGCACGCGCGAAAACGTGAGGTGCTGCAGTAGTAACAGAGGAACGTTTTACCGCGCTATTATTGTTTGTTGTTGATGTACGTTCACTTTCCGTGTTTATTGTTGGTGCAACGTCTTTTGCTCACAAATGCAGCTGCTTCTCAGCGTGAGCAACAGAGCCGCATGTGAGTGAGCACCTGCATGATGCGGGTGGCGATATTTGCATGCGATGTGAAGTGGGAGCATGTAACGGTGCTTATGGACCTCCCGTGTGGTCACGGCGTGCTGTGTTATCTGGTGCTTCACTCCATCTTATCATCGTATCGAACAGCTTGTTTCGCAAGCCAGGAAGCGAATCTGAACGAGGCGTGACGGCCACGGGGTCGATGTCATATCTCTTCCTTTTCTTTTTGCGTTCCTACCTACTTCCCTTCCGTCTTTTGTCTTCCTGTTTTGCCCCTGCGCGCGCCTGTGTCGACGTCACCTGGAGCGTTGCTGTATGCTTCTCCAACTTTGCCTTATGCGTCTGTTTTTTTTTTTTTTTTTCGTTTCTGCTTCTCCCTCTGGCCAACGCTTGAGTGCGCACCCGCTGCGCTGTGATTCCCGTGGCAGAAACAAAAAAAAAAAAAAAAAAATTGTCATTGCCCATCGGAACGGCGGCAGCCTGGGCGAAAGTGCGGACAGTTGCACCGGGTGTGTCGCTTCAGTAATTCCGGTGTGTAGCTATTGTCCGTGCACGTAGTACATCGTGTCGCGGTACACCCGCGTGCCAACTCCCTGCTGGTTGACGCGACACGTGAGTTAAATCAAGCAGGAAGGTGAGGAACCCGGAGCTGGCAGTGGCGCGTGCCAGCCTGCACTTTCGTTCAATGATATCCTCGAGCGACCTTAACGGTTCCTCTTCGGGCGACGGTGTTGCTGGTGGTGATAGTAACTGGGACGTGGCGCTTTTGTGCACTGGACAGCTGAAGGACCAGCGCCTGTCCATAAATGAACTGTGGTCACCTGTGGAGGAGTACCTGAGAGATGCCCTTTCCACTCTTCGCGGCGGGGGCGTAGAGATGACAGACCGTTTGCGTGACGTGCGACATCGCATGAAGTGGTATGCCGTCATTTACCATATGTGTGGTGGCCATCCACTGAAGTCCTGCGAGGTGTACCATCGCCTAGTGGCCTTTTTATTGGATGTGCTGAAGTGTGACGTACTGGGTCGGGTGTTGCGCGACGCACTTTCTCTTGATCTTGATCTGCTGTTGAAGGAGAACCCTCGGAAAACCGAACAAGACGAAAAGGAAAAAGCGAATTGTAAGAGGGGACCGTTATCACATCTCTCAGTGAACCTCTGTCAGGAGTTCGTTCGCCAGCACAGGCTGTTCATGACCTTTCGGCGTGTGGTGCTCTCGTGCTTTGGTTATCTCGACCAGTGCTACGTTCATCGGCTTCATCTCGATCCCATATCGACATTGTGCGTAAAAATGTTCTTTATTGTGGTGTATGAGCCGCTGAGAGAGCTGATAGTCAGGGAGCTCCTCCTAATGTCGGAATGTGCGAGAGCCGGCTCTCTTGGTCAAGCAGAGCGTGAGTTGATGTATGTGTCTCTGAAGATTATATTTGAAATTCTGAGAACTGTTGCTTGTTCTGTGGGTACGAGCGGCGGCTGCGGTCAGAATGTGAAGTTGCGGCAGGCCAATAGCGGCAGCGGCAGCGGCAGTGGCGGTGGCGGTGACTGCTCTGGCACTACGGCAAAAAACACCGACGGGTCCGTTGTCGGAGTTGAGCTCTGTGAATCTGACAATGGCGACCCACTGGATCTGTTGAAACTAGACGGTGTTCGTGCACTGCATCATCAGCTCGAGAATGGGGCCATTTCGGAAGTCATCTCGCACATACGGGGGAATGTGGGCAATTTGAGCGCCTCTACCGCGCACATGCCGAGCATTCATGCTTGGAGTTATGCGCCAACAGCTGTAAAGTTACCGGCTACAACAGGCACATTTACTGAGAAACTATCATCGCCAGCGACGGCCGGGCGTGCCCACGCCGCGACTGGTATGCAACCGCTTCACGCACTCATTGCTGAACACTTTGGGCGGAGGTACATACACATGGCCGAGGGGTACTACCGAAAGGAACGTGCAAGGCACCTGTCTACTCAAGAAGGTCGGGAGCACTACACGGAGTGGGCGTCCGCGTGCTTTCACATGGAGCTATCCTTGGTCCACTGCATCGACGAGCCGCACTTCCACAATGCGTTGCAGGAGTGCCTTAGTCGCATTTTGTTGCTGGAGGTGCATAGCGATATCATCAAAGACAACAACTTTGGTCTTGGCGCTCGGTTGGATGCGTGGAGCGCTTCCCTCTCGCTACCATATGGTGCTGTGTCGGATTTGTCGCCTTCTGCAACATACAGAGGTGGTGGGAGCATCGTGCTGCCAGAGAAAACGGAGCAAGTGCCGTCTGCCGTGCCATTGGTTCTCGCGACGAGCTCACATTGTCTCTCAAGAAATTTGTGACACCGTTTGTTAGAACGGGTGATGAGCAGTGCGGCTTGCTGTTAGCTAGCGAATTGGCTGGCAAGGTGGTAGTGGATGCGGTCGCGTGTTTTAAAGCCTATATAGCAATGGGGAGTAGGAGGCAGGAACGGGGTGTTACCGCAGCGATCGACACCAGTAGCGGTGGAAAAATCTCCTGGAATACAGCTCGCGCTCTTGTCAGCGAGGATGCTGCGGCGGTGCTTGTTGGGGGGCTTGTTCGTGTTGTGGACACTTATAGTGGTCTAGTCCGGGAGCAGTTCGATGACTTCGCACCTATGCAATACGCAATACGCGATGTTATGCGCGTATTACTGAATCCAGAACATTGGGCGCAGCTGGGCGAACGCTTAGCTACCGCAGGCGTTGTGGACAACACTAATATCGTCGAGGGCAACTGCATTGGCGCGGGTGGTGGCATGCATGGCCGTGGAGACCGCCGCTGTGACTCAGTTTCTGCCGTGGAGCCCCTGTCGAGTATGCTGCGAAACCACCAGGGCGCGAAGAGTGCCATGGCTGAGCTAAACAAACTAGAAGCTGTACGAGGTGCCGGGGCAGCACTTCCCATGCCGCACCTAATTGCAGTGTATTGTGGTTTGCTGGCCGAGCAAGGGGGGATGGAACAAACGGTGATTGCGATGACTTTGCTCATTCTGTCGTCAGTGGGATTCCCACATGTGGTACTATTAGCGTGGCATTTCTCGCATCCCTTCTCAATGACAAGACTGCGTTCATCCAGTGGTACAAACTTCTACTGGCCAATCGTCTTGTGCTTTTCCCGGTTGGCTCGAATGCACTGACCATCGCATCGCTTTCCTCAGCGACCTGTGACTTGCCGTGTCTTGAGAAGGAGCGTTCACTTATGTGCGAGCTACGGCGAACCCTCGGTGGCGAGTTGACACACGGTCTCGTGGGCATGCTGCGTGATTATGATTCGAGCGCAAGTCTGACAGCGGCCTTCGCGATGACGCCCACCTCCGCAGAGCTGGGGGTTGAGCTTGGCGTTAAGCTCCTCACTGCTGTGCACTGGCCATCGTACACACCATTTCTCTCATACCTTGTCCCTCTCTTTCCGAGGCAATTAAGGCCTTTGATTTGTACTATACCGCAAAGTTCCCGTCGAGGAGGCTGACATGGGTACACTCACTAGGACGAGCAACGCTCCATGCCGTCTTTGCTGGTGTGGCGAAGACGGTGGTTGCAGATGCTGTTCACTCAAACATTCTCCTGCTGACGAGCGAGGCGCACAACGCCGCAAAGGAGGAGCACATGCCGCCAGAAACGGAGTCCACCACGGGTCAAGCAGCGGTGAGTGCTGGCCATGATGCCTGCCGCATGCCCTCGCAGGGGTTTATTACCGGCCAGGAGCTTGCTGTAGCTCTTGGAATGCCGTTTGGGAGCCTACGCGCCTACCTTGCCCTCCTTGTGCAAAGCAAGTCGTACAATCTGCTTCGCCGTCTCCCTTCGCCCCGCTCCACATCGTCCACCCCGACACCCGCTGTGCCCCGCGGCCCAACAGACGAGGCTGTGACGACTGCAGACGCGGGTCACTGCTGTCACAGTAGTTCTAGTGCCCCATTAGCCCCTGAAGACAGGTTTACACTCAATCCGGATTTTATGCACGCACAAAGCAGCTTAAGCCTTGCAACACCCCACTCACTCTCTGCGCTGTGCAAGACGGGAGGGCCTAGTACTACCTCAATAGGGGAGATGTCCGCTTTTCATTCAACGATACCAAACCCCACGACATCTGACACTGCACAACGACAACAGATTGCCGCTGCTATCGTTAGTGTGATGAAGAAACAGCGGGTGCTGCACTTTTCCGAACTGCTGGAATTGACAAGACAGCAACTCTCGAGTCGGTTCCAGCCTAGTGCACAGCTTATCAAGGTCCTGGTGGAAGACCTTGTTGCACGCGAATTTCTACGACGAAGTGACGCCAATATTTCTGTGCTTGAGTACGTGGCGTAGGGCTTGGTGATGGTCACCAGACAAACGCGCTGCCCTTGGCTGTACTTTGCCATTGTGGGCCTTGGACTTGTGTGTTCGGTTTTTTCCCGTTCTCGTAAGCATATATATATATATATATATATATATATATATATATATATATGATCATTTTTTTTATTTTTTTATTGCAAGCACACATTACGTGGACGCAGTTTTTTCCCAAGTGTTGTAAGCGAACAGTAGAAGCACTGCCCATATACATTACACTTGACAACTTCCTATGGTGCTCCCTTTTCTGACGCTCATTGTTGTGACTTCGCATCAGACGAGTGAACAGCTAGACCAACAACAAGAACCAACCGACTACTGTTGCGCGTGACCGATGTAAACCAAGCAGAGTAGTGTGGCATGACTTCTCGCTTGGTACTAAATGTGAGTCGCGTCACAACGGTTTTCACACCTGTACAGCCGTTACCGACTCCCCTTGTTTATGCCCCGTCCTACGCCCATCTTCTTGCTTGCTATTGCCCCTTTGTACGCTGCGTGCCTCTTTTTCACGGGGCTAAAATACAGTTCAGGGCATCCAAGGAAAAAGGATTTGTAGAACAGAGCGAGAGTCCGTCATGAGAAGGATGTGTTCAGTTCTGATTGGTTCATGTGCACTACCATTCATTGGATGCCACCGACACATCATTCGAAGAGGAGTACCAGTCACTGCTGTTCTCCTCACTTCTGCCTACAAGCCCCTGCCCTTGACTGCCCTGTCGTCTAGCTGCAGCACAAGTGTGGTGAATGGGGGTGTGGAAGGCAACACGGGAACAATGGAGGAAATTCCTCCCGAAATGGTTTCCATTGAGGTGCTTCCTCCAGAGGGAGACTATCGCTCTCCACGCGACCGCGATGTATGCAATGTCACTGCAGACGGGATGTATGGCTCTGGGGACTCGGATAGCGTCACTGGTGGCTGTGTCGTTGGTGCGGCCGCCAGTGGCGATGCTGGTGGAACGTCCACACCCAAGGCGGCTGTGCACCAACAACCGTATTGGGATGTCAGCAGTATCGATAACTTTGCCAAGAGTCGCGTGCTGAACTATGTTCGTCGTATGGGCAATCAATCTGAAAACGTTTTTGAGGTGAACGCGGAGCAGATGTTTGGTAGGGTGGTTTACCGTGCCCGATGCCGTCTGCAGCTACCAGCCCCACACCACCTGTACGTAGCTGAAGGTGTCGGTGAGGACGAGCGGGACGCTGTTCTCCTGGCAGCGATGCATGCAGAGCGTGTTTGCGATGCATTAGGTGTGCCGCTCTTTCGTCTTCCACTTATGCAGAAGAAGCATGCTGAGAGCGTACGCAGGCAGGGGCGTTATGCTCCCATGCCCGGTGATCCCATAAAGCCGGAGAACACTCCCACACCCCCACCCCTTCGGATGGTCGTCCTTCCAAACTCCGGTGCCAATGTGGAGGGGAAATCCGCCTTTTTGCCTTCGATAGCGGAAGCGGAGATTGTCAAGGAGAGTAACGCCCGTCGTGGCAGTGGCAAACGCGGGCACGAACGATTAGAGAAGGTGGAGATTTTGAAGCGTAGTGAAACCAAGGCGGGCACGGGGGCGCCTGCTGCTGTAGAGATGTCTGCGGAGTTCGAGTTAGACGGAACGGGAGATGGAAATGATGATAGTGATGGGTGTGCTGTGGACGGTAGCGAGCAGGCCTATCATACAACTGTGCATTACCCGTGGCTGGTCTCGGGGCAGCGTGGGTGTGGCGTGGAAGGTGCTGTTGTTTTGCCTCCAGTGTGTGGATCTGCAAGTGGTGGAGGGTCCTCGTTGCCGTCGGTTTCTGGTTCCACCTGTTTTGATCCAACAGAAGGCGGTCTGTGGCAGATGGTGAATACAAATTCTACCCGTTGCTCTCCTTCGCCCTTTGCTCTGGTACTTCCATGCGTTTTCGAAACAGCCGCGCACGAGCGAATAAAGGATTACTTTCTTCAGCAGGGCATCTCACTGAAGAGCCGTGTTAACTTCTCTCACGTTGTGGTACCAGGTCATTCGGCCCGCATGTACGTGGCAGAGATTCGTCTCTTCGATGCTACCGTGGCACGTGGTAAGGCGCAGACCCGGGACTGTGCTGAGCAACTTGCCGCCATGCATGCAGAGCTGCTGTTGGACGCATTGGCACAACCCATTTTCCCACAAGATCCCGAGCGCCAGGCGAAACATGCAGTAGCTGTTGCAAAGTTTGGCCGCTGGGCACCGAACACACTTACTGGGGAGCTGCGCCACCCGCGCCCCCACGACGCTCTCCCGCTCCCGCTTAAGCAACATGTGGGTGGTGATGACGTCTGGCTTGACCCTTTAGTATCACAACGTTCTGGGTATCAGCGCAGCGTTGGTGAACGTATGATAGCGGCACATAATGAAGTGAACAACTATTGCGGAGATTACATTGAAGCAAATCCGGACCCTGCACTATTGTCAGAAGCTCGAGAAGCACTGGAGAGTTGGCAGCGCGACGTGGCTCGCAATCCACATCCTGATCTGTTTTTGATTACACGCATGGGTGACCAGTTCGAGCAAGCACGTTGCTACCTGTTCCACGGTCGTTCGGCATTCGCGGAGGCAACGCTGTTGGTAAAACGATGGAGCAGTCCATGGATCTCTGTGCCCTGCATGCTGTGGATACGCTCTGTGCGCTTGGCATCCCGATCTACCTTGACAAGAAGAAACAGAAAGACTTCATTGAGCGGCGGCGGAGATGGGCCTGGTGACGGAGGATGCCATGTTAGGAATACGGGACAGTAATGGACTCGTTGCCATTCCCGCCCCTTCTCTGCAGGGACTGGGCTCTGTGGCACCAAAGTCCCCTGGTTCTGCCGTTGTAGTGCCGGACACCACGGGTCGCAGCTGCGGCGAGGAGAGCGAGGGGAAGGGAAGGCGTTCTCGCCCTCCTTATCTCCCGGGTTATATGGTGGAAGGCAACCAGGAGAGACCATTGCCACACATTTCCGACACGTTGCACATTCTGAAGCTGCGAATCCCGGAGGACTTTACGGTGTACGGTGAAACATTGAGCGACGAGGCGATTATTGAGGCGGGGAACGATGCAAAAATATGTGTGCAGAATTACTTGCGTCAACAACTGCCGCGGAACGCCAATGTGAATCCATCGGTATATATTACGGGATATTGTAGGCAAGTGAGTGTGCACAACATTGCCTACCTTCCCCTTGCATTGCCGCGACAGAAGGAGAAGAGGGACAGCCAGAAGTGTATGGGAGTGGTGGGAAGGACAGCACCGTGGTTAGGCCTGCATTGGCGACGGACAATACTGAAGATGTTGCTAGCGATGGGGCTGAGGGGACAGCGCATACGGCTTCCCGGGCAGCGACTCAGGAAGAAAGGTATTCAGCGGTAGGGCAAGCGGTCACAACCACTGAGCGTATTCTTGCAGTTGGTATATCACTGAAGAAAAAGGACGCAGAGCGTATGTGCTTCCTTCACGCCGTGGATCTCCTTCGTGGCTTTGGTGTGGATGTACTCTCAAGCTGTCGTGCTGGGCTTCCGCGGCGCCGCAGCTGCCGGTCATTCGCACACGCCACAGCCTCTAATGAAGGAGCAAAGGCGGATGGTAAGCCAGGGCAGCGATTGACCAACGGTGGCACGGCGCCAGTGACCGAGTCAGCACTGGCCAAGCAAGAAACCACAGAGCAAAGTAGCGAAGAGCAGTACGCCTCCGCGCCTCCCAAGCCATACATGCACAAGTTTATGATGAACTTCATGCAAGTGGGCGGCACTACACGCCACCAAAGAGGCGCTTTGCCCCCAGTCCTTATTCGCCATTTTGACCGGCAACGTTTTGCCCTGTTCCATTTTCAAAAATATCGCGCCACTCCTTCTCTCTCTTTCTCTCTCTGTCCATCTGTTTCATGGTACGAATACTTTCCTGATACGTACCATGAGAGAGAAAGTTTTTTTGCTGCTTATGATGCCACATCACAGTTCCATCGTCACACAGGCACTTTACTTCCAACTACATTTCTCGAGTCGCTAACCCACATAAAGGCCAAACCGTTATGGTGCTATGCATCACATTTTTAGCCTTTTTATTTCCTTTTTCTGTTTTTCGCTCCTTCATAATCTTTATTTTCCCACACGAATGTGTGTCACCAACTTCAGTCTTTGCTCTTTGCAAGGAATGGAGAGGGAGCAACAAAACGCCTATCGCCCGTGCATATTAATGGAATGCCATTTTGACAAGAGGGTGTGGCAAGTGATTGCATTTTTACAGCATTTCCTTGTTGCACCTACACACACACGTACTGTGCGCCATGAGGAGCGCAGCATGTTGCGGCATGCACCGAATAATGCTGTGCCACAAACCACAGTCTCATGGACTCTCGCTATTGCTAACTGTGTAGAAGAAATGCAGTCATTTTATCTGGTTTCGCTTTCCCTTTTCCTCTTGTTCTACACGTTGACGTCAATCATCTCCACGGCCTGGTAGCGCGTTTTCGAGACTGTGGCTGGTTTCTCCACTAAAGGAGTAAACAGCTAGGAGGTCAGGTGATCACAAAGTTTTTAGAACGGGGGGCGTTCCTCGTCTTGTGGGAGCTTAGATAGAAACAACCAAGTGTCAGTTGCGATGGCGGCGAGTAATATGAACCTCACAGCAGTTAACTGCCTTGGTGCAACGCTCAAGCAGGGTTCGCGCGTCTCTGGCTCGCGCTACGCCAGCCACTCAGAGAAGTACGAGCGTACGTCATGCTGGATGGAGCTGGCCTGTTTTAACGGGTTCCCTGAGGTTCCATCACTGTCCGGCACCCTCGTGCAGGAGCGCTGCGACCTGCGAGCTTCCACCAGAGGCGCTGGCGAGCCGCAGTCGCTTGTGCGCATAGAGTTTGAGTTGTTTGACGACGAGTCACCCAAAACGTGCGCCAACTTTCGGCAACTGTGTGCCGGGCAGTCGACAAGCAGGCAGGGTCAGACATACTGGTTCCGTGGCGTCTCCCCATGCTACCGCGGAACTTTCTTCCACAAGATTGTTCCCCACTTTTGCGTGCAGGGTGGCGACATCACGATGCACGTGGATGGAGGTGCGAACCATTTTAGCAGCTTTGGTCGCGGGCACTTTGCAGACGAGAACAAGAGGCGGCGCATGAACGAAAAGGGGCTTTTGGCGATGGCAAATAACGGGCCCAACACGAATGGTTCACAGTTTTTCATCACAACAACAGATGTTGATGAAAAGGCGTTTAACTCCCGCCATGTATGCTTTGGCCGCATTGTGCGTGGCTTGGATGAGTTCATGCGTGAGGTGGCGCCGCATGGCGACAGCAACGGCTATCCATCACGATTTGTTGTTGTTGTGGACTGTGGTGTGGGTCCACTGCCGGGGACGTTTGAGGGCACTGGTACGATTGATGCTCCTGTGGCCGCGGCGGATCCCATTCCTGGAGAGAACGAAGTCGCGCCTCAAAGTTTGGTGGCGTGACAGGGGGCTGCCCATCGAGAGGCAAACAAAATACGAAGATGCACACAGGAACCGTGTAAATGTTCCCAGGATGGGGTCATGGCCTTCAAGTGAAGAGAGAAGGAACTCGTAAACGACCGTTCCGATAGACGCGGACCCACGCGTACCTCTTTTTCTCAGTGTGTGTGTATGTTTGCGGAAAAAAAAAGAAAAGAAAAGAAATTTTTTTTATTAAAAAAAAAAGGCCCTGATGTATCATTTGCTCAATGTAAATTGTTCAAAAGAGAGAAAGTGCGCCTGCGTATCTGTGTGTGTAAGAGAGAGAAGGAGCAAGAGGGAGTAGGCCACGGTCTGAGGGTGCTGTCGGGAAATGAGTAGGCGCGTCCTTGGTGTAGCAAGAGGAAGGTACGCGAATGGCGAGCCATCTGACTCTTTTCCTTTTCCTTTTTTTATTTGTTATGTCACTCACCCCCTTTCCCTTAATGTTTTCTCTAGTTGTTATTGCTGGTGTTTTTACTCCTTTCACTGATACTTCATGCAATCATCAGCTCCCCTTTATTCGCACACACACACACACACACCATGGGGAGCATAGCTGCCCTTGACCAACACTGCACGCTGAGGTGTGTGCATTGTTATGGTAAATTACGCTGCGATCACATTTCCCTTTCACCACCACTGTGTGCCTTTATATGTATTTGTGTGTGAGGGTTAGAAAGAGTGATTAACCATTCAGTTTTGTGCTCACTCACCATACGCTCTCCCGTCGCTCTCATTGGATGATAGAAGTAACATCGGTGTATCACTTATTGTAACGGTGTTCTGAGTAGCAAACTAGTCTGTAGGGGTTTGATGGAGCTCGAACATACGCTGCACCCTGAGGCGACGTGGGATGACAAGGGCCTATGGTTCACTCTTATTGTCTACTCCATTGTCTTTGCGGTTCTTACAGCCTTGAGTTTTGTGGCTCTCTTAGTGCGGGTCACATGGCTGCGACGATTATATCGTACAAACCACACAGCAATTGCCCTTGTTCACGGGGACGCGAGCCTTCTTAACGCAGGACCTATCGCTCGCGGGGACGTCACGATGACCAAGGCATCTCCATTGTCCGAGCAGCCTGGCGTGAAGGTGGGATGCTGCCTTCCGTTTCGCTGCTCGCTCCTAACGTTTCCCTCGTGGCGGTCTTGGCTGAGCGTGGAGGAGGGTGCCGAGCATCTCGAAAGTCTTCTTGACTCTGAAGGTGACCTATTGCACGACAAGGGCAAGACCTCCTCCCCGCTCAGCTTGGATGGGCGCACCGGCTTGGCGGGTGGCAACAGCGGCGATTCCGTGCGTAACTCGGACTGTGCTGCATCAGGCGGGGATGAGGGCCGCAACACCTCAACAGTCAAAAAATGTAGGAGACAGGGGAACGAGGAGACGGGGCATATCTCATTTGTCGGGGGTCGCCGCGGGAAGGAGTGCACCGAGCGCGTGTGCAACAACAATTGCGGCACTGGGGAAGATTGCCCTCTCAACACCTGCAAAACCCCACTGGATCCTCAAGTAGCGCTTTATGTTTACTTTCTGAAGATCTTCGCCACTATTTTTGTTGTGGGCTTCTGTCTTAATGCGTGGATTTGTGCACTGTCGGCGACAGACAACTATCTGGAGACGACAGCGATGGAACGCGACGAGGAGAAGTGCCACGAAATGGATGGTAACGTGATGAAATGCATGAGCAAGAGGCCGTACTGTCGTTACATGGACGATGAGAGGTGCTATCCGGAACCACTTGACGGTTTATACGACTTGTCAGTACAAAACATCTCTCCCCGCAGCTGGCGGCTGTGGTGTGTGGCGCTTCTTGACGTTGTCTTTTCCCTCTTCTTTGTGTTCACTGTCCTACTTTACTTGTGGCGCGTCGACACCTATGTGGAAGCCGTAATGAAGCGGCAGTTGAAGAATGCTCTTGGCCATAGAGTGGCTGTGGTTTATGGTTTAAGGAACGAAGAGTTGTCGGAATTGGTGTTTCGGGAAAAGTTCCTTACTGAAAGTGCCTACTTTGGCCCCGGAAAGCCGTATAAAAACTTGATTCATTGCATCCCCAACCGGTTGGTTACCTCCTGTTCCTCAGTGGATGTGGAAGAGGGCGGTGACAGCGGCGGCGATGGTGGCGGCCGAAAGAAGCGTCGAGGTGGAGCTGCAGCAAGGAATGAGGAGGTGTACCACCAGTGCGAGGTCAAAGGGACGATCTGTCCCTTTTCGATGTGCGCTTGTATCCCAGTGGAAACGCCCAGGGAAAATGCTGTTTTTCTTGAAGAAGGGAGCGTGAAGCAGCTGTTGTTTCCACGCGATCCTCCACGTGGCATGTACAAGTGGATCCAGCGAACTGAGGTTGCCATGCAGGGTTTTCACGAGGCCGTAGCGGATAGTCGTGCTTTCCATCGGCTGTCGGAAAATCTTAGCGACGCCGGACGCAGGAAGCTTGCAAAGAAACTACTATTCATGAGGCCCCCGTTTCCGTTTTGCTGTGGTTCAGTGAGAAAGGAGGATTACTGGAGCGAGGAGCTTGTGAACAGCGCAGCGCACCTAAACCGTTGCATCTCTACTATTCCGTGCAATGTCGGGTCAGGTGGCGCCTTTGTTATATTTGGTGACGCATTGGACGCCTACGAGTTTGTAAATCTCGTAAAGCTACAGCAGAGCAGCATCTCCAGCATTTGGTCTGATGTTGCTGGACCTCCAGAGGAGGTCATTCAGGGAAGTCTTTCACGAGACCGCCGTGTGGGCTGGTTCAAAAAGGCGATCGTACTGGGGCTGTTTATTGTTATGCTATTCTTCTGGTCGATTCCCGTCAGTTTTCTCAGCTCAATTGACAACTTTCAGCATGTCCCGGGCATGGAGTGGATTGCGACATCGTTTCGTAGGCTTCCGCAATGGCTGCACGCAGTTGTGGTGACGCTGCTGCCAGTCATTGTTCTTGGGCTCTTCAACTTGCTACTGCCAAAAATCATGTCATTGTTTGCTCTCTCCATGGGAGTGATAAACAAAGCAGAACGCGACATTGGTGTTATGTGGCTCATGTACCTCTTCATGGTTCTCACAGGTGTTGTTTTCCAAGCTGCATTGCAGGGTGGGCTACAAGAGCTTGCCTCCATCCTCTCGAACCCATCGGGGGAATCAATCGCCGAGTTTTTTGTGGCACTGGTAACCCCAACAGGGGGTTTCTGGTATGCCAGGGTGATCATAGCCGCGCTCTTCTCAACCTGGGTGACATTTCTCGATCCGGTTGCCTTCTTCATGGCACTTGTGCGTGGGAATTTTGTGAATGTGCAGCGCGTGTACGACAAGCTCTTCGCTCCGTGCCTATTTGAGTGGCCTGAGCTGTACAGTTTCGACCTCAGTATACTCGCAATGGGACTTCTCTTCCACATGACCGTCCCTTTACTATCTTTCTTTGTTGGGATCTACTTTGTCGTGAGGTACTTTACGCAGCGTGCGATGCTCTACGACCGCTATCGACCTGACCTACATCCTCGCTATCATTGCACCGCATTCGAGGCACCGGCAATGGCCATACGGTCATCATGCTTTCTTTACTGCCTGGGATGTCTTGGGGATGTTCTCTTCATGAGTATGCGGCAGCACATTGGTGGTGTTGTCATATGTTCATTTACCACTGTCTTTAGCATTGCGCTGTTCGCTTATGTGTACATGGTGACCAGGCGTTGGACCAACTCGTTGAGCAATGTCCGAAGACTTCTCACCAAAGATCTGCCCAGTTCGAACCAGTCCATGTGCGACATATCTGTGGGCGAGAAGAGGGGCCCATCTACAGAAGAGCAGTGGGAAGGTGGCCGAGAAGTTCCGGAGCGCAATCACCCTGAGGAGGCCAGCCAGTGCCACCTCACCACTCCAACCATTAAACATTGCTCTCTTGACGCGGTGAGCGCGTTAGTGGGGCACACCCTTGTCCTCAGGAAACAAGATGGAGTGCTTGAAGAGGCCGCCGTTGCCAACTCGACGACACCGCTTCTCTATGAGAACACGCGCCGTCGTCAAGTTGGTCTCCTGCCTGAGAGCACATGTATCTTTTCCCAGTACCAGCCGAGACATCAGCGTCTAGAGCTCTTTAATCCCACAACAGAAATGGAGCGCATCGAGCGTGATGTCGCTGATGTTGACCGCTACTGGAATGTGCCATTTGCAGTCTTTTTACCGTGACGCACACCAAACACTTTTTACAAGAAAAAACAAAAACAAAAAAAAACATATTTTTACGTGACCCATAGTTCTCCCTGTTCGCGCGCCTGCGCTCGTGTATCAGTAGCACGCCTCGCTGCAGGCAGGCGAGATGCAGTTGTCTCTTGCTCTCTTACTGGCTAATTACACCCAGTGCAACCCTTATCGTTCCGCAGCAAAGGCAATACCTTGGTCAGCTCCTTACCCCCAACGTAGTTCGCAGAGCAGGCCCCTTTCTATGCTATCGTTGTCATTCCACTAGCAACACGTGCTATTTTTATTTTCTCCTTCCCTTCCTTCGTTTATTGTCTGCTTTGCTGTTCTTTCCGCTTCTCCTTCTTGCAACAGTTCATTCACTTTTCTTGTTTTCCTTCTCGATTTCTTTCAAAAAATCAGGCAAATGTGGCGGCAACAAAATAAATAAATAAATATGACGAAAACTGCTATCACTGCGCTGGTTGTGGCGGTCGAAAGCAAACTACGGATTTCGTTAGTGGTGGTACGAGGCGTGTTATTTTAGTAGAATTCCCCCGTTTTTCTCACCTTCTCATTTCATACGAAACCAAAAGAAGCACTCCGTTTCCGCATGTTGACGCACTTGCCCAGAAGAGGTGGGTTTCATTAACGCTTTTCTTTCCCCTTTAGCTTGTACATTCCACCACTCCACTTCGTTGTCAAGTGGCACTTCTGTTGCCGTCCTGCATCCATTTTTCTTTTCCCTTTTTGCTTAATGCGATTCGCTGTAAAATCGCACGCAGCAGTCTCTTATTATTTCCTACGAAAAAGAGAGAGAGAGAGAGAGAGAGAAGGGGAGGTGAACGTAGAAACAAGAAGGTGGTGGTTAGTGAAGTGTTGTAAGGTTGACCAAAGGGGGCGTGAGAGGCTGTGGTTTGGAGCCGCTACTGCGTCAATTGGCATCCACCTCGGAATATTTTCTCGTCGGTAAAGGTGGCACGTGCAGCGAAGGGAGAGCAGAGGCGATAAAAGGTGTGACGTGGTGTGGTAAGTGAGGGGTGCCAAGTCGCTCAGTCACATAGACGTGGGAGATTGGAAGAGTGAGCAATGACCGTCATTGCAGTGGGTGTTGTTAATAAGCAGGGGCACATTGTGTTCTCACGCAACTTCAATGAGATATCACGTATTCGCATCGAGGGTCTCCTCTCCGCCTTCCCGCGGTTGATGGAGTCCTCACCGAACAAGCAAGTCACTTACATTGACGCCGGCACTGTGCGCTACGTCTACCAGCCGCTGGAGGAGCTTTTCCTCGTCCTCATCACGACTCGAAACAGTAACATTGTGGAAGACCTTGCGGCGCTGCACCTCATGGCTCGCCTTATTCCCGAGTACGTTCAGTGTGTCAGTGAGTCTGCCCTACAGGAAAAGGTGTTTAAGATTTTTTTCGCGCTTGACGAGGTGATTGTTGGCGGACGGCGGGAGAACGCAACAGCCGAGCAAATTCAAACATACCTGAAGATGGACTCACATGAGGAAATGATGGTGCGGGAGGAGAAGCGCATGCGAATGGAGCGGGCCAAGAAGGATGCCTCAAAGAAGGCACGTGAGTTGCGTGATAAGCGTCAACGTGGCATAAATCCATACAGCGGCATTGGTTCGGATGACCACGGCAGCTATGGCTTCAGTGGTGTTGGTGCGCCGGTCGTAAGCATGGACTTGGGCACGACGGGCCACCACTTCGGGTCCGAGGGTGTCGCTGCTGGTGGATTCTCATCAGGGGGTGGCGCCATTGACGCCTCGAAAAAGCGACCCGCCCGTGTGGGAGGGCTCAGTCTTGGTAAGACAAAGAAGGCAGATATTGCTGAACGTGTGCTGAAGGAGGCCGGGCTGCCCCTGGCCGAAACTTCCGCTGGTGGTGCTTCGCATACCGAACCGAGCGTCCCCGGGTCTGAGGGAGCCGTCGAGGGACTTCATATTACTGTTGTTGAGCGGATTAGCGCCAAGCTGGGACGGGGTGGTGAGGGTGGCGCCACCGAAGTGGTTGGTGAGTTGTCGGTCCTTGTCAGCGACCCGAAGTTCGCCCACGCGAGGCTTGTGCTCTCGACTATGAGTGGTGATTTCTCCTTCCGCGCTCATGCAAAGGTGCTGAAGGAGTTGTTTGCTGAGAGCCGTGTTTTAGCCATGCGCGATGATAAGCCGTTCCCGCTGAAGCAGTCTGTTTCTATCCTCCGCTGGAGCTTGACCAACGCCTCCTACGTGCGGCCCCCGATTATTCTTTCATGCTGGCCAGAGGGAGACAGCATAACTGTCGAGTATGAGCTTGCGAATGACGAGGTAGCGGCACGCGGAATCGATGACATTCGAATCGCCATTCCAGTCTACGGCGCACCGGTGTCGTTTGTACGGCCATCTGTCGGTTATCACGTTGTGCACGACAGTGTTGTATTTTGGCATATTCCAAAAGTGGACAGTCACTCGAACTTAACGGGAACTTGCGAGGTGGGACTTACATCCGCCTCAGCTGCTACTGCGGAAACCTTCTTTCCCGTTGATATTTCCTTCAACGCCCACATATCACTTGGTGGCGTGTCGGTTGTGGAAGCGACGCAAGCGGAAAACGGCATGCCTATACGCTTCAGCCAAGAAGTGCAGCTCCTAGCAAAGGAATACACCGTGTCTTAAACAAGTGCGGTAGCGCCACCTGCTCCCTGTTTTTGTGCTCTTCTTACATTTTTCTACAACACAAATGCGGCAGCGGCATTTTTTTATTCTTTTAGTGTGTTTCCGCGCATTACTCACTCATGATATATTCATGTGCACACGCGTGCATTCGTGTATCTCGGGAGGACGTGTGAGACAACGGGCAAAGGAGGTGCCAGTGCGTTGCTTGGTGGGGTAAAAACAACAACTACGACAAGAATTGATGTGATCTGAAAGACGAGCGGAGGATGGAGAGGAACACTTCTGCTTAGTGTGCCCATCACTCTTTGTATTGCTTGCCCAGTGGGTGACCCGTCTCCTAGCCACTCCTACCGCTCTTAACTCAATACTAGGCCCGCTTTTACAAGCAATATGTGCCTGCTGTCGTACCGGCATCGCTGCCACCATTACCATTACAATTGCTACACACTACCACATACTTGTGCGTTTATTGCACCGACCTCAGCCTGAGTGTTGCACTAAAACTTCTGCCACAGCTAACGTGTAACACACCAAGTAACATCACGCTTCTCTCTCTCCTTTTTTTTTCCTTTACCTTTGCCCATTCATATACAACGTTGTGGGCCACACACCACGCGTCCCTCAAATAATAATCACAACAACACTGCTACCTATTAATCGAACAGGAGGCGACAAGCGTTCAAAGGTTGCACACTCGCTTATTTTTACAGCACTTTCACGAAAAGTTCGACAGACCGCGGGGTATTCTCGAAGCCACACTTTGTTCCACGTTACTGCAGGCACAGTCATGGGTCGTTTCAAGCCACTCGCAGTCAAGAAGAAGTACGCCAAGAAGTTGAAGCAGAACAGGCCTGTCCCCTACTGGATCCGCCTGCGCACCGGCAACCGCATCAAGTGGAACGAGAAGCGCCGCCACTGGCGTCGCACGAAGCTCCACTACTGAGCTGAACATGAGCAGGAACAGCGAGGGAATTGGGGTACATTGTTGACGTGGGCTGCATCGGGCACGTGCGCTGGATGGATGTACGTTGTTTTTTGGATGTGCCTCCATTGTGGTTTGCACCGACACAAGTGTGCCCTTCCGCCCTCGACGAACTTTAACTGCAGGAGGCTGTACCATGGGAGGAGAGTTGAGGAGTGTGGTGCCACTCATCGTCGCCGCTAATTTTTTAAAAATTTATTTTCCGTGCCTTTTGTTTTGTCTTAATTTTGTTTAACTGGCGAGTTCTTGGTTCGCCTGTTTATTTCCAAACGCATATAAACACTTTTTTTTTTTTGAGGTCGCGGTGGGGGGGAACCGTGACAAAGCGGTTCGAGCACGTTGGCGCGCCGTCAGTGGCCTAATAAGCCGCGCGGGCGTCTTCGCCCCCTTTAAAATTCTGATGTGCGACTGGGTGGTGCTGTTCTGGTTTGTTGCCTGCACGGAGTTTCTTGTCGTTTCCATCTGCGGCTTTAGATAAATACAGGCCCCGCGTTCCAAGCAGGCGTCAGCGCATGGCGCTAGGGACGACAGGAGTCGTGCAAAGGATCAAGACATCAAACACAAACACAAACACAAACACACTCACTATTTCCCCTCACTGGGAGAAACGCCACTCATCACCTTGCCCAAACATGCCACAGAGATGCTCATCTGAGTCGCTTGAGCATCAGCTTGCGGCGATGCTACACGAGCAGCTGGCGATTGAGGAACGTGTCGCGCAGCAGGGACAGCTCATGCGGCGCATCACGCACAATTTTTCCCTCTTACGTGACTGGGGAGCACGGAAGATTTATCGTAACTTTTCACTTCATGATTTGCTTATTCTCTCGGCCTACTTGGAGCACCCTGGAACAGCGGGAGAGGAGGCCACGACAAGGGTCGACCAAGTGGCGGGGGAGGGTGAGATGGAACATGCACAATGCGCACCACATGTGGTGGACAACGCGTATGCCGAAGAGCGCTGGAGTTTCCCCGCGCTGGAACTCCTTGAGGAGGCGAAAAATACGTATGCCATGTTTGTCCGTGGCCGTGTACTGGAGGAGTGTTCCGACAGTTCGGATTGCGTGAAGCAGTTTAACACGCTCACGGCTGCTTCCTTTTACCTTCTCTTACCGCACTTGGTGGATATACTCGACGACCTTGTTTCGGCTCCCTTCCTCCAGACGGGAGGCGAGGCAGTCGCCTACACGCTCGATGCGCGGTTGCCCGACTCAAAGCCGAATGCCGAATGGTGTACGTCACTCGCAAGAGTGTTCAGTTTTGTTGAGCTTGGTCTTCAGCACTTCCCAGAGGTGGTCTGCAGGAGCGACCTCCTGCCGCGCCTACGCGAACGCCTTTACAAACTGCAGCAGGAGAGAAATCTTCTTATCAGTGCGACAAAGACCAACGACACCGGTAATGGGGAGGCGGTCCCCGAGCGTGTGGCGAAACTGTGCGATCGCAGTGTCGCCCTGCTGGATGATGTGCGGCGCGCTGAGATGTGTGCTGCCGAGGATGATATTGACAGTTGTCTCGCCCACTGAAGGCGATCACACAACAGACCGCAGTTCTGTTGGCTGCCTCAAAACAGAACCATAGCGTGCTTTTCCAATACATACATGCATATGCGTATAGATTCCTATTGTATAGCCTCCTCACACTAACCCACTTATTTTTGTTGACCTTGATTTCTACTCCTTTTATTATTACTTTCACTACTAACGCTACCGCTACTATCAATGCCATCAACTTTCCATTTTATCAAGATCCACACGCACTTTCCCTTTCTTCTCAGCACCATTTTCGTGGACTTGTATCTCTTCCTAGTCCACTCTGGCATGTACGGGCCCGCCACCTTCCAACTCCTTTCCTTTGTCCGATGCACCAAACGAAGCAACAGAAAAACCAGGTTTCATTACACAGGTGTGCTCGCGTGTTCCACCAAATGTCTTGCCACTCGCTTTTGAGGCGAAACATTCTCTCATCTCTTCCACAGATAACATTGTTGTGTTCCAGCACGGAACCGCAAACGCCCTCGAGATATCTTCTTTCCCATTTACCGCCCCCCGACTGCAGGAAAGGAAAACTCAGCTCTGACTCACACGGCGAGGGTGTACAAGAAGAGAAGGGTGACTGATAATGCTGCGGCGAGCGGCCATCCTGCTCCGCGATCCACTCAATGGTGGCAGCTCAATGACGCTGGGCTGCAAGGGGATGAAGCTCTCCCCCGACCCGCATAGGCGGCGCATGCCATGGACTGCTGCGAAGGAGTTTGTGCCTGGTGTTGTCCTTAGCGCCAAGGACAAAATGGTGTTGGATGGTGTGCAACTGCTGGACATTGAAAACATTGACCGCGCCTCCCAGCTGGACCCACTCGACGTGCTCCGGGCTGCAGTGGCCACCTACGAGTACAACACATCGACGGGCAAGAACATCTTCCAAATCGCTTCCCAGGTCGTATTCAACGCAAGGGGGCAGAGGTTCTACCGGAAGGAATGGCAAGAAGGCACGTACGACAAGTACATCACGCTATCGGCCATCGATTTTGATCGCGATGGGAATAAGGGAACGGCATACGGCTACATCACATTTCACGGCGAAACGACGACGCGCCCGGTGCAGATTGACTACGCTGATGTCCCCGGGTGGTACATGGACTTCGTTGAGGAGCGGGCTGTCCCCTTTGACGGGATTGTTTCCCCGCCACCCAGTATAGGGACGGATGTGCCTGTGGACCCACGTGTGTATCGGCTCAAGGCGTACCCGTTTTACGACGCCCCGAATCCGCCCGAGTTTGTGGAGCGACTCCTGAAGGATCGCGGTGTCCTGCCGGACAGTCCCACCGAGACGGCTGAGCTCACCGAAGACCCCGGTGTGAACGATGGGTCAGTGCATTACACCGGAAACTAGGCCGTCCGTTTTGCTTATTGTCGTCTTGGCGGTTGTTGGCGCGTGGTCCTCTTCCGCAGTGTCCCGCGAGCCTACCAACCAGACGCGCGCTCCTTTGCTCAGTCGTTGTATTTTCTTTACGGGATTGTGACCCATCACTCGCCACTTGCTGGCCCATCCGCTGTCTCGCTAATCGGTATGTGTGTACGCGTCCCTGTTCTGCCTTGTCAAACAAGTACAACGGCGACCATTTTTGCTCTTATTTTTTCAAAATAGTGATGCCACGTGATTTTTCCATAGTCCTGTTTGGCGCCACGGGCTACACTGGAAGGCTTGTTTGTGAGTATCTCAAAAATATTACAACAGGCGCCGTGTGCCAGTGGGCGGTTGCAGGTCGCGACGAGAATAAGCTCATACAGCTAGTGAATGACCTTTCTCTGGATGTCCCTGTGCTCGTTGCCGACACCAACGACCCGCTATCGCTGGACAGGATGTGCTCCCGCGCCACTCTCCTTCTATCATGTGTTGGTCCATTTTCATTGTTTGGGATGCCTGTGGTGGAGGCATGTGTGCGCCACGGTACGCACTACGTGGACTCTACTGGGGAGTTTAGCTTTGTTCGAAATGTTATCGATAAATTGCATGCAAAGGCTATCCAACGCGGCGTTGTGATTGTCCCATGCTGTGCTTTCGATTGCGTTCCCTCGGACATTGGCAACTACCTTGTGCACCATTTGTCGGATGTGCAGTTGAGGCATGTGGAGGGGTACTTCTCTCTCAGAAGTTGTGGTGTATCTGGAGGCACAGCGCGCTCTGCGTTGGCACTTGCAGAGAATTTGATTCCAGCGGACTACGACCACTTCTCGCTTGTGCCTCAAGAAGGACTTCGGCCCGTCACAACCGTGACACGAAGAGGTATCTGGTATGATTTCTCAGAAGGGCGCTTCTCTGGACCCTTTGTGATGGCCTCCACGAATGAGCGTGTGGTGCGTCGCACAAATGCCCTGCTTGGCTACAACAGTAGCTACACCGAGGCAGTCGAAGGGACATTTCTCGGAGTAGTATTATCTACTCTCTCCTTCTACCTGTTGCTTGCACTCCTCTCAGCTCCGCCTATCAGACGTTACCTTGCAAACTGGTTGATACCACTGCCTGGAACGGGTCCCACAGCCGGAAAACGGGCAGCTTCCTCCTACAGGTGCACGTTTTTTGGTGCTGTTGAAGATGGCACGCGAAGGCGCAGGGTTTCGCTTGCAGATAAGCGCGACATGTACTCGGCAAGCGCCATGTACCTCGCCGAAGGGGCGCTCAGTGTCCTCGAAATGGGGGGCCGTGGTGAGTTGGGTGCTGGTGTTTTGACACCGATGGCGGCATTTGGCGATGTTTTGGTACGCCGCGTTAAGCAGGCGGGTGTGACCATCGAGGTTGAGGATGTGTAACCGCGGTATGGCGGTGGTCACGCAGCCGCCAACACACGTACTTTACTCATTTTTTACTTTTTCCCAGGTGATACAACAAAGCATAGCCTCTTTTTGACATTTGTCCGTCATTCTGCGCCTGTTTCCCCACACCATTAAAGATGCTTAAAGGAGGACGTTCAGAATGACCTTTTAGTGTGCCTTATCGTCCTTCCTTGCTGGACCGCGTGCCGCATGTTGGTTGGTTCCATGTGAGGAGCTTACCTCCCCCAGTGTTGCCCGTCTGGGATCTCTGTGCTTGTCAGCGAGGTGAGGTGTTGTTTGCCCACCCACGCCACCGATTGAAGAATATTCGCATGTGGCTGTTCCCGTTCACAGCACTGGCTGATATTGTTGCTGTTCCTCATTCTTTCGTTTTCTCACTGGACCTCTTGGTGCTACCCAAGAAGCAGCCGCTCCTGCACCTTCACACACACACACACACACGCGCGCGCACTTCACTTCACTTCACTTCATTAACCATTGTACTCTCTCCCATCATATGTATATAACGTATTTGAAGCACATTACAAAAATAGAACATGTTTCTTCATCTTATTGTTGATGGCGGCTATTTTCTCTCTGGCATGCAGCCCACGTCAGAGGAAGCGGTGCGCGTCGCTGTGGAGGAAATAAACAAGGCGATTCGTGAGCAACTTCAATTAGGAACAGAGACGGTGTCGACAGTAGAGCAGCGAGTGATGTTTTTTTCATCTGCAACGATGAAGGTTCTGCAGCAAAGGCAGCAACGCGACGTTCTCATGGCGACGCTTCGGCGGCTGCGTTTTCAGGTGGTTGTGTTGGACTGTATTCCCGGCAGCGCGGGCTCGCCAGTAGACGCTGCCATGTGCACGAGGACGATGTCTGCCCTTTCCAAATCTACGGCTCATAGCCTGAGCTCTCCGGGCGCTACCGTGCCTGCAGGTCACACCACGTTTGTGTACATGACTTCTAACGCGTATGTGAACACCGCGCTTGAATGGGTGCAGAGTGCGGGTTGCGGTATATGCTTCGTGGTGTACAGCGGCGATCTTCTGGCGGATGAACTGCTAGTGTACGCGGGCCCCACTGTTGGTAACTGCAACGGCGTTGCGACAGTGAAGAAGGGTGATGGTGTGGGCATTACCTCCACCTTGGAGGTGGTAGGTAGAACGCTCCACGAGCTTGAGCAGAAGGAAGGCAAGGAGATGCCACTGGGCGTGTTGACGCGACTCAAACAACTACAAAGGCAACTCGCTCAGGGGGACGTGACGGTTGATGGCTATGAGTGCTCTTTTGCACTATCTGACGACTTTGGGCCCTCTGATACCGTTGGACGTAACTGCGGTGTTGGCAACGTGGCGGATGCACACGAGGAGTCAAATCTACGTTCTGAAAACACTCAAGGCGCCTTTGTAGCACCAAAGAACCCAGGAAAGGAATTGTACGACACCAGTGACAACCGGGCGGCGACGGAAGGCATACAGTTTGAGGATGTTGGTAGATTGAAAGCGAAGGAAGGCAATGCTAGTGGACTGGAATCAGTTGTGGAATCCCCTCCGGGCTTTACACAGAGCAGAGCACCACAATTGGTGGAGTCGCAATGTGCTGCAGGACAGCTGGCGTCGGTGCCGCAGCAGCAAACTGCAAGCCAGATGGCGCCCGAGGTTAAGCAATCTGTCTTGTCGTTGGGGTCGGCTCCGCATACATCTGCAGCCACTGCAGCGGCTTCTGCCCACCAGCAGCCAAGCAGCACTTTGCCATCGTCTTCCAATCTTCCTGAGGCGGCTGAACCACCTGTGTCCACTAGTTTGCCCTCTGGTTGGACGCTCATGTTTGATCGCCATCGGCAGCGGCACTATTTTGTTTTCAAAGACCCCAGTGGCGCGGTGTCTACAACCTGGATGCATCCTGGTGGCGCGGCGCATCAAATGGAGCTTGAGCGGCAAGTGGAAGTGTGGTGTAAGGAGCAACAGCAAAAACAGCTGCTGCTGCAGCAAGGAGGTCAGAGCCATTTGACCCCAGCCACTGGTGCTGCTCCTAACGCTCCTTTGCCAGTGTCGCAGGGCGATTGGGTGGAGCATGTGGACACAAAAACTGGTCGGAAATATTATGTGAACCATCGAACGAGACAGACATCGTGGACCATCCCGGCAGATGCATCAGTTGATCAGAGCGGGTCGATGAATAGAAGTGGTGACTATGTGCCTATCAACGCACCTTCGAGTTCACATACTGCAATGAACCAGGCGGGCATAAAGGTAATCCAATTTTGGGAGAAGCACATGGACCCAAAGACCGGGCGTCCGTTCTATGTTAACCGTCAGACCCGTGAAACGACCTGGGCACCTCCACCTCCAGTGACCAACACAAAGCCGGCTCAGTCACAGCCGTTGCCTGTGCAGCAGACAGCTACTGGAGCAGTGCCTGCCACAGTGGTGCCCACCCCTCAGCGAGCCGATCTGCTTCCATTTTGGGAGGAACACTTTGACCCCAATGTCGGGCGCTCATTTTACGTGAATCAACAGACGCGCGAAACAACATGGGTAAGACCGTGCCGGTGATTTATGGCTGAGGGGAAGGCGCGCTAAAATGGGAAGCTCCTCCTTTTTCTTTTTTCTTTTTTGTTGTTGTTGTGACTGAATGCCAGTGCTAGTGCTTCTCTTTGTTGTTGGGATGCCTGTCGCCTGAGCACGAAGATTGTGATTGGCCATGTTAATAACGTGATCGCTCCCTCATTTCTTTTCCCTAGTCAACCTTGACGGCGCGGGCGTGCTACTCCTCGTTCCCACTCCTTCTGTCCAACTCCCTCTGTTTATTCATTACTTTATGAGGTGTCGGAACTGCTTGCCACCCGTGTACTTTTTCATTTTGTCTCATCGGCCTCCTTGCCCACATATCTTCGTTGTGGGGGTCTTTGTGACAAGATACGAGCGTTTGACCAGGTGATCGTTGGCGGCATTCTTTTCAACGGTGTATGTTTTTTTTCTAAAAAAACGTTAGCACAAGTCCTAATGACACAACCGCAGTTTCTAGGGAGATACAAACACAAGAAACCCACCTCTTTTAACACAACCGGTTGCATTCTCCATTTACAACTTGTACCCGCCTTTACCTGCTCGTTATTTATGTCTCGCCATTCTCCCCACACTAACCCCCACCTGCACACGACATGAGTGTCGCTGGCGCAAAACTCTCTATCTTTTACAAACGTCGCTGTGTGGGCCACACCGTAGGGAACACATAGGTACGCGTGCTACGCAAGTGAGCTCGCATTGGTAGTGACTCCATCAACGCACCTGTACTTAAGAAAACAAACGGAAATTGCTTGAGGAAGGAAAAGGAAAAGAAAGGACGCGCAGGAGCACTATACATCTTTACTGTAGTGGTAAGGTTTGGCCCAACCGTCACACACAGGTTGCGGTTACTGACTCGTCATCCCTCTTTTTAGATCAATGCCTCTCACGCTTGAGGCACTGAATCACCTCAAAGTCGCTAATGACGTACACGCCGTCACGCCAACTAAACTGAAGGGGACCAGCTCGCCCGTCTTGGAGGAGGCGGCGTCGGCTGTAGTGGCGGTGTGCGAGAACCCTGTTGCTGAGACCAAAGCTGCGAATTCGGGGAACGGGACACCGTTGACTGCAAACGTGGAAGTGAAAGGGGACGTTGTTACTGGCGACAACTCGGAAGATTATCCCCTGTTTTCCCTTCCCATCGACTACGGAAGTCGAAACGACGACCAATCCGCTTCGAGGGGTAAAACCGGAGGAGACGGAGCAAGCCTGAAGCGCTGCACTTTTAGTCCGAGAACTACCTCTGCTAGTCGGCAAAAGAGAGTACAATCGCCGAAGCCGTTGCCGTGCTCTCGCCATCCCGGTCGTCGGGCGGGTACCGGGCGTGCTGCTCAGCGCCAATGGTGGATGTGTGGTTCTGGATTCGATACGGTTGGTGTTGGCACGACCGGGTTGTATGAAACAAAAAGGCGTGAGAGCACTCCACCCTCGGGTGCTGTGGCCGTTGTCAATGGTCAAACCATTGTCGCCCCACGCTCCCGTGTGCTTCGAATGCGCGAGTTTGAAAAGTGGCGCGACCACCATCGGAACTTCCTTGCCAACTTTCGTCTGCAGGACCCGCATGAGCGTGTGTGCATGCACCGCCGGCGGCAGAAGCGCAAGCAGAATGAGGCCCAACAGGAGCAGGAGGCGTACGCTGCCGCGGTGGGGCGTATGAGGCAGTTTGGGAAGGTGACGTACAGTGATCCCCCGCGGCCCGTGAACATGGAAAGGCAGCAGTGGCTGCAGGAGCAGCGCAACGCCTTGCTGGCCGGTCGAGAAGAAGTTTTCAACAATAACTTACAGAAGGGGTCCGTGGTGCGGAAGAAAAGCGCAGCGCAGCTGAAGGTTGTAAACAGCATAAAACAAAACGAAAAACTAGAGATGATCAAGGCGGTTCAACAGGAGCGGGGTAGACAAGAGATGCGGCGCGAGGCCCTTTCACAGACACTGCGCAGGCGTGTGCAAGAGGCAAAGGCGATACGGGAGTCCTGGCGGGAATACGGGGAGGGGTGTCGGAGCGAGGAGAGGAGCCACAGGCGACAATATGTCGCAATGCTGCGCAATCGCGTCCGGGCGGTGTCCCCGTCAAGCCAGTCGCCACCACCGTTCGGCGGTACAACACTGTCCGCCACGTTGAGCACGACCCAAAAGTCGCCGCAGACACGCACGCACTCAGGTAACAGTTGGCGAAACTCGTCGCATTGGACGCCTCGTCTGTTGCCCAATTGCAACGACGAAACGTATCGACGACAGTGGCTGGCAGAACTGCAGGAGCAGCGCCTCCAAAGCGTACGTGCATCAGCTGAGAATATACGCAGTGGGCGAAGCAATGCGATGAGGAGGGAGTGCTATATTGAAAACTGTAATCGCGCTGAATTGCTTCGCATGGAAAAGCAGAAGCTTAGTGAGCGAAAGCGACATCTCAAGCTCGAGGTCATTAGCGCGCGCTATGCGATGAAGGAAACCGAAGTGGGCGAGAAGAAAATGCGTGAGGAGGCACAGGTGCAGGCACAGGAGCGAAAGAGGCGGGAGGTGGCTGCTTTTCGGGAAGCTATTCAACAAGAAAAGCAGCAGCAACACGAGCATGAGGAGGAGGAAATGCGGCGACTGCGTGAAAAGGCAACACAGATGCGAAATGCCTACATTCGGCGCATTCAAGCAAACTCACCAAAACGTTGTACACCAATGAAGGAAAGAAGGGCGATGGAGGGAGCGGAAGACGAATAAAATGTGCATTTTTTATTGTCCTTGACACGTCGACCAGTTTGAAGCACCTTTGCACACTGACTCTTCAATGTCGGCTTGTGTACGCCACTAATCCATAGGTTTCCTTACCCCTCCCTCCTCCCTCCTCCTCTTTTCTTAATTCCTTACTTTATCTTTCCACCTTCATCCGCGCACTTGTTTCATTTTGCCCCACCTCCCTAATTGCCGTCCTTTATTATCGATGTTTTTATTTATTTTAAAAATTTTACTGTTTTTTCTTGGTCCTTTCCTTCTCCTTTCCTTTCTTTCTCTTGTTGTGTCCGTATTGGCGTGTTTGGTCCAAGACGGTTCTTGTCTTCTGAACTAGAAACGTGGTGAAGGACGAAAGGGAAAAAATAAATAAATAAAAAATAAACCAGCGCTACACCACCTGAAAGCTGCAACAAAAAATTGACGGCATGTCGATTCGGTTAAGATGTTTCTTGTTTAGGTGCGTCACCTGAAGGTCGTGCGCGAGGTTAATGGGAAAAATGAACAGTAAGCGACAAGTGCCACGCACTGAAACCCAATATTTTGTTCACTCGTATCGGCATTCGTCTACTCGCTTTTCTTTTCTTTTTTTTTTCTCCAGCCCCACTTATGCATTGTGCCTGTTTGCTGCGTACTGTGCTGGTTTCGTTGTGTCGCTTTTGTTCGGTGTTACACTTCCCATATGGCAGGACGCACCTTTCAGTTCAATTTTTTTTTTCTTGTTGTTGTTGCCGCTGCTGCTGTTGTTCTTTGTCTGAGATTTTTTTCTTTCGTTCTGTTTGTGTGTGTGTTATTGTTGTTATTTGAAACAGGTGCAACGTTTAGAGAAAGCAGTGAATCACAAGGTAAAAACACACACACAAACACACGAGTGGCCAGAAAGTTCTCTGTTGTCATTGAAACGTTTTTGTTTGTTTGTCTGTCTGTCTGTTTGCTTGTTGCTTTACATTACTTTTTGCTTTTTGTCGTCTACATGCACTTCTTTTTGTACCGCAGCCGGCATTTGTCTGCACGTCACCGTGTGACAAGTTGTCTTGCACGGTACAACTGAAAGAGTGCGATGCCTTACTTGCTGTCGCGGTCGTCCACGTGGTGTGAAGAAGAAAGGAAACGAACGAGTGTGGGTGGGTGGCAATAAGAAGTCGGAAGAAAATGAAAAAGGAAAGAAAACAGCCAACAACTGGAGTGCAGCGAGTTACAAAACAACAAACAAACAAAAACAGCCAAGCAGGAAAAAAGTGAGAGCGATGTAAGCGAAAAACTCAAAAGAAGGTCGCGGATGTGAAACGTGTTTTCCTTTAAAACTTTGCTCTCCCCCGAGAGAGTCATGTAACCGCGCGAGATGTTGTGGAGTGGGGAGCGTATTTGTAGAATGGGGAATTAGGCGGTGACGAAGGGGATGTGTGTTTTGTGGCGGGGGGCCTACAGAGCGCGGTTTCCAGTGTGATGCCTGCATGTGGACTTGGTTCCATCTACCCCCCACGATATTCCCTTGTTGCACCCGCAGTCGGCCTAGAGAAGTGGCCAGTGCCGTCGATGTTCTGACCGTTGCAACCACCGCCCTTCACTGACTTTCTCACTCAGTGCCTTTATGGCAGCGAGCATGTACCTTTTCACAATGCATTGGCTCATGAGGCGTCCTTCTCCTTTCTCCCTCCTGTCCCTTTTATTTTGATACTTGGCCTCATCCACGTGTGCTTGCGTGATTGATGGGCGCCGTTGCACTCAGTAAGGAGTGTGGTTAGCACAGCCATTGGCTATTGCAAAAGAAAGAAAAAACAAAGAAAACAAAACAAGGTGCTACTGAGGAAAGAAGTCGAGTGGGTGGTGAGTCTCAGGCTATATTGTAACGAGCAAGAGGGAGCGAGACGAGCAGCCGCCAAAAGTGCATTCGCCAAGCAGTGGTACATAGAGGAAAGGGGGCGTGAGGCACCCACACCCTTCACTGAAAACATTGTGCACTCGCGGCATGCTCTCTCTCATGTGGCGCAGTGCCCGCGGGCGTGTGCAAGGCGCGACGCTTCGCTCCTTCTTTATTTCTCCACCTTCAGTCCCATCGCCGGCAGCTGCGGACGCCAAGTCCTTCTTTGCTTCAGCTTCGGCCGCCAGGCCTGCCACAACGCTGACGCCCCGAACGTCTACAAGCGAAGAGGCGCGGGGTACGGGAGGCGGGGCCGCACGGGGCGACTTAGCTTCTTGTCAAGCACATGAAGCGGTGGAAATGGCAGGGAAGGTGAGGTCATCCAACACTGTTGACGCTAAGGCGAGTGGCAGTGGCAGCAGTGCCACGAGCAGCGGAAACTATGCGAGCACTGTGGATCATGACATTGCGGGTGATAAGGTCGGAGATGGTCTACGACTCCCGATGTTTCTCGCGCGCGAAGTGCTAGTGAGGCACGCTCCTGGTCCAGCAAAGCTTGCCGCCAAGTTCGTGGCAGGGGCGTTGAACTTGCCGACCGTGAAAGACGCCATCAACACCGGGTGTGGCAGGGACGCGCGGCATGACAGTGTTGTGGCTGAGGGTCGTTGTGCCATGCCACGGCAAAGGGAAAATGGAATAGGTAGTGAGTACTGCCAGGAGTATGCGGAACACTGCGTGCTCGGATGGAGTCCGAATCACTTGTATCGCGTCGTGGCTGATGTTTCGCAGTACAGCAGCTTCCTCCCATGGTGCGTGGACTCCACTGTGCACCAGGTCAAGCCTATTGGTACCACGTTGTATGGCTTAGGTGGGGATGCCGGCGTTCCAGCACGTGACGGCACTCCTCCTGAAGGTAGTCGGCTCTCTCGCACAAGTGAAAATGGCATATGCAGTGCCAACCCCGCAGAGGACCTTTCGAGGACCAACAACGGCACCTCTGGCAAGGTGCGGGGTGATCAGGACAATGTGTTGGATGACGCGACTGTCCTCATGCCACTAGAAATGCTTGCCACGCTAACTGTCGGCTTCTCCTTCATTACGGAGAAGTACACTTCGCGCGTGCTGCTGACACCAAACAGGATGGTGAAGGCGTTTTTGAGCGAAGACGAGAAGGCGCGACGCAGCCCGATTCTGAGCAATCTGAAATGCGTGTGGGAGTTTGGCGAGGTGCCCAATTACCCCAAGCAGGTGGAGGTGCGGTTTTGTGTGGGCTTTGCCTTCCGGAATCCCATCTACTCAAAGCTCATAATGTCCCACGTGGTCTCTATCATGACGCGCAGCTTTGAGCGGCGATGTGAGGCTCTCTATGGACCACCCAGCTGCAGCCGCAGGCGTATCGACAAGGAGTGAGTATGACCAAGATGCGTCCTGGAAACTTTTTTGCTCGATTGTTTTTGGTTTTGCTTTCCCTTCATTTGACCGGTTCTTCACTCTTTCGCTGTTTAACACTGCAGGGCAGTTTGGATGGCGAGTGGATCGCTCACTACCAATAAATAATTACCTGCTCACACTTCCATTTTCATAACACCCCGTGCCCGTTCCATTCCTTGCCGTGCTCTACTTACTCCGCTGGCTGGCATTGCGTCGCGTGTCCGGTGCTCCCCATCTTACCTCAAGTTAAAAATGCAGCAGCTGTTGCCAGTGAAGCGGGCCAGGGGGGAAAGGGCAAAGCGTCCCGTTGGCGGGGCGAAAAGGAGCGAGTAATAAGCTAATAACCCGTGGGCAATGTGGGTCGTTTGGCAACGGTGTTTTCATGGTTATACATTGCGCTTGTTCTGTGTGCCCCTTCGTTCACAAGCACGTGTTCCAGTTTCTCCCCTTTGTCAGCTGTCATTTGTTATAGCGGCCGCCGTAGAAACGCGCTCTCGCAAGGGATGCGGCTAGACGAGGAGGAAGCTACGCATGACGATGATGTCCGTGCGTCTGTGGCTCTCATGGAAGGCGATAGCGAACTAATGACACTCTTCTTTCAACACATCTCCGTCTGCCCACCGCACGGCCCATTTGAGCATTACAGCGCACTCACCTTTACGCAGCGGGTTGCCCGGTGGCTGCAGCAGGGCGGCGCCGCAGGGAGGAATGATGAGCTGCAACGCGCCGTCACACCCACGGCGGTGCTGCAGCTCATTGGGAAGTACTACAACACTGAGCATCTAAAGAGCTGGCCGCTGCTCTATGTCCCCTCACAGATTTGTGTCAAGGACGTGGAGGCGCTCATGGAAAAGTTCGGCGACCGGGACAATACGGAAAAGAACGATTAAGCACGTCATGCTTTTTGAGCGCTTGGTGCACCGACCCTTCGCGCCGCGGAAGACGTTCCAGGCGTTCTTTTTTGCTTGGAGGCTGTAGTTGGCAGGGCGCCTCCCTTGTCCCCTTTCTCAAAGTTAGCCTGTTCGATGGCCGCGTGCAGCCTAGAGAGAACGAAGTGTGCTGAAGTGTGTTTTGACCGGAGTGTTGCCCTTTGTCTTTAAAAGAGGGTTGCTTTCCACGGCATTTTGCCGTTTGCACATTTTTCCTGTTCTGCGCCGCATTGCCGCGCTCGCTTGCATTTCATCCCTCAACATTTTTACTGCTATGGCGGTGCCCGGGCGCCTCCCAGAAAGCAAAGCTTGTTTTGGAAAATAGGTTTACTTGTCCTGTGTCGCCAATGGAGGGACCGCTTCTTGGCCGCTCCATTTCGTTTGTGGAGCGCTGGCTTGCAGAGATTGCTGCAAAGGCGAGTGCAGTGGCGACGGTTGGTGGAACGGCTGCAGCTACCAGTGCGGAAACAATGAAGCAGAAGAGCAACAAGCAGGTGACCAAACAGATGGCCAAGCCGGCGGACGTGGGCAGCAGCATGTCCAAGTGCCAGTTCCTCGTTGGCAAGGTGAAGACTGCGCGGCCGCACCCGGAAAGCCAGAAGCTTTACATTGAGGAAATTGACCTTGGCGAGGCGGCAGGTGGGGAGCGCACGATCCTGAGTGGTTTGCAGGACCACGTGGCGCGAGAGGACTTTGAGGGACGCCTGGTGCTTGTCATCGCCAACCTCGAGCCGCGCAAGATCGCCGGCATACCGTCCGCGGGGATGGTGCTCTGCGCCTCAGCCGTAGACGGTGACTCCCGTAAGGTGGTGCTGCTGGACATTCCGGAGGGGACTCCTGTTGGCGAGCGTGTGGTGTTTGACGGCCACGACGGGCCTTTCGAGCCAGTGCTAAAGAAGAAGCTGGCGAAGCATTTTGAGGAGGTGGCGGCGGAACTGCGAACAAACGAAAAGGGGGAGGTCGTTTGGCGTGGTTTGCCGTTCCGCACAAGTTGCGGCGTCATCACGGCGAAGATTCCAAATGGCATCGTGTCTTGAGTGGAAAAAACGGAGGGCCATTGTCATTCGGTGCATTCTTTCGATCGCTCCAGCCGCCGGATGCCGCAAATATTTTTTCCTTGTTTGTTTGTAAGCGCGCGATGGCCAAGGGGCGTCGCATGAGGAAGGGAAAGAAGTGGAATAATGACAAACTAAATGCGCCAGGGAAAGGGAAGGAAGGGAATTGTTATCTCTCCCAGCGTTGGGCTGCTGAAAGTTTGTTTACTCATCGCTTCTCCGTTTCGGCCGCCCTTGGGTCATGCCACTGCCTCTGAAAGTTATAACGTGCTTTCTCATGCCTTGTCCTTTTTTTTTCCCTTTGATTTTGCGTGATCTTTGTGCCTTCACATTCAGAAGTTGTGCGAACATATCAACTGCACGTTCGGCTTGCATCACGCAGGGTGTTGGCAATCTTCCGACGCGCTTGTCAAATTTTTTAAAATGGCAAAATGTTTCCCAGCCATCAGTAGTTGCATTAGTGTTTCCGAGCAGTGGTCCAGGCACTCAAAAAGGCCGCATCAGTTCTAATTTCTCAAGCCACGACCGTGGCGTGGTCCACGCAGAACGGCAATAAGCATTGCAAACACTGTTTTCACCATGTAGTCATACAATCCAAAGGGTGCCGCAATTCCCTTCGAAAAACAAACTCTTGCATAGTGCACTTCCCCAGTGGCGCCTGCTTCGTTTGGGGTTTCTAAAAATCTGTGCCCCTCCCACAGCGTCTCCATTTTGGAACGCGACAAATGGCATGTGAGCTCTCTGTTATGCCACTTCTTTCGCGCTTCTTCGAATAAAGAATGACAGAGCCGGTCGCTTTCCACGAGCGGCCGCTTCAAAGGAGTCACATTAAAGCAAAAAACGGTGCACAATCCAAAGACGGAAAACCATCCGTGACAGGACTCGAACCTGCAACCCTCTGATCCGTAGTCAGATGCTCTTCCATTGAGCCACACGGACGCACGACGAGATTTACCACCAACAGACTCAGGGCGGGCGAATGCACGTTTCAGGGCTTTCAAAACTGTTATGGCAGAGGCGCGCGTTGAGCGCAATCCTGGTCCTCGGATGCGCGGAGCCAAGTGGAACTCTGGGCGTCTCTCCCGGGCGAAGCGGGTTGGCGTTGGGAGGAAGCTTGGTGCGGACATGGTTTTGTTTTGCCTCTTGCAGGGGACATTCCTGGCGTCGGCGGAGTGTGCCGCGCTAAAAATAGGCGGTTGCCAGCACGTACAGCGGGGCGAGGACGCCTCACGAGTGCGGGGCGTCGATTTTGGTTAGAGACGGAGTGGGTGTTGAGGTGGGCCTACTAGAAAAGGTGGTTCCGGTGAGAGACAGTGACACTGAGGTTCTCAGCCAATGTGAGTCTCACGATCACATCGGCGCACTTCGCCAGAAAGGCAGACGTTTCCAGCGAGTCACTGGACACCTTGGTGGGAGCGAGCGGGATATTGGCGGTAGGAGCTGACGTCAACTCACACCACGTGTTGTGGGATGCATTTCGCCCGCGTGACGAAAAGGGAGAGTGCATGGCCAACTGGCGCGTGCGGAACGACCTGCTGATTGCCAATGCCGGATCGACCACCAGACGACAGCCGGGCACGACAGCACTGTCGTCACTGGGCGTCGCGTTTTGCAGGGACTGCGCGATCTCTGACTGGAAGACAGCGCAAGGCACGGACAGTGATCACTATTGGATCACGTTCTGCGCATTCGTGGGCACCAGCCTGGACGCGATTGCTCCCTCCAAACACGCCCGTGCACTGTACGCGTGGAGCAAGGCGAGGTGGCAGGAGTTAGAAAACTGAGCGACGAGTTTATATTCCGAGGGATGAGGAGGTCGGCCAAGGGTGTGGATGCGCTGAATGAGGCGGTGACGGTGGGCATCCGGATGGCCGCAAAGAGGACAGCTCCCAAGGGCAAGGGTGTGGGGCCGCCGTTTTGGACGTTGGAGCTGACGAAGCTGGACAAGATGGTTCAGGAGTGCAAGAACGAACGGAAGAGGGATGCGCTGATTCGCTGGCGGAGGAAGGTGCTCGCTGATACGGCGCTGGGTCAGTGGACGGAGAATGTGTCGAAGTTTTCGGCCACGGATTCGGCGAGCTGGAATCTGCCGAAGTCGATATGCGCGCCACGTCCGCTGACTTTGCCGGTGCTGGTGGTGGATGGCCATCCGCTGACCACGCGCCAGCAGGCGCAAGCATTGGTCAACATGCACATGGCCAGGCCAACGAAGGCGCCACATGGGCCAGAAATGAAGATACACGGCACCAGACGAAGCACGTTCCGACCCATCACCGAGGCAGAGTTGGGCGTTGTGCTGCGTGAGCTGTCCTCCGGCACGGCGCCGGGCGATGATGAGATCCACTGTGAGGAGTTGAAGCAGCTAGGCAGGCTATCAAGAAGGTGCATCTTGCGTCTGTTCAACTACAGCTTGTGCACGGGGCAGGTGCCAGACAAGTGGAGGCACGGCATCATAGTCCCGCTGCCGAAGCCAAACATGCCAGCGAGCAGCATGGTGTCCTTTCGGCCGGTGATGCTCAGGGCAGTGGTGTCGCCAGAATGGGGTCCAGAAAGGGAGAAGCAGCGAGCCTTTTGCCCTGCGCTGGTCCAGGCAAAGGTGTGCAACGCTATCGCTTTATGCCGGTTCGTTGCCTCGCTGCCGGATCGCGAACGGCCGGAGAGCAATGGAGCACTACCTGCACCTGAGGGCAAGCGCCCTGACGCGCGCGAAGGTCGCGGGAAGCATTTTCCCACCCCAGCGCCCAGTAAACGTCAGGCTGGCGGCGGCACAACGCTTGTGCAGCGCCATTGGCGGCGCGGAAAAGCCGCACGATGCGACGGCGTTGCGGCTAGCAAATGCATCTCAAATTCAATCACCCATCAGGCTTTAAAAAATGACCGAGAGCCGAGGCGCATGCACGCAGACAAGCGTTGTAGGGCTCTAAGTTCGTTGGGTTCAAGCAATGCACAACGAAACTGCCGGGCCAACCTACGACTCGCCTCAGTCTGTTTGCTTCAGAAAAGCTTCCGCGAAGCAATCACCCTAATGGCTTATCTCGCCACGTCTTGTCCGCACAACCGCCTTATTGCGTTGTGCCCCTCGTCTGCTCACACGCCAACCTTCGTTGCGTCCCAATCCTTTTGTTAAATATTTTTTCATTGCTCTGGGCGCCCCGAACTTGTTTCCTCCAATCGACTTCTTGTGCATCCAATTCCGTGGTGATTAAATTGCCGGATTTTTTACAAGCGCCACGCCCAGAAACGCACCGGCAGCAACAAAAGCGTTCGCCACCATTCCGTTTGCCACAGTGTTGGCGCGCGCCTCGACCCTCGCAGCTGTGACAGGCCGCAGCGTATTTCGGACAAACTTCGCAACAATCCACGAGCGCGCGCCATTCCCTTTATGTGTTTTTCAAGACCTGGCCCGTGCGCGACAGATTCGCCTCATTCCGTTGTGTTGCTCGCTTTTCCCACGCCGCCACGGGCGCTTCACCAGGCACCAGAGGCGCCAGGGAGCCCCACAGACATTTACAACGCCAAAGCCTCTTCCGAGATTGCTCCGCGCCCGCCGAATTCCTTCGCCCAACGCTTTGAAACCCATTGCGCTTCGTTTTATTCCCCTGGCCGCTCGGCGTTCATCCGCCTAATGCGTGTCCATTCCAAATGGCCCTCGAGCGCGCTCATTTTCTCTTCGGACGTTTGGGCGCCGCGGCCTTCGCGCTGTGCTATTTTGCATTTCAACCGACCAGCGCGCTTTGCGATTCTCACCGGCTCAGCGTTTTTCACGGCTTCTTCAAAGCCGCTCGGCCGGCAGCAAAACGCTTGCGGGGCGCCAAAAGGAGGACCCGCAAACGGCGGCGGCTCCCTCCGAAATGCCATTTTTGGTGTATCCTTCGGTTGTTCCAATAAACGCGTGTCCGCACCGACTTTGCGAAGCCTGAGCTTCCCGCGCGCCCTGCGGTTAGCGCTCGGCCAAAGTGAAATGCCCCGGCCGAACTATGCCTCATTCGTCCGGGGTGGGTGGCGACTGCCTTGCGAGCGGGGAGCGGAGGCACGCACGCATTATGCCCAGCCAGCCCCTTCGAAAACGGATCGCCGAGCGCACCGCGACACCGCACGGGGCCAGACGAATGCGGGCCGCCCATTCGTAAGCAAACTTCACGAACAGCATCGGGCAAGCGGGGGCGCGGACGGAAGCGGAAATAAAGAGGAAGCCGCGCGGCTTTCTCGCTGTCACCTCGCCGCGCGCGGAATAAAGCCGCTTGTCGCGCCCCAACGCACCCCCTCGCCGCAAATGCGAACGATGCGCGGCGCCCTCTCGAGAACGGAAAGTTTGACCACGGCGCTGATCGTTGCCGGCGCACGCCTTTCGACGGAACGCGGGCAACGCGGCACCTCGAACGAAAACGCGCGCCACAAAAAGGCAGCAAATGAAAGACAAGCTTCACATGCTTCGCGACCCAGCGGGCAGCCGCCGCAAACAGCGCTTAGCGCCTCTCCTCGCCCAAAAGGGTCGCGGTTCCACTCCCCGCGACGAATCTACACACATAAGCACGAGCACCGACACGGCACAGTTTTTGCCTTCCGATCAGCCCAACGCCCCGATCGGCGAGCCCGCATTGCGTGCAAATAACCTAAAACACGCGTAGGCTATAGCGTGGTCGAGCGTTTTTTCAACGCATCTTCCGTTTTGAGTGTTTGGAGGTGCGTCGCGCTTTTTATCCGCGCGCAGTTTTCCCAATAAATTCGGCATTGCTCATTTCCGCTCTCGAATAGCAAGCGCTTTTTGCAAAGCATGGCGTTGCGTCTGCGGTGTGCTTTTATTTTGGTTTTGCTTGTAACGGCGGCGCTTGGCGATGCGCGTGCTAAGGAGGGTCCGCGCACAGCGGCAGGAGCGTCGAAAAATGGAGTCTTAACTCGGCCGCGGTCCATTGTTCTGGGCACTGGAAGCGTCGGCGGTGCTGGCCAAAGGGTTTTTGTCAAAGAGGAAAGCCTGCAACCTCAGTCTGGAGGGCTTACGCTGGCACGGCCAGCGGATAATTCAATCAATGCAAGTGACAATTGCAACCAAACTATCTAGAGCGGTCCAGTTGTCGATAGTACCGCGTGTCCCGTGACTTCTTCAGAGGATTCTTCGTCTGAGCTGAACGCGAGTTCTGAGAGTAAGGAAGACGAGGAGGACGAGGAGAAGGAGGGGGTTGAAAATAAAAACTCGAGTCCCAGCCCAAAGCCTCCTATAGTCGCAATGTCAAAAGTTGAAAGTGAGTTGGACCAGAGCGTTCAGCATGAAAACCGCACTGAAAACCAGCAGGGGTAAAACAATGGAAACAGCGGCCCTTCGCAACCGCAAGAAAAACAGCCGACAAGCAGCAATCCAAACACCTCCAAGGTGCCCGAAGGTAAGCCCGCGGCTCCGCAGAGCAGCAGTTCGAATGGCAACAAAAACGTCGCGAAAGGGGAAAAAGAGAACACGCCAAGCTCCGACAAAAAGCCCGAGCTCGTTGCCAATGGGGAATCTGCAAAAGGTAATGCGGGCAAACCCGCCGTGATTAATGGCGCTTCCTAAATAAGGAATGGGAATCCCGAAGGACAAGACGGACGCAGCAATCCAAAGGAAGGTCAGCACAGCGGACAAGGCGCGGCGGAGGCGAGCGGCGCTCTATTCCGCGAAAAAGTGTCAGTTATTCTGCTGCTCGCCATCCTCTCGCGCCTCTATGCCTTCGAATGCTGAGTCGATCCTCGGCACATGCCGAAAGCTGTGCCAATTACATTTCCATGTCATTTCGATGCTCGCGCTGAGCTGTAATAGTTTTTCGTCTCCCAGACGCGTCCGCCACACCACGGTCGGGTGGGAAAATAATTTGTACTCCTTTCTCTTCTGTGCGGGTGCATTTGGTTTTTTCTGAGCCAACACAATGGGTCCGAGAACGCGCACCAACTGCAAAGGGCGCTGGTGCTCACTCCTTTGGGATTTTCTCATTTCGCCTCTTGAGGTTTTTTGTTTTCCCCGTTCTCAATTCGCCACGGTATTTTGAAAGCGGCCTCATTTAAGAATGCGCGCGAACCTGGGCAACCTTAACTTCTTAAAAACGGCGAAGGCACTGGCCTTTCATAGAAACAGCCTGGGTTAAGTTTCTTGGCCGGCAAATGAATACGTGCCCGGATGGCTCGGGCCCCACGAATTCGGCGCCGTGACCCAACGCCCCGCCCAACAACAGCGGCCACGGAGCCCGCACAATAAGCGGAACGCGGTGGACAAGAGGGCGATGACCACCACAGGCGAAGCGCGGAGCAACCTCTGACATAAATTCGGAAGGCTCGAGCGTGGCGGGGCAGTTGGCCACAGCATCGCGGCCCATTTGTGGTAAGGTGTGCCGCTACAGACGGATCCTGCGGCGCATGCTGGCGAAACATCCAGGTCACGAGCCATTACGTCCTCAGCCGCGCGCGAAGCCCAAGCGGAAGGAGATGATATCAGACTCTTAGGCACAGGGCGAGGGGAGTGGGCCACTGGAGTTGGCAGGGGGCGGAGATGTGGGCGGGGAAAGGCCGCCGAAACGTCACCGGGCATAATCGCCGCATGGAAGGTGGCGAGGGAAGAGACCGCGTGTGCGGCAGGCGCGGCGGTGCGTACAAGCAGTGGTATTCGCTTGTTTGGCACGCGCGCGCGAATCACAAGCACGCCTACGACAGTGAAGCGGAAGTGCGAAGGACGGCACGATAGCGGCGACGCGTCTCCTTCAACGATCGCTCCGGCGCCCATACTGCCCAGCGAAGTGCGCGCTCAAGCAGCGCCTTACAATGCACCTGCGGGCAAAGCCCGGCCAACCGAGACGGGAGGCTAGGCACAACTCGCTGAAGGTGGAGTGCAAGGTGTCTGTGGCGCACCTCCTGGAGTGCCCAAGCTTGCGAGAGCCAAGGGAGAAGCGCGGACTGGAAACCCTGAAGGACGGGGAGGTTGTTCTTCCGTCCTCAACTTGCCAGCTTCTTGAAGGAACTTTTCAAGCTAGAGAGCCCATCCGCCCCCATGCCTGGTGAACCAGAATCGAAGCCCGTTCGAGCCGCGAAGAGGCATCGCTCACCCACGGAGCTGGATACCTTCTTCCTCCCCTCTGCGGCAGCGAAGCCGATTGGGGTGTGCAGTGCAAGAGCCATGTGGAAACGTGTCCGAGAAGCTGACCCGTTAACCAAGTCAATCTGCTTCAATGTTCCGCTTTGCGGAGCGAGGTTTAAACATCGATTCTGATCAATGTCCTATTGCGATTTGCAGGGGACAAAGAGGTCCTTGAGAGCGTAACGTTGCGCGGCATGACATAAAAATAAAATGAAAAATTCTTATTGTCAAGCTCCTTAAGTGCATAGAAAATTAACAATAACATGCGTTCACAGCTAACCATCTATACAGCCGAAAAAACGAAATGTTTTTTTTTTTTTTTTTTCCAGAAAAAAACAAAACAAAACAAAACAAAAACCTCCTTCAAATTACCCCGTGCAGGTTCTGAAGCGTTCGCTCATCGGACAGCAAGCGCATCGCATGCGCTAGCAGTCTGAAATTTCTCGAGGTTTCGGGCGTCATACACTATGTTATGCGAAGCAGGCCGCCTGGGGGTGAGTTCTTACATATTCCTCAAGATGATGGGGGCGACGATTTTCAGTGCTGTTGTGCGTTAGTCCTTTTTATGCTGCATGCTGGTCCATTGTTCTTCACACGTGTTCGCATTGCCTTACACCTCAGCTCTCTTATCGCAGCAACCTACTGTCCAGCTTATCCTTGTGGCACTTTTTCGGAGTATGCAAACACAAGTTTTCAGACTCGTTGCTATTTACTGTGTATCCGGTGTCCATCTGAGGCGGCATCGTATCCCTTGTGCCATCCCACGCAACTACTGCAATGACTGAAATAGTTTGGCTACCTTTGCACATGTAAAACTACTGGTCCGCAATCACATAACTGTCTCCCCTGGTCGTGGAAAGCTGTGCGTATGGATAGCCTGTTTCAACCGCTAGATGGGCCGATGCCATTGAGTAACACGCTGATAAGGCATGAGCATCAATGCGGCAGTAACAAAAAATGTTGGGCTAAAGGGACCTGGTGCCATGATGGGCTCAGAAAGATGCCACGATACCTTGGGCGTATGGGAGGGGGCCTCACACGTTGGTGCCGTGTTGCTGCGCACAATTTCATTTGGCCGAGTCGAAAAAGGTTAAGCAGAAAGAATTCCGCTGCACCCCTCGCGCAGCTGTGGTGTCATGCTTCACCGCCTCATTTTAACTTTTTGGTTCACTTCCAAGTCCATTTCTATTCTCTTTGTTGTACTTGTCCTCGTTGTCTTCCTCTGCCTTGTTACCCACTGTATTGGATCTAAAGTACCAACGCGATTGTTTCTGCTTGAACACACTTGATCGTACTAATAAAATAAAATAAAAATGAAAATAACATAACCACATGTACTGTAGAAAATAGCGGCAAAGTTTGATTTGAAAGCAATGACGCAAGGATAATACTAATAATAATAATAACAATAAACGAAGCAGCTCGTTTGTGCAGGGGAACTAAACAAACTGTATAGAAGGGATGAAGAGTCACAATCTCGCCACCCTAGGCTGTTATGTGTACGATCGATAAACCTTACAGTGATAAGGGGAATAAGGAGTGCACGGAAGCTTAACTGCGTTGCCCACGTTGGCAATTCAGTTCTTGTATCACTCGAGTGTAGATGGGGCAGGTGGTGCTATGGACTGGAACTGTTGAGTGTAATTTGCCCTGGACGATAAAAGTCTCAGCACGTTATGGACACACCGTTCTGTGTGAGGGGTGTTTTACTTCGTACTGAGGCTTCAAGACAATGTCATCGCCGATCTTTCATCAGACTCCACGACAAGCCCATGCGATGACAAGGACGTGTCGCTGTGCGGTCCGTGGCCAAACGGAAGAAGTGCATCCTGCGGCGTGATGCCGTTGATATCGACTTTGGTACCACAAGCAATGCCTTTGTCCAGCAGCGCAAGATGCGAGGGTGATGGTAACAGAATTTTGGTGATTGTCGTGGTGGTAACTACCGTTGTCGTGCGCCTTCTCACACGGCGGTGCTTCCGCTCACTCCCCCCACCAACAGTGGACAAACTGCATGTATCAAATGGGATGCCGCTGTTGGTGCCACGCTCAAAGGTGGGCAAGGAGAGCACTGAGGTACTCACGCGTTCTGGGTCCCTCTGTTGGTGCGGGTTGTCGTGACTTGAGTTGATGAAGATAGCAGGCATCTGCGGTTCGATTGCATCCGCGTAGGGAATGCGAAGTCCATGCAGTCGTCTGTTCACTTCTGTAGATGTCACGCTGTCACTCTCAATGCGGTGCTCACCCTCGCTTGCGTGCGACGGCAAGCGAGGACACTTGGGGCAACCATTGCCTTTCCCACCTATGGTAATTTGAACGTCGTGTTGCTGTTCCATTGCGCAGATTTTGCGCCCTTCCACTTTGCAGGGCAAATGTTGCTGCCCCTGCAATCACCTATAGATTAGTTGCTTCAGTTCGCTTTGCGCAGTAAATGTGCGTGACCGGTCTATTTATTGAGAGCCAGAGATCGTAAAAAAGAAAAAAGAAAGAGAAAGAGAAAAAGAAAAGAAGATCATATGGAAGTAAGTTGCCGCCATTTGATGTTGGCATCTTTTTTTTCGCATCTGCAGAACAGCAGAAGTGGCTTGAATAATGACTGTTTCTCAACTCCATTGGTTCGCTCTGGAAGGGATGACACTCGCGCCACTCGATATACAAAAAGACCGTAGTAACAAATGGACCACGCGAGGATAGCTTATTAAGAAAACCTTCGCCAAAGTGATGTACTGCATGGTTGCCTGTGTGGTGCCATTAGAGCCGCGTGGGAAATACAGCCGAACTTTTGCTTGTAGTGAGAGACAGGGTACTTTAACTGGCACGGCCTCCTTGTCTATATGCTCTCAATGCCTGTCGTACAAAGGCCAACAGTGTGTTTGATAGCGAGCCAAAAAGCCCACACTGGCCGCTCATCCAATACCACTTACCGCACTTCACAATGTCGCTCCAAACGGCAACCGGATACATCAGTGGCTGCCTGTTTTGTTTCACTGGAATACTGGTAAATCATTTTTGTTATCATCAGGCCACTGTAGGAAATATTGCTGCTCGCAAAACGATGGGCCCGATTAAGTTGATGAGAAAGAAGGAACACAGAGACGTTGCTGTGCGAAGCTCATATGTACTGAGGAAGGCAAGCTTTGATTAGTCTCTTTTACTCTACTTCACTATTTTTCCCTCTCCATCCAGCTCGGCGTAATTTGCAACGTTGTACTGGAAGTATGAGAGTCCATATAGCGATGATTACAACAACGATAGCGGCACTGCGGGCAATTCTTCTTTTAGGGATAAAAGCTGCTGCGCTACACACAACAGGCGAGGAAGAAATATCTCTGACTCATACTAGACTGGAAGCTCCTACACGATGTCTTGCAATTCACACGCGCAAATGGGCTTAAGGATGCCTCATACTCCGCTTTGAATTGTCCATCACAGCACACCTCCAACATGAAGCACCACATGTACGTTGGGGACATGCCATCCTTCTGTTTCCTCACGGTCCGTCTCCAGAAGGGTACGAAGTTTCCGGCCGTGTGTAAAAGATTTTAGTGTTGCTAGTGGTAGTCACCAAGCTAGTGACGCTTCGCCGAGGAAGCAGGCCACTGTTGTCGCCTGTTTGCCGGCGTATTGCATGCATGGGCTCCTCGCGCATTGGTGCAAGAGCAAAATGTGACTGTGGACGTTCACTAGCTTCGCATGCCCTTTCGGGCTGACAGAGAGACGGCATCTCCAAATCTATGACTTCAGCACGCGGTAGCCGTCTGATCACCGGCCGCGCAAGGGCAGCATATTCGTTCACTACGCAATAAGTAGACATTGATATTCTATTTTGCAGTTCTTCAACAGCGCTTGTGTGCACGCACAGTCTTCTTGTGTGGTTTTTTCCCCTTTACTATTGTTTTTGTTTATGCTTATAGAACAACTCGATGATAAAGATGCCCGTGCGCCTGGGCAACGGTTAAGACACCACGTACTAATAAATCAATAAATACAAGTGTGTAAGGAAAGAGAGCCAGTAGCCTTCCAACATACAGTGGCCGCATCTCAACAGCGCTCACAACACACTATGGGTGACCACTGCTTCGACGATTACCGGGTAACCCTGTGTGTCGTGCTGGTTACATCGCTCCCCCTTCTGAAAGGTCAATGATAGAGAGATGCACAAATAATCAACATGATTTAACATACGAGTATGTACACGTGCCGCCACTAAAGTAACATCTGCACCTCCTTGACTGCGACCACTAATTTCGGGCGCCAGCAACGCGCTTTTTCCACAGCTTATCTTGCTGGTGATAATAAGTAGTCAAACACTTCCTTCGGCCCAAGCACCACGCTTTGCAGCAAGCCGCGAGACGTGAAGGGTATGTCATCGTCAGGACCTGAAGCATAACTTTTACTGATGCGACCACCCCGTCGATATTGCCGGTGTCGACCCACACCGTTGCTGTCAAGGCCCTTGGTTGAGGGCCATACAATGCGCAGGTAGCTCCAGCCAACGTAGGCAATGATGCCAAACAGTGCACATCGCACAACCAGCCGACCAATAAACTGGTACTGAAGTTGGAGTTGGTGGCTGAGGCGCTTTTTTATGGCGCTAGGTCGCCAGTCCCAGATACTTGGCGGAATATAAACATCTGAGCGATCTCTGCCCTCTCGCCACCGCTTTCGCTCTTCCTCCTCCCTTTCCTCAGCCAGACGCCGCCGCATCTCCTCACCTTCAACCCCAACGGCACGCATGCCGTCCGAGAGCACCACCCCCAAGGAGCAGAACTGATCCTTGGTAAGTGCGAAGCAAGCCGTTCCCTGCGTCTTAGCCATGCCAGTGCGCTCCAGAAACTCGCGATGTAAAATCTCCACTCCGAATATAAACTGTGCTTCAGTGATTGGTATTAGCTCCCCTGGACCTTTTCCCACGTGAACAGCGAAGCACTGCTCAATGTAAGCCTTGCCCCAAAAGTGATCCCTTTTTGCCACCTCGGAGTATTGCTTCACGGCCCATGCACTGTAGTCACGGTAACGCACAAGGTAATACTCCTCGTCGTTTATGTAGCTCATGCCCATTCGTAGCTTCTCCCTGAAGGCACTGCCAAGTACACAAGTTTTTTCTTGCCTGCCAACGGAGTGCCGCATCCCCTTATCAAAAACAGTGTCTCCGCCCTGGTTCAAGTTACTAGACCCGTCGCTAGCGTGGTGTTGGGCCATTGTGTCGCTGGTTGAGGCGTATCCAGCGGCCACACCGCCCTGCAGCTTGTCCCCATTACCCCCAGAGAAGTGATGTTCCATCTGCAGCAGCGCAACAGATGCTTTTGGGAGGTGGAAAACTGGATGTGAGATGTCAATATTATCCCCTGTGTGTGTTGAGAAATTAAACTGAAGCTCCACGCGAGGGCGGCTGTGCACCAACATGTTGGTCCTGTTGGCTGTTGTGCGCCGATGCATGGCTTCAAGTAGCCCAATCTCATTGCGCGCGGGGTCAGGAATCCAAAACGTAGTGGCTACATCACGTGATCCAACAAGAGACGACAGAACTCCTCCCTCGTTGACTGTTTCTGCAACACACAGCTCTCGTGGGTCACGACGCCTAATGACAATAGGTGAGCAAACTGAAGAGGGGGTGAACTCTGTCATTAGCGTGGAAGTGGCATCAACAGGTTGACGTGTTATGTTGCCCTCCGCGTGCACAACGACAGACTGACTTGACCACTGTGGTAAGAGAGACATTCTACTTTAAACAAAAAAGCGGGAAGAAGAGGCAGTGCGCCAGACAAACAAATAAGTGGAGTGTGCTTCCGATGTACGTGTGCCCGCCACACGCAATCCGGTCATTTGCTCAGGGTTGGCGGAGCAAATGCACGTGGAGCCACAGAAAGTATATGCATATCAGTAGATATAGTCCAAAATGACCCCAGTGGGGAGATAAAAGACTTTTCTTTCTTTCCCTTTTCCTTACTTCGCGGTGTTCGAAAGACTGTGTTACTTATGAACCTTTTACACTTTCCTCCATCGTCTTTCATCGCAGCAGAACATGGAACAACATCCCAGTTTTGTCACGGCATTGAACACGTTAGAAGCCTCAGATGCAAACTGAATGCCAGAAAGGGCAATTAAGCACGCAAATATTTCGAGCACAGCGGGGGCAACATATATTGAAGACCGGGCCCACGTTTATGTTGGTGGACGCTGGGATCTCTAAGCGGCGCCTCCCACTCGGTCACGTGGGATCAAACGTATTTCCTGCCCATACTTCATGAAAACACTTCCCGCCGTCTGTGCCGGATTGATGCCTGTGCCGTCCTTTGTTGTGGCTGCCATTGAATCGACGGACGTGATGCCAAATTCCTCTGCTGCAAATCGCAACGCGGCGGTCAAGGGTGCCTCTTCCGCGATGCTTATCACTCGAAAAGGCTGTGTCCGCTCGGAAGTGAGTATGATGCGAAACGTCACCTTCCCTCCACTAGGAGCAGTTCCCTGTTGCCCCTTTTCCTCCTGAGACATTATGACTTTGTGTTGATTCTGTTAAGGGGCTTAGAAATATTCCCTTTTGTTTCTCCCTTGTGACCTTGTCGCTCTCTGCAAAGTTCACGTGATCCTAAAAGAGTATGGCGCGTTGTGCAGTGATCGCGGGGAAGTACTGCAGCGAATAGCTAACACACAGGCACACGAACATGCAGGGACGTCAAGAGAATAAAAAAATTCCGCAAGTAAAAGGGTGAGCTGTCGAATACCACTGGAAATACCAAAGGGAATCAACGCGAGAGGCGCTCTGAGCGTACAAGAGATGTTTTTGAAAAGAAAGGAACTGAACTACCTGTAACGCGTCGTGTTTCTAACGTAAATAAATAAATATATTTCCACACTTTTTAACGAGCGAAATGGAAGGTTTTGGTTACCACGAGGACACAAGACTGCTTTTCACATGCATAAGGGGCTAAAGACGAATACAACACATTGCCAGAGCGTTAAGAAAATAAAGTAAAATGGGGAGTTTCTATCTCACTCTCTTGCTCTTATATATATTCATTTATTTATTTATTTAAATAAGTGAGAAGGTAAGATAAAATAAAAACGAATATACCAACGAACGAGACTGACAGAAATTAGAAACGCCAGGTATCGTCGGGTTACCTGTTGCGCGTGCTAACGAATAAGTGACTTAAAGCAACCGTATAATTATACCAATGGATGAAAATCCAACAAGATGAAGCGCATCTGAACAACGACAAAAGCATTAAAAATGAAAATAATAAAAAAGAAATAAAAATAAAAAACCGTTACTGTAATGGATATTTTCCCGTTTATTCTCTGCGTAAACTTGACGGAAAATTAACTCCACTCGCTGACCCATGTACAAACGTGAACATGCTACCACGCAAAGAAACAGTTAACAGCAAACTGGCTGTGCTGCTGCGGGCAGCCCGGTTCAACAGGTGTCGGGGGGCCATGAAATACCACTGTTCATTACTCCTTTTACCTTTGCCCTCTTTTCTCTTATTCGTTTCGTCGAATTTCCCTCTTTTTTTGTTGCTACAGTCGACTACCTTCTCGCGGATGCATCGACAAAAGTCACGATAATATCTACGAAAGCATGCCTTGCTCCTCCATCGAACGCCGGAGCAACGATGTCATAATGTCGACAGAGCGTTGAAGAGGCACCTCAACATTTCTTAGGAATGGGTGCGAAAGGGCTTCTTCTGCCGTCATCCGCTGAGAAGGTTCATATCGAATGAATTGCCGTAACATATCCACACCATCCTCGCCCACGCGTGCACGAAAGCCAGACGCCTCCACATACTCCTCAAGAGTTGAGGGAAAATGCAGCTGCGGTGGCAAGTTGTACGACACCTTAACTTGTTTCATAGTTCTTCCACTGTTTTTGCCGTGGTTCTTGTCTTTGCGTTCGCTGCTGCCCTTCGGAGAGCCCTTGACGACGTACTGTCCGGTGGAGGGACTGGATACCACCTCGTGAAGCCCTTCACTCTCAACTGTTTTTTCACTACACGCCTCCCCAGCTAAACTCCGGCGCCCATGTGCAGCATGTTTCGTCATTTCTTTTTCTTGAACGAATTTCGCTGCTGATTCCAAAATTTCTGTTGTCTTGGGGTAGCTTAGCATGGATGGCCACGTCTCGGGTGTTGGAGTCCCAAGTAACTGGAAAACACGCACCAGTTGGTCTACATCCGAGTGGCCACTTAACAGTGGGCTCCCCGTCACCACTTCGGCGAAAATACAGCCAATGGACCACATATCCACCGCGAAGCTGTATAACGCTGACCCCATCACCACATCAGGGCTACGATACCATAATGAGGCAACGTCATGTGAGTACTTTTTTACGGGAATGTTTTCTACGCGTGCCAACCCATAATCCGCAAGCTTCACTACAATTTGTGGACTGATTTCACTGCCCACAGTGCGACCAACATAGGTGTCAGTCCGACCAGGGGTACGACCGCTTTCCGCATGGCCAATGGTGTCCGCCGCTGCCTGCACTGCCATGTTTGCTACACTGTGGGCGGGTTGATCACCGCCACTGACAGGACTTGGAGTGCATTCCGTTCGAAGTAAAATGTTCTCCGGTTTCAAATCTCGATGGACAACGCTATGCTGATGCATATACTGGAGACCCAAAAGAATTTGTTTCAGAATTTCCTTCACACTCAGTTTTACCTGTTCAGGATGCTTGCTCATATACTTCCTGAGATCAAATTCGCAGTATTCGAATATGAGCGTTAGTTTTGGTGGCTCAAAAAGCACATCGTGCAGACGCACAATGTTATTGTGCTGCAGTACCTTAAGCAATGCAATCTCACGAATGGCAGTCGATGGTGCCCCTTCGTCCTCACTACCAACAATAATGCGCTTGAACGCCACCACCTGGCCTGTGGCGAGCTCCCGCGCCTTGTACACCACTCCATAGGTTCCCTCGCCTAACTTTTCTATGCACTGCAGCCGATTAATTGTTGTCATGTGTACAAAATCAATCCAATCTTATGTTTTTTTCGTCCGGTTGAATTCAACTACTCCTGGAGACCGATACCAAAGAAGGCAGTAACGTTGTCGAGGTCAGAAATTTAAGTCCCCGTGTTCTGTCTCGTTTCGTTATGCTTATCTTGCTGCTTCACGTCTTGAAAACTTAGTCCTTATGCGACACCGAATCTTGTGTAACAAATAAACTAGTAGAAGTGCTCCAGATAAAAAGGGAAGAAGGTCACATACATACATACATACATGGAGCGAGAGAGAGAGAGAGAGAGAGAGAAAGAAAGTGACCTCCTGGAGTTTTTACCACTGTGCCTCACCATCCTTTACCCAGAGAGTAATTTAAAAAGTAACTGTGAAGTGCTGGTATATAGATATATCAAGTCAACTTTATGGCATGTTCCTTTATGGATTTCTATGATAGCATCACTTATACTTATCCACATTACTATCCACGTTATCACGTAGCCTTTACGTGAAGGGAGCTACTGGTCCCACAATATCCCGTAACTTGTCTTAGGTTACCTTTCTCTCTCCCTGTGTGTGTGTGTGTGTGTGTGTACGCGCAAAGCTTCGTAAGCGGCCGGAGAGTTCCAAGGAGGAGGAAACTTCAGCGGGATACAGACGATTTTTGTTGTGGTGCCGTCTTCAATCATGTATCAATTTTGTTTTGCGTTTCTATGGTGTCAGTTTTGCTCGGAATGTGTGAACGCTAACAGTCACAGATCATCTCAGCGATCACGTGCTTTAGATCTCAATGAGACTGTTTTTTCGTCAAAACGAAACAAAGCAAATTAAGAATGAAATGAAATGACCCGGTTGCCCCTTCGTAACACAATGCCTGATTCTATGCAAAGGACCCACACCTTTACCATTGCTACATCCCATCTTGGTGCACTTTTGTCTTGTACACGGCCTCACTTCCAGCCCATGCCACATTGTTCAAGGGTGGAATCAAAATGTAAAAACCTGCTTGTTTTACAATTTATTCATTCGTAATGTGTGCAACTTTGTCCTTTTGTTTGCTCAAGCAGACTGCGCAACGCCAAAGTAAAAATAATGTAGGCACTTAATCGCGTAACCGTTGTGTAAAAACTATTTGGTCTGATGCAACAATGGCCATCCCTCCATTCTAGCTTCATAAGCACGAACACGAGCAGTAAGCTGGCCAATGGCTGCGTCTTTCCTACCAATCAACATGTGGGCCTCATGAAGCCTCGTGTTTGCCTCCCCATTCTCTTCTTGAAGTCTGCGTATGTCGTCTTCAAAAGTGGAGAGCCGTGCAGACAGTAGCCGCACCGTTCCTTGTAGTTCATTGTTCAGCTGCTCTTTATGCTTGTTATCTTCCAGTGCCTTTTCTTTTGACATTTGTTCGTGTGCTATTATTTCCTGATATTTTGAATACTGGCGCTCTACCTCGAGTTGAACTTGTGCCATCTCCTTTAGGCACTGCGCCTTTGAAGCCTGTGCTTTGCTAAGGTCAGTTCGAAGTGTGTTAAGCACTTCATCTAGACGACGAATATCATCTTCATAATGTTTCTTTGCTTCTGACAATTCCTCCTGCCAAGAACCAGCACACACAGCTGCTTCACAACGAAGTTTAGTTATGTCCTCACGTAGACAGCGGAGCTCCTCTTCTTTAGCAGAGACTTCCTCGCGCGCTATTCTTAACTCGTTTTGGAGCGTCATCATATTTTCCTCCTGAGATTTATGGTGCGATTGAAGTTCCGCCTCATGCTCCTTTGCGATACGCGCTGCCTCTGCCGCCTGCTCGCGTATAGTGTTCTCCCTAGATTCAAGCGATGCCTCAAGTTGGATGATGCGTGCCTCGGCCTCACGAACTATTGTTTTTGCCTGTCGTACTTCCTCTTCTAATTCTCGCTGACGGGCATGCGCACGTCTTTGTGTTGCTTGAAGTTGCTCTGCCGCGTCGCGTGACTCCCGTAGTTGTCCTGCAAGTTCGTTAAGAGTACGACGTTCGTCCGCTAGGTGACGCTCACAGGCCTGTTGGCGAGCCTCGGCCTCCAGCAGAACACCCTGGAGGCGCTGGCACTCTGCTTCTGCTTGCGTTTTTTGCGTGCTCCAAATCGCCGCGTTTTGTTCATAACTCTTTTGGAGCTCCATCATTTCGTGTTCATTCGTCTCAGTGACACGCTGCATTTCCTCATGCAGTTGCTTATTTTCTGCTCTTGCACTTTGCAATGCATGTGCCTTAATGTTGACTTCATCACGCAGTCGTTTTTCCTCGAGTTCGTGCTGCAGAAGATCCTGCTGCAGTTGTTTAATCTCTTCTTCATGCTTTCGCAGTGCCGCACGTAATTGTTCCTGTAAACTATGACGCTCCTGTACTGCTGCTCTTTCACGCGAGCGATAGTCTGCATGAATTGTTTCAATTTCATCTCTTAGGCTAATAACTGCAGTCTGCAGATCATCCACACGCGTGTTTGCAAGGTCACGTGCCGACTCTGCATCATTGCGCGCCACACTCTCGTCAGCCAGTTGACGCCGTAGACCATCAATTATTCCCTGCAGTTGGTTTACCTTGTTACGGTGCTGCTCGCAAAGACCTTCCCTTTGCTGCATTGCCTCCTGAACAGCCGCTGTCTTCTCCTCGCGCAGCTTTTCCACCGCTTCACGAAGCGTTTGTGTCACCTTTTCCTCATTTCTACAAGCCCTGCCCCTTTCCCGTTCAAGGTCCCTCTCGAGTTCCCCACACTTTGACTCGTAACAACAAAGTTGCTCACGCAGCTCTTCCAGCTCACGACGGAACCCGGCTTGAGCTGCGTGGCGCTCCATTGCATGTGCTTCTTCAAGCGTCCGTAACTGCTTGGAAAGGGTGCGTGCTTGATCTTCAACCTCCTGCTGCCGCATCTGTTGCTTCGCTGCCTCATTCTCGATCCGGATGGTAAGTTCCCTATTCTGGTCCATCAACTCTTCTATGCGTGTAGCATATCGCTGCTCCTCTTCATGTTTACATCGCTCTTGATCTAGACGTGACTTTGCAATTGCCTTCTCGAGTTCAGCAACTCGTTCACGTTGCTCCTTTAACTTGCCCTCTAGTTCCTGTCGCGTACACAGCAGCCGTTCGTGTTCATCGTGCCCTGCTTGAATGCGCATCCGCAGCGTCGTTATCTCCCGTCCCTGTTCCGCGATGAGTGACTCTGTCTGTTGACGATAGTCCCCATAATTTGACTTTTTTCCTCTCGCTCTTGCTCCAACAAGGCAAGCATCTCTTGTCTCTGGCGTTTTGCCTCTTCAGTGACATGTGCCTTTTCTTCCATAACGCTCTCCGCTAGCATTTTCAATACTGTTATTTGTTCCATGAGCTGCTGCGTGTGAGAGGCATTCTCGTCTCGTAACTCTTGCATCGCACCTTCCAGTCGAGCCTGATTATGTTGATTTGCCTCCTTCTCCCTCTCTAACGCTGCGCGAAGACTATCGACCTCAACTATGTTCAGCATACATTCTTCATGTGACTCAGCAAGCTGACGCTCCAATTCAACCAATATTTCCTTCATTTCCACCTGCTTCTGAGGTAGTTTACACCTCTCTGCAAGTCCACCTGTGTCTTGCACACTATGCGTCGCATCGGAGGAAAAAAAGCAGCGTTCCCGCTGACCTTCAAGAAGGCAGCCTTGAGGCGATGGCGTAGAAGCCCGCGACACAGATGATGTACATTCGTGGCAAATCCATACCGTTTCGCTAGCCACCATCTCCCTATCCTCTTCCCCTGTTCCTGCCATCTCGGCATTTTCTTGTCCTGTTGCCTCACTCGCATTGGTTGTCATCACCGCTACCCGACTTATCTCACAAATACTATTATTTGTCACAGCTGCAAGATACTTTTGGTGCGATCGTTCTCCATGTGGCGCGCTAAAGTTACTGACCGCTTCACAAGAGCAGTCTGTGTGTAGAAGTGATTGCTGGTCAAAACTTCGTCCGTCAACCACGCTTATGTCCATTGACATTGGCAAATACACAACTTACCGACTATGCACTAATGTTTAACGTCCAGGTTGCAAAAACAGGTTCTCTACCCCTTCCCGATGCTGCAACACTTTACAGCTGGGGTACGTGGATCGGTGTCTAGGGCTAGACCAAAAGTAAGGGACCTACCCCTGCCTTTTATTGTGTATACACATTTGTGTGTGTGTGTGTTCGTATGGGTTGGGCGGGTGAGGAGTTAGAAAGCAGTTGTGAGTTCAAATAATTCATGGATGTGGCAAAGGATTAACAGCAACGCCGAATAAATGTCATACAAATTACCCTTAGCATCGACACAACTCCCTGAGGAATCGGAACAACAAATATCCAGCCAGTTGTCATACTAATAATACCATTCCCACTAGAAGCTTAACAAGACTGATTGCGGTAGCAAAGAACCAACAAAGTAATGTTCACTCTTAGCCATACTTTGCTTTATGGAGCGAAACCCCAAGCAAGACACCGGTCAACAAGGAAAGGTTGGTTCACTTGGGTCAATGAAAATGACCAATATACCAACAGCACCTATTTCCTTTATACCAAACGAACAGGGGGACAATGCCTTGTATATAAAACTTATCTTGTTTACTTCAACCAAGCACCCACCGCCAAGTGAATGCTGCTTTTTCACAACCAGAGGATTTTTCAGTGCCTGAGCACTACAGCGGTATTTCGCATCACATAGAGAAAATTATGCACATGGCCGATGTGCTAACTGTACAGAAACTTCCGGTACGTGCACTTTCGCCTTGGGGAATAACACTGCGCCACAAGTTAGTCAGCTCTTTCCAGCAAAAATTCGCACGTTTTGTGACGTTCACTTTTATCGTGGCACGACAATCACACACAAAAATGTTTGGGAAGGTTTCCAGAGGAAGGTTGGCAAAACAGTTTTAAAGAATCGAACAGCCGTAAACTGCTACTGACATCTTTTTTTACGAGCAAACCATTTTTCGCCTATGCACTAAGTCATAACACGGTTTTCATTTAGGAACTTGGAGTGCGCTCCAGTCACGGTTCGTGAAACAGTATAGAGTACCTTAGTGGTCCCCATGCTTCCTCCAGTGGGGGCTCATCAGGTGCAGTAAAAAGTAGGCTTTACCGGTCAATAATAGCTTTTCTAGCGAAAACAATACATACACCTTTAAATAGAGTTCAGTGCTCACCCAACTTTGCTTTTTGATGTAGTAATTGTAATTCCAGGAATAAAAATAAAATAAAATAAAATAATGCCTTAGCTATTATGAGCAACGCAACAGTGACTCCCGGACGACGGTTTGCTAAAAACCAATACCACTCCCAGCCGCGGGAACAGTAATAATAATAATCGTGGTAGTAAGATACAAATGACTTGCTAAACGCCCCAATAAGCGCCAATAGTTAACAAGGACGACTAAAGCATGGCAAGAAGGAGGACCATTACTAAGAGCGGCAATTATCCACTTACCGGCTTCGAAAAAACAACACTGACGGATTCAAGATGGCGTAAGAGCACGTTTGCACGTTTTATCCACATAGTTGTAGAGTCCCTATAAAACAGATTCGGATAGTCTGTTTCAAGCATTTTTCCTTGGGTCTCCACAGCAGCAGCCATTTGCTGAACCTGACGCAACAATTCAACCTTTGGTTCATATAAGGGTGACACGGTGGTCAAAAACACCTCATCAACTGCATTAGAGAAACTTTCACCCTCAGGAATCTCAGCACTACAGGAAAAACGAGACGTCCACGAAAAAATCTCCGACAAGGCCCAACCAAGTGCCCCCTTCTCTTTGGTTTTATTGTTATGATGTGGATCTTGTGACTGAATCATAGCTTTATAACGATGTGTGCGGTTTTTATTGCGAATGTCTCTGCTAAGCGAATCACTCAGCTCAATAACGTGTTTCCGTAGGCGCCAGTACACCTCGAAACCCGTTTCTATTGCGCTACGTTCATCGGATGACAAAATCCAATTGTCCGGTGAAGTAGAGTCACCACTTGTGGGGCGACGTAGTTGTTTTAGCATTGCCACCACCTCTGCAGCCTCTGAAACGCATCTACTATATCGCATACTGTAGAACTGAAGAGCTGTAATATCATCCTCATTTACGCATATGCACCAATAGAGATATGCTGAATCACGGATATACAAAAAGTCGTGGATCGATGGGTGGAAGACTATTTTTACGTCACCTGGTTTACATGATTTATGTGCGAGAGCAAGCTGCTCCAGTCGTCCTATTTCACTATTTAGACTACTCAAGGTTTCCTTCAGGTCGTGTAAGTATGCCGGAAGTAGAAGCCGCCGATGTAAACGTGGATCCAAAAACGTGTAGTCGTGATCATAAAATAGACTGAGCTTATCATGGTAAGTAAGAAAAATGCTTCGCACATCGTGTACCTGGTATCTGGTCACGCGGATAACTCGCTTCATTCGAGACGGGGTCGGAAGATGAGAGTGCACTGATGACGGATCCAGCGATACGTTTGTTGACTCCTGCTTTGGTTCCGGGGCCTCGACAGTGCCACACTTTTCATCGGGTAACTCCACTTTTACAGACCTCCGAGCAGTGTTATCGTCACTAATGACCTTTTCGCTTGATTCCTCAACGTTTTCTCCAGAAGCATCACAATCCCACATCGACGGGGCGGTGTCCTTTTTGTCCAGAATATTTAAAATACTGGAAACCCACGGAATAAGTGTGTCAAATGCCAGCAAGAATTTTGCATAAACCGCATTTACGTCACGTTTTGTTACAGAACCAACTCTTTTTGACTCAAGTGACGTACTGTTTTCACAAGCAGTACCCTGATTTTTAAAGACATTTTTCGCGGATTCACGATCAAGGCCTCCACCACATTGACTTGATTTGTTTTTCACGTTCAAAGAATTCTTTTCATGCCCAACGGCAGTGAACTTAGGCAAATGCTCGTATCTTTGGTTCAGTGTCAGTAGGGTAGCTTTTCCGTTACTCAATCGCTGTTGAAGATTGCGTAGTACCGACTCATGTGGACGAAACTCAGTTTCAACAGTTGACAATTCGGATACTCCATTTCCACCCACTGAATAGTTATATGAGGTATCCCGCTGTAACATATATCTGTATTCGATAGGAAAATAATTAGAATCCACACCTAACAATGGCAGTCTCGTTTCGCTAGAACCAGGACGTGGCTGTAAGACGAATTCACTGATCGCATTATAGTCTTCAATTAATGAAATACACGCGGCGTTGAGGAGCCCCAAGTCTTCGGGCGTATATCCGCTGATGCTGCTAGCAAACTCGATCAGTGCATCTCTTTCACGGTCATTGGGAAAAACTATCGCCATTATACAACTTTTGCGTATCCACTAAACAGTTTTCCTCTTTATTGAGCCGAATGAACGATCAGTCAGCTTGTGAACTAGTGTTCACCCTTAGTGTTATAAAACAATAAAGGCAGATATAAGGCGTTCCCATGAATGGATTAAAGAAAAAGAAAAAAAAGAACAGGTAGGATCAAACAGCTCCTACGTGTAGATATACATATGTACCTCTATTTTTTACTGCGCTTTCCGCGCTGGACAAAAAAATAGACTTTTTGTAAAAACTTAAATGAACTTCATAATCTTGTATTTAGTTTTCACTGGAATACTATGGGAAACACGAACACGATACAAAAAGACTTCTTCTGGGCAGGCTAAATACTTTGTGGCGCTATGTCTTAAGTTCGCCTAATCAACTGGGATTTTGTGATAAGTTTCCAGCTCGTTTAACGGCTTAAAGGGCCTTGCAACAACGTACTGTGTTGTTCCAAAATGTCTTTCTTCTCTTTTAACAATAGTGAGACCAGCAAGGCGGATGCAGCGTCGTATGTCTCTGTTCCACCAACACCCCCATACCTTTGCATGTCTTGGTGCCCATTTATCAAGGTACCCGTTGATACGTTCCCAACGCCCCTTGCCGTGCTCCAAGAGCAATAAGTGCCCGTCTGGTTTACAGACACGTGACATCTCTCTAAGTGCTCGTACAGGGTCATCATAGCTACAAAGACCAAACATCTCAACAATAACATCAAAACTGTTGTCAGAAAAGGGCAACTGCTCTGTGGCATAATTTGCTACAGATAAAATGTAGTCACTACGTCCTGTGCTCTTTAATTCAGTTTTCACCATAATTTCTTTTTCGCGTTGTCGCAGTTCTGCCCAATCTTCTTTTGCCAACAGTGGTAGCATATTTCCGGGCTCCTTCCCTGGGCATAAAGGCGCCACTACATTAGTTCCCATAGTGTCGTGACCATTACCAGGAGGTGAGACAGATAGCGCCTCGTCTGAATTTTCTTGACGGTGATTTGTTTGCCGTATCCTAGCACTATCAACAAATGTGTGATTGTTTCTACTTACATCAACCGGTGAATGTTTATCAACTTGTTTTGAATGTTCTGCAAGATTCCTTCTGCATATTGCATCACGAATGCCTGAAATATCATAGTCAGGATAACGGTATGGTAAGTACCTATAGTACTTGTATATATTTTGCGTCGCTGTTTCAATCATACCAGGAGAACGATCACATAGCACTATCTCAGTTACTGTAGGACAATCTCCGTTAGCAAAGAGAGTGTCGCCCGAGTGCACGCCAGCAGACGATGCTGTAGTCCTAGGATGTACGTTACCGTAATATATGAGACTGTTCCCACAACCTGCACCAACCTCCAAGACACGGCCGCGAAGCAATCCTTCGTTCTGTAGTAGTCGTCTACGCAAACGGTTGATTCCTAATAAAAATTCCTGACTACGTATCCTGTCGGCGTAACAACCACCCTCAGATAACGTGTTATACCGTTCCAGTCGCTCTTTATCAGTAACAACATAATTGGGAGGTGGGAGAAGAGCAATCCCAACCATATATGCAGTGCCAGCGAACAAAGTAGCACACGACGTAAAAAATACGACACGACTAAACACCGTCATACTTTTGCCTTAATTATAACTTTCAAGTCTATGCCACGTCATTTTGAAACATAATAGAATTTAAAGATACTAAGTAGCTAGGGATTTTATTCGGAAAACAACTCTGTGTATGCGTTTTTCATTTACAGCATAAAACAAGCGTAGAAATCTTTTTGAAAAATTTGACCGCCCGATAAATGTACAAATTTAGAATGTAAATCCAACATTCTCACCACTAGGAAATAGTATACCAGACAATAAAATTTATATGGCTCTATGTACTGAATCATGAAACATGAAGTTGCAACAAATCCAACACAAATCAAAGCTATAGCTAGTTAAATTAGACTTCGCACCTTTCCCCCTCCAATGCACATGGCACTAATGGCGTAGCCATTATGCATTAATCATCGTTTCCTCGCGACTCTCATCGTTAACACTTTCACGCTCTATCTTCCTGTATAGTTCATGGGTTGGTACTACAAGCGTGCTAATATTGCTTTTTGTTTTTGTATTGACATCTTCACATGCACCAAGCAACTCGTCCAAGAGCGCGTCGTCGTTGCATTCGTGCACGCTTTGACCTAGAAGCGTATTTACACGGTTTGCCTCCTCAACTGTTTCGGCTGTTTCATCCATTAGGCGCTCAATATCCTCTATATTCAATAAGTCATTCAATTTAGACAGTTCTTCCTTCCCACACTTCAACGCATTAGCTACTTCCCGTTGGATACTCATGAACTCAACCGTATCAAGAAGTCCTTTGACAGTGTCAAGCAAATCACTAACAACGTTAATCTGCGTTATCTGGGCCTGTCTACGCTTTAAGCAATACAGAGCTTTACGACGATCACCGCTACGTAAGAAATGGGAAGCCTTCGTATACTCCTCACTTGCTACAACTTCGTACTTCTTGAGTGCCGCAGCGAGCTTATCGCATTGTAGTTTGAGTTCAAGCTGTGTTCTGTCCGCTGATGTAATAGCGACCCCAGGTGCCTTACATTTTGCTGTTGGACGATGGTCGTTCCTGCTCCATGAGGTTCCCATAGTTAAAAAAGAATTCAATTTTGCTATGTAAGGAAGACTGCACGTACCCTAATTTCCAAAAATGCAAACAAATTTAATATCGCCGACTAGTGACGAAAAAAAGAAAGTAAAAGGAACAAAGTATAGCACAACTTCGTAACCTCTTAACAAATGTTCCTTGGCGTTGGGTGTGCTCAATGACAAGATAACATTCTAATGTATTGGCGGAATCGATTACTTTGCAGTGTAGGTACAAAAATGTATAAGAACGCTCGGGCATATAAGAGAGAGAAAACGAATTAATAAGACTAAAAAATATTCCTTACCCGCTTTAGATGGTATGAGCATTTATTTAAAAAAATTACTTTAGATCACTGCCCACCCAAAAAACAGTTTCCACTTATAAAGAATGTGTAGGAAGCCGAAACTTATTACAGCATTAGCATGCACACACGCATTCACGATTCCCCTCAGGCGTATTTTGGCCCGCCTATGAGTTCGCTTATTCACTCGTGTAACGGAAACCATTTATAGCACTCTTCTTATACTAATGATCCTCTCTTTTATGGAGACACAACCTCTAGCTCATAAAAACAACGTCACACCCAACCTAGTTTTTAACGATATTATGAATAAAAATATATAAATACTTAAAACTACTCTAAAATATGCGAAAAACTACATACATGTTGTGTGGTATATCCATAGCATAAGTGTAATATATACATGTTGAAAATGCATTGTGGGAATAATAAAAGCCAAGGAAAAGAATTTTTTTCCCCCTTCAATAAGCATTATTGTGCGTGTGCTTCGCGAAGTGCTTGATGGAATAAAATGTTGCACATGCGCTTTGTTGATATTTTGAAACACTTTGGGAGCTCATTCCTTGCTGTCCGTTGGTGTGAAGATTTTAGATTTTCAAATGGTCATTACTACCAATAAGTTGAAACATCAGTAAATCTATATTTGATACGGTGTGAAAATGTACGGTCACATAAAGCGAACCCCTGCCTCACGGGAGGGTGCCTTTCCAGTTAGAACTAAGCATGTGCTAAAAAACGTGTATCTTGGACGTGAGTGTTTTCGAGGCAGTTTGTTTTAGTTGTTAGTCTGTTCTTCGAATTCCAACATGAAGTTACAGTAAAACCAAAAAGGTTGCTTAGCAAAGAGTTGCCCAGCCCTTCGTACGTCAAGTACACCCGGCGACGGGTAATTGTTCAAGAGTGCTGTGGACAACGCTCGAAAAAATCTCAGTCGTCCTCCCATAGTCCATCTTATTTATAAAAGGTGAGGAGGCTCTGAAGCTATATGGGCGAGAGGCGGGAACAGGCGCCCAGCACCTCCATCGAGGCAAATAACGAAGACAGGAAAAAACTTCAGAAGGAGAAGAGAGCGAATCCGGCGTCGTGGAATACCTCCCGTGGGTGTTTCATATTTTTGTTTGTTATTTTCATAAAAATACGAAAGGAACAAAGAAGAGAAAACCTTAAAACGCATTTTAGTTGGCAAAACTGACCGGCGAGGTTGTCTAGTTCAACTTTTCGTGGACACCAAAATGGCTTGACGAACTCCAGCGTCGCCGTTTGGCCGATAAAACGGCTGCTTTCAGCCAAAGGGATGACGGGCCGCGGAGCCATTCGGTGCGTCACTCACCACCCCTTGGCGCTACGCACGTTGCTTCGACACAACGCGTCATCCAAATGGTGGCCGACTCCCATTCCGCATTGGTGAGCGATTTTCCGGCGTATCAGATGAGCCCGTTCTTTTTCCCAATCCCCCGGCGTTCCGGAGAACAAGCGGACAACGTGAAGCGGACATCTTCCATATTGCGCCTCACAATGACTAAGAATTTGGCCTGTTGCACGCTTCGCCCGCATGTGCGCACGCCTTTTGCCCTATGATTTCCAGCTCTAGCCCCTTCATCGCGCTCCTGAATCTCGCAGCTTTTCGCGCAACATGGCTTTTCTTCCTTTTACCACGATCCCCTTTGCTATAAAGCAAACTCGCAAAGCCATTTTCCGCTTCCGATACATGCTTTTCAGCGTTTGTGGCAGAAATGCGCCCAAGCCCTTTTGCTCACTTTAAGTTGGATTTCTTCAAATTTCCTTTCCTCTTTTTCGCCCTTTTGCGCATCCATAAGTTTTTTGAAGAGCCTGCGAAAAGCGCGGGCTAGCCCCACCTAAGCTTTGCAATCCCCATCTGCTTTCTGTAAGGCCAGCGTTGGCGCTTTGCGTTTCTAACGAAAAGCAAGTTTTTTGCAAGTGAAGGAAACATTCTGGCAAATGCATCCCAAACCGTTGCGGATGCGGAATGTTTTCTGTGCCCTGTGCGTGATTTTGCGGAAAATCGGGGGAAAGTGTTCCACTCTTTAGCTTATCAGCACGTGCGGACGTACGCGTTACGCGCGCCGATAGCTTTTTGCACCTGGAGAATGGAGAACTCATTTTATTATTATTATTTCATTGTGCTTTTAATCCGCGCGTGCTGCACTAGAGTCGCGGCTGCCCCCCCGACTCCAAAAACCAGCAGGGGACGTTGAGCGCAACCCAGATCCAATCTTCGCTTCGCCAAGCGGAACATTGAAGCAGATTGACTTGGTTAACGGGCCAGCTTCTCGGACACGTTTCCACATGGCTCTTGCACTGCACACCCCAATCGGCTTCGCTGCCGCAGAGGGGAGGAAGAAGGTATCCAGCTCCGTGGGTGAGCGATGCCTCTTCGCGGCTCGAACGGGCTTCGATTCTGGTTCACCAGGCATGGGGGCGGATGGGCTCTCTAGCTTGAAGAGTTCCTTCAAGAAGCTGGCAAGTTGAGGACCGAAGAACAACCTCCCCGTCCTTCAGGGTTTCCAGTCCGCGCTTCTCCCTTGGCTCTCGCAAGCTTGGGAACTCCAGGAGGTGCGCCACAGACACCTTGCACTCCACCTTCAGCGAGTTGTGCCTAGCCTCCCGTCTCGGTTGGCCGGGCTTTGCCCGCAGGTGCATTGTAAGGCGCTGCTTGAGCGCGCACTTCGCTGGGCAGTATGGGCGCCGGAGCGATCGTTGAAGGAGACGTGTCGCCGCTATCGTGCCGTCCTTCGCACTTCCGCTTCACTGTCGTAGGCGTGCTTGTGATTCGCGCGCGCGTGCCAAACAAGCGAATACCACTGCTTGTACGCACCGCCGCGCCTGCCGCACACGCGGTCTCTTCCCTCGCCACCTTCCATGCGGCGATTATGCCCGGTGACGTTTCGGCGGTCTTCCCCGTCCACGTCTCCGCCCCCTGCCAACTCCAGTGGCCCACTCCCCTCGCCCTGTGCCTAAGAGTCTGATATCATCTCCTTCCGCTTGGGCTTCGCGCGCGGCTGAGGACGTAATGGCTCGTGACCTGGATGTTTCGCCAGCATGCGCCGCAGGATCCGTCTGTAGCGGCACACCTTACCACAAATGGGCCGCGATGCTGTGGCCAACTGCCCCGCCACGCTCGAGCCTTCCGAATTTATGTCAGAGGTTGCTCCGCGCTTCGCCTGTGGTGGTCATCGCCCTCTTGTCCACCGCGTTCCGCTTATTGTGCGGGCTCCGTGGCCGCTGTTGTTGGGCGGGGCGTTGGGTCACGGCGCCGAATTCGTGGGGCCCGAGCCATCCGGGCACGTATTCATTTGCCGGCCAAGAAACTTAACCCAGGCTGTTTCTATGAAAGGCCAGTGCCTTCGCCGTTTTTAAGAAGTTAAGGTTGCCCAGGTTCGCGCGCATTCTTAAATGAGGCCGCTTTCAAAATACCGTGGCGAATTGAGAACGGGGAAAACAAAAAACCTCAAGAGGCGAAATGAGAAAATCCCAAAGGAGTGAGCACCAGCGCCCTTTGCAGTTGGTGCGCGTTCTCGGACCCATTGTGTTGGCTCAGAAAAAACCAAATGCACCCGCACAGAAGAGAAAGGAGTACAAATTATTTTCCCACCCGACCGTGGTGTGGCGGACGCGTCTGGGAGACGAAAAACTATTACAGCTCAGCGCGAGCATCGAAATGACATGGAAATGTAATTGGCACAGCTTTCGGCATGTGCCGAGGATCGACTCAGCATTCGAAGGCATAGAGGCGCGAGAGGATGGCGAGCAGCAGAATAACTGACACTTTTTCGCGGAATAGAGCGCCGCTCGCCTCCGCCGCGCCTTGTCCGCTGTGCTGACCTTCCTTTGGATTGCTGCGTCCGTCTTGTCCTTCGGGATTCTCATTCCTTATTTAGGAAGCGCCATTAATCACGGCGGGTTTGCCCGCATTACCTTTTGCAGATTCCCCATTGGCAACGAGCTCGGGCTTTTTGTCGGAGCTTGGCGTGTTCTCTTTTTCCCCTTTCGCGACGTTTTTGTTGCCATTCGAACTGCTGCTCTGCGGAGCCGCGGGCTTACCTTCGGGCACCTTGGAGGTGTTTGGATTGCTGCTTGTCGGCTGTTTTTCTTGCGGTTGCGAAGGGCCGCTGTTTCCATTGTTTTACCCCTGCTGGTTTTCAGTGCGGTTTTCATGCTGAACGCTCTGGTCCAACTCACTTTCAACTTTTGACATTGCGACTATAGGAGGCTTCGGGCTGGGACTCGAGTTTTTATTTTCAACCCCCTCCTTCTCCTCGTCCTCCTCGTCTTCCTTACTCTCAGAACTCGCGTTCAGCTCAGACGAAGAATCCTCTGAAGAAGTCACGGGACACGCGGTACTATCGACAACTGGACCGCTCTAGCTAGTTTGGTTGCAATTGTCACTTGCATTGATTGAATTATCCGCTGGCCGTGCCAGCGTAAGCCCTCCAGACTGAGGTTGCAGGCTTTCCTCTTTGACAAAAACCCTTTGGCCAGCACCGCCGACGCTTCCAGTGCCCAGAACAATGGACCGCGGCCGAGTTAAGACTCCATTTTTCGACGCTCCTGCCGCTGTGCGCGGACCCTCCTTAGCACGCGCATCGCCAAGCGCCGCCGTTACAAGCAAAACCAAAATAAAAGCACACCGCAGACGCAACGCCATGCTTTGCAAAAAGCGCTTGCTATTCGAGAGCGGAAATGAGCAATGCCGAATTTATTGGGAAAACTGCGCGCGGATAAAAAGCGCGACGCACCTCCAAACACTCAAAACGGAAGATGCGTTGAAAAAACGCTCGACCACGCTATAGCCTACGCGTGTTTTAGGTTATTTGCACGCAATGCGGGCTCGCCGATCGGGGCGTTGGGCTGATCGGAAGGCAAAAACTGTGCCGTGTCGGTGCTCGTGCTTATGTGTGTAGATTCGTCGCGGGGAGTGGAACCGCGACCCTTTTGGGCGAGAAGAGGCGCTAAGCGCTGTTTGCGGCGGCTGCCCGCTGGGTCGCGAAGCATGTGAAGCTTGTCTTTCATTTGCTGCCTTTTTGTGGCGCGCGTTTTCGTTCGAGGTGCCGCGTTGCCCGCGTTCCGTCGAAAGGCGTGCGCCGGCAACGATCAGCGCCGTGGTCAAACTTTCCGTTCTCGAGAGGGCGCCGCGCATCGTTCGCATTTGCGGCGAGGGGGTGCGTTGGGGCGCGACAAGCGGCTTTATTCCGCGCGCGGCGAGGTGACAGCGAGAAAGCCGCGCGGCTTCCTCTTTATTTCCGCTTCCGTCCGCGCCCCCGCTTGCCCGATGCTGTTCGTGAAGTTTGCTTACGAATGGGCGGCCCGCATTCGTCTGGCCCCGTGCGGTGTCGCGGTGCGCTCGGCGATCCGTTTTCGAAGGGGCTGGCTGGGCATAATGCGTGCGTGCCTCCGCTCCCCGCTCGCAAGGCAGTCGCCACCCACCCCGGACGAATGAGGCATAGTTCGGCCGGGGCATTTCACTTTGGCCGAGCGCTAACCGCAGGGCGCGCGGGAAGCTCAGGCTTCGCAAAGTCGGTGCGGACACGCGTTTATTGGAACAACCGAAGGATACACCAAAAATGGCATTTCGGAGGGAGCCGCCGCCGTTTGCGGGTCCTCCTTTTGGCGCCCCGCAAGCGTTTTGCTGCCGGCCGAGCGGCTTTGAAGAAGCCGTGAAAAACGCTGAGCCGGTGAGAATCGCAAAGCGCGCTGGTCGGTTGAAATGCAAAATAGCACAGCGCGAAGGCCGCGGCGCCCAAACGTCCGAAGAGAAAATGAGCGCGCTCGAGGGCCATTTGGAATGGACACGCATTAGGCGGATGAACGCCGAGCGGCCAGGGGAATAAAACGAAGCGCAATGGGTTTCAAAGCGTTGGGCGAAGGAATTCGGCGGGCGCGGAGCAATCTCGGAAGAGGCTTTGGCGTTGTAAATGTCTGTGGGGCTCCCTGGCGCCTCTGGTGCCTGGTGAAGCGCCCGTGGCGGCGTGGGAAAAGCGAGCAACACAACGGAATGAGGCGAATCTGTCGCGCACGGGCCAGGTCTTGAAAAACACATAAAGGGAATGGCGCGCGCTCGTGGATTGTTGCGAAGTTTGTCCGAAATACGCTGCGGCCTGTCACAGCTGCGAGGGTCGAGGCGCGCGCCAACACTGTGGCAAACGGAATGGTGGCGAACGCTTTTGTTGCTGCCGGTGCGTTTCTGGGCGTGGCGCTTGTAAAAAATCCGGCAATTTAATCACCACGGAATTGGATGCACAAGAAGTCGATTGGAGGAAACAAGTTCGGGGCGCCCAGAGCAATGAAAAAATATTTAACAAAAGGATTGGGACGCAACGAAGGTTGGCGTGTGAGCAGACGAGGGGCACAACGCAATAAGGCGGCCGTGCGGACAAGACGTGGCGAGATAAGCCATTAGGGTGATTGCTTCGCGGAAGCTTTTCTGAAGCAAACAGACTGAGGCGAGTCGTAGGTTGGCCCGGCAGTTTCGTTGTGCATTGCTTGAACCCAACGAACTTAGAGCCCTACAACGCTTGTCTGCGTGCATGCGCCTCGGCTCTCGGTCATTTTTTAAAGCCTGATGGGTGATTGAATTTGAGATGCATTTGCTAGCCGCAACGCCGTCGCATCGTGCGGCTTTTCCGCGCCGCCAATGGCGCTGCACAAGCGTTGTGCCGCCGCCAGCCTGACGTTTACTGGGCGCTGGGGTGGGAAAATGCTTCCCGCGACCTTCGCGCGCGTCAGGGCGCTTGCCCTCAGGTGCAGGTAGTGCTCCATTGCTCTCCGGCCGTTCGCGATCCGGCAGCGAGGCAACGAACCGGCATAAAGCGATAGCGTTGCACACCTTTGCCTGGACCAGCGCAGGGCAAAAGGCTCGCTGCTTCTCCCTTTCTGGACCCCATTCTGGCGACACCACTGCCCTGAGCATCACCGGCCGAAAGGACACCATGCTGCTCGCTGGCATGTTTGGCTTCGGCAGCGGGACTATGATGCCGTGCCTCCACTTGTCTGGCACCTGCCCCGTGCACAAGCTGTAGTTGAACAGACGCAAGATGCACCTTCTTGATAGCCTGCCTAGCTGCTTCAACTCCTCACAGTGGATCTCATCATCGCCCGGCGCCGTGCCGGAGGACAGCTCACGCAGCACAACGCCCAACTCTGCCTCGGTGATGGGTCGGAACGTGCTTCGTCTGGTGCCGTGTATCTTCATTTCTGGCCCATGTGGCACCTTCGTTGGCCTGGCCATGTGCATGTTGACCAATGCTTGCGCCTGCTGGCGCGTGGTCAGCGGATGGCCATCCACCACCAGCACCGGCAAAGTCAGCGGACGTGGCGCGCATATCGACTTCGGCAGATTCCAGCTCGCCGAATCCGTGGCCGAAAACTTCGACACATTCTCCGTCCACTGACCCAGCGCCGTATCAGCGAGCACCTTCCTCCGCCAGCGAATCAGCGCATCCCTCTTCCGTTCGTTCTTGCACTCCTGAACCATCTTGTCCAGCTTCGTCAGCTCCAACGTCCAAAACGGCGGCCCCACACCCTTGCCCTTGGGAGCTGTCCTCTTTGCGGCCATCCGGATGCCCACCGTCACCGCCTCATTCAGCGCATCCACACCCTTGGCCGACCTCCTCATCCCTCGGAATATAAACTCGTCGCTCAGTTTTCTAACTCCTGCCACCTCGCCTTGCTCCACGCGTACAGTGCACGGGCGTGTTTGGAGGGAGCAATCGCGTCCAGGCTGGTGCCCACGAATGCGCAGAACGTGATCCAATAGTGATCACTGTCCGTGCCTTGCGCTGTCTTCCAGTCAGAGATCGCGCAGTCCCTGCAAAACGCGACGCCCAGTGACGACAGTGCTGTCGTGCCCGGCTGTCGTCTGGTGGTCGATCCGGCATTGGCAATCAGCAGGTCGTTCCGCACGCGCCAGTTGGCCATGCACTCTCCCTTTTCGTCACGCGGGCGAAATGCATCCCACAACACGTGGTGTGAGTTGACGTCAGCTCCTACCGCCAATATCCCGCTCGCTCCCACCAAGGTGTCCAGTGACTCGCTGGAAACGTCTGCCTTTCTGGCGAAGTGCGCCGATGTGATCGTGAGACTCACATTGGCTGAGAACCTCAGTGTCACTGTCTCTCACCGGAACCACCTTTTCTAGTAGGCCCACCTCAACATCCACTCCGTCTCTAACCAAAATCGACGCCCCGCACTCGTGAGGCGTCCTCGCCCCGCTGTACGTGCTGGCAACCGCCTATTTTTAGCGCGGCACACTCCGCCGACGCCAGGAATGTCCCCTGCAAGAGGCAAAACAAAACCATGTCCGCACCAAGCTTCCTCCCAGGGCAACCCGCTTCGCCCGGGAGAGACGCCCAGAGTTCCACTTGGCTCCGCGCATCCGAGGACCAGGATTGCGCTCAACGTCCCCGCTGGCAAGCAGCAGGAGCCGCCGCGCATCCAACGCAGCACGCCCGCACGTGCAGGGAAGCGCTCGAAGAACTTCATTCACCACAGAGCGCTGGTGATGCTGCACACTTCCTCTCTAGTAGCCGTCTGCCTCTTGCTCGGCCCAGTCGTGTCGGACCGGACACGGTGCGGGCGCTCGGCTTCCTCCTAGACAGAGTACTAGACCCTGGCACCACGATGAGGTGGGCGGCGTCAACGTGGTAGACTTACTTTTCGTTGAAAACGCTATACGCAAACGCTAACCTTACAGAAAGCAAAAGAATATTTGTAAAGTTTAGGTGAGGCTAGCCCATTCTTTTCGCGAGCTCTTCAAGAATTCAGCTTATGCAGGGAGGAAGTCCGAAAAAAATTACTGCTCCGCGGGTCTCTAGCCCGGCGACGTTCACCCTCGACTTGCCCAGCGAGTGCTGCCAGCCTCTTGCTCCTTCCAGCACTCACTAAGTAAAAAAAACAGACGCTCGTTTTGCAAGCTGTCTGCCCTTACGCTATGCTAACAACGCGCGCGTGGACAGTCACTTCGCGCTAAGACAAAGGTCAAGCGTCGCGAGCGTACCGCCATCGAGTTTCACGGCGTACTGGTCCACCTCCCTTTCCCAAAAGACTCGCTCGGTGTCAAGCGCAGTCTGCCGCCCAACATACTCTTCGTCGGTTTCGCCTCCTTTTTTTTTCTTAGCTTCCGTGCGGTCACACCTCTGCCGCTTCTTGAACAGTTGCGCGTCTGGGTGCTGCACGTACACGATTTCCCACCGCATGTTTTTGGAGAAATCAGCCCAGTCTTCAAACACACGCCCCAGAATGGCCTTCAGCTTCAGCAGCTTGCCCGTCCGGTGTGGCGGCTTTCTGCTTTTGTTGCCTGCAGCAGGACAATGGTCTTTGGCTGATGGGCGCCACAACCACGTGCTGCGCGCACTTCCACCCTCTCGCCTGACGTGCCGTGGCCCTCGACAAAAAAGAAACCGTCAGCCACAGGAAAATTGTCAACAGACCGAACGTACAGCACACCGTATTCGCACTTTAATGCGCAACGGTTCGTGTCTCTCGGGAGCCACTTGTCCTTGTGTGGCAGAAGCCTCTTCTTGTTGAGTGTGGCAAGCGCGCTCCGTTTTTCACATGGCCTTTCGCCATCACGCTGCAAGTACACAAAACCATCAACAACAACTTCTGCCACGTCACTACGCAGGAAAGCAGCAAGCCCTCGAACCGAGAACTCAGACAGCACGCCAAATCGTCGCTCAGCAACCAGCACTGCCGCGTCTAGCCTGCCCGCAGCAACATTCCAAATTTCGTCTCGTACGCCCGCATGTTCACGGCAGATGTCTCCCCGCTTTTCTTTCCACTGGCGGACAACGTGTACCTCTTTCTTCCACAGGAACGGCACGACCACGTAACGAAGTTCGTACAACATGTATTCCTCCGCGTTCAAAACAGCTCCCCGTGCCCTTTCATCCTGAATGCACTCCGCTGGGTTCAAGACGACAAGTCGCATTGATTCGTCCCTGTTCGGAACAATGTCCAGTCCAATGCGCTTCAAAAAACGCTCAGCTTCATGTCCGGCGGTGGCACATGTCCGTCCATCAGAACACACTCCACCTTATCTGAGAGCTGGTACGTTGGTGGTCTTACGACGTCCGGCTTTGTCCCCATGTTTATGCTGAACGTACCGGATGTATCACTGGTTACTTCCTCACGTCGGAACGACTCGTCGGCAGTGCTCATCCCAGCCAATCCCGACACCACACCGCTTGTTTATTCTTATCCGTGTGTCACAAATATCTTCCCCGTTGCAACCTAAAACGAAGAAGCGGTTAAAAAGTGTCATAAATAGAAGTACGCACAGGGACGGCAGCGGACGGGAATCAACACCTCAGACTTGTCCTCCGACGCCAGTTGTCTTTATTCGCGCCTCCCTTGCTTTGCTCAGTCCTTGACACGCGCTGCTTCAGCGCAGATGGCAGCAACGGCCGCTCGCGCACCGTACAGGTTGCGCCGGCCGCTTTAAGCACCACTCGCAAGCCGCTTCTGATTGCTCCGTTTGTGATGCGCATTCCACGCTCGCACGCGCGCCTGCACTTCCCCTAACGAAACAACAACGATGCCGAGCGATTGTGTTCAACCGCCATCCAGCCGGACTTCACGAGCCGAAACACAGTCCTCTTCGTCAAAGTAGGCGCAGCAGTGTTGCTTGACACCCCACTTTGCGCGCGGCACACGGCGGAATGGGCACTCCCGCGTGACTGTCTTCGCGGCACATCCGTGAATCTAACAGTGTACTTCTGCCCGGCGATGCGCACCCAGTAGACATTCGTCACGTGCTCTCCAAAAATGCAAGGTGTTGGGTTCCTCGGGGACCGAACCTAGCCCCCATTTTCAACGAGCTACGGCACGCGCTCGTGGGTGCTAGGGGTGGAGAAAAGCACCGCCGCGGGAACCGAACCAGCGCCACGCGCGCACAGCAGCGAGGCGCCTTTTCCGCCAGTGGGGAAGCGTGAAAGCGGGAGCTCGCTTCGCGAAACGCCGCGAGGAGCGGGCCGCGGAGAAAAGAACAGCCAAGTAAGTGGGCAACGCGGCGTGTCGCGAAGAATATCCGGAGCTCATTTTCAAAAGACGGCGCACAAAAAACGGTAGACAAGGAGGGCGGGGCGCCGGAAAGCGTTTTTCGCCCCACCTTCTCTCGCGAGGGTGTTGTGAGTTTTTATGGGCGATTTTCGCGGGCTCTTCAAAACGCCGTCCTTAGGCGCGGCGGGCTTGCAGAAGCACAGGGCGAGAGAGTGTCTGTGTGAAATCCATTGGGCGCGGCTGGCCCGTTATTTTCTCAGGCCGTTCAAAAGCCACGTTTTTAGGTGCAGGCACGCTTTTGGCGAAAATGAGCACCGCGCCGGGCCGGCTTGTTTTCAAGGCCGGCGAAGGCTCAGCACATCGCCCGAGAAATAAGAAGACAGGCGGCACCCGCAAGACAAACAGCGAAACAGAGGACAAACTCGAAACGCCTGCCGCAAACAATAGCAGCGGCGAAATCAGCGCCTTCATCACACGCGGCGTTCGGCAAGCACGCGGGGCCACTGGCAGCGAGGCGGCAAGACGGCGACACGCGCCAACGGATGAAAAGGGCAAAGCCGCGTGTTGGGAAAGAAGCCAAAGGAATGCGGAGAAGCGCGGCGGGCGAACGCCTCCGCGGAGCAACGGGACACAGCAAACAGCAACGCAGCGATCCAGCGTTTTTGAGCCAAATGGGACGCACGCCTCAAAAAATGGGGCGAGGCCGCGGAGCAGAAGGGCGCGCGGGAGCGCCGAGGACAAGGCACGAGAGTTCCCGAGAGCGCCGGCGCACCGCGAAGGGCGACGAAATGGGACCACAGATTGCCTGGCCACATGCGCTGGCGAACCGTTTTGCGAAACACGAAGCAAACGCCAGCTTTTATTGAGCACAGAACTCGGCCCCCCATCGCGGCGCGCGCGAGCAAACTTGGCCAACACAAAACGGGCGGTCTTCGCCAACAAATGTCACTTTCAGGTGCGTCAGAAAGCCCCCGGGACGGACAACAAAAGGGGGTTTGGGTGCAGCTGCGCGCTTTGCGGCGCACAAAGGGGATTCTGAAGAGCGGCGCGCGCGGACATACAAAATAAAGAAGGGAAAGACATAGGGAGAATGAGAAAGGGGACCTTTTCACAAGGAGGTTGCGGCGCTCAACGCCGTGAAACGGAAGCTGCCGAGCACATTCGAAAGCTAATTTTTGTGATTTTTTGTTCTTTTCCTTTTTGGAGCTTGAGAAAGGAATGGGCCAGCCTCACCTAACAGATTTCACTTTCACTCTCTCACTCTCTCGCCCTGTGCGTTTGCAGGCCTGCCGTGCGTCAGGGCGGCGTTTTTACGAAAAAGGCAATCCGTTTTTTTAGGCGAAGGAAACATCCTGACAAACGCGCCAGCAACGCGCGCAGAGCGGAAAACATGACATCTTTTAGAGGAACAAACTCGCCGGGCACTCGGGCGCACCAAAGGCTTTCGGGGCGCCGGCGGCTGAGAATGGGCTTTTGAGAGCTGGGACAGGAACCCGGCGGACGCAGAAGTTTGAGAAGGCACGGGCACCCATAGGAGCGAGCACGCCGCACAGCAACCTCAGAAGTCGGAAGGGGCGGCAATTCCGGCGGACGACACTGGAAAGGCAAGGGCGCCACAAAGGGGGAGCGCATTCGCGACCGACATCATGCGTCGCTTTTCGCGCGAAGCAGGCAATACGGAATGAACCCTTCGAAAGGCAACCAAAAACTGAGGGAAAGATTCGCACGCACGAGGGCGCGCTCGACTAATTGGAGGCGACCTCGCCAGAACACCCATGCGCAGCGCGCCGCGGCGTGTTTCCAATGCCCTCAAATCCCGGTTTTTTGTTGCAAGACGCGTGGAATGCAGCGGCGGCGTGGGCGCGGACTGTTGGCGAAATGGGCCTCGCGGAAGGCCTGCAACGGATAGGCGCGCGCGCTTATAATCGACGGCGCCCCTTGCGTGCGAAAAGCGCGCGTCCACGCATGAAAGCGGAGTCGCCCGGCGGGGCGCCGAATGGCCCTCGAAGAGAGGAAGGCCCGCATCACCAGGCGCGGCGACAGGACCGCAGAAACAACAGGCGCCTGCACCGAGCAACGCGCGATGCCTTCGCCGCGGGCGAGTGGGGCACCACAGTTCGACGTGCCATGCGAAGGTGGCTCGCGAGCCTCGTTGGAAGCCAAAAAGCGCGCGGCAGCCTCGGAAACAATGAACTCCGCGGCCGATATGGCATTGGATTCCGCCGCCGAGGAAAGAAGACAACACTGCAATCAGGCCCGGCAGGTTGCACCGCCCGAGGCCAAGAGGAAGGCAATCAGCAACAGCGGGAGAAGCAGCGCGCAGCTTCGGCAAGCAAGCGGCAGCGCTGGGAAACGCAGCGCCAGCATCCAAACCGCCGAAGGCGTTCGCAAACGACGCTGCCATCATAAGGGCGACGGACCGCGATCCGTGCCTCGTGGCTTGGGCGTCGCGAGCGGGCCGCGTCGCCAAGCGAATGCGAACGGGGCCAGCGTGGGCGCAGAGAATGTCCATAATAAGACGCCTCGGCGAATTCGCAAAAGCACACGGGCCGGAAATGTCGCAGGGGAACGCGCCGCTTTTTATTGCGAGTTTGAAGCCGGCGAAAAGCAGCGCCGTGCAGCGCACAAGGGCGCCGCTGTGGCCGATGGCAGCGGGGAAGGCGCCGGCTCAGATGCTTCCCTCGGGCCTTCGGGGGGCAGCGGCGGAAAATCCCACAAGGCGGGCGCGGCCAATGATGCGGCGGGAACCGCACCTCGTTTGCAACGCGATGGGCTCCGAGAGGGGCCGCGTTGCTGTGCGACTCGCGTGGGTCACGGCGGGTCGCTGTGACGAAATCGCGCTGCTGCGGAAGAAAGAATTTATCGGGCACCCGAGCGACCGCAACGCCCTCGTTGTCGACTGGGGCGCTCTGCCAAAAACACTCGAGGCAGGCACGCGCAGAGCAGCGCGCTGTGTGGCGATCGCGGGCGCGGATGCCGCCGCGATGGGAAGACTTATTGCAAAAACGGTGGCTTGGGAGCGGCTCGCCACACTTGGCGCGCGTGCTTTGGAAAAAGCCTTGCGGCCCTGCGCCGCGACGGCGTATTCGATAAAACCGGACGCGCCGGCGCACGCGGCCGCGGCGGCGGTCGAACACGATTTGGGGCCGAGGGCTCCGACGCAGCTGGGGAAACACGCGGGCCCACCAGGGCTGCCATGCGGCACCGCGCGGTGCCCGGGACACTGGGCCGCCGTTTTGAACAGCTCCGCGAAGTTGACGGCCCTCATGAGGAGGGCGCGCCGGGCATGGTCAAATTTCCTTGTGCGCCCGCAAGGGCCGCGTGCAAAGGCAGGGTGCCAATGCCGCTTTTTAATGGCCGCGGCGCTCTGGGGCGCACTCGGATTACCAGAGCGGCCGCCGAGGAGGAACAGGGGCGATTGCCGTTGCAGCGGACAAAGCGCCGCCTCAACAACAAGGCCCTGCGGCGCTTCGCCGCGGTGTGGCGCAATGCGCTTCGGTCGCCGGAACCGAATTAGTCAAAATGCGAACCGAATTTGAGAATTGGCGAGGCAGACGCCAAAGAAATGGAGAGGACCGGTGTCGTTCGCGAAGCGGCGCCAATAACCTACGGAGGGCTGGGTGGGTGCCCTTCGCCACTGTAGAAGGGAAAACCACCTGGCCGAGAAGGCGCTTCGTTGCATTGCCGAAGGGCAAAAACGACCACGACGATTGCAAGGCCGAGGCGCTGCTGCGCCGCCCTGCTCGAGCGCTACTTCTCTCTGAAGGCAGTGCGCCGTAGGCTCTCAAAACTCAGCGGGGGACTCTTGCAGCTTAACGGCGGCGCCGGCCTTTCAGCGCATGAAGATAGACAAGGCAAACGCTGGCTATGGCCATTGTTGGGCAGCAAACCCGTCGCGCCGCGAAGGCATCGACCCGCTTCAGCCGCATTGGCGACAGACGTTTCCATGTGCGGATGTGGCGCGCCCCTGTTTAAGGATAGCGGGGAGGTGTGTGTGGCGGGCGGCGCGCGGGAAAGAGAGTCGCGCTGCATCTCACAAGGCGAGGCGCGTGCCGTGCCACTGGCGATCGTAAGCTTTGCCGAAACGGGACCGAAAAATCTGCACATTGGCATTGGCAACGCAACGGCAATTAATATAATGAGGAAAGGAGGCGCACATTCTGACGTGCTGATGCGCAGGCCGTCGCTTATCTATTGGCCATTGCAAAAAAGGTGCTCAAGCCTCTTTGACCCACGTTTCCTCTACCGAGAACCCTGCTGACTAGATTTCGCGTGGCAACAGGCTGAGGAAGGTGGATGTCGCGAAGGATTTGCGCGTGGAGTGAGGTGATAAACGCTCTCCCGCTTCTCCCTTCCGTTTGTTATACCTTTCAGGTGCTGTCGTCCAGTAATGAATTTGTGTTTTCTTCGTATTATGTGGCACTGCCTAATTAAGCGTTAATTTAGCCACCCATCCCTTCATATTTTATTTTTCCTTGCATGCGAGGGTTAGGTAAGGTGCAGTCTATTGCGTCGCATGCTGAATCCTGCACATACACTTTTAAGCTATAATTTATTTTTGATGTTTTTCATTTATTTTTATTCATTCATAACAGTAGCTGTACCTACTGTTAACAACGCTGTCCGTTTTGTAATTTACTTTTTTCAATTATATTTATGTTTGAAACATTTTTAGACAGAGAGTTGTCTTTCTTTTTAAACTTTATATTGCTGTTGCTTGCTATTATGATTTTATTGCGGCAGCTTTATGTTGCTTGGTTTTAGCGTCGGTTCATTTCATGGATTTTATTGCCACTGTCATAACTTGCTTTCTCTCTGTTGCTTGACAATATTTTGCTTTAGCTTTGTATTATTCTTGTATTTATTGCTACTTTCAATGTTCTGCCTTTAATACACCGTTTGGGATTTGTAGGTTGATTGGATGTTTAAGTGTTTTGTATTGTTTCGATGCATAATGTTATCCTTGTTTGCCTTTCACCTGGCTTTTACACTGCAAACCAAGTTACTGTATGTAATTTTTGAATACACTTTGTACTACTGGATTGTGTTTACATGCTTATTATTTTACAGTATCTTATATTCTCATACTATTTTTACTTTGATATTTAATTACGTATCTTACAAAACCACCGCTCCCATTTTTTTGTTACACGACTTTTGCGTTGTGCACGGTTACTATATTCAACCACCGAAATATAAAATGGGAATCTTACTCCTCCTGTATTTATGGCAATGGAAAATTGTTTTTTAAAGCGTCCATCTGCGGTATATTATAGATAAAATGTTTACTGTGCCTTTCGTATCAATCATTGAGATTTTATTAGTCGCTATGCCGCATTTCGGGCCAATAATTTATATACTTTACAGACAAGAATACTTATTAGAGGAAGGTCTCATGTAGTTATGGAGCTAGTTCTTGTTTCATGATGCTGCTTCCGGCTATCACTTTTTTACACTTTACCGTTTATTGTACCTTTTGCTTCCTTCGATGGGATACAGTACTTTCTTGTGCACTACACTTAATCAACAAACATTTTCTTGTGCTCTTCAGCTTGAAGTTAAAAGTTCATGTAGAAATAATTATCGTTTTTTGCAAGTATACCGTAAATAATGAGTAGTGTATAGCATTCTGTTCCGTGTGCTTTTATTGTATTGTACTTTCCAAACTGGACACACGATTCAATTTAGTCATTTCATTTGCTTTAGTTAACACATTATACCCCTAAAACAATTACCTTAGTGTGAAATGAAGGGTTTAACCACAACATCGTTAATGTGCTATTATACATTTTATTTCGTGGCGAATGACAGCTCTGCGAAAGACGTCAATGAATGTGTGTTCCGAGTCTTGCTATATATTTATTTTTTTAATGAGATAAAATTAGTTTCGTGTGTATGAACATGTGCCGATTACCAATAAACGTGTTTATCACATGTACTTTCGGACATATCTACTGGCATACCACATCTTGTCTTTCGAGATGCTTTTAACTCGTAATTACATAACTGTACTCTTATTTTGCCTATTTGTATTCTTATCCACTACGCGTACTGAGCTTCTGCGTTTTTTATAGTTTTGTTGTATTTTATTGTTTTATACTCATGTTAAAGAACACACTTAAAGAGTTATTTTATCATGTTGTCTTTTTATTCGTTCCAATACAAAAAGTCTATGACATTGTGCGCATTTTGTCCCATCATTTTGTTTTCCCGGAAGTTTGTTTAGAAACTTAGTTTTATTCCTGACATTATTTACAAGATTTTCCATTTATTTATTGTGATACACACTGAGTCTTATTTGTATGGCTTCAGCTACGATCAATGTTTTGTTCACGTACAACCATGTTTGTAGGGCTCGGTGGTTTTATTTTGTGTACTAACTATCTATTTTCTCAATTTCGTCGATATTACGGATACGCCTACTAACCAATTCACTTTTGTAAAATGTGCTCTACTTTTAGTAATCGCTTGATTCATTTTAGTGCTTCATCCATGAAGCAACTGCCATCACCCATAGTAACGCTTTCTTACTAACTAAATTATTTTTAGGCCATGTTCATTTTTTAAAAGTCTTGCAGCTTCTTATATACGTGCGCTCAATATTCGTTTGGACGCTTTATTTTTGAATCCTAATGCAATCGTATTACACCGGTTCTGCACTCTTTACAGCTACGTTACATTGCTCTGTTTTCATGTGTAGACAGGTAGTAAACATTTATTTGACGTGATGTAGTTTGTCTTCGGTAATATATTTCGACAAAAGCAAACAAAGTAAAGATGTAACGAGAATAACATGTCGCCGCTGTACGTTTAACTTTTAATAATTACCCCTTTAGTTTAATCTGTATTATGATTGTTATTATTTGGTGGAGACACCCCAGTACCATAAGTTTGTATAGTTTATCAGTGTCGACATAGATTGCTATCATGCATTATCATTTATGTGTCCGCGGTTACATTTTTCCAATTAACATTTTCCCCCTGTATTGCTCTTTAAGTTCACATACTTTTCTATGTCTACACACTTATTAGCTACCACTTGTACGGTGTAATTGTGTGGCTCGTCCTCGCAGTTCATTGCTCCTAGCACATCTTAACTATTCACCAATACAAGACTTTTCCGACTCTCATTTTTTTTTTTTTTTCTTTTTTTTTCTTTTCTTTTCTTTTTTTCTATTGAACTTTGTTCGTACAATTTAAAGTCTGGAGAGCTCGTCCGTCTTCCTTAATGTATCTTTTTCCCCAACAGCGGTGTGTGTACATGCACCATATTCCACACTTCACATAATATGGTACATACGTAACTAACAGAATAGACCACACCTTACGCAACCCTCGCTTGCAACAACAAAAAAAAAAATGAAGGGAAGTGTGGCTAAATTAACGCTTAATTAGGCAGTGCCGCACAATGCACGGAAAACCAAAATAATTACTAAAAGACAGTGCTTGAAGTCTATGGCTAACGAAAAGGAAAAGCGGGGAGCGTTTATCGCCTTGCCTTCCATGCGAGGGTGGAGAGGATGGGTGTGTGGGCTTTGTTACGAACGCGATCCGTAAACACTGGCCTTACAGAGAGTAGAGGAAAGATTTGTAAAGATTAGGTGAGGGTAGTCGATACTTTCCGCAAGTAGTTCGAAGCGAGAAAAAAAAAAAAAAAAAAAAAAAAAAAAAAAAAAAAAAAAAAAAACTGTAGGGAAGGTGTTTAGTTTTCGCGCCTTATTCTTCCATTTTTTATTTTTAAACTCGATGTACTTATAGTACTGCAGTGAAAAATTTCCACCATGCACATATGCGAAGTAAATATACTTTTGAGTCCGCGCGGTATCCGTTTTCCTTTTCCACTACCTGTTTCTCACAATCTGATTTCACATCGTAGGTTCTAATGCACATAGGTGTCTAAGTCATGAAGAGATTTATGCTATAGTAACCGAGCCATTGAAGAGATACAAAGTATGCGTTTGTTTTTGGATATACCATGCGATTATTCTCGCTTCACTCGCTGCCTATGTGTGCTGGACAACTAAAGTTGTGTCGTTTTGCGATCCATCTTGTTGTTATGATGTATGTTTTGTCGTACTGCTGGTTCCGGATGCACTTTGGGTGGTTTGGCCAACAAGGGAGCAGGATGCGTTCTGAAGAGCACTAATACTCTGGCAATGCACCGCGGAACTATTATTTGAATTAATTTGTACTGCAATTGCTCGAGTAGGTTGTCCACATCTGACTTTCAATTTCTGTGACTTTCTTAAGTTCATTTTGTTGTTGTCCACAATAAAAATTAATAGTCTCTCGTCTGAATATATCTATAGACATTGCGTGCCGTTTGTTCAGACTCAGAAACTTACCCTGTTGATCATGGATGGCTAAACTGATGAACCACTGTTAATTTGTTGTAATTTCTTTTATCTGGGCGATTTTGTTGACGTTTTTTGTGTATCGAATATGTGCTGTTCATAATTATTGTGCCATCTCCTTTCGTACGCGTCTGAGCTTAATGCCTCTTGGCGCCGCATGTATTTCCGCGAGGACGCCTAGTGTGCTTCGGGCCAAGGAATCCATTATCACAGGAGTTTTTCTAGGGTAGCCGGTTTATCGTACATTTTCTGTTGCTGATGTATGTAAAGGATCTTGCTGTGGCTATAAGGCAGTGAGGGGGTGCTTTATCGATTCTACCTTTTCATGAATCTTGAAAACTGCCGAGTAAAGCGTGCAACAAAGCACCTGATCGACATATTTGAGCGTACACGGATTTTTAAGAAATTCTGATTTTTTCGTGTAATGGGGCTAAAGTGTGTAATACACAGTACTCATTAACGGTGCAGGGTTTTCTGTGATTGCGTAAGTTTTCCTGGTTAGCGTCATTCCGAGCGAAGAAACGAAGTACTGCAATTTCGCATTTCAGAAGCCCGTCTACCACCTTAGCATTAACAAAAGCGAAATACTCCCGTTGTATAATAATTTGCCTTGTGAACGTGGAGCAATTCTATCCACACATTTGGTTATGCACATTACACTGCTTCAATCTTTTGAATTTTAAGGGAAGATCTTATCTAAGCAATGGGGGCGTGCGTATCAAAGAATCCAACAGGTTCCAAGGAAAATACGGGCAGCGGAAAGAATGAGGCTGCTCTTAAAACCGTCAGCGAAAGAATCCCACTTGACAAAACTCCGGAAGGCAAGAAGAAGCGTATTGATCTGTTCAAACAGTTTGACACGGATGGGGACGGCAAGCTGAGTCACGATGACCTTCACCGTGGGTGCCGCGACGTGCTGAAGCTAGGTGAGGTAACCAACCGACTCCCTGACATCACGAAGCGTGCCTACAACCGGGCGTGTGGTCTGGCTACGAGGGTGAAAGGTGTGGGCTGCGATAAGTCTGTTGAGTTCAACGAGTTCCGCTACTTTCTTTCGCTCGTTCGCGACTACTTTGATCTGACGGTGATGTTTGACGGGATTGATACATCGGGCAATATGCTTGTTGAGTATGCTGAGTTCTTGCAGGCCGTGCCGAAGCTGAACAAGTGGGGCGCCAAGATTGAGGATCCTGATGCTGCCTTCAAGTCCATTGATGGTAATGGCTCTGGTGTTGTGACGTTTGACGAGTTTGCCATATGGGCCTCCTCGAACAGGCTCGAGCTGTCTGGTGACAAGGGTGAGTCACCCGACAACAATGACTCCAATGCGTGCAGGGATGGAGCCTCAACCACCCACGAGAAGATGGAGGCTCTTAAAACCGTCAGCGAAAGAATCCCACTTGACAAAACTCCGGAAGGCAAGAAGAAGCGTATTGATCTGTTCAAACAGTTTGACACGGATGGGGACGGCAAGCTGAGTCACGATGACCTTCACCGTGGGTGCCGCGACGTGCTGAAGCTAGGTGAGGTAACCAACCGACTCCCTGACATCACGAAGCGTGCCTACAACCGGGCGTGTGGTCTGGCTACGAGGGTGAAAGGTGTGGGCTGCGATGAATCTGTTGAGTTCAACGAGTTCCGCTACTTTCTTTCGCTCGTTCGCGACTACTTTGATCTGACGGTGATGTTTGACGGGATTGATACATCGGGCAATATGCTTGTTGAGTATGCTGAGTTCTTGCAGGCCGTGCCGAAGCTGAACAAGTGGGGCGCCAAGATTGAGGATCCTGATGCTGCCTTCAAGTCCATTGATGGTAATGGCTCTGGTGTTGTGACGTTTGACGAGTTTGCCATATGGGCCTCCTCGAACAGGCTCGAGCTGTCTGGTGACAAGGGTGAGTCACCCGACAACAATGACTCCAATGCGTGCAGGGATGGAGCCTCAACCACCCACGAGAAGATGGAGGCTCTTAAAACCGTCAGCGAAAGAATCCCACTTGACAAAACTCCGGAAGGCAAGAAGAAGCGTATTGATCTGTTCAAACAGTTTGACACGGATGGGGACGGCAAGCTGAGTCACGATGACCTTCACCGTGGGTGCCGCGACGTGCTGAAGCTAGGTGAGGTAACCAACCGACTCCCTGACATCACGAAGCGTGCCTACAACCGGGCGTGTGGTCTGGCTACGAGGGTGAAAGGTGTGGGCTGCGATGAATCTGTTGAGTTCAACGAGTTCCGCTACTTTCTTTCGCTCGTTCGCGACTACTTTGATCTGACGGTGATGTTTGACGGGATTGATACATCGGGCAATATGCTTGTTGAGTATGCTGAGTTCTTGCAGGCCGTGCCGAAGCTGAACGAGTGGGGCGCCAAGATTGAGGATCCTGATGCTGCCTTCAAGTCCATTGATGGTAATGGCTCTGGTGTTGTGACGTTTGACGAGTTTGCCATATGGGCCTCCTCGAACAGGCTCGACCTGAGGAGTCCTGATGCTTCTCGATCGGATATCATCCAGCCAGCATGACGTCACCCGTACTCCCCACCCCAAAATAATAATAAAGATGAAGTCATACTCTTCCCTCCCCCCTCCCCTAAGTCATACAACCTGCCCCATCATCTTTTTTTTTTTTTTTCTAGATAAAATAATTAGTAATAATACCAATAATCAATATTCTGTTTGTTTATTTGTTGATTTATATCTTATTGTTATTGTTTTCTTTTTTTTTTTTATTTTTGCTTTGATGAGCTGATGATCCTCTTTCTTTTGTTTATTCTCTTGTTTTATGTGCTTATCAGTATGACTATGGGGACGGTCAAGGTTATTTATTTATTTTTATTGCTCCCTCGTAAAGCACCCGGATTACAGTGAAAAGAAAAATACAACATAATGAGATAAAGCAAAGTAAAATATGTCTATAAATATAGACAAGTAAATATATATGTATTTTTTTCTTTCTTTCTTGTTTATACCAAATATTTTAATTTATTTTCTTCATTTTTTTTCATGCCATTAAGTTTGACCTCACACGTTATTTATTTATGTTTTGAATTTTATTTTCTGATGTGATGTGTGGCCAATTTGCTCACAGGCAATAAAAAGGCAGTACCGTGTGAGATGAAGAATGAAGACCATGATTGAGGCAGAGGCAGCGGAAAGGCATTTCATAGGCGGACTATCACGTGGCTCGCTCAAATGTGTTTCTTGTTGCCACCCATTACTAACGTCTTGTTTCCACTTTCTATTTCTTTGATTATTTTTCCTTCACAGCATTTTAGCCGCTTTTTGATGTTTTTCTTTTTTCTTTCTTTCTTCCTCTTTTTCTCAGTGCGAGAACGTGTTTTTGTACGGCTTTTATTTCTCCCTCCTTCTCTTCCTTTAATGAGTGTTAGAATCTGTTAGTGCCTGTGCCTTGTCTTTTTACTCCATGCGCAGAAACGTAGATGAGAGTCAAATTTGATACCGTAGCACTGACAATAATGCGCTCAGCAGAAAAAAAAGGTCGTATATATATGCGCGTGTCTGTGTCTGTGCGTGTCTCTATCACTCTCTCTCTGTGTGTAGATAATCGTGTTTATTCGTATTTTGAATATTCACCACTTTGTGAATTAGTGATTGAGTGTGTGATAGATATTTGTGTATAAATACGCGCTACGCCATGTCGCGCGAAAATAAACGCTCGATCTGCCTTTAATTCGTTTTAGAACACTTTTTTTGGGGGGCCATAGGATGGTCGGATGAACCCGGCATGAGGTTTACTGACCCTAATCTAAGCTTTCCGTGGTGGAAAGGGTGATATCCGCGCCTTCGTCAACAGCAGGGCGGGGAGGGGCAAGGCAGTTTCCGGCAATATATACTCTCCTTTATTTTATTCTAAGAGGTGTCGAGAGTAATGCAGCAACAAACGTGATGAATATTACCATTTTGTTAATTCTAGGGACGCTAATGATGAACTTAAAATAGGTATTGATTTTTGTATTACTGATCTTGTGTTGGGGGTATTGCCAGTGTGCATGCGCCCAACACATTTGTGTCAGTTTCCATTTATAGTCATTTTACAACTCTGTGCTACAACTTCCACCTGTCCTGGTTCCATTTTTCGCTTTCAACAACGGGAAAAAAAACGACAACGACAACAGCAACAAGAGACGGGTGGGGGGAGGTGGTGTGGTGTGGTGTGGTGTAGTGTGGGATATCATAACTTTTAGGAGAAGTGAATGGGCTGCTCTGTGTCAAAGGAACAATGCGAGAGCGTGTATCATGAGATGCTGAAACGGCTGGGTGTTAACCCTCTAAGGGTTGTGGATGATGGCTTGATTGCCAGCCACGCAGCGGAGTTTAATAAAATTGCACTACAAGGTGGAAGTGAGGACACTATCACAATAGATCAGTTGCGGAAGCACAGTGCGGACTGCTGGAAACTCAACACAATACATTCGTACAACGATGTCCTCTTAGCGCATGCTGTGGAAGACGTTGCTCGTGGCTTGACAGCTCCCCCCGTGTCAGATTGTGCCTATCTCAAGTGCTGTGATTTCTATCCGTGGTTATTATACATGTGTGAGTTCTACAATGTAATGAGCGTTTTTGAGCACAGGAAGCTTCTTCCGTCCAATAAATGGGATGCAGTGGCCGTCACAGAGCAAGAAGTTGCCACTTGCCTGAATACCCTTGCCAACAAATTTCAAAAGGCGTTTGCTTCAGATCGGGGGCCTGGCAGGGCGTTCCGTTCACCTTCCTCTGTTTCTGCTAGTGCTGTCATTGCTGAAGTTCTACAGTGGTCGAGCCATTCCTCGAAGAACCCCAAAAATGGCCATGCCACAGGTCAGTCTTCGGTTTCTGTTATTACATTTGTGCGCTGGGTCGTCATCCGCCATATTGCTTCAACATGCCCCAACTGGGGTATCAAGCCCAAAGTAGTTGATACGTCGAAGTCCACATCAGAGCCCGCCACAGCGCCAGAAGAACCCCTCGAGAGACCGGAGAATGAAGTGTTTCGCCGTAAGCATGACTTGATTAAATGTACTTTGGGAGATCATACAAAGATGGAAGAACTATTTGTCTCCATGACACACGGAACTCGCCGTTTATTTCTCGAGGACTCTGTTTCTAGTTGCTTCACTAGCTTTGCTATGCAAGAACTTTTTGTTGAGCCATCTGCACACCACGCGCTTGTGGAAGCGGCCTTTCATGTGGTAACCAAAGACCAGCGTCGTGAGGATGCTGTGATTTTTGATGTAAAAATATTTTACGCCTTCTTGGAGGCGTACGTTGAGGCGCTAGAGCTTTACCATCGTGCGGTAATGAATGAAAGTTTAGGGGTAGTGGTGCCCTCTTACGGGATACCAATTGTTGGTTTGAGCAAAGGGGCGTTGTCGCATGTTCTGATGAATATGGAAGCGGTTGAAGGAGGTGGCGGTAGTGATTGTGTATGCCGTGTTCTCGAATACTTGTTCCCCTCTTGTGACGAGAACGTGGTTGGCGATGGGCAGGTGTTGTTTACTGAAGTTGTGGACTCGTGGTTATCTTTGCGCTTTGTACGAGATGAGAATTATCCTCTCAAGGACGTGAATGAATTGTACCACGATCTTGGCTTTGCAGATGTAATGGGTCAACAACGCATCCGCTCCCTTCTGATTTCTGGTAGTTGGGAGCCCAACGATGCAACGGAGATGTTTGAATTGGTACAAAGGGCAATTGGTTTGTCGGACTGCTGCTGCCTGTATGGTGTTCTTTACCACTGCTCGCTTGATCATTGGGTCGCTGAATACAAGTATCGTTCGATAGCCATACCCACTCACGATGCTGAACATTCTGAGGCCGTCCCAAATCACACTGTTAGAGTTGGGTGTTTGGAGGAGGTGCAGGCGATGCGCCTCGTGGCTGGTCTTTACGCTACAGTTGTCGCCGTAAGAGAGTTGGATAGCACTCCGCTACCATTGGAAAATGCTTGTTTGGTGCAGCGTAAGCGTGCCTTATGGAATGCTTACACACCTCTATCGTGCGAACTGTTCGACAGGCTATCACGCGCCATATGTGAAGTGTTGGATATGCCCATTTTGTCGGTGAAGTGTGTGGGTGTGGAGGACCCAAAGGAGGAGGGGGAAGGTGAGTTAGCAAATACAGTTTTGATGCTGGTAAGGAGTACTGTGCAGTGCTTTGTCGACAGGCAGTTGTCTAAGCTGTACGGTTCTGCACTGAAAAGCCTCTTGTCGTTGTGGCCATTGCAGGAGGATGACGAAAAGCGCTTAGTGGTATACAGCATACTTACACAGCATGGGCCTCAGGAGGATGTGCCTATTTCCCAGGAGACGTTGGAATCCATAGACGGCGGTCAATTCAATCCACCTGCTAATCTCTACGAACAATATGGCAATCTTCTTGGTTTTTTCGTATCCTTGCAATCCTTCTGCCAGCAGTTTACCAATGCTGTGCGCTTCATAAAGCTTTGCGGTGGTGTATCTCTTTGCCCAGAAGACATTCCGGGTATTATGCGGTATATGGCCACCTATATTCAGGTGCTGTTACTCGCAGGTGCTGTGTGCTACCATTCAGCACGCACAGAGGAGTCAGTTATATCATTGTATGAACTCGATATTCGTTGCCGGCAAGCTGAACAGAGAGAGAACAATGCCTACAAAAGCGCTTACGGATACTTGAGCACAAGACAAGGTTCCGCTGCCATGGTTCGGGATATGGCGGAGCACGTTGCGTGTGCTGCAGTGCACGACATACCCCATGCGGTGCGCTTGCGTATCTGGAAGAACGAGGTTGAGCAGCGCCTCGGTGTTGTGGGTGACATCGTGAACATGGCGGTGTGCAGGGGTATTGCTTCAATTGTTAGTGAAGAGGACGGCTATATAACTCAAGAAGCAATCGAGACATTCATTCCTCGTTTCAGATTGTGGAGAGTGCTGCATGTTGATGTGCTAAAGCCGTTGCTACGGAGTGGTTTGAGAGATGTCAACACCATCGTGCAACGAAAGGACCTCGAGGACAGCGAGTTGCACCAATCTGATCTTCGCTTTTTTTTGCTCTACCTTCATACCTATATTGATGTCTTATTTAACACTGAATGTGCAGTCAGCATTAACGAAAATGAAGTGACTGTGAATGAGGATGGTGATATTGGATTAGGCAATCTGGAGGGTATTTCGTGGACAGACCAGGAGAAGAATGAAATAAGCTTTTTACTCTCCCAGAATGAGGGAGCACGCGCGCACTTCACTAATGAGTGTGTGCCAAGTGATGGTGCAGGCGCAGAATATCAAAGGGTCCCTACGGCCTCTGAAAGAGCCGCTGAGGCGGCACGCAGAGTTGTTACCAAGGCGTTTGGCTGCTTCTTGAGCAAACCTGCCAGTTGCAGGAAAGTGATCTCTCCATGGGACCAGCTGCGAGAGCGTCTTCCTGTTGATGATTCATTAGAGGGTCGAATGCGACGGAAGGAGTTGTTTGAGCTCATAGTCACTAAGGGACGGCAGGCTATTAGTTTGGCTGAGCTTAGTACTGCAGTAGTGGATGTATTACAACTCAACGACTTCCGGAAGGATATACAAACAGTCCTATTCCGCTCCTTTGTTGCCACGAAGTGTTTAGTCCCGGAAGAGCATTCTGCGTTAGAAATTGGGGAGATGGATGAAAAGTTTATAACGAAGTCTGAATTTCGTCCATTGTTGTGCTACATGCGCTCTTACTTGGAGTTGTATCACATGTTCGACGAGTTGTGTGCACAATCAGAGGATCCAGAAAGTAAGACGGTTACATTAGCCGGCTTTCAGGCATCCACCGCAAAGCTAAAACAGTGGGGTATTCGTATTAATAATCCTCAGGAAGTGTTTTCGTCAATTGATCGCCAATGTGGTGAAAAAAACGTGATGTATTTCGCACAGTTCGCGGTTTGGGCGTCAATGCAGCACTTGTCACCCGCCGGGTATTCCCATGATGTGCTCGAGGATTAGAGGGGCTGAGGGTTGAGGGCGGGGAATAGTTAACAAGTGTGTTGTGTGGTGGCAGACAGGGAAGAGGGAAAAGGAAGCAAAGGAAAGCAAAGGAAAAGCATTGGCCTGCACTGGCCCCATTGAAGTACCAGGGCCTTCATCACCCCACTAAATCGATTATGCTTCCATTACAAAACAATATTACCTCCACCTCTTTTCCCCTTGTCGTTTGTTTTGTTATTCGTTTCTATTTCCACAATTTGCTTTCGCATCAACCTGATTTTTTTGACTTCCATGTCATTCTCTTCATAAATTACACGTGTAATAGACTTTTGTGGTGTAAGACGTGTACACCTTTGCATTATCACTAATGTTGTTGCTTCAGTTCTCATTACCACGCTGACGTTTTTATTTTGCATCGGACAGTTTGTCATACCAAATTGAGCCGATCCCCAATTCGTTCAATATAAATCTGTATTTCTAAAAAAAGAACATTCACCGTCTTTTTGGTTTTATATCTACCCGTTGTACTGTTTCTTACGCCCCCAGAAGTGCCTTCACACACTGCAACCCGCTCAGGCATGCACATGCGAGTTACTTCTTTTGTACTGTTGAAATTTATTGTAGATCCAGTGCAATGGAGGTCGTCAACAGTAGCTAGAAGAAGTGAAGTGTCAAGACGCTTTGTTTTGCCTCCCCATCTCACCACCTCTCTCTCTCTCTCTCTTCCTATAAAAACAAAATTAAATATATCTATTTTCATGTCCATATCTCCGTGTCATCATTTTCTTTTCTTTTTTTTTTCTCATCCTACACTACTTCTATTCCCTCATCACTCTTTTCCTCTGTTTTTACTGTTTTCTTTTAGGCATTTACCTGGCATATTGATACAAGTTTATTTTATCATTACCGTCAAGAACGAGGTGATATTTTCTGTTTGAAGGTTCTGTCTTGCGAGTGGCGTTTCAACATGGAGGAAACCAGAGGGCCAGGTGGCGCTACGGAACTCTGCGGCGTTGAGGGTGGCCATTCTGCCCCACGTGCGTACTCGGCGTCTGAAGAACTTGAAACGAATGATAACCCCCCTGTGAACAGTACCGCTTGTGGCATTGTGGTGGAGCAGGACACAGCGCCGATTAAGGACCCAGCGGCGCCCTCTGGGGCATGTTTGGGGGATGGTAAGAAAACTGACCGCAATGAAGTTGGCAAAATTCAGGAGAACACGAACATTTATAAGACTGCGTTTCATGTTTTCAAGGCAAATGTTGGCACTGGTATTTTTATTTTGCCAATGTTTTACAGGCACGCTGGGTATATTGCGGGCCTGATTATTGCTCTGTTTACGGGCATCTTCGTGTTGGACGCCTCACAACTGTTGCTGCGCACCAAACTTATCATAAACAGAGAGGACGTTGACACCTATGGTAGGGTGTGCAGGCACATTTACGGGAAGACGATGGAATGGATACTCTTTGCTTGTCTTATCTTGACACAATACGCATTTTGCTTGTTGTACGTGCAGCTTGCTGTCAGCACTATGGGCAGCTTTGTTAGCTTCAGCGGGGATGCATACGTCTGGGGGCTTGTTATATTTTTGATTGTTTTTCCGTGCACTTGCTTCTCCAACAATTTTTCGCTTCTTGCCATTGCTTCTATCGTTGCGTCTGTTTCAGTGGTCGTCACCCTGATTATTACGTATATTCGTATCGCCACCGAATTAAAAAGCAATGGGCCGCATGAGAGTGTGACTGCATTTGGTGACAATGTTCCTTTCGGCTGGTTTACTGACATGGCCTGCAACCTAATGGTTCTCGAGGGCATTGCCATTGTCCTTCCTGCACATTCGGGTTGTAACCAAAAACATCTTTTCAAGCCGATGTTAACGGTCATTCTTGGCTCCATTGTGTGCCTGTACATATTCTACGGCCTCTCTGGCTACTTTGCATATGGCAGTGCCCTGAACGAAGTCATTGTCAAGCGCATGTCAGATCAGGGCGATTTCCGCATACCAATGGGCTGCGCGTTCATTTTGAATGTTATTTGCACGTATCCTCTCCAGTTCCAGCCAGCAATGCAGTTGATTGACGTGTTGTTTAATTGTAAGGAGTCGTCGTTAAAGGGTCGTCTCATCCGTCTGTCCATTAATGTCTTCATCATTGTGTTAGCCATTATACTGGGAGGCGATACAGTGGATATGGTGGTAGGCATCACGGGTGCACTTCCAGCCGTAGTAATTGTGATGATTATACCGTCGCTCCTAACACTCAAGATTGACCTCATTTTGAACAACCTGGATAATGATAAACTGTCGTTTAAAGAGCTTCTCGCTGCTATCGTTCGATCGCCGTTCTCATTCAGGAAACTACGGTGCATATTTTATATTGTCTTTGGACTGCTGGTGATGGGGTTTGGAACGTATGCTGTTCTGTCGCCGTCGAAGAAGAATGAATGGGAAGGTCTTGAGGAAGAAGCATATACATACACGCACACATAGAGGAAGCGAGGGGTAAATACGTCGCTCCAAGTCAAGGCAGGGCGCGGCTCCCTTCTTTGGAGATTGCCATACTACTACTGCTACTAGTAGTACTGTTTCTTCTTTTCTTTTTTACTTTTTTCTCCCCCTTTGAGTTTGTTGTTAGTTTCTCACGCCTAAGACGCTGGACAGCTTTCTCGACTGTCGACTCAAATGACATTAAAATTACATATTTTATGTCACCTTGAGTACATAAAACGATTTGTGAGCTGTATTTATTTGTGTTTCTTCCCGTGTATTTATTTAGCCGTTGTCGTTGTGCTGTGCCCCCCTCTTTCGCTTTTATGTCATTTCAAGACTTCCACACATCCCTTACTAGCCGTATATGCATGCGTTTTTTTAATTTTTCATCGGTTTTCATTGACATTTTTTGCCGCGCCATGGCACGCTTGTTTTGTGCCGATCACAGTTGAGGCTACCAGGGCTTCAGTTATTTGTGGACTGGTGTTGTGAGAAATGAAATGAATACGGATGTGCGGGGCATTGCATAGGTGTGCCTAGGTGGGTATTCGAATGGAATTTATTGGGCGGCTACAGGGGTAATGACAACTTCTCATCTTGGCTTTTTGTTTGTATTGCCGTTTGTGGTGTTCACTACCAGGCAGCGCTAGCGGTGTGGCAAGGAATCCACACTAAAAAGCCTTTTAGATGCCTTTCTCTCTTCATCCCTCTACACCCATCACTTTTATTTTTACTTCACTCGACATTTCTAATCGTTTACACTCCCGCGTTTTCTTTTCCCCCTTTCCTCCTTTGTGTTTGTTCCTTCACAGGGTTTTAAGCCTCAGGTATCGTGAGGCATGATGCGGTGGAGATACTTACTCCTGTTTCTACCTGTGCATAGCCCCACTTTACTTCCCCGTTTTCATTATCCCTCTTTCTAGGAGTGTCACTGGCTACTGTATTATTTCATTTTTTTAAATCACTGAGCCACACGTTAGGCCGTGTAATAAACTGATTTCAAGGGCATTCCTCCCTCCTCCACATAAACTCTCCCTCCTTACCCACGCACTCAGGTCTTCCTGATTGAAATTGTTCCCGACTTCCCTGACCACACCCCCAATTCCACTGTGTCTGTTTGTGCACCCCTCATTCTCTCTCACTCTCTCCAGGTAATGACTTAATCACATAATATTTCTAGCCCCCTCGGCCAAAAACTAGCCCTGGTGTGCAGCTACATAAAAGGTAGCGATGGTAACAGTACACACCCTCCAACTGTCTGTGTAAGGAAACACATCTTGCTGCCGTAGTGTTATAGCACGCAACGGTGTCCTACGTAGCTTATCCTTCACTTTATTTCTTTCCCGCACTTTTCTCCAACTTGTATTTATATCTTGTGCAGTATCTGCGGAGTGCCAGTGGCTGACTGCCAGCTTGGCGTAGCATGCCATTGAGCACTTCGAAACACAGGAAACGCGGCCTCGGGCTTGAGATTAGAGGGGAGTCCTTCTCTTTCAGGCGTAGTTCCGTTGCATGGTGTACAAGCGTCGTACCACTGCCGCGTGCCGAGACAATAAACAATGGTATTCACCGTCCACCTTACGGTGCCAGTGCATCGATGGGGTGTAACCAAGCAACAATTGGTACTCCGGAACTGCAACACTTGCTTTTACGGGCACACAAGAAGAGGGAAGAGGAAAAGGAAAAGTATCTTCTGAGCGCCAATGGAGTTCACACGGTTAAAAATGCCACGTCTGGACAGCGTAACGACAAGCGACCATCAACTGCGGAGTCTATCCGTGTACTTGGTCGTTCCATTAAAGATGTGGATAACTGCATGCCCCTGTCGCACAATGCCTCACTGTGGTGTGGGCGGGAGTCTGTCGGAGGACCTTTGCGGAAGAATAAGTCACTGTCCCTGACGCGTCCCATTGCAGAGCAGGGAAATGAATGGGATGTAACCACGTTGCGTACTCTTTTTGACACTCAGTTACAGCTTTGTGAAGCCCAGGAAGAGGCCATGAGAGGTACTCTGACTACTGAGGCAGTTGAAGAGCGTTTGTATATCGAGCAACTCCTTCGAACCAGCGCCAGTTGGAGCACTGGTCTAGTTCGCGGTAGTCAAGGTACTACTGTGACGAATGATGGGGTTGTTGATTCCTCCAAAAGCTTAGTACGATCTATGGGTGATGGAAGGACTGCTTCCGTGTTCGACCCACAACTTGCTAAGCCGGTCGTCCTTCTAGCACATGATAGCCACCTACTGCGGGCATTACACGCAGCAGAAGCTCACATTGCAGTACTGGAGCATGCTATTTGCCAACACAGTGCCTCGTCGAGTACGCCATGTTCCACCCAGCAAGACGTCGTACAGCGTTACCCACGTGTAGCGCCGCATTCTTCAACCGACAAGATGAACAAACCTTCTGCTGGTGACTCGCATCCGCGCCGCAACAGTGAGGAGACTGTATTCTCCATTGGTGGCATGGCCTTACCACGCTACGAGCCACTCCACCCCAACATCCAGATTATAAATGACACATCGTGACGCTGTAACGAGAAGCAAGTAATGGAAATAATGCCGGAGATTCTACTCAGTGTGCGATGGTGCAAGGCGCTTTTGGTGTTGTGATTCATGTCATGAGCGTGCGGCGAGAGTTTTTTTTTTCCTGGCCGTGACTATGGCCTCCGCCTTCTTCTTTCTCCTACTTTTTCTCCCTTCAATTCCTACAAGGCAGGGTATGTTGTTGCAATGAAATGATGCTATACATTATTTTTCTCTTTTTCTTTCTCTTTTTGTTTGCTCCCCTCTCCCGCATACGTTTTTTTTTTTTTTTTTTTTTTTTTTTTTTTTTTTGGTACTTTTCCGACGTACTTTCAAACACTTCATTGTGGCAATGGTAACTAAGAATTCACAACAACAAAGCGAGAGGGGGTGGAGGCGAGCTTTTTTTCTGGTTGCTTTTTTTTTTTTTTTGCAGGGCTGCTGATCGCAGCCACACGTGTGATATTTTTTCACCAATTACATACGTTAAAGGCTTTGGTGAAATTTGTTAGCGGCTCCTTGCCCCCTTCTCTTTTAGTTTGAATCCAACGTCGGACCTAAAATTCGCCCCCTTCCTTTCATTCATCGCCGCTTCACTCTCCTCTTTCCTTCCTTTCTCTACACCCATCCGCCGTCTTTTTAACCCCTCCTGCACTTTGTTACTGTTACTCCTTTCATTTCCTTCTTTTATTTTTCCAAGCTATCTCTCTCTTCTATCGGTTGGTTGAGGTTGTTGGGGTATTGAACATTACAGCGTTCCGAAGGGAGTCGGCAAGTGAGGCGCTTTATTTTTGAACGATATTGGTCTTTGCTCAGTCGGGAGCGTTTCATTGGTGTTTCTTAACTAGGAAATCTGAAGAGCACAGAAAAAAGTGTGGACTGCTGCTGGTACAAGGTCGACCTTCAAAAACAAGGGGACCGTTCCTGTTGCTTAAAACCATCTCATCATTTCGGTGCCCGCCGCTGTGTAGGAACCGAGTGACGGGGGCAAAGAAGTCGGTGCCTGTTGCAACTGTCCACGTGGGGCCCCGTTTGACGTTCTCGCAGCTTTCGAAGCGTGCTGTCACGGGGCTATATTGGAGGAGAACCAAAAAAAAAAATAATAAAAAAAAGGACGCTTATTGTACGGTAGTGTGGCTGGCTATTGGAGTGAATGAAGATCAAGAAGAAAGAGTTACGCAAGGGAGAGGCGCAGTTGCCTATTAACTATCCGGATCCCTCAGTGGATGAGTCTGCACTGTTGATTGATCACGAGAATGTCAGAGTGGAGGAGATATGCCGGAAGCTTGCGCACAATGAAGTGTTGGTGCGCGACACCGTGCTTTCCGAGGTGCCAGCCTACGTGAAACACGTTACTGCGTGTCTTGTTGCTCTAGAGGCCACCGTCGAATGGGATTCCCTCCGTTTGTTTATTAGCAGATGGAGAAAGAGTCCCAAGAAGGTTGATGAAAGTGATGAAGATCCCGAGATGATAAACGTCTTGCGTGAGCTGGATGTTTTTCGCTTGCGGTCTGATAATGCTCGGCGAGAGCAGCGCAGACAGGAAGCCATTCAGCGGTTGGAGAAGGAACGCCAGAAAGAGGCCCGTGGGAGGGAAGATTTCAGAGCCGGCTGCGGGGTTGAATCTGTGGGCAATGAGCAGACTAGTAAAGTCCACATCACCGCAGTCAATGTGGTCGATCAGGGGGTTCGTAGTGGGAGCATGAGGCAGAATTACCGTGCATGGATCACGAAATGGGCTGAAGTCGAATTGCTCTTGTTGAAGCTTGCCCGCGGTCTTTACTTTTGCCTCTGGCACTCTGACAAACCACTTGTTCAGCACGAGTGCGCACAGCGAATCGCTGATCTTATTCGAGTACCACAGACAAACAGCGCGAAGTTGCTCATGTTGAGTTGCATTATGCGTGTGCTTGCCAGAGAGTGGCGTACAATGGATCGATACCGCTCCGACAAGTATCTTGCATTTGTGAGGAAGCTGGTATTTGAAGTTGTTTGTCTCCTGAAGGAGTTAGAAGGGGAAGTAGTGCGAGAGTCGTGCGACGTTTCTTTGGTGCCACACCAGTCCACCCGTGTTGCGGAGTCGGAACTTTCTGCCAAGGAGAATGCCTCGGCCCCGAGGAGAAGGAAGGAAAGAGAAGTGAAGGATGGCCGTGATCGGAGAGGACCCGTTAGTGGTGCCCTGGCTGGCGACTCGTTTTGTCGTGCGGTTGAAGAGGCGTGCTACATTTTTCGCGAACAAATTGTCCCCGATCCCGTGGCTGTTGGTCTCACGATGCACATTTGTGATATCTTCCTTGACGAGCTGTGCCGCGCGCAAACTTCGCCTGCCCTCTTCATAACACTCAGCGACCGTATCGTCTTGTATGCAATGAGCCGGGGAAATTTTGTGGAGAAGCGCGTCCTGGATCACTTTATAGCCCCCATCGTCGGTGGGGTACTTGCGGAGCGACGTAAGCAGCACCATGTGAGAACAGCCAAATCAGAAAGTGCCCATTCGATCAAGGAAAAAACACAGACTGAACAGGCTTCACAGAAAGTAGGCCGAAACAGTAAGGGGCACGGTGACGAGGCTACTAAAAATACAGCAGAAGTCGAGATCGAAACGAAGGCCATTATAACTGCTCTTGCCACGTGTTGCAGGCGGTACTCCGTTGCGCGGGGTACGGCTCCATCTGTGAGGCCCATGTTCTCCGAAAGCGAGATGGGCCTCCAGCAGGCCGGGGCGCCAGAAGATTTCGTGGGGCTCTCGCGGCGCTCGGTCCGTCGTCAGATTGCCCAAGAGGTGGCTGATGTGGACGAAATGCGTGCCGCTGTTGCAGAGGAGCGGAAAAAGATGCGTCAGCTTCGTAAGCAGGAAAGACGTGAGGCGGGCAAAAGTATGAAAAGAAAGAAAGTTCGCCTGGAATCGGACAGCGGAGATGACGACCAAGAGAGCGGGACCGCGACTAGTAAGGCGACAAAACCAAGCAAGTCCCAAAAACCCCTTAAAGGGGCTGTTGGCGCCTTGCACAAGTCGCTCCAGCGTAGCGCAAAGAAGAAAACAACCAAACATAAAGTAATTATACCCTGAAAAAAATCAAATCCTTATGGTAACGGGGTAGCCCACGAATGCTCGCACTCACTCAGGTTAAGCTATTCATTGTGGTTTGTCACGCCCTGAACGCGTGTGACAGGCTGGTGCGTTATTCCGACTCTTCGTTTTTTTTTTTTTCGCTTGCTGCTGTTGTTGTTGTTTCCTGTTTAACACGCGTCGTTAATACATTGAAAATATAAAAGTGACCACTTCCTGGAAGCGTTTCTTTTTTTCTTTCGCTTGTTGTTGTTGTTGTTGTCGCACATTTGTGCATATCTACGTGCGCAATCACCTTCATTTGTGTCATTTGTAGATTTCCATGTCATTTGTCGTTTCCCCTTTCTTCCTTTACTTTTTTTTTTAGTGCTTCTACTGCCTCTTCTCCTTTACTTCCCATTTACCCGTAATTTCATTAAACGCTCTTCTTTATTTTCTTACCTGCAACTCATTCGCCGATCGTATTTTATTATTATTATTAGCAATTGCCTTTCTCATTGTTCACCGCTTCCCTTCCACAAACACAGAGCCATAAAGACATACACACATTTGTTATCAGGACAAACGCTGTTTTGGATATAGAGCAACACGGGTCAAGCATTTCTCATAGACAAGGAAAATAAACAAATAATAATAATAATAACAACAGTAATAAAGATTTGAAGGAAAGGATTGAACTAAATTCCGAAATAGGTCGGAGCCAAGAGAGTTGCGAGTTGGAAAAGACAAGGTAAGGTGCTTGAGCTTTTCCTCTCTGTCGTGCTATTAGGAATCTGTTCCTGTGTTGGGATTTCTCTCGTTGCCATTTCCATTCGTGTTCAGGGGTTTACGTCGTCAGTAATTGCCTTCTTGTGTTGTTGCACTGTGTGGCCAGCGCAGGTTGTCTGGGAGTTTCTGTAACATTGGTGTCTCGTGGTTGCTGTTGGGACGACGTTGTAGTGTATAATGCCTGATGCCCTCCACCAGTGAGCCTTTGTATGTTGGCGCCTTACGACCACAAGTGAGATGTGGGGCTCGTGCGCTTGTTGATCAGCTTTGCGAGCAGGAGGGGTATACGTGGAGCGCAAATGCCTCCATGCCGTTGATGTATGGCAGTGCGATTTCCAGAGCAGCGGAGGTACGGCAGTGTGGGAGTGTGTGTCGTAGGGCTACAACGACGATGGGCAGCCTGTTTAAAGACAACATTGACAGTGCCACGGCTCGAGTTGATGGTGTTGGGCTGCCACTGCCATCTGTTGAGCCCTATGATGCATCCACAGGCCAGCGTCTCGTGCGTTTTCGGAGAAGACAGGCCCCCGTGGCAATCGCAGCGGAGAAACGGGTTGTTTTTCTTCACATTGTTTTTCGTTCGTTCAATGGAGTACTACTAGATCATGAGGATCCCGGGAACACCGGTGCGCCGTTTTCCGAGTATGTGAATGCTTATGGTACGCTTCTTGGCTACTCTGATGATGACATGACACTGATATGGCATCGGCGTGGGGACTTGTTTGCTAGTCAAGTTCCAGTTTACGCCATTTTGACGGCCACCTGCGTGGAGGCCATGCGATGTCTTCACTGTGCCTACCTTGTTCCTCATTTTGAGACGGTCATGCATCTTGAGATGCATCAAAGTGGTTTCGGCAATATTGTTGGTACTTTTGTTGGCCATGAACGATGGGGTACCGCCTGTGGTGACACCGGGCTAATGCAGCAGCTACAGCGCGTGCGTGTTGTGGGTAAAGGGGCTCAGGGAAAAGTTGAATTGTGCGCCATTGCAGGAGCCCCGGAGGATGAGCTGTATGTACTCAAGTCCATGAAATTTGACTGCAAAGAAAAGGCGTTGCAGTACTACCACCGTGCTGTAAGATTCATGCTCGTGCAGCAAGACACCAAGGTGAGGGGTGACGCGCACCTGGTAAAATATTTGGCCGCGCGCATTCCCCCTTGTGGTACGACAACCCAAATCGTCATGCCATACTACAGCGAAGGTGATCTCACGAAAGCCATTGCCCGTTTCGGGGAGGAACAACTGGACGAAATGTACATATGTTCTATTGCTTTACAGATCATGACCGCAATTGCCTTCCTGCACGAGCGCAACCCACCCATCATACATGGTGATATAAAGGCAGAGAATGTTCTTTTGTTTGATAGGGGTCAGCAAGTCGTTCTTACAGACTTTGACAGCTGTGCGGAGCTCGATCCACGCCAAGAGGCTGTGCACACCGACGAAGGGACCACGGCGTGGATGGCGCCCGAGGTCCGGCACCGTCGTAGGCTAATGCCTGCCTCAGACGTGTGGGCAGCTGGGCTCATAATTTATGTTCTTGCTGTTCTTCCAGACTTCCCAATGATAACGAACCCGGCAACGGGGGAGGACGAGCTACTAAATGCTACACTGTGGGATATAATTCCTACCAATGAGGCGGAAGGTGAACCGAATACATCGGGCCATCGTCTGCCCGCCACTTCCCCAACAAGCCGTGATTCGTCTATGGTTGATAACCTGCCTGATCTTGAGACAGCATTAAAGCGTCCATCCCTTTGGGATTGCGTTTTCAAAAGCATAAAGGCAAAGGGTTACTCCTCTGCCCTTGCCAAGCTAACGGCGCAGCTGTTGTCGTACGATGCCACAAGCAGGCCGCCAGCCGGTGCAGTTGTGGAACAACTCAGAAACATAATGGAGGACCACTTACTTTGTGAAGAACTATAGAGTCGTTGCATTCCCGTGTTGTCTCTCTTTTCATAAATTAGTAACCTGCGAGGTCAGCTGTTGTTCCCGGTGCGCCCACTGTCATGCGAAGGGTCAAAATAGTAATTCTAATTTTCCCTTTTCCTCATTTTTCTCTTTTGTGCTATCTTGAACATATGCTTCTGATAATTTCGGTGCTCTTTGATGCCTTTTCCCCTCCTTCCTTTTTCTTTCTTTTTCTTTTTCTTTTTAAGCCTTGGGGGGTTTACCAACTACCTCCCTTTTCATTCTCTGCATTTTTACGCACTGTCCTTACCTGTGCGAGCACATCTTTTTTGTGTCTTTTGTCCCTTTGTAACTGCGCCTGCGTGATTTGATTGGCTGAATCGCACGGTGAGACCGCAACGCCGGCGTAAATTAACTTGAAAACAACAACAGTAACAACAGCAACAAATATAGACTTCAAAACCATTCGCTTTTTTAAAGCTGGCGATCTACCCCACATTCCACCTGCTCTCCCATACATCCCTCGTCATCTTTTTCCCCTTTTTTTTTTCTTGTCGACCATCGCACGCACACCCGTCGTCCTCTCTTTGCTTGTCCTTTCCTAGCGTCGTGATTTGCCGTCAACGCAGCTGTCAAAAGATTTGATGATGCCCGCGAAAAACACATCTGGAACGCAAAATATCGTTGGTGCAGTGAAGCGCATCAGAAGTGAATCACCGACTGCCTCTCCACCTGCGAATGGAGGAGCGACATTGGAGCGGAGCAAGGCGCCCTCTCCTCCCCGTTCCGCCGAACTTGCAGCGCACTCATCATCTCATTCTTCTACAGTCCCTGTGCCTGCTGCACGGCCACGGAGGGCAGCTGAGCGCGTGAACAAAACAGAAGAGAGTATTTGGAGTCAGGTGGTGCCGTTTAAGAGAAGAACGAAAGATGAGGACTTCAGGGCTGATGATATGTTTAAGTTCATCACGTGGAACGTGGCTGGTCTGCGTGGTTTACTGAAGAAGGACAGCTCTGCAATCCAAAAGTTGCTGGAGGAGCAGAAACCAGACGCCCTTTGTCTACAGGAGACAAAGTTGAATATGGACGATCCGATCAATGAAACACTTGGCGTTGTGCCCGGCTACCAGTTTGTGGACCATCCGTGCCGTTCAAAGAAGGGCTACTCGGGTACGCGTACATACGTCAAGCGAGAGGTTGCTGATGAGTGGAGAGCTGTCTTTGTCCCTGGATTCGGTTCGTTGCAGTCACCCCTGATAGGTGATGGTAATGACGCGGATGACGAGGGGCGAGTGCTAACAACGTACCTTGGAACCGACAAGGGGGGAGGTGAAAACTTTTCACTGGCGCTCGTCAACACTTACGTGCCGAACAGTGGCATGGGGCTTGAGCGTTTACCATACCGCTATCAGGCGTTTGACGTAAAAATGCGGGAACATTTGCGCAATATGGGGAAAAAATGTCGCCCTTTTATGCCGGCCGGTGGCAGTAGTGTTGTGGATAATAATGGGGGTAATGACGAAAAGCCGGAAAGTCAAACGACGCTTCCCCCGCTTGCAGGGGTCATTTGGGCTGGTGACCTTAATGTTGCGGAGCGTGATTACGACCGCTATTACGCTGGCAACTACATTTCTATGCAAAAGTGCAGTGGGTTTACACCCGAGGAGCGGTCCTCGTTTCGGGAAACATTAAGGGCTGTCAACGCTGTTGACGCGTTTCGCGAGCTGTACCCACGAGCGGCACCGGTATACACATTTTGGTCTTCCCGCATTGGAGCTCGAATGCGGGACCTGGGCTGGAGGTTGGACTATTTTGTTGTCTCAGCAGCTTTGACCCGTCGTGTGATTGACTGCTTCACAATGCCAAACGTGTTGGGAAGCGATCACTGTCCGGTGCAGCTGTGGCTTCGAAAGAAGTGAATGGGGGATTTTATTCAGAGCTGAAACACACTTGTGTCGCACTCTCTCCGTGTATTCACATACACTCACATACGTATATGTATGCGTGCGTGAGTGTGTGTTGGTGCGCGCATGTGTATATATTATACATATTTTAGATTTGCCCCATTATTCATCTGCAATGCATACCCATTTGGTATACGCAATATTACATATGCCAAATTACATAGAGGAACCGAAAGGAGAACGAAAAGGTATTTACACACCTTGACCTCAGTCATGTGTCGCAGCCATTTTCCGGGTACAATATGCTGTGAATAACGTTTGTTACGAAAGTTCTCCCAAAAGTAATGCTTTAGTCTTTCAATCATTCTCTCCATCTCTTTTCAGCTTTAGCTTTACTATTATTAACACTTTTTGTTCTAATTTTACTTTTATACTTTCCCATAACTGTGCTGCTGGTGGTGGTGGAAGAAAAAAAAAGAAGAAAAAAAAAAAAAAAAAAAAAAAAAAAAAACGAGCATTCGTATGTTTGTGTGCAGAAGTGTATAAATGAGTATATATTCGTTCGTACAGGTATGTGCGCAAACGTGACCCGGCGGTCTTTTGGGTAATGCCGCATAGCGGGGTGGAGTGAGGTGTGTGGGCCTCCATCACCGCAGCGGTAGGTTTCCGTTGTCCCGTAAGTAATGTTGTTGCGGGACTTTTCTGTGCTGCCACAGCTCTGCGATATTTATTTATTTATTATTTATTTTCCGCTTGTAAAAGAAAAAGGTGTAATGCTATTTTTCATTTTCTTTAATTAATGTGTTTCCTGCCATATTCACCTTTTTTCCCCCTCCCCGGCTTTTCTATTTATTTTATTTTATTATTTTTCTCTTTCTTGCTATTACGTTTTTTGCACTTCAGATAGAGGTTCGCTTGGCTGAAGCCGAGTTCACGTGCCTTCACATCATTGTTGGTGAAACTTTCGCTTTCCCTTAATTACCCTTTTAGCCTTTAAGTGCGTCACATGCCGCACGTTACGACGCCGTTCTCCGTCTCTGTGCGTAGTGGTGAGCAGCTGTCTTTATGTTCTGAGGGGGACCGGTTGCCGGACTTTGTAGCAAAGCTTTCCACAGTGACCTTTACCCGGCGTACACCTCAAGCGGTAACCAGATCACCCTCAAGTGTCTCCACTGCTGCCACCGTTACATTGAATGCATGCGTTGAAGACGAAACGGGGTGCGGTACTTGTGGATTTGCCATTGCTCGTCATCACTTCATTCCCGCCACCGCAAACGATAGACCGAGCAAGGCAGCAGATACACATTTTAAGGGTGAGCTGGAAGAGGTGGGGAGGAAGGAGACCGGCGTCACCACTGCTGCCGCCGTGCGCTTGCGCTCCCCGATTGTAATAACATCACGCTGCCCCGTTCGCTTTCTCGAGGTAAAGTTGTCGTTTGAGCGTGGTGTGGACGATGGAGCTGAGTACGCAGTGACACTGCATGGGACGCAGAAGACCTTTCTTACGAGAAGACAGATGAAGCTTCTGCGCTCTGCTTAACGCGGCTAATTGTTAACGACAGCGGCCCTGTTGCCGTTACACCCCATATAGCAGTTTGTGTTCTCTTCACTCTCTGTGCGCGGGACATACGCCCAGCTCGTTTTCCTTGCCTCAGATATTATCGTCATCACTCCTTTTTTCCCATCTCTGCCATCACTATTAGTTTACGCATCCTCCCTTGCACGTGAGCACAGACGGACGTTGGCTGAAAAATCGTCTTGTCCTATTCGACGCTACTAGTCCATCTCATTATCATTATCATCGTTGTTGTTGTTGTTGTTGTTGTCGTCGTCGTCGTCGTCATTATTATTATTATTATCATCATCATCATTTTCCCCTCCAACACGTGCGTGTGCTCAACCATCCAAGTGGAATATAATTGGAGAGAAGCAACACGCCTGACAACTATCGTAGACCAGCGAACTAGTGTGCCAAGAGCGTTGGGGCTCTGCAGCTGCTTATTTTCCCTCTCAGTCAGATGCAAGTGAGCGGTGCTGAGTGTTCATCAGCCCGTAGCCAATGGGAGCTGTGCAACAGTGTTACGACGGACCATAGTTTTTCCTTTCCTAATGCTCACAACATGGCGGAGCTACACCGAACACAGCCATGGAAGGTGTCGCCTCGTTACTTTAGAAGAGTGAAAGTTTCTGTGCTCGCTGCCATGCAGATGATGCTTCACGCAAAGCGCGGAAGCCCAAACGTGAGCGACACGGGGAGTCAGTCGATACCTACCACAACCTCCCCTCCTCTGGTCACCAAACTGTCCGAACAGCGACGTGAGAATTGGTTTGAGGTGATGGGGCTGCTTCTTGGGCATTTCAATGCACACGAGCTGACGGTAACCAGCACTTTTGCACTTCCAGTTGATGCCTCAGAGGTAGAGTGCTCCATGAATGATGCGTCGCAGTTGTACATGTTGGATTTTCTGCAGTACTATCAGCGTAGTGGCACCTTCTGTTACCCTAAACATGCGGGGCACCATGGCTCTGATGCCTGTGGGAACGCGAGCGCTTCGTGTAGTGACGATGAAGGCAGTAACAACAGTCCCTGTGGTGGCAGGCATGGGGAGGAATGCTGCATTGGCTGGTACCACAGCCATCCTGGGTACGGTTGTTTTCTTTCTCGCACAGACGTAGACACACAGCGCCTTAGTCAGGCTGCGCAGGACCCGTGGCTGGCGATTGTCATTGATCCCGTGAGAACGATGGCCTCTGGTCGGATTGATATTCGTGCCTTCCGTACTTTACCTGAAGCCACTGAAGAGCAGCAAAAGCAGTCGTGCGGTAACTCGAGAACACGTGGAAATTCAGCACAGTTGCCGATCGACGTGGCTAGAGAAAACATACGCATGCAAGACAACACAGCATCTGCATCCGTTGTCAAGGAGTATGGCGCGCATGCATGCCAGTACTATGAACTCCCCGTTACTCTAGTGCGCAGTAAGAACGATGAGATACAGCTTGATTGTCTGTGGTCTCGTTACTGGATTCAATGTCTTAGCACGAACCCACTTTCGGCTAATCGTCACGTCACAGCACAAGAGGTCCATCACATCACTAATGCACTGAAGGAATATGTGACACAACGGAGCACACGCCTTCCTGCGAACCGAACTGATGGGGGTAGCAAAGACAATCGCGAAGAGGCACTTCACCCTAGCATTAAGCAGGTGAATCGCTTGGCATCATTGCTGGAGTTGGAGTCGATGGTTGGTGGAACACTGCTGATGGTGAAGAAGGCCATATTTAAGACATGACGATACTTTTGATTGTGAGTTATTTGTTTGCGTTTTACAACAGTATTTCATGCTTACCTGTACACAGGAACTTGATACCTTCGTGCAGAAGGTCGTGGGCTTTGTTCTGTCAAGCTTGTTGTTCCTCACTCCTATACTAACATTCTTTACTCTTTACTGTAGCACGACAAGTAGCTAGGGCCAGCGAAAGATTTTACGCTCCCGCCTCCAGAGTCGAGTCAGCGGTGTGTGTGGTGTGAAGGACAAAAAATTGTGGACGTATTAGGCGCTGTGCGAGGTATAGCAAGAAACAAGTCATTATTATTTGTCTTGTTGCCCATCGCTTTATTTGTAAGGTTTACAGTGAGGGAGCTGCCTTGAATTTGTAGGGAAGTAGTAGACGCAGCGTGGCAATGCGTAGTGCCGTAAGAACCAGTGGGATGAGGTGTATAAACTGGTTCGCGCTGCAGTGTTGCAGGTGCGGTTGTGCGACCCTCAATCCGCGAGTTTCTGGTGATCCACAGAAGGAGAAGGGCAGCAAAGGGGGCTCTATGCTCTCCTACAAGTCCACACACAAGGGAAAGGGAGTTGCGACGCCGTTGTCTGATTTGCGCCCAAAATTCGGAGGAGCAAGCGGAGGTGCACCTGCTGACACGTCAGCAGGGCACGTGCCTTCGTCAGCGGCAACTTCTACTACTGGAGGTGGAGGGGCGATGGAAATGAACCTTGCAGGCTTGCGCTCCTCTTGTGCCGAAGACAGCGGGCCGGTGCCAAAGAGAAATCTCTCACCACTTCAGCGCAGGCAATTGCTCATGAGGCACAAGGCTCCGTTTACGCTTACTCCTCAGGCCCTTCGCCGTATAAAGTTCCTTCTCTCGCAATTTGAGAAGGCGGGGGACGAGAGGGGGGAGAAGGGAGGGCACGCTCCTGATGGCATTCGAATTAGTGTTCGGCGCCGCGGTTGTAGCGGCTACAGTTACACAGTGAACTATCACTACTCTCATGGCGACAGTTCCACAAGCAAGGCAGGTGGTATGCCCGTGGGAGGTGACGCGTCAAGTGTCAGCAATAGTGGTAGCGCAAATAGTTCTTATTCCGGGGAAGGAAATGTACAAAGCGCCGCTCCTGGAATGAGCGCGAGTACAACAGACACAAAAAGAGGTGATGTGGTAGTGGTGCAGGATGGTGTGAAGGTTGTGGTTGAGAGTGAGGCACTGTTCTATGTGATTGGAACGGAAATGGACTATATTGTGCGAAATGTTGAGGAGAAGTTTACGTTTCGTAATCCGAACCAGAAATATTCATGTGGCTGTGAGGAGAGCTTCATGCCATTTGATGCGGATGAGAAATTGTGACGTTCCCCATGTTAAGCGGTGCGTCTCTCTTCTTCCTTGCACTGCTTGTGCATTATTCTCTTCACTCATTCGTGTTTATTGTTATTTATTAAAAATTTCCGTATCTTTCATGGGCTATAGCGACAACATATTGAAAGGAGTGTGACGAATTCGTCTCCCACCTTTCCAACGAATGCGAAGTTGTAACACGTTTTTACTGTGTGCTTCCCTTGACTGTTTCTGTCCTTGTTGTTTTGCACCGCCAATTCTATACCTCTTTCACCCTACTCCGCAGTAAAGTATTCTTTCTGGCTGTCAGTAATGGTCTCAGTCCAATGTGCACACGCGCTTCAACTGCGTATCCATCGCTCTTTTACTTCCAAAGATACTTTCGAATTCCCCCTCTCCCACGTCTCACCTCCTGCCTCACAAAATCCCACCCCCATATTGATAGCCAAGCATAACCTGATCGCGTGAGCAGCATTGTAGTACACACGAGTCCAGTGACATGACACATTCCTTCCGGCGTATCGGCGTTCCCGGTCAGCGTGCAGAACGGCAGTATCTCAACAAGCTGACCGCCTTTTTTTTTCGTGAAATTGATAAGGGCGTTGCGTCACCGTACGTGGTGTTGTGCTGTGGTGCACTCCTCTCATTGGCAGGTTGGAAGTTTTCTCGCCGGTATTTGGAGGCAAATCGGCAATTTAACATTGCATCCAGGAAGCCGTACTCCAGGGTGCCAATGAGCGATGTCCACAACGCCTTCTGGGGCTTCCATAGTGGTACGACGGACAATGGCCTCCTGGTAGCAACTGGTCCACGTCACGTCGCTGAAACGATGACCCCAGAATTGGAAGAGGCGCTTAAACAGCCGACACTACTGTACAGCGAAGTGAGCGAGCTGGCAGACGACGCATCCGCTGCCAGGAACGGCGCTGGGCTCAGTGTGGCATGTATGGAGTTGAGTGAGTACGACCCGCAGTTGGGTGACGATGTTGTATATCGCAGTTTACACTATATTCGCTCCGGTCCTCCAGAAGATCATGACAGTGTTGCGCATGCCAGCAGTCGCTCAGGTACGCCCGCAGCACACGGCTCCGCATGCAAGGAGACATCTTCCTCCTACTTTTCGCGCATGCCGGCAAGTGGTTTGTCTGTAATACACGGGATGGTAAAGTGCAGGTCGATCACTTCCATGAACAACTGCATTCCATTGGCCGGTCACCTGGAAACGGAGTACGCGCGCAAGATGATGCTGGCGCTCGGGCCGGCTCACGTCCTGCGCGACGCCGCTCATTCAATTCTTCCCACACGCTTCATAGGTGTAAAGGAAGCACCGGTGTCCACGCTTGTCTGCGGCTTGCACAGTGGTGAGATACCTCGTTGGCTGAGTAACGCTTTTCCAAACTTCAAAGTGGACGTTGTTGAGCGCGACGGTACTCTGGCGCGCATATGCCGTCAGTTTATGGGGTTCCAGGAGTCAAGCAATTTGAATCTCTTTGTTTCGGATCCGGCAGACTTTCTGCGCCGAAACAGTGTGGTTGAGTCGCCACAGTCAAGCGCGAAACGCTACGACTTGATTATGCTTGACACGATGGATGGCGATGGCCGAATGGATACCCAATATTGTCGACTTGACTTCATCAACAGCATACGTAATAATCTTTCTCCTGCTGGCTGCGTAGTTGCCGCACTTCCAAATCGCGACGCTGCATTTCTTTACAGTGCCATACAGAATTGGCGCTTGTCCTTTGCCGGGCGCACAGTGCTTCTTGTGCACTGCATCACCTCCCCGCATACGATGCTTATTACTTTCCAGGACGATGCGACTCGTGGACGGGCAAACTTTGGCACAGTGGGGAGCGTCGATGAGTTTAAGGATCTCCTGCGCGCTATGCTCAGTCACTACGGACCAAAGCGTGTCCCATTTGATATCACAAGCGAGGTGTCGCTGCACAATTTTGCTGTGATTGCGCCGGGCAAAGCGTACCCAATCGAGGCGTTCCTTCCCGCTGGGCATCCACAGCTGCTAAACAACCGCTCCTCAGCAGCTGCCGCCGGTGGCCAGTCATTTGTAAGTAAGTGGAACACGTGGCTACGGCGGTGGAGCAGCACCTGGCTAACACCTTCACAGCGTGCCGACCTGCGGCGGCTCGAAAAGTAAAGGAAATTCACGCCTGACCCTTCTTTTTTTCACGCGCGCGTATGTGTAGGGAAGGAGCGAGAGTGGATTGTATGTGTTTCAGTCGAATTTGTTGTACTCTCCACTCCTCCTCTCTCTTCCAACTCCTCCACACGCGTGGCAACAAAGTTGTCACTGAGCTTGGTGTGTCGACAAAACTGCTTTCCTGCACATTGGCGAAGGCGCACGGCTATTTCCTCCCCTCCCCTCCCCTCCCCTTTCCCTCTTTTCCCTTTCGCTCTTCCCAGACAGCACGTTACAGTCAAGGAGGTACTTGAGTGAGGGAGCGAGGGAAGGGCTATGAAGCTTCTCAAACCCATTCCCCCTGGTCCACGTAGCCACACCGCTGAGGGCCGTGCTTTTGACTGGTTCTGCGTAAAAGTTCTTTCCTCTTTGCTTGTGGGAGTCTTTTTATACTCTCAAATATTTCTACCACTTTCTTTCTCGCCCCTCACACTTGCATGGTGACGGGTTTCTCATTGCTACCTTTTTATTTTTTATGTTATTTCATGGTGGTCTGTTTCATTTGCTGCAAACCAAAAAAATGTTCACAAAAAACACACACGTAAGCATGACAGGCACGCAGTGTGTGCTTTTTTGTTGTCAGTTGCTGTAGCAGTGGGGGCTCCACAATAGAAAGTAGGGAAAAGGAAACCGGTGCTGTTTGGCAGCCCAGGGGCACTACTGTCAACAAAACTGACGCGGTCCTTATTTGAACCTTCATTGCGCGTTATCGCACTAACAACATGATCTTGAGTTCGTTAACAGCCGTTCTACAGGTTGTCCTGGCCGTTTGTATATGTTCCATTGCGAGTCAGAAGATTCCAAGTATTACAGCTGTCACGCGCGACTTAAGTTTCCTTATTTCACACCTCTTGCTGCCATGCCTAACGTTTTACAATGTGGCGGAATCCCTGAACATTGAGCTTTTATTACAATGTTCCGTTCTTGTAGTGTTTTCGGTGGTGTTCGCGCTCATTGGCATGGTGCTGGGCTCTGTTGCTTCTGCTCTCTTGTTCAGGACGAAAAACACAGGAATACCGCCAAAACTACAGCGGAACGTGAGGTTTGAGCTTTTAAATCGTGTAGCGAATGCCAGTGATCCGGTAAACTGTGGAGCTATAGACGACTGCAAGGAATTTGTGCTCTACGTGGTGGTTCGCGGCCCAGTGATAGCAGACGGTTTCGACGCAAGGGAGCTGGTTTCCTCATTGAGGGTGCCTGATGAGGAGTACGAAAAGGAACCCCTGTACTCCTGCGCTACGATTCTTGCCATGTCCGTTCAGAATGCCATAACAGCTCCTCTATCGCTGATCCAGGCAATTTCCATGTCAATGGACTGGGTCGACATGGGCAAAAGCACGTCGTACATCTTCATGTATAGCATCGTTGTCACTGTTGTGTTGTGGGGCGTTGGCCCTCTTCTGGTGAGTAAGGCAAAAAGAGAAACTGAACGACGACATGCTACGCGTCTCATTATGGAGAAACAAATGAGGTTACAAAAGTACCGCGATGTCACCACACAAACAGAGGTACGAGGGGCGGCCTCACATCTGGTGTCAGGTGGTGGTTCGGCATGCACCCCACAGCCACCTAGCAGTCGTGCTTGGGAGCGTGTAGAGGTAAGTGCCACTAGGAATGACAGTAAGGCGCCCGCAGCGGCAGCACAACCGTCCATCTGCAAGGGTCTCGATTCAATCACCCATCGACAGCGTTTCAGCCTTGCAGAAACGGGTGTAACGTGCCAGACGTTTCCCTGTGATCTGTTGGAAACCGGTGACATATGTGTCGTGGATAATCGCCAATTTCAGTCCATGACTCAACGTGTGAGTGGTGGTGGCGGCTGTCTTGCCGGTCTTTGGCAGGCTGTGAAGAGGACTCTCATCCAAATCTGTCGGACACCAGCGTGTGTTTCTGTGTTCGTTGGCATTTTTGTTGGCTTGATTCCACCACTGCAGCGGTTTCTGTTTGACGGACTTTTCGCTCCATTGACGGGCATTATGGCACTCATAGCGCGTGCCTCTATTCCGTCGTCGATTTTCTTATTGGGGGCAAACTTCTCGAAGACAGAAGTTGCCCCGGAGAAATACAAACCTGTGCGACTGCGGGAGGCGGAACAGAATACAGAGTTTCCCCTCGATGATATGACGGTGAACCAAAGCTTTGCGCGGACCTACAATCAGCAGCATGAAAACATTTTATTTAACAAGCACGCCTCCTTTGCTCGCCAGAGCCTCTGTAGAGATCACTGCGGAGAGGCAAGTGAGCCAACCGCAATTACGCGATCAGGCGTTGGTGACAACACGGGAACTGAGAGACTTTCCTGTAATACTGAGCCATCCAAAAGTCGTTTCTCTCGTTGTTTGGCGGGTCTGCGCGACTTTGTGATGCTGCGCGGTGTCCCCAGGAAGTTCATGATTAGTGTTATCTCTCTGCGGCTGTTGGTGATGCCTCTCATTGGGTACTCGCTAGTCCTACTCTTGCGGAAATTCGCGCCTTCAGTGGTTGGTGGGGCTGAACCAAAAAATCTTCTCTTGTTGGTACTGCTAGCAGAACTGGCGTCACCTTCTGCGATCAACTGCAACATTCTTTTTACCTCTCTGCAGTACTCACCACATGTATGGGCAAGAATGTTGTTTTATCAGTACGTGTGCTGCATCTTGTCACTAAGCGGGTGGTTTACAGTTGCCCTTTACATGTCTGCATGAGCATTTCCTCCACTTTGCAATGTCCGAAAAGGAGTGTATGATACCTTGTTTTGTGCTCTTCACACTGCGGTGTCCATAGATGCAGCCGCGGGTCCCAAATTTATTTGTAGCCCCGTGTTTCCGAAAACAGTCGTGTGCTGATGGTGGCGGCGGCATGTTGTTGCTTACTTGCGTGTGCCAAAAGACTATTGTGCCCTTGCCCTACTACAAGCTGCTGTGTCTTTCGTATATGAGGGAAGTTTATGGTGTGCTTATTCCACTTCCTCACATCATACAACAGGTCCATGAAACCGCATCACCACAATGCCTCCTACCAGAGCCCAGTGCCACAGCGCCAATGGCCTGCGCTGCTACAACACAACAGGGTTGCATGGCGCCACTATGTTTTGCAAGCCACCCTCTTGAGTGGGAGGGAGAGGGAGTTTACACCGATTTATCAGTTTCATCTTCAATTTGCAGACAAATAACGGCGGGAGGTGGAGGCATTTTCTTCTCGTTTAAGTCGTAGCGCGTGATCTTGTGCGAACTATTGTCGCTTTCTTAGTGCCGCTCTTATATTTTCTCATCCTCTTTTTCTCGTTGTCTCCAGGGGTCACTGGCCTTTCATGGGTTTTGCCCCTCAGCGCACCGCACAAGCTCTACAAAAGTGGTCTGGTAGTTCTCTGACAGCTGTTGCAACAGTTTCCTCGCCCGCTTCCTTACTCTTCACTCGTCCTTTTCCTCATGTTCACGATGTTTTCCGGTACGTACTTTTCCTCTCAGTCGATCATCCTTCTGCTGCCTCCACTTCACCTGAGCCCACTTTTATCTAAGCTGCAGCCTCCTTTCTTTACTGCACCTTCCTCCTTCTTTTTGTTTATATTTCCCCTTTAATAAAGCACATGTAGAGTGAAGGGAGGGAGGAAGATATCAAACACACACACACACACACACACACACACACACACACACACGAGAGTGGCAAATTGCAAAGGCAAGGAAAGAAAATTTCATCATTACTTTTTTGCATTGTTTCCCCATTCGTGTTTTCTCGGTGCGTCTATTCCTTACCGATACGCCCACCAAGTTAGCAGCAGCTATCCCAACGTTTAATTTGGCGAAGCGGGAGGTTAGGCTGCTGAAACCGTGCGACATTCACGCGTTTGTGTTAGTTTCACATTGTCGTTGTCTTTTTGGGTCCTCCGTATGTCTGTACTGCGCCATCTTCTCACATCACTACCAAAATTAAAAATGGGAAGCACAAAATACATTTAAAAAAGATGGCAATAACAACAACAACAACAGTAACAATAACAAACATGATAAAATGTTGGTACTGACGGGGTAATGGTCTCATCTTCCTCATCCCCTTCCTCTCTGTCTGTCTGTCTGTCTGTTGCGTGGACGTTTTCCCTGCTTTTCTTTCCATTTTCCTACTTTGGTATTTTTCTTGTGTACAGTAATTGAGCCCGCCTACACCACTGCGTGTCTATTATTGCCCTAATCGCATTTATTATTATTATTTTTTTTTTTGGTTACAAAAAAGGAGTTATAGTCAAAAGACATTTTGGGAACGCGGCACCAAAGTGTTGAGCGAGCGGGCGGGTAAAAGGTGGACGAAGAAATACGTCCCTGGTTGTTAGTTATTAGAAGAGAAGTAGAAGGACGTTGGGCACGTGATTTTTTTTCTGTGTTTATTTACCTGCTTGTCTGTAGTGTTCACTGCTATCGTGGGCGGGACAGGCGCCGACTCGATTCACAGGGATTTTGTCTTGTGGCGCTACCACTGCAAGCTCGGGTTATTGGGTAAGCGCACGGGGAGTTGAGCGTGGCGGTCGCGGAGAGTGTGCGTTGGCACTCGATCTGCATCATTTCCCTCGTCTCTCAGAGGCAGTACTGCGTACCACCTCAGGATGCTAGAGAAGTACCTCAGTTCTATCCTTGTGCCATACCTTTCTAAGTTTGCGGAGAACTTCGATGCAAAACAACTTAACGTGGATCTTTGGAACGGCAATGTGGTGTTGAAGGATTTGGTTTTAAAGCCGAGTGTCCTCGAGGCGCTTTTACAAGGCGATTCGATGAGTGACAGTGGGGGACGCACCCCTGTTGTCTCAGCATCTCCGACGGACGGTGGGGTTGATGTGAAGGGGGCCTCGGTTGGCGCTCATCTTCCTATTACCATGCAGAGGGGGATCTGCAGGAGAATAAACTTTGTTGTACCGTACACGCAGCTTCGGTCCAAGCCCGTTGTGATGGAGGTGGGTGAGTTGTTTATTTCCCTCAAGGGAAACGCTTCCAACCGCGATGTTGTCCTGAGTAAGGTGGCCAAGCTTGATGCTCAGGCTGCGTACAAGGAACGTGAGTTGGAGCAGTTTGAGGCCGAGCGGAGGCGCCTCAAGGAGAGCAACAACAATACTTCTAGCTCTGGCACTGCTGCTGACTCTACAAATGCGTCGGGGGCAACTGGCTCGCAAAGTGCAGGGTCAGCAGCGGCTGGCAAAGGTAGTGCCTCTTCTGATGGAAAGGAAGGCAGCGGCTACTTTTCTCGCCTGAGCGAAATCGTGATAAACAATCTCGTCATCAAGGTCCAAAGTGTGCACATTCGATACGAAGACGAAATCACTAAAACAGTTATGGGCGCTATACTTGGTGATGTGCGACTGTTTACCATTGATAGCGTGACGGGTGAGGCCAAGTTCGTAGATGCTGCTGACATGAAACGCATTCCAAAGCGACTGGAGTTTTCTGGTCTACAGTTTTATTGTGATGATCCAGCGCTGTACGAACACGGTCAGCAGCAATTATTCACCAAAATTACAGATGTGTCGTCATGGCTGGTCGCTATGCGAAGTCGTGTAGAGGCAGGTGACTTGGAGCTGTCAACTGTCATTGGTCCCGTCAGCGGTCATGTTGACGTTAACCTGATTCTGAAGAATTTTGTAAAGGAGATGCTTCTGGAGCCGTACATGATTGTTCGCATGCGCCTGGATTGCTTTGCGGCGAAGTTTAATCGCGCTCAGTATCTTTCTTTTGTGCGCGCAGTATCCCTTCTTAGTAACTGGACTGGTCTCACCGAATGTCTCCCACCGCGACCAAAAGTAACTGTCGTTGGAAATGCCACAGTTTGGTGGCGCTATGCCACCAACGCTGTCCGGGCGATTATTGGGGCTCCACGGCGTGAGCGGCTTTTAAAGCGCATTTCTGAAGTCTTTATAGTGGACTACCATATTTTATATCGTGATGTTGTCCGAAAGGTTGAAATGTCACCGGAGAAGCAACGCGCCTATCGTTTCATTACGCGGTTTATGACAGTGCCAGACATGATCGCGGGACGCAAATACGTTTATGCACAGCTTGCCAATGCCATCCAACTGAAGCGAAAAGACAATGAAGCAAAAAAGGCCGAAGCGGCAGTGGCATCAAAGAGTAAAAAGAAAACGTGGTTTTCGTGGAGCAGGGGCACCTCCACGACCACTCAACCGGAGCTCAGCGAGGAGGACTTAGCGATTATAGAGCTTGAGCGGGCTTACGGCATCGAGCCCAGTGACAAGGTGGGGGAGGATGTAGAAGCTTCGGGGGAGGAAAATAAACTCCCAGACTCCTACTGTTGGCTAGATGCGCAGTTTGAGCTCCCGATGCTCAGTGCCTCACTTGGTCTTTCAAAGACAGAAAATGTTGAGCTGATGCTTCACAATGTGTCGTTTCTTGTGAGGAAATTCAATGCAGCCAATTCTCTGCAGTTGCGTTTTGTCACTAACAACCTTACGTTGTCAAATCCTGTGAAGGACGACGAGCTCCTGTCTCGTCTGCCATCACTTGTGGAGGGGCTTTCTTTCCGCCCTGCAGAGGCCAGCTGCAGTACCGTTAATAGTTGTACTGAAAGGCAATCGCGACACGGTTCGAATGCCTACAGTGAAATACCACTTTTAGAGTGCAGCGCAGCGTTTTGCCCCTTTGAGCAACCAATTGAAGACACACAGCTGGATTTCATGATGGATATTCGTCTGCTGCCTCTTCGTATCGTCGCAGACCCACCGACAATTGACAGTATTGTGCGATTTTTTCAGGTCCCCAAGGGACTTAATCTTACCGCCATAGTGTGTCACACCAAGTCCATTGCTGCTACTGTTGGGCAGGTTGCCTCGACGGAGTTGCGATTGGCAATGAACAACACGAAGAGTTATAAAATTAGCTTGGATGCTTCTGCGCCACATATTATACTCCCAAAGTCTTTGCGCGGCTCCGTGGATGAGCCGACCTTAGCTGTATCGCTGGGGCGTGCTAAATTTGACACGCAGCCATTGACCGAGACTGAGAAGCGGCGGCGTATTGAGCTTTTGCACAATGGTGACGCGAGTGAGGACTGGCTGTACTACTCTAGTCGGGCAATATTTTCACAGTTTTATGTGGAGCTGGCCCCGCTGAATTCCGTGCTCGATGACCCTGGTAGTGGTTTTATGCTGGTACCGGAGGTTGCGTTCTCTGCGGATGTGTTGCAGCGTATCGATGACGACACAAGTGCTAGTCGCGAGCAGCTTATAGTACGAATGGAAGTCCCAAAGCTATGCATGGCCTGCTCACTTAGTCAAGCGCATATTCTCTCCAGTATGGTGGAGCGATGGCTTCTTTATTTGGGTGCTGAGGAGCAGTTGTGTGATGAGGATGCACAGCCTTCATCCTCACTAGAGTCCACGGTGTTCAACCCTGACAACATAATGTCAGGAGCAACAACAGGGCTGCGGGAGTCGCCGCGTGTGGGACCAGTGGATCGACTTCAACTGGCGCAGCTGCACACGAGACTCAATATCTTACCTCAAGTCAGAGCAGTGTTAGCCGGTTGAGGGTTCCCAGAGCGGCGGATTCCGACACCGATGAGCCTTTCTCGACCACGGCCACACTCACTTGTGCGGCATTGGCACGCGAGGATCAGCCATATGTTAGACTGCACGTAACTGTAAGAGAACTGGGCATTAACATATTTGAGGACGACGCGAATACGCGGCAGCCCCTCACCACACCGCGATTCAAAATGGCTTTTAGTACGGCTGTTATCATACTTCATATACGTACAGTGCAGCAGCGGCTGGAGATGTTACTTAAAAAACCATACTGTCTGGACACAATGGACCCCAACCATCTGATTCTCGAGGCTGACGTGATACACTGCAACGCGGAGACGTCAGTGGAACCGCCTGTACGGGTCAGCATTGTGCTTGAACCTTCCCTGACATTCCAATTTGGCACGCCGTGTATACAACTACTCGAGTCCATAGTAGACATCCTTAATCTTATTGCCACCACACCTGCAGTTATGGCGCCTCGAGGTTCTCATGGGGATGCAAGCGCCGCGTGCGCATCGTCACTGAAGCGACTTACTGGTGGGACTGTAACCGACGCGAGCCTCTCAGCTGAACAGACAGAGCAGATAAAACTGGTGGAGGAGTTATGTTCCATGCCGGACACGCCACTTGTGGAGGTGTCGCTTCATATTGCTGGTACTGCCAAAGTAGTGTTGATGGACCGCCGAGCTGGACAACACGACGCAAAAAAATCAGAGGGAGCAGAGGAGGCTGCTGACTTCCCTGTTGCCTATGCCACCTTTACCGAGGTCACAATTCGGTTAAAGAAAAACCGCGTAACATTGGAAGCTAGTGGTTGCGTCCAGGAGGTGATGATATCGCTTTCCGATGTGCACGATGTCTCACTTGCTAACCGTGTTGTGATGCGGTACCGCGCACTGGCGCCGCCGCAGCCATTCGAGTTGACTTCTGTTTCGGGGAGGATGTCCAATACGATTTCATCAGCAGCGAACGTTGCAGTGGGTGGGGTTTCCTCACTTCCCCCCAGTGCTCAACGTGCCGTTTCGATCGACGAACACCCCTCCAACCGCCGCTCATCGCGAGAGCCGGAAGATCAGCAGGCGCAGCAGCGGGGGCACGTTACGTTTTCGTACCATACAAGTAGGCCAGTGATGCCCATTTTCCAGGCCAATGTTGACGGCAAACGACAGCTTATGAATGCATCTGAGCTGCGCTTCTCCAGCTTCGTGGATATGGAGATGAGCTCCAGTGCTGTTATACTGGATGTTTACAGCATTCTCACGCTCTCGGAGTATTTTAGGAATGGCTTGTTTTCGAAGGTCACTATGCTCTCCACGCGGCCAAGGTACGACGGCCGGGTTCCGGTCATGACTCCTCTGTTCCAGGCACCACAGCTTTTGATGAGCGTTCGTGTTTTTGCAAGAGACTTGACTTTTGTCCTTCCTATTGATGCGCGTTCTGACAACAGAGGTGACTGCTTTCGCGTTTCCGTGGATCACGTTACAGTGCAGAGCAGTTTGTTGTCCGCAGAGGAAAAGCAATCAATGAACATTTCGCTTCGCGAGATTCGTCTGCTTCGCGACAGCATTGGTGACAGCGTGGAGGAGGTAGAATCACCTCTCTCTGAAGAGTCCAGGCAGCAAGTGCTGATGCCAACAACGTCTCTTGACGTGTCCTTGAAAAGTGCCCTGGATCCGTTTTCTGACAGCCCGCTTCGCGTTGAGTTGTGTGGCGACAAGTTAGTTTTCGCCCTTACGGAGGACGACGTTGTGGATGTATGCCGCCTAATTAGTGGAAACCTGACACGTATGCCCGCAACACCGCCACCGGCGGCACCACCAGTGGCCTTTACAGTCTTTGCAGATGACTTGCCGCCTGATAGCGGCTCCAACGCAGCGGCCCCCCCTATCACACGCATAAGGGATGTGACGGGCGGGGTGGTACGCCCTATTCACGTGCTTTGGCGAGCTGGGAACGTTTGCCTATCCATGTTGGACAAGGGTAGCGGTAGTGAGCGGTTTCGCTTGGAGTGCAAAGGGGTTTCCCTTCACCAAATTATGCCCAGTGGTGAGCTTTGCTTGCGCTGGGAGCGCTTTGAGCTCCACGATGTGTATGAGGAAGTGTGCCGTGCAATGATGATGCTTTGTGATAGTGGTCGTGTAGAGCTGCGCAACATCACCACAACACAAAACGTACTGAAAAAGAACTTTATTCCGAGAGCCTCCGGGGAGCACGACGATAGAAAAAATAACGCTGATTCCATCACCTCTGACCCAACATTAAACTTGTCTGTCAACTCTGAGATGTCTGCGTTGTTCTACCACAAGCACCCGCAGGATTCCAAGTTGGCGCAGACACTGCCCGCGGTGGATCCTCTGAATGAATTGTTGGAGGTACCTACGCTTATTCTGGACTTTACACTTGAGCGATTCGCAGTATCTGACCAGTGGCTCGCGGTGTACGACTTTGTTTGGAACGAGGCTGTTGTAGCTGCGTTAAAACCGATGCTGGACCGGAACGCCACCGGTTGTGTTTCTGAGGCAACACAGTCCCGCAGCAACACAGCAGAGCACTGTTTTAGGTGCACGGTCACCACGCGTTCGGTTATTGTGCCCTTCCTGACAACGTCCCGTGAGGAGTTCATTGAGGCCGACATCACGTCGTTACTTGTGGACGTTGTCACCATTGGCCAGACAACCAGTCTTTCACTGCAGATGCACGACTTGATCGTGCGACACTGTGCCTCTGGTGAACGTATTCTGTTCAAGAAGAGCGAGTCTGATGACATTCCCCAAGAGGCAACCGAATACGAAGATGAGGAGCATATGGCCGCCGGTGTCGACATCCCCATCAATCAATGTAACAGTGCGGTAGCACTCCCGGTGACTCTGTCTGCCTCGACGCCTTGTGACAATGCCGGATGTGACCCGTTTACAGTGCAAGAAAAAGATATAGTGACAAACATTTTGGATTTGTGGTGCCTGCACGACGGTTCTGTAGCGAAACCGGTTCAAAAGATCACTCTCGCAGTTGGCGAGCTTGCGGCATTGATGTCCTCACCGCTCCTTGCGCAGATTGTGGATTATTGTAGTGGACCAGATCAGCCAATTGCGAAGATATCTAACCTGGGTGTTATGCGTGAGCGGCGTGAGTGGCTTGCGCGAGCAGCAGGGGCCATGGTCAACAATGGCGCCCTTTCTCTCCAATTACTGTGGCACCAGCCCCGTATTATATTTGCTGGTGACGCGCTGGATCTGACAAACAAGTCTCGCAACATAGAGGCAAGTCTTGGTTTTATGCGGTCAATGGTACACTACGACAAGTGCAGTGGCAGCTGTACCGTAAGTACCAAAGTTACGGGTGTGTCAATACCAGAGATGCTCGAGGAGACGACACTCTATCTAAAGCTAAAGCTCCAGGAGCGCAAAGCGAATGTGTCTGTTGTTTTGGATAGGACGATGGCATTGGTGCATCCGGCGGGTGTGGAAAAGCTACTTTGGGTTCTTCAGCGGAATCTCATGTTGCCAGTTGATGGGAAGGTGAATGCAGCGGAGTGTCAAGCTAAAAAAGCGGAAAAGGAAGAGGATCCCGTCCCCGGTGCGGGTTGCCAGCTAACTGAGGCTGTGCAAACAGATGATCACGTACTGAGTGAACCGCGAGGCGCGGCATGTGATGGAGATGTTAAGGCAGAGGGGAACTAAAACCGGAGGAACTTCCCATTGCACGGACGGTTTGCTTCAAGACATCTGGCGTTATCCTCACAATGCACGATATACTCGGTATTAATGTGCACACCGCTTCCTTCAGTGACTTGCATGTGGAGATGAGTCCATCTGGGGACGTGGACATGACATTGCGCTCACTTACTGTGGTGGAACACTTTACCAACAAGCCGCTGGTGGAGACGCGTGGCGACGGTGTGCTCACGTTGCGCATGTCTAGCGCAGAGAAGACCACGAGCGTCGATTTGGGCGATATGAACTTTATGCTGGTGCCGAAGGCTATTGGTAGCTTGCTAAACATGTTGCTTTCGGTACAGTTTCCCTCTCCTCTACCATCGGCGGAGGCGCAGGCGGCAAACTGTTCCCCGCTTTCGTCGGGGCGGGCGTCCTCTCAGCTAGCAGCTCCTGCGGTATTCTCGACCACTGGAGTTGAGCTGGCGAGTCGCTTCGTTGCAAAACTGAATTACTCTTGTGTTGTTGCTATTCTGGGAGATCGCAACGTGTTTATGGCAGAGTTCTATGAATCCACTTTAGATTTGCAAACGTTTGTCGACACTTCGAGCACATTAACGACCTCAGTTGGTTGGATGACGGTTCGTGACACGTTTTCCTCAAGCACACAATACAGTGAGATTGTGAAGCCAATGTGTGATAGGAATGATAGTGATGCTTGTGTTCTTGAGCTATCACTTGTCAGATATCCCAGCAGAGTTGAGCACAGTGAAGATGAGTGTAAGGTTTGTTGCTGTGCTTTGCCACCGAGTTATACCCAGCATTTCCGTTGCCATTTAACGTCTCTTACCATCGTATTCATACCAGATGTCAGTTACGCTGCGATGAACGTCATTACGGATATTCAGGGAAATATGTCAGATGTGAACCGTGGGAAAGCGTACGACTACGTGGCTGACAAGACGGCCCAAACGTTGCAGGAGCGAGTGGAGTTGATGAAGGTTGAGGTGGCAATTGATCGCTCGCGCATCATACTTGTTGACTCCTCGGAGTCAACCAATACGATCGAAGTGTTTCCTGGTGACTTCTTTATTCAGAATAAGTTGTCTTGTGAGACTGTGTTTTACGCTGACGATACGGTTGACGCAGCTGTTGGCGAAACAAGTGCAGAAGGAAAGGCGGGGGTATGTGGTACCGATGCATCTGCATCTACCAGCATCCACAGGGAAGTGTTTTCAATGAACATCAACCGCATGTCACTCAATGTGCTAGGCACCTCTGCCTTTAGTCATTCCGACAGGATTAACTTGAGCCTTTCCCGCTTTGTTGGTGAATGCTCTCCGAAAGACAAGGCGAAATCCTCCGTGACCTCTTCCTTGGCGGTGCCAGGGCTTACCCGCCTTGAGACAACCTGTGTCACTATCTCAGTGCCGGTGCTCTCCTCGAAGCTCACACAAGCGCAGCTAAACTACATTCTTGACGTAATGGGTGCCTTCCGCTGCCTTGGTACGGAAGGGCATAGCTACGGTGAAGGGGCCGCCATTCTCGCCTCTTCCACTTCGCAGGTCGCAAGTGCCTACCAGGACGGTGCGGGAAGTGTGTTCGGTGGTGGCACGCCCATGACAGCGTCGTTTCCCACATGTACCACCGGACGAAAGCGAGCTCACGATGCTTCACAATGTCTTCAAGGACTTAATGGGGTCGGTACTGGCTTGTTGGCGTCTGGTGAGGCACAACCTGGAGCAATTGGTTGCAACAGCAACAGAAATGGGGGCATAGGAAGTGCAAAAAAGGACAGGCCTCTGAGTTTCACCGCGAGATTGCAGCGTCTTGAGACCAATATTGATGACAAATTTGATCTGGTCATTGACTCGCTTGATGTTTCTTGTGCCACGGGTAGTGGCAACATAAGCTACACAGAAACTGGTAGCCACAGTGTAACATATCCATCCTCTACTGTGGCCACAAAGCTTTCCCTGGACGCCATCGTATTGCGGCACCACAATCCGAAGAATAACCATGCGAAGCGCAAAGGGATCAATGAAGCGGATGACCACCGTGGTTACAGCAGCATGGAATGCCAGTCGTATCCCTTCTTCATGAATTGTGTTTCCATTACGTCTAAGTCAGTTACGAATGCAGAGGGCTCAACTAGTAGGACTGAGACGAGCACAACTATTGTCTTGAATCGCGCGCACACGACCATTACCCCACTAATGCTTACTGACGTGAGGGAGGTTCTATATGGCCCATTTTGCGCAAAGGTCTTCCGCGTTCCCCTGTCGCCAATCCCTGTTTATAAACTTACTGACAGTGTGCACGTGCTGAACAGCGACTTGACCCTGGACGCCAGTCACATCCTAGTGACGGCCAGCAAAACACGCTGCTGCTACACCTTGGATCTCAACCAGTACAAGCTGTACCTCACCGGTTATCCTTCTGCGCAACTGGCACTGGAGGACAACTGCCAGTTGACCATCACAAATGGCTGTGTGGTGGTGCCGGGCATGTACTCACTGAGCTCATTTGTTAGCTTTGGTGCCAACGCCTCACTATTCACCTCAAGGTCTTGCATTGTGGAGAAGCACTCACCTATAGATCACGTCGACACTTCTCTGCCAAGGATCAGCAAGGGGCGAAGTCGCGGTGGCATGGAGTCTAGTGTAGGCTCTATGAGTAAACTAATGTCTATCTCTCCCATGGAGACGCACAAACCACAGCTGCTTTCCTCGTCTCTGCTGCAGCCACAACTGGGTGCTACTTCGCTGAATAGCACACTGACCTCCACCAAAAACCAGGTTACTCCCGTCCCAGTTCCTACAACTGACAATGAGTTGCTCACGTTGGTGAATCTGAGGTGCAATGAACTGAGCCTCTTCGTTTTGGCAGAGGATGTGGAAGATATTGGCATTCGCGTGAACATGTCGCCTTCCTGCCACTACAAACAACGAGTGGAAAATGGACTTGCAAAAGAGCGCACCCTTTGCTTAGATCTCAAAGATATTCACACTGGTGTTAGGGAAGAGGTTTTGCTGCTGAATACCGATCTCAATATCAGCGTTGTGGGTATTGACACGATTTGCGTGACAGGAACATTTGAGTCCCTTGGAATGTGTCTGCGCGTATCACTGTTGCGTTCCCTTGTGGAGCTTGGGAAGGATATTGCTGCCGCGTTGACGAGCAAGTCGGACGTGCAACTAAACGCACCAGCAGTGACGCTTGAAAATGAGTATCTTCAGCCACTTGTGGCTGTTAAAGCGGTGGGTGAATGCCGTATCTGCGGCTGCTCTTCTGCGTCTATTGCCGAGAGCCGCGGCGAGTGCGGTGTGCTCTGTTATCGCTGCTGCACAGGAAAGAGTACACTTCCAGAGACTACTGTTAGGGCCGAGATACAGCAGCTAGATGTACTGTTCCTGGGCGACCGCGGAGGTATGCTGCAGCTGCGCCTTCCAAATAGCACAAAGGTAACTTTCTCTGCTGAGCAAGGGGTGTCGTTTCACGTGCGAATGCAGCTACGTAACTTGAATCAAAGCGCTGCTGTTTGGGAGCCACTTGTTGAGCGATTTGAGGCCAATGTTGTCGCCAACATTCAGACGTCGAGCTTCAAACTGGACGTGGATAAGTTGGATTATGTGGTATCACCAGAGAATGTGAGGCTGCTGAAGGAGCTTGCAGAGGATTTTTCTCCCACGTCGGAACTTCAGCGCCAGCTTCGGAGGAAGGGCTGGGCGAGTGCCGAGCCGCCGTCCCGGAATCTCGTTACAGTGGAGTCTCGTAACAGAGGACACGGTAGTGTTGCAGTTGGTGCGGTGGATGAGGATGAGGAGGGGGTCGAGGGGAGGCACACGCTGCCAGAGGAACAATGCCCTGTGCCGGAGGTTTGTGAAATGCCATGCTCATTGGTGGGAGGCCAAGAGAGTGTGAAGGATTGCGTGAGCAACAATTTCACTGCGCATATCATATTCGAGAATTTATTTTCAGATCCTGTCGAATTCGAAGGGATGACAGCAGATCCCTGTGGTGGTATTCTGAAATTCCACACGACAAAGCATTACGGTGTCCTGCGTTGTGAAGTTAACAAGGACGCTGCTGCTACGAGCGGTGGTATCACTATCAATTGGGTGCGGCCGCCCTTGTACGTGCGCGGACCTGACGTCATGGTGGAGGTGAAGGTGCAGCTCACGTGTAGGAAGCAAGACAACCAAATATCGCGTATTGTGCGACTTCGGTGTTTCCCCATACACTCCAGTAGTATGATTATTTGCTTCAGAAACAACGTCACTAGTCCTATCGAAGTAATCCAAGGGAGGCCAGCAGTGCCGCCCCATGGCCAGTTATATTTTAACCGGGACTTTCCATTGGATGAGCCGCTTCAACTCCGTCCCTTAAAAATGGGGGACGAGAGGTATTCCACGGTGGTCACAGCCGCAACACTCTCAACTCCAACGCTGCGTGGGCTGCTGAATACGCCCACGACGATGCTCCAGTTTAAGAGCAACCAAAAGAAGACAAATCTATTCGCTGTAAAGGCTACTGTAAAGCAGGAAGCTTTCCGTGCTGGAATACCGATGTTTATTATTGCATTAGAGCCGCAGATCTTCATCGAGAACCATCTTCCCTACAATTTGCACGTCTACATTCACACGGACAGCTCAAAACATAAAGGCTGCACAAGCACCGAGCTAGGCAGCCTGTTTCTGGAGCCGTCACAAAGTGAAGGTGTGATGCTTGGCGAAACAAATGTGGAACAAGCCCTATTCCACATTGAGCTGCATCAGAAGGCTGAGCACGGCGCATTTGTACCCTACTGCACATCCACCTCATTCTCACTTACGCGACGCTCAACTGTATTGACACTCAAAAGCACCATCGACGATTCTCAGATGTCTGTCATCGCACGATATGCCGACCACAAGGTGACGCTGAGCACGCCATACTCGATTGTGAACTTTTCTCCTCTTGACATGGAGGTGCGTGAATGTACAGAATCAGGTGCTTTGGTTCAACCAAAAAATATGAATTTCAACCTTCTCCCTGGCTCTATGCAGACAGCGTACGCTGCGGCTCCTAACGATGTTGATTCAAAGGAATTTTTCGTCACTGTCACTGTTAGTAGTTTTACTAGCGCCGCGGTACCGCTGCACCTTCAGGACCGCGGCACTATTATTTTAGAGCTGAGAGATTCTGCTAAGCTTTCCAACCACAAAAAGGGAGGCAGAAGCCGCGGCGATGACGTTGGTGAGAACAATGTTCTGCAATTCATGTACTCGACGCAAATTGACATGTACGGATCACGCTTCGTCACAATTGTGCCGCGATGGATTATCGTGAACCGCACCCCACGCCCCCTGTACATTGTACAGGCGGTATTGGAGCCATCCTCAGGCCAAGTGACAGGCTGTAGTGGAACTAGAGGCACAAAGGGATCCTCCACTTCCCCTTTGTTTGCCTCTACCTCCAGTAAGAGTTCGGTGAGAAGTGAGCGGCGATTTCAATGTCGCGTTGACCTTGCTCAGTTATCGCCTCCAAACTCCGCCACACCACTTTTCGTGACACAAAAGAACAGCGCGGAGGTGGGATACGCCGTCTTTGTGTTGCAGAGCAAGGATGCGGTTGTACACGGAGACCCCGTGAGCCTGGAGGAAATTGCTTCAACGCTTGTTTTGGCCCATGGATCTAGCGGTGTGGCATATACGGAGGGCTCCAACATTCTTGTGGAAACATCTGTAGTCGTAGACGGGCCATACACATTTTTCACACTCCAGGAACCAGCTGTGCCTCCCTTCATTCTGCTCAATCGCACACTTCTGTCACTGGCACTTTACAACGCATACGGCCAGTTGCTGGCACAGGTAGAACCGGGATGTATTACGCCTTTTGTTGTGGATGCTCGTGATCGTACCAGCCGTACGCAGGTGTGTCTTGCTTCTGAATGCGCCACCGCGTCGACGGACACGGAAGCACGCTGCGAATCTAGAAGAAGTGAGAGACCTAGCTCTCCATTCGCTGAGTTTAACTTCAACCAACACATGACCCCAGAGGAAGCCAATAATCCACTCGACATTGAGTTCGTTGTCAACTTGGGCTCTTTTGGCCAACAAATTATAGAACTTAACCACATCAGCGGATGGCGTGCCCCGGTTTTGGATCACGATGACAGTATCAGCACAAACTTGGCATCTCCGGAGCAAGAAAGAAATTTGGCCCGCAGTGGCAGCTGTGGTCTCGTTGATTGTGGGCTGTACTGTTACCGCTCCGCGCCACCTGCTTCCTTTGATGCGATGGTCATCCTTTCACAACTATCTGTGTCACTTGTAACAACGGACCGTGAAATAATTTTTGGAGTCATTGACAATGTGAGCGTGCACCTCAGTCGCCATGGGACGAAAGAGATTCTAAAGCTTTCTGTCAAGAACCTGCAGCTAGATAATCAGTGCGAGCTGAATCCCGTTTATGAGGTATGTTGCATGGCTATCCGCAGCTCTCTAGAGGTGCCGTGTTTCTCATTATACGTGGAGCGTACCGTGGTCCCTGCGCCAGCCGTCCTTTTTGTGGACGAGGTACGCCTTGACATTGTCCCCATTGCAGTGCGTCTGTCTGACAACATCCTCGCGGCTGTGGGCACGTTCGTATCGCAGCTTATCACCGACACGTCCGTGCGACACACGGCACTAACGGAGCAGGAGCTTTTTGACTCGGCCCCGATGACTGTTGGGGCCATGAACACGCACGTCATTCTAGAGCGCATGGTAGTTAATCCACTGATAGCACACCTGTGGTTCGAACGCGATGATGGACGCAACCTTATTCGCGAGCATGTGCGAAGGCGTACTGCCGTGCTGATCTCCATGATTCCATCATGCGAGAATGTCCAGGTGTCAATGCCTGGGCTTGCCATAGAGCGGCGTGTCGGTAGTGCCGACGCGCTTCTTCGCTGGTTGCTTCAGGCGTACGTGACCAATCTGCGTCGTCAGATCTACGAACTGTTATTTCAATACGCATCCTCGCTTCCTTTGCTTGGCGCGCCCATACGCCTTGTCTCTGGTGTTGGTAGTGGGGCGCTGAGATTTTTTCACGACCCCATCTCCGGACTCACAACCTCCCCAAAGGCGTTTGCAATGGGCTTCGCAAGCGGCTCTTCGGCATTGCTGACAGAGGTTGTAAGTGGGGGCCTTGGGGCCGTGTCAAACCTTGCCAAGACAGGGGCTGACATCATGGACGCCGTTGCGAACAATTCACGTCGGTCTGCTCGCAGTAAAGGCAGTGGTGTAAATTTGTTTCGTGGTATCGCTAGTGCCGTTTCCGGCGTTGTTACGAAGCCCCTCGAGGGCGCAGTAGAGTCGGGGGCAAAGGGACTAGTGCGGGGGATGGGCTACGGTCTACTTGGTGTCGTTGCAAACCCTGTTGCAGGTCTTTTGTCGGACGTGTCGCGAGTTACGAGCACAGCAGCGCAGTTGTGTGATGATTCCTACGTCCCGTCAGTAAAGCGCATGCGCAAGTTGCGCGATTTCCATGCCAGCGGTGCTGTCGCTGACTTTCAGTCGGTTATTTCTGTGTATGAGCACGAGCGTGGGGAGTACAATGGTTCACGGTGGGTGAGTAGCGATGCGTGGTTGCCCACTGACGGTCCAAAGTGGCATCCACACAAGCTGGACCAGATGCGCCATCCGCAAGGTGGCACCATTCAGACAGAGAGTTGGCAAATTGCCTACTATGGAGCTAACTTTGAGGGTTGGAAGTTTGGCAAGAAGTACCATGGCGTCTACGCAGCAGATACAGTTTCAAGTGCGCACCTCCGGCGACGACGGTGGGTGGCAGTGATGTATGCCTTGCCGCCGTCGTATCTGCTCCATCTGGTGCCCCAGTTTGTTGAAGACGGCCCTTCCATCTATGCGTCCCCAGGCGCTTCTACCGTTGCTTGCCTCCCTACCCCAATGCTTGCAGACCGTCAACCGGGCGAACGTTCTCTGCCGGCGGCACACGGGACGGTTACCGGCGCTGCGACGGAAACGTCTGGAGAAAAACCGATGGGTACGCAAAGTGACTCCCTGCCGGGATCCGATGAGGTTGTGGTGAAGTTGTATCAGTACGAGTCAAAGGTGCCCTTCTTTGGATGGTCGACTCGCTTCCTTCCTGCGGATTGTGCAGGATGGCAAGACAGTGAGGGCCGCCCAGCACCACGCCGGGCCGATTACCCCCTTCCGAGCGGGTGGTCGTGGGTCGATGAATGGAATGTCGTAGGGAAAGGTATGGAGAATGAGTATGAGTATTTATCTATGGCGGTGCCCAAGGCCTTCAAACTGCGACGCCGTTGTTGGACGCGGACAATGAGGAAGACGTCGTAAATAGTGTTCTTTGATCACTTATTGTGCTGTGGGGCGTGGGCAACGGAGAGTGTGTTTTGGCTTTGTGCGTTGGGACAGTCCAGTTTAACCGACACCATAAGCGGTAACTAGCGGGGCGTTCTTTTATTATTATTATTATTTTTTAAAGATTATTTATTTAATTAGTTGATTTATTTATTAGGAGGAAGGGATTGGAAACGTATTTCAAGGCAACAGAGCGGCGTGAGTGTGCCAGCTAAGACATGAAGTCACTTGTGCATTGCCACGTTGCCGCGTGACAAGGGTGATCAGAATATACCGCCCACCTCCTCTCCACTCCAACAACAATACCAAAGCGTGTAGACCAGCACGGGCTTTGCGGTGCCTTTTCCCCCCTCACCCGAGATGCGCCGTTTTTGTGGCTCAGGCTCGACGTGTGCGGTGAGGGCTTAAATGACGTTATATGTACGTTTATTTAAGGGGCGGTGCCGTTATTATTATTATTATTTGCTATTGCTGCTTGTTGGTTGGTTGGTCGGTTTCTTGCTGCTCCTGCTGCTTATTACTGTCCCTCACGCGTTGTCGCAGCCTTTCCCATATATGAGCGAAAGTACTGCCCTGCAGTTCCATTTAAAGAACAAACGAGCAAAAAATATAAGAATCATATTGTTGAATGTAGTACAAATGAATATAATTCCAAGTGACAAAAGAAGGAAAAAGTAAGAAAATGAAAATGAGAAGAAATTTCTTGCTGCCCGGTGCTATTATGCGAGTTCATATCCAGTTCTTTTGATGTCCTCTCCCCCCCCACCTCCTTTTGTTTTATTTATTTATTTTTGTTTTGGTTTTTTTTTTTTCGCCGTACTTTCGGGCGTCGAGGATAGTTTTCCAAGTACTACTGAGTGGTGCCAGTGGCGGGAAAAAAGGAAAATGTTTGGTGGGGAAAAAGTGGGAGGGAACGAAACACGTCAAAAGGGAATTCAATATAAAATGCTTCTTGAAGTAGTGGGTGATTGTCGGCGTACAAAATATAGATATGGAAGGGCATTATTTCTCTCTTTGTCTACTCCTCTCAGCGTTTCTCCATTCCTCCTTCTCCTCATGTTATCGTTGTTGGTTTGTCATGGGGAAGAAAGACTAGACAACATCACCATTTACTGTTGTTACTGTTATTGTTCCCGCTCTATAAGAAGTGAACGATCAGCATTTATTTGTGCCAACAAATTGGCAGCCAGCACACAAGTTTCCATGCGAAGGGAATAGTCGGCAACATAAAACAAAAACAAATGGCCTCAAGGGGAGTTCAGTGGTTGCAGAATGAGGAAGTGTTGGGTGGCCGTGCGCAAGCACACTGAGAGCCAAGAGGAACGGGGAGTTGTCACTCTCCAATTGCTCAGTGCCTCCACCCTTCATCTTTCCTTCTGGAGAACATCCCCATGCTTCCCTCCATACAATCGCATCTGTTTCACGCTTCACCACGATTGCTCTTGTCACTAAACTGGCTGTCAGTGCGACACGCTTGAGAGGTTGCAAAGTGCCTTCTCTCTGCTCTTTGCTGTCTTTCAACTCCCTCCTTTCTTCTTCTTCTTCCTCCTCTTCTTTGACTGCTTTTACCAACCTTCAAATAAAGACACTCGCAAATAACTGGTACAGCACGAGAACAAGAGCAGAAGCGGAGTACAACCACCGTTACCATCCATCATCGCCATCGCCATCGCCATCGCCATCGACACCGAGACGCGCACTGTGGAGGCAGCAAGAGCAGTAGTAAGGCAAAAAATAAAAATAAGTAAATAAATAAAAGAAGCAAGTAGAGAGAAAAGGGGGCAGTACGGAACGACAACAGTGAGTCTGTACACCTCGATTAGTTTATAGTGGTGCCAATCGCTGCTACACTGCTTGAAGACGTGCTTTCTTCCCACAGACAGTGCTAAGCCGAGAGGCGCCTCCTTGGTAGCTACGGAAGTTAACATGCAGGCCTCCAGGCCATACGAACCGAACCGGCAGGAGCCATTGCTCCCACACCGCGCCCATGTGACAACCTCTGAAGCTACCACCGCATTGACCGAGTCATTGCGTTATCTGCCTGTCCTGCAAGGGAACGGCGCCGGTTCACAAAACAGGCATGCGGGTTTCGTTTCCTCAAAATGAGAAGTTGAAGGTCAGCCATATTGTTCCTCAGTTATTACGCCTCGTCATTTTTTTATTTCTCACGTGCAGATGTGTATGTGTGCCCACCTTTTAACCCCACTTCTCCCACCTCTTTCTCTAACGCACACACACTCACACACATACACCGTAAATGGCTGCGCGCGTTCAAAGCGCTTCTAGTTGGTATTTTCCGCACAAACAACTTTATATATTTATATTTTCTTCTAGTTGATATGGTCAGCGGGCTGCTTGGCCAGCGCAACCACCAAACACGATGAACGGCACGTTGGGAAGTGGTACTAAGTTTTACCACCGTTGTTGTTGTTGTTGTTGTTGGTAATTGTTTTCGTTCTTGTCTTTCTGCACCGCCGCCTGTGACCCACGCGCCCTACACAACAAGACACAAGTAACATCGTTTATAGCGAAGCGTACACGAGACTTTGGCGCCTGCCATCGTCCTTTGAGTTCGCTACTGCACTGAGAGTTAAGATGAAATTGCGTTTTCTTTTTTTACTTCTTCATTTTATTTATTTATTAAAAAAAAAAAAACTATTTCATAAACCGTCCCTCCTGATTCACTCGCTCTCCCCCTTCTCTCTGTGTGTGTATGTATGTATGTGTGATTTAGTATTGGTTCTTGGGCTTTATTCCTACACCGCGCCCCTTGTTGTGCGTTCGCATATGCTCACTCCATAAACTCTTACCGCAGCACCTGATGGTGATATTATTATCAACCTCAGCGCTTGCTTCATATACGTATTTATTTTGAGGAGCGCCACTGCGTGGAGCGCCCACTTCGACACCTCGCACAAGAGGTCGGCTGGGGATATTGTTTGTGGAGCATTTCTCACCATTACACTTTTCTCTTCCGCCTACTTTTCCCGAGCCTTCTTTGCAAAGCTGTTGCGTTTTCAGTGGAGTAGCGCATGTCTGTTGATGTGAAGATGTAAAGTGAGGGAGCGTGGTGTTGCACTGGCAGGAGTGACCCGAGACGAGGTGAATGACAAGACATAGGCGCCAGTTACGCAGCACACTCTTCTGCACATCGCCGTCTGCGTCTGGATAGAGGCGGGAAGAGCCGCCGAGAGTTGGGTTCATAGGCGGAGCCAAATGCCGGCGCCCTCATGTTGTCAATGAGTGTTACCCTGCCTCTGCGAGCTTTCAACTTTTCACACCCATTGCAACTCTGGCTTTCGCGTTTGGAAGGCTACTTGTCGTCGTACTCTTTCATCAATCCCAAGGGACGTCACGACTGAATTCGCGTTGGAAATGACGCTTACAAGCGCTCATGCACGCAACTGCGCTTACACTCGCAGATACCCGCGGGGGTTTTACAAGTAAGTTTCGAACGACAGTGACGAAAAACAATGATAATTATTATTGTTTTTAGTTGTTGTTGTTGTTTTTATTCGTTTGTTCGTCTGTGGTGTGCATGTACGATAAAGCGGGTGGTGCTCGTTCTTTCGAGTTGGTGTGCATGTGCCCAGTCGGAGACTTTGTGTGGTTGGGAAGACGAGAAAACAAAAAGGAATGAAAGTGAAAGTGTGGGAGCGGGAGGAAGAGCAAAAGGCGGGTTGTTTATGGGAAGGCCTAAGAACAAAACAGATATGGTTCAGTTGCTGGGGCTTCAGTGGACTTTACATTCTGCTGCCCGTGGGCATTCATTGTAGGATGCAAACCGAAGCGCCTATTGCCGTTCTCGTTCTTTTTTTTTTTTTTTTTTTTTTTTTTTTTGCCTTTTTCAAACTTCCCTTATACACTAACACATGCACAGGAGTATGCATTTAGTGAAAAAATTAGTGTTTGCCATTTGATAAGGAATTTATTCCGTAGCACATTTAGTTCCATTCACCCCTCGTCGCTACCATCATGTAGATCTGTGTGGCAACATCAATCCGTGCAAAAGTGCCGACAAACGGTGAAGCCCTGTAAAGCGCTTTCTGTTATTGCTCTCTATCAATCATTGTCCTTGTCCTTCTCTTGCTCTTCCTTCCCATCTTCCCTCTAAATGTACTGCAGTTATTTTCACGGTCTTGTCAGGCGGTGTCGCCCCACAAAATTACCCCCACCACACATATACGTACGTGTCACGTTTTGGTACATTGGCGGCTGAAATAGGTGTTGCCAAGGGCAATTAGTTAGCTCCGTGCAATGGATGTTCACGATACTGCAGGGCCTCATTTGACTGAGGAGAGAAGAGTGTGGGAGTATCTCCAGCGTACGTTTCCCATGACCGACCCCGATATGTTGCAGGAAATGGCTGCTCTTGTGATGCTCGGACGGTACACCCTCAGCGACGCTATTGACATGGTGCGCGTCATTGAAGACGCACGGCAGATTAATGACGAGGGATGGGGTGAGGAAAATTGCTCCTCAAGCAATTGTTTACAAGCGGAAAATTGCGTAGATGAGCGCAGTGCCGCCAATGAATCGGATGGGGTCCACGAGAAAGCTACAACCCCGACTAGTAACGTTGGGTGTGACAAAAATAGAGCAGGTGAGGATGGCCAACATTTTCTCAAGCTTGCGGAGCCTCATACGCCGGTGGGAGACCCAAGCCAAGAAAACTTCACCTCTATCCCCCTCTCAGGAGATGAGCGTCTAAAGACGAGGCTCTTCACGACAACGATGACTGGAGACCGGCGTGTACGCGATCATTGTCGGCGTGTTGAAACTCTCCTGTACCTGAAGCGCATTCAGTATGAGACTGTCAATATTGCTGACAATGTTCTGGAGCAGAGGCGCATGCGTCAAATGTATGCGGCGTCTACTGGGCGTTCTTCCGCTGCCCCACTCCCTTCATTGTTTGTTGGCACGCACTTTGTGGGCGACTATGAGCGTTTGCAGGAGCTGGAGGATGAAGGTGTCTTGATAGAGACAATTGTCGGGCTGGGTTATGACGGCTCCATGGCCCAATGAAGCCCAGCGCCCGGACAATCTTTTAGAATATTGGCGAAGCGGGTGCCATTTGTGAGTGGCACATGGTCCCCGGCGATGTCCCCGCTGCAGAGGCAACATTCAGTGGACTGGCAAACAAACAAGCATGAGAATCGCCCTGGATGCGCACTCTGTTTTGCTACAAACTCGGAGCCACGCGTAAGATATGGGAAAACTTTCAATCACTTGACGGGAAAAGTAAGTGGAGAAGGGCAGTTGCGTAATGAGAGCGAGATGGGAAGGTAAAGTGGCGCAGTCGCACATGCCTGTGCATGCGGGTACGAACTTGAGGTGCACGAAGCCAATGAGTGAAGTTACATGGACGCGAGAAAGCACGAAAGCAGTTGACAACTGTCATCTATTGCTCTTGTTTTTTTTTTTCTTTTTCTTTTCTGTACGTCCTTTATTATCGTCTAGTCACTGAGCTTCTGTCGACAGTGGAACTTCCATGCGCTTTGGGTGCTGCTCACTCAATAGTGACAAGTAAGCTTCACTGGCGTATGCATTGTACAGTGTTTCCTTATTTGTTTTCTTCTTCTTTTTTTTTTTTTTTACTACTTCATTGACATTAGCAATCCCAACACCCCCACTGGTTCCTTAAAGCGTTATCACCTCATGTAGCGGTTATTGCAAGATGGCGCGTAATGAGAAGTCGAACTGCCCCATGTTTTCTCTCTTCTTCATTTTTTTTTTTTTTTTACGTTCTTTCAGCTTTCCTTCACATTCACTTGTTCAAACCGGCTGTTACAATTCGTTTTATCCACTGCGAGGCCCACTCTCTTCCTAACGTCAATGCGCTCACGCATGTTTTCCATCGCTATTGCTCCATCTGACGCCTTCCTTCTCCCTTTGCACTCCCCAACGCCATGCTACAACAACTCCCTGTTCCAGTTCCAGTTTTTCCAAACTGCATTATGATGTGGAGGTACATCATTGGTCTCATTTTTATTTTACACCCCCCGCATCCAATCCACCAGGCTGGTTTCCATAAAATGCAACGTGCGCTGCGAGACCGTGACGACTGGTCGGCGCGCATTTTTAGGGGGTAGGTTGAGGTGAACAGTCGTCCCTCAGTGCTGTGTTTCCTCTAGCCACCTTTATCTTCATCTCTTTCTCATCCCATTTCCATCCTGAAGACTAATTTAAATAGCTGTCACTCCACACAGCCCACCCCCTCACTGCCTTCTATTATCGCCATCGTCGTTGCCACTCACTTGCACGAATCAGCAACTTCTCTCCAAGACTTTATCACACTCTCTTCGTGGTGCGAATTCAACCCTCTCCTTTCTGTGTAACATTTTGACTGCAAAGACACCAATAACCGGCAATCGTCTCAAATTGGAAGGCAGAGGCAGTACACGTTGTCTAGGAGATAAAAAATATCGGTCCAGTACCACAAAACATCAGGAAGAGAGTTTGAGCGCAGTCACCTGATAACTGACAGTTTGGCGCCATGAGTCAACTTGAAGGGCTCAAGAGGCACACGTGCATCGTTGTTGATACTGCAAACTTTTCTCTTCTTTCTGAGTGCTCAGCGCAGGATGCCACCACAAACCCATCGCTGGTTCTTGCCAGCTCAAAGTTGGAGTGCCACGCACATCTGGTCGCCAACGCCGTGGCGTTTGCACGTAACAATGTGGACTCTTGGCGTGATGGCATTATTGCAAGCGCAGGGGATGAGCGTGCCCAAGTACTAGAGCTGGCCGTCGATAAACTAACAGTGAGTATTGGAGTTGAAATCCTGAAGCTTATTCCTGGCCGTGTCAGCACGGAAGTGGACGCTCGCCTGTCATACAACGCAGAGCAGATGATTAAAAAGGCGCGGCACCTTGTGCGGTTGTACAGTGACGCTGGTATTTCCAAGGAGCGGCTCTATGTGAAGATTGCGGCCACCTGGGAGGGGATTTGCGCCGCCAAGCAACTTGAACACGAAGGGATCAACTGCAATCTGACGCTCTTGTTTTCCTTTGGCCAGGCTGTGGCTTGTGCTCAAGCAGGAGTCGCACTCATATCGCCCTTCGTCGGTCGCATATTGGACTGGTACAAGGCAAAGCATCCTGAACTTGCAGACACATTTGTTGGAAGTGCAGACCCCGGAGTGATTGCGGTGACGAGGGTCTACAATTACTACAAGCAGCACGGCTATCCGACTGTGGTGATGGGGGCGTCGTTCCGCAACACGAATGAGATCCTGGAGCTTTCCGGCTGCGATAAGCTCACCATTTCCCCTTCGTTGCTGGAGCAGTTGGCCAACACGGTTGGCGACGTCCCGCGGAAACTGGACCCGAAAAACCCGAACCCGGCACAGACGACACCTAAGCTGCCAGACTTCACGACTGCTGAAATGCTTTTCGAAGGGGAGCCAAATACAATGGCACGTGAAAAATTGGAGGAGGGAATTCGGGACTTTTCACGTGACACAGAGGCGTTGGAGTCGTATATCAGCACGCTACTGTAAGTAGCAATGAAGAGCGAGGCGCCGCTCACATTGTTATTATTGTTGTCGCACAGTATCGCTTTCTCTTCCTCAGTGTTTTTACCCACCCACAAACCGAGTACATTACGCGAACATGGAGTAAACGGTGTGACTTGCACGCGTGTTGAGTTAAAAAACATGTTTTCCCTTTAGTTTTCGTTGTGTTCTTATTCACCCTTCGTGTTTGTTCGGATATTTACTACTACCGTCGTCTTATTCTTTTCCTCAGTATGGTAAGTGCTTATTATGAAGTGCAACAGGTGTTGGTGCACAGTCTGTTTGGTGGTGAACACGTCCTTTGGGACGCAGTGGGAGTGTGTGAGCAGGGGGTGAATGGCTCCAGTTGAGTGGCTGGAGTGTGTGCTGAGCGGCGTAGGGCGAAAGGCCACTCACTGGTGGGAAGATTCAACAGGTTTACGGTGCGCCGCATCCATGTACTGAACGAGGGCGGTTAAACGTCATTTCGTCACGCACTCCCTTTTAATAAATAAATACATAATTTCCTTTTAGTACATACGTTTTATTTTCATTTTGCCCCCCGCCCCCACAAACCCCCCTCACCACTTCAGCCAGTGTCCGTCCCTTTCCGTCTCACTTCTTCCTAAATGAGGTGTTGTGCGGGGAGGGCGCGTGACAACGTTTAGGTGGTTGCAAAAGCAGCCTCAAGCTCTCAGGTATACCCACCACTCACCCACCCCGATATGACAATGCTGCTGGTTTCCACAGCATGACGCTTCCATCGGCTTCTGGCACACAACTCTCACTTCCCGCTTTCATTACACGCTTATATGAGGCAACATAGCACACGTGTGAGCAATGCGCTGGCAGCACACGGGTTACGCATGTGCGCCACGCCTGCTTCGAGTGGCAGTCACTTCACTTTGTCTATCGTCAAGACGAGTGTCCACGGCGCCCCCATTGTCTTTGTTGTCATGGTCTGTTGACGGGACCGGCAATGCGCATCGTGACTGCAGGCGTCGCCTAACCATGCAAGAGCGCCTGCCTCTTATTCGTCGCACAATTCTTGACGCTGCACCAGACATTGTCGCGCTGCAGGATTCCTCACCTGAGGTGGCTGAGACGCTCTGTGCCACATCCTCATTGGCCTCCTCCCCTACTTGTGGAGGTTGTGTGCCAAATTGTGCCCAAGCAGGTGGCGCCAACTCCAGTGACATTAATAGAGACGCAAATTGTTCAGAAGCAAGTTCAGGCGTGGCGGACGCTGTTCCACGATACGAATTGATTGGCGTGGCCCGAAACGGTAAGTGCGGGTACATGCAGCTCTTTCGTCGCAGTGATTCTGTCTGGCGCGGGTGTCTTGTCCCTACCAGCCCGTCACTTACGGCGGAATTTGTTTCTACTTCTGGGGCCACCAGCGGCAGGGCTGCAGATGAAGTTGGGACCATCACCCGTGGCGCCGAAGTTCGTTTTGTTCTGACAAATGTCGACCTCTCATATCGTGGTAAAAGCCTTGGTCTTGACGGGAAGCCGATTGTGACTCCTGGCGTCAGTGTTGACGGGAGCCCTTTCACTCTGAGTTTGGCTCGGGGCGTTGCTGGGGACACAAGAGGAGCCAAGCAGAATTACAACAACAACAACCAGAGGCTAAGGGCCCAGCTTGACCCGCATAGAGACATGGCATTGTCGTTTGTTTCGCAGGTGGCGGAGCCGGATGTGTTGTTAGGCTCCTTTTTTATGGGGCAGAGTGAAACGATGCCTGATTACGCAGATGCGTGGGTGCTAGCCGGGGCGCCAACGGAGCATGAGCGTACAACTAACACATTTGCCAAGCATAAGTATGATAAAGAAACAAATTTCTTTTATTTTGTTCGAGAGCGTGCTTGCAGGGGCGTAGATGTGGCAGAAGCTACCGCAGATATAAGCGAATCATTATCTTTCAAGGTCGGTCCAGATGTTCAGGTGGGAACGCCTGTCCCACTGGACGCGAAGCGCATTGGTGTTGCTGCTGAGGACAAGCCGGCGGCGAGCGACAACACTACCCCACGAAATGACTCATCGCGAAGTGGCCAGAGGCCTGCCAGCTTACACCAGGTTGCTGGGCGATTTCAGCGTTGCTTTTTTCGTAACATTTCGTCCAAGCACCACAAGCATCAGTATCCGTTTGTACGGCGATATACGCGACGCCAGCTTCTTGTCTTGAAACCATTCACGGAGATAAGTCTGACAGCTGCGGAAGCACAATACTATGGAGGAATTGATAAACGACGGTTGCGCTGCTCAGCCTCAGACACGTATCCAGTTTTGGTGCTACTTTCTTGACGTGGTGCGCTGTTACGTAGCCCCCAAAAATGATGTCCCTGTGCCAATGGTGTGGCTGTGCACCTTGTGCATCGATAAAATGAAATATATATATTTGTTTGGCAGCAAACCGTCAAGGGCTTTGCAGCGGCAGTGCAACTGGGACTCGTCTAAGTCACTGTGCGTTAGGTCGTGGGGGAAACATTTTCGCACTGCAACCAAGCCGGCATACTATTAGTGTTTCACATAGCCACAGAGTCAAGTTCCGTTTGCACCACTTGGATGATGGCGATGATGTTGCCCCCCGCACACGCCGTTTAGTCCTTTGTAGGTGTCCACAGCGTGGTCGACCATTAGGTGGGGGCATTGCGACCTTCTCGTTGTTCCTTGGTAGCTGCTGGAAGTGACTTCTTGGTTGCAGCACACTGTGATTATAGTTACGCCCAGTCCCGCGATGTGGAGATGTGGCAGCCGTGCCTGCGTATTGCTGTCGTCTCTTGCTTGATGTTTTGTTTAGTGCAGCTTTGTAGCGTACATTTTAATTACCGCCTTGTTCAATTTCGATAAAGTCAATCTAGTTGCTACGCATTCGTTTTGCTGCTGCCTTTCTTGATGACTTCATTCCCCCGCCGCTCTCCACTTCACACTACAAATTTATTTTTTTGTGCCTCCTCATTCCGTGAAGTGCAAACAAAAGTCTTACCAGTTGCAGTGATGCCCTCGCCCGACGGCTGGTTGGTGAAGATCCATGTTAAAAGGGAGGAAAATATGGTCCAAGGCCAGTCCAAAGTGCCACTGTGCAACGAAATACTGTGCGAGGCATACCGTCTCCACACGCCATGCTGTGGTCATCACAATTCCATTAACAGTCGCACGCGGAACTGCTCCGTGTCGCCATGGTGCCTTATGGGCTTTGGCAGCATGTCAGAAGATGAAGCAACACTCTGCCAGGATATGGCTAATGCTTTCAGAGATGAGTTTTTGATTTCTTCTGACTACCCCCTTGGCAGTTTACCGCAAAGTAGCTCAGGAACGTCAAGAAAAGAGTCGCCCGCAGATGCTCTCACGTTCTCCGCAGTGCCGACTCCCCGAAGGGGCATTGCTAATCTTGGCAACACTTGCTATCTAAGCGTTATAGTACAATTGCTGTTTGATATCCCAGAGGTGAGGAATGGAATTCTCAGAATGTGCTTCACCCCTGAGGCTGCCAGCGACGCCAACGAGGGAACCCACTTGCTGGCCGCCTCAGGGCTGGGTGAGCTGTTTGCTGAAATGGCGTTTAGTCGCAATGAAGCAGGCGCTGATGCGAGTAAGTTTGCCTCTTATCTCTCTATTGACACCACGGAGCAGCACGACGCGCAGGAGTTTTTTGCCGAGTTGATTAACCGGCTCAAGCACAAGGCAGGAGATCTGATGCAGAGGGTGTTTGAAGGAACTATAGTTTACGACCGCGGCTGCCGTAACTGCGGCCTCTCAATCGTGCGGGAGGAGCCCTTTTCGTTTCTCTCCCTCCCTGTGAAGCCTACTTTGGAAGAGGCCCTGGACACATTCCTGAGCGCCGAGGAGGTAGCGGGTTTTAAGTGCGATAAGTGCGGTGCCACAACTACTGCCTTTTCATGTCAGTACATTAAGACGCTGCCCGAGGTTATCATCATACACCTCAATCGTTTTACTTTTGACGCGGATACATTTCAGAGCCGAAAGCTGTCGTGTGGGGTGAACTTTCCCCTCGCTTGGGATTTCACATCATACATAAATAATTTGGAAAGAGGCAGAAAGGAGCTACCATCACCGCATGGGTGTAGGAAAGCTCGGGGCAGGGAGCGGTTCAGCTGCGAGCGGCAGGAATATACGCTCATGGGCGTCGTCAATCATCTGGGTGATTCTGCGGAATGCGGACACTACACGTACTATGGAAATGTTGGCGGGGCTGACGACTGGTACGTGTTTGACAATGCTATGGTGAAAAAATTAAACAGGCGCTTTCGTGGACACCGAAGTAGTTCCAATGAAGCTTACATGCTGGTGTATAAGCGACTCTCAACTCCGGAAGGGGCGGGAGCCTGTGCGCGAAACCTTACCTCCCCACCTAGTGCAGCTGTCTCTCATAGCGAGGCGTCCCACTCTTCCATCGTTTTGCCCCCGCAGCTGGTAGGACATTTGGAGCGGCTAAACAGTAACACCGAAGCGCGGTGGCTGCTGACTGAGTCCAAGCACGCTGATGCCGCGTCCTTTCTTAGGCTATGGAACGCTGTTGTGGAGAGCGTGTTCAACCAGGGCGACCTCGAGGTGGGTGCACAGAGCAGAGGTATGACGGGTGACATCAATTTGGCCGATTTTGTTGCATTCCCATCCAGCTGGCTTGAGCTTTTGGGACGGCGCCTTCCGCACTCCCTCAGCAGTGCAAGAAATTACGCTGGCACGGAAAGAAGGAGGAAGCGCTGCCGCGACGCCGGAAGCAGTGGCCTTGAATGTTTAACGCCTTTAAAGGCATCAGGTGCTGCGGATTTATTTACGGAGTCTTCCGATTCTGTTTCGTCAGCGGATGCCGCATCCAGCGCCCCGACGTGTGAGGAAAGAGATGCAATGGAAACGGTTACTCGTGCTCAAGTACTTTTGATGGCCCGCTTTTCCGAAGCCGCAGTTGCAGAACACTTCAACGACATACGCTGTCCCCATGGGAAGCTGGCCCCCTGGAGCTCATATAAACTTATATCTGTCCAGGCGGCAAGGAAAGTGGGGGAGCTGCTGTCCGCCTTCGCGTCACTTGGTTCGTTGCCAGCGACCAGTTGGCTTTCGTCTTTTTCAGGATGGCATCTTTGCGATTACACGTGCGACGCTTGTGTGCGTGCCATGTCCGAAGAGGTTATCGTGCTCAAAAACCGGTGGAATGAAGAGAGGGAATTCCACTCAATACTGCTGAAGAGGCATGGAAAAGTGGAGGGCATACAGAGCGACGTTCCCATAGTGGTGTATGATGATGAGGAGGAGGAAAGGCAAGATGATGACCATAATGAGGAGGATAGTGAGGAACAGGTGTATGTGGGCGTGTGCATAGTTGACTACTGGATGAGAGTATTTGAAGCAAATGCAAGAAAAAAGGATGTTGTTTGTCGTCAGGGTTTTACTGGGCTCTTGGCCAGCAACATGGTAGCCCCTGCTGGCAAAGTGTATGAGACTGTGGTGACCCTTCCTCCCTCTGTCTTGCTTACGTGTGAGCACAACCATCTTGCCCCAGATGCCGTTGTTCGTATTTTACCGATATCTGTTTGGTGCTATTTGCGTGAGCGCGTCACCGAGCTCTTGCAGGAAAACGATGGCATTGGCTTTGAAGGTGTAATGAGTGCCCAGGCTATTTGTGAACGTGTGGAGAACTTGCTACCTTATCTCCCTATTGACCGTGTCCTTAAGTGTCCGCAGTGCTCTGGTGATGTCTTCGACACGGAACGGAAGCAAGACATTTCCCGTGTTAAAGGAGAGGTGGAGGGGGATCTCTTTCCAACATTAATGGAAGCGAGTCGCCACGGACATCTTCCGATTGAAGAGAGATGTGCACGCCACCCAAACTGGACTGTCTGGAGCCGAAGTCTGCAGTGTTCAAAAACTCACCATGGGAGCTTGTGGGAAGGAGTGGACGCGGAGCAAACATTTGGTGTAAATGTTGACGGTTCGGTGTCGAGCGAAAACTGCACAGAACTGTCACAGCCCAATTCTCACTGTAGTCGTGCAAGTTCTATCAATTTAATAGGCGTGAGGTCCAACAGGATACGCGAAGCGGCCAAAGCACCCTTGTCCTCACCAGCACTGCTTCCCTTCACTGATACAATTGTTCTTCCTTGCATAAGACGGCTTACAGGAGACCCTCGCCACGGTCCCTTGGAGGGTTGCCGAGAGACTAATTTAATTTACGGATGCGTGCCCATGTGGTGGGTGGCCCAGTGGCGACAGTGGTGCACAGACACCAGTAGGGGATCGTCGCCTCCTCCCCTGCTTGACCACCGCGCCTTGTTCTGTCGCCACGGTGGCACTGTTCTGACGCCCGAGCTGTTGAATCCCGCCAATACCATATGGAAGCGCCAATGCAGCGCCTCCCATTTGAAGCGCGCGTGGCGGAAGGTCGTGCCCTGCTTTCCTCCCATCGCCTTTGGAAGTGCCGGCCGAACCCGCTCCTGCGACGCTGATGAGGATGTGTTTGGCGTTCCTCCAGTCTTGTTAGTGCCTCTGGAGGAGTTTGTCCGGATTGTAAAACGTTATGGCGTGAAGGATATGCTTCTGCAGTCAAATTCTGCCGCTGGTGACGTGAGTAAGCACATTAACACCAGTTGTGTGGTTCTGTTTAAAAGGCACAACACAGAGTACGCCTTTGATCCTCCTAGTTGCGAGATATGCGCAACAAGACTTCTCGCGCTCATGAAGGAGATGTCCCGCAACTTTTTTAATGGTACACTGCAAATACGTCTACACATTCGTGTGAGCAACACCTCCTTTTATGATGCAGAGGATGTTATTTCTGACGTTCAGCATGACATGACCATTGCAAACCTAAAGCTGGCAATTTCAAAGCACGTGTTTAGGGTGCACGGCTACATGCTTCCATTTAATGAAATGACCTTATCATGGGCGCATCCGCGTCATTATCACAATGCCATGGAGAACCCTGCGATGTCCGCTACCAGTGATTCCTCTGACGCTGAGAAGGGTGAGGGTATTGTTGGTTTCGGTGTCAACAAGAATACGCGTGGTTGCTATGGCACGAGAAAGGGCGATGCCTCCACTTTTATCATCGATGATGATTCGGAATCTTCTACTTCAGCCTCTCCTGAACTTGATGAGGATGGTCTGACACTTTTTGAGTGTGGTGTGTGCGACGGGGACACGCTCTCTGTAAGTGCTGTGGGGCGTGTGTTTCAAAAGGTGTCAGATGGCAGCAACAAGCGATGCATGGCCAGTGGTTCCACTGCTCAGGGCGCTTTGACAGCCCCCGGCACAACAGCAATGCGTGCCTTCTCCGTTCAGTGCCGAACACAAGAGGAGCTCAGGCGGGGCTCCTTCTCACGAAGTGGCGGCCGCTTGCATTCGCATAAAAAGAGGCCAGGTGGACTGCAGTTGATGCGGCACAACACCAGAGCACCTTCGCAGTTGGCATGCAGGGCGTGCACCTTTGTAAACCCGTCACGCCGTAAATATTGTCATATGTGCGGAACACCACTCAAGAAGGGATAACCGTTCGGTGTATATCTTTCTTTTCCTTCCCTCTCCCATTCTTTCCCACCCCCTCCCTTTGCTTCTAAAGGGAAAAACTTCGTTTTACTTCATATCCACAGACACATTTCCTTCTGGAAGTGCAAGTTATTACGTCTGGCCACGTACCTGTATATGTGAACAAGCATGTGCGCATGAAGTCACAGGAATACGGTGGACGGCATCGATGTCGCTTACTGGCAACCAAATTGAGGGCAACAATCGTGGCATGTCAGTCACTCCTTCGGTTCTAACGTGGTTGTCAAATCTACCACCCTCCACCGTGATGCAACCGGTCTCTGGTAATCAAGAGAAAACGTCCATGTGTTCTGTCCTTCATGTGCATCACAGCACCTTTCTTTCATTCTTATGCCTTCCATATTTGTATATTTTATTTCTATATTTATATGATAACGATACAAACAAAACAATCAACGGAATAAAACCCAAACAAACAATCACAACGTAATAACACTAAAGCTAATAACAATAACAACAACAACAATAACAACAATAACAATAATAATAATAATATTTAATAATACTTGTAATAAATAATTTGCCCATCTTTTTACGCCGCTTCCCCACCTCGTATTGGTGATGTGGTGCACCAATTGATGCCGTGGGTTGCTCTCGTTTCACATTGTAGTGGCGCGTGCGAGAGTTCCAATCTTCACTACATTTGTGCGCAGGAATGAGCTAACATGCGTGCTCGCGTGATGACGTGAGGTGGTGATACGCCTTCCTACATTTTATTCTCTACACGGCCCATAGAAATTATATTGTGTGCCTATTGCTGCCTCTTTGCGTCGCTCGCCTTGTGAAAGTCAGGCAGTTGGTACCGCTCCGTTGTGTGCTGCTCGTCCCGTTCCTTATGGCCCCACCCGGGAGCATCAAAAAACAAAACAACAAGAGGGTGGCCGTAAAAAGCAACTTCATCCCACGTCGGCACTCCCTTCCCAAAAGAACTACCCGCCACTATGCAGAAGCGCGCGAGCGACTACGCGTTCACACTTGGGCATGCAGGCAAACACACACACGGTCTTGAGTGTGGGCCTCACAACGCAAGAGTGGCACTGAGGGGCGCAAGGCCGCAATTCCGTTATCAATCCATACTTCACCTTTGGTCACATGCATATTATTCTTTCCCTTGTTTTTTTTTTTTTTTCCCTTCTCTATTTTACTTTTTACTCCCTGGCCACGCAGCTCAGTCGTCACACGCTGGTTATTCATCGACACTGTTATTGCATAGCTAGTGTGTGGCTTTATTATTATCATTGTTCTTTCACTAGGCGTATATCATTCACACGGGTAGTTCTGTTTGTTTCCTTTTCTTGTGCGTCACACCCGTTTTTCTTCTGTATATTTTCTTCTCCCCCTTACCCCCTTGTTGTTTGTGTTGCTGCTTTTGCTTCACACGCGGGCCACTTCACGCTTTTCTCTTTATTGCCACATGTTTCTCGCCCGCTTCAAAATTGTACAATTGACCCCACTTCTCTGTAGGAGCTCAGCGTGTTTTTTTTCTTTTTTGAAAATGAAAAATAAATAAATAAATAAAAATTCAAACCAAAACTTCTAAAAAAATAACAAACAAACAAACGAAAATAATTTGATATTATCATTTCCATGTTGTGCTGTGCCAGTCGGCAAAGGGAAAAATGCCGAGCGATATTTGCTGTCATTGCCCTGGACGCATGCACGGCAGAACTACTTGCTTTACCCGTTTCTAAAGCTCCTCATGGAGAGGAGTGCGTGTGCTATTTTGTTACAGAGCGCCCAAACAGCAGCAGCAGCGCCGCGTTTCTGTGGTGCACACATGGCTGCACGGAAAGTGTCGAGCGAGGGGTTCATTGGTGAGTTAGCACAACTCGGCCATCAAAAGTGTTCAGGTGGAAGTTACGTAGGTGTGGGGAACGAAGAAAAAAACGAATAAATAACATTTTTTTTTTTTTTTTGGCCGTGGCGGTGGGCGAACAACAGCAGTGCGCAGGGCTTCGAGTTATTTCAGTACGGGGCACCCAAGTGTGGCCTGGTCGCGCGTGCCCTTCACTTTTTGCGTTCCTTGGCTTCATAGGCACGTATTTTTATACCCCTCCACACAACCACCAGCTCTTTCGCGTCTCTTGGCCCGCACGTTTGTTCTTCCCTTTTCGGTTTCTTTTCTGTTTTGAACCAACTCCCACCCCACGGCGAGAGGGGTGTACGCTTTTCCCCCCTTTTTCTTTATCGCTTCGCCTTGTTGCTGTTTTTTTTTTTTTTTTTTTTTTTTTTTTTTTTTTTTTTTCTGCTCTAATTATATAGCCATGCGTGTGAGTAACGCTCGTTTCATGTAACACCTCTCCCCCTACTTTGCCTGCCCGCCTCCGTCACACCAACTTGACAACGGCGGCCGCTCCCTCCTCCCCGTCACCCCCTCAGGGGAAATAAAGTAGTGACGAGGGGAAAAAGAAGAGGAGAGGGAGAGGAGTGTGGGACAGCGCCACTTCATTGTTGGCAGCGACGATGATGAGGTCCCCGTTTATCAGACCTCTCGTTGTGTTTGTACATTTTGTTTTTCCCCCTTCCCCTTCCCCTTCCCCTTTTCATATTTTTTACTTTTGACCCGCCCCCCAAAAAAAGAAAAAGAGGAGGAGAGAAAATGAAAGTAGAAAAAAAAATTTGTTTTTTCTTTCGAGTCGCAGTTGTTATTAGTGTCCGCCCCACCATAGCACGAGGAACAAACGTCGGTGTTTTAAGCAGTTGTGCGCACCACCTCGCTTCCCTTCTTTCTTTCTTTCTTCTTTTCTTTTCTATTTATTCGACACCCGCCCACCACATTTTGTTTCCATAAGGTCCATTTTTTTTCTTTTTTCTTCTTTTTTCGTTGCTGCTGCCGCTGTTGCGAATGACAAAAATTTCAAAGAAGGTCAAAATATAAATAAAACCAATCAATAATTTTTATTTTAATAATAGTAATAATAAACAATTGTACTTTTGTTTGTTTGTTTGTGTGTGTGTGTGTGTGTGTGTGTGTTTCTGATTGGCTATGGCCGGGCCCTGTTACATCGGCTGCGTCAAACAGCCGGCTAACTGGTGAGGTATAACAACGACAACGACAATAATAATAATAATAGTAATAAATTGAAAGGACCAAAAACTCACTGCAACAAAAGTTGACGGCGCATGAAGTTTTTGTCACTGAGCAGAGGCAGCAGCAGTCGTGGTGGCTCCTGAAGAGCGGGCGGACGGGCACCAAGCCTTCCCAAGTGACTGTGCTACTGTGATCAGCCTCGTTGTTGTCGTTGCTTTACCTTGTAGCGGTTGTTTGTTTTGTTTATGACTGTGGCGCTTTCAAAAAAAAAAAAAAAAAGTAAAATGAAATTTTGTTACGTCTCCTCCTCCTCCTCCTCCTTCTTCTTTGTGCTCATTTATGTGCGCGTGCCAGTTGTACTGTGCGACGAATCACAATTGAAAGGGGAAAACCATCACCAAAACCCATTTCAGTTCACTTCACTTTACTTCATTTTCACCCGCTTTTGCTCTAACACACTTCTTTCTTGTTGGTATCACCGTTTCTGTTTCTGTTTCTTTTTTTTTCTTTTAATAGTCGCTTATTATCATGTGTTGTTATACTTGCAAAACAACTGACTGTGTCACTTTATCTTACACCAATGCGCATGGACGTTGTGTGTTTTTCACCCAATCCTGTTCTTTATTGTTTTTTATATATTTTGCACACATAAATAAATATATTTATTTATTCATTTATATATGTGCTGGATTTGCTTGAGAGAAAATTTTAATTTTGTTGGGCGTGGCTTGCGCCGCCCCCTCCCGCCTACGCCCGCTGCACATTCTCCTCGCATGTCTTCCACCTCCCCTTTGTTGGGGCGGGAGGGGACGGGCGTGGAGGAACTTGCGCTTTAGCGGGGAATGCCGCAACACTGCGGCGTCGGAGTGAAATTAACTGTAAAATAACGATGATGAAGGAAATTACCACTCCAAATCGTCACTTTCCAGCACCCGTTGTGGTAAAGGGGCCTTGCTGTTGCCAAGAAGACGTCTTTTTATTTCTGTTTTGTATCTCTCGCCTGCATTTCAAAACGTTCTTTTTTTTCCTTTTCCTTTTCCTTTTCTTCCTGTTGCCGTTGTTGTTGCCTTTCACCTTATCTCCATCATGACAGGTTTCACGTTGTAAACTCGAAGCTCCATTGTGGGAACTGGAAGCGCTTAACAAAGACCATTGGTATTGGGCACACACGCACACGCGATCTTCCGGCGGAAAAGGGCATCAGAGGCCTGAATAAAAGTGAGAGCGAGCGAGAGAAGGGGTAAGGGGGAAAAGATCAATAGTGAACAGCTTGCCAATGGTGCGAATTGAGTTGCCGACACTTGTGGATTGCCACGTTCACTTTCGTGAGCCCGGTCTCGAATATAAGGGTGATATGCAAAGTGAAGCGGCAGCGGCGCATGCCGGTGGTATAGGCCTCGTGTGCGATATGCCAAACACTTGCCCACCCACTCAAACTATCGAGGCGCTAGCGGACAAGGTAAGTCGCAGCAAAGTTAGTCAGTCTGTGTGCGACATTCGCTTCTTTTTCGGCGCCACGTCACATGAACACCTCCATGAGCTGGAGGCACTGTGGACTCGCCCAGAGCACGCCCACCTGAAGTCTCGTTGCGTAGGTCTTAAGCTCTACCTTGATAATTCCACTGGAAATTTAAAGAGCAGCGAGGAGGTGGTGGAGGCTGCCTTTGATTTGTGTGGTCGTCTCGGGATTACGCTCGTCGCCCACTGCGAGCACGCAGGGCACAATGATGCTGCTGCTGCTGCTCACACATACACTGAGCCGGCCTCACACTCTTTGCGTCGTCCCGCCATTTCCGAGGTGGTAGCCATTGAGCACGCAATTGATCTTGCACGTAAGTATAAGACTGCACTTCACATTGCGCACTTGTCAACCGCCGGTGGCGTGGAGTGTGTGCGGAAGGCACGCGCGCTAAACAGTGGTACCAGTGACGCGGTGCGTGTGACTGCTGAGGTGGCACCACACCATCTATTTCTCACCACCACCGACTACAGCGATTGTGGTGCACGTGTCAAAATGAATCCACCTTTACGCACAGATGACGATTGCGAGCGACTGTGGGAGGCGGTGCTTGATGGCACATTGGACTGCGTTGCTACTGATCACGCACCACATACGCTGGAGGACAAAAGTGACCCGTCCAATCCCCCGAGCGGCGTACCGTCTATTGAAGTCATCCTGCCACTTCTTCTTACTGTTTGTGCCGGCCGCTGGCCACACCCAACGTCCCCCATGCCAAAGGCCCTCCAAAACAGAAAGCTAACTATAGAGGATATCGTGCGACTCATGCACACAAATCCGAATCGCATATTCGGTCTCGGCTTGTCTGGGGAGAGGAAGCGTTCGGTTGACACCAGTGTAGAATGGATCGTGGATGAGTCGAAACTCAAGTCGAAGTGCGGGTGGTCCCCTTACGCCAACTGGCATCTTGTCGGGAAGGTGTGCGAGTCGTAAGGTGGCGTGCGGGCCAGAGAGGCCACCGAGCATGAAACGGAGGTTGGCCGCGGTATGGGAGAGAAAGAGCGACGTTTTACAGGCGGGCACTGTCGTCTTCGTTCGGCCAGGGGCATGTTTCAGCATCTCTACTGCTAAGGCAATGAAAGCGGACTAATGAAACAGCAGGTGGCGCATCGACCTAGTTTTCCATCATCCTTCCACACGGCCTCTATCCGCTATTTTTCTCATTGAGCGGATTCCTGTGCGTTTTTAGCTTTCCATTTCTCTCTTTGCCGTGAAGTAAACAACAGTCGTGTCCTCCCTGATAGCCGCGGCATTTTCCCCTCACTTTCGATTTCTTTTTAAAAACAACAACAACAACAAAAAAAACAAACTGAAAAGGGACAAGAAGTTTATATTTCAAAATTGTCTGCCTGTAGCGATTGGGACAAGCTCAGGATTTCTTGTGTTTTCGTGTGTAGTGGAGACGAAAATGGGAGCTATTGAAAGGGTGCGCGTTGACCCTGTTGTCGTTAAACAAGCAAGGTAACGTATCATTCTGCCAAGTGGCGTTCGAGTGTCTCGCCCCAGCCCGTGGGCCCCTCGCACCGTACTGCAAAGCGCTTGCTGCGACCTCACGGCTGAAGTGCAACACCCTTGCCGTCGAGCTACGTTACAGTTCCTCATTGGCCCATCAAGAGTACCTCCGTAGTGCGCAGACAGACGTGCGCTGCGCATTCTACAGCTGAACCGACTCTACTCCAAGGCATCGTGGACACGCAGGCGTGCATGCTGGATGTGGAGCTCTACCTGCTGTCCCTGGCGAAGGAAGTGTTGGTGGCGTGCCCACATCAGACACCCCCCAAAGCGCATATTCACAGCCTTGGTAGACCAGTGTAGGAACTTTTACAGTCTTTTATGCGACAAGTGTTGCACCGTTTCTTTTTCTTGCTGGTGATAGGGATGTTGAGTGCGTGTGTGCGACAGTTTGGCTGCTGCGAACGAAGCCTGGGCCATGCTCGTATGCGGGGTTATTTGAAGCGTCTTGAGCCTTTTAGTGGCACAATGAGGGGCACTGCTCGGACGAGTGGACGGAGTGACGTACCTTTTCACTACTCCCATCTCTATCTAACCCGCTCTCGTTCTTAAGTTCACTTAATCGTCGCAGTATCGTTATCTTCTGTGCACAAGTTTTCTTTTTTAATTTTTACTTTGTGCACACAAAAAGATGTAATGTTTTAGTGGGTGTGCTGTTTAACAATCGTGCGTTAGTGTCATCACACACTGCTTTCCTCTTATTGCGATTCTGTTGGTGATTTAGTCGTCTCTCGTTACGTTGCTGGGACTCCCTGAGGACGCTGTGACTGGCATAACGAGAAAGTTTGTCCTGTAAGTCCTCAGTTGTCTTGCCGCCCGTCAGTAAATTATTAGCCTTGCTTGACCGGGCGGCTGAATGCAGCTGAACGTAGTCATCCCCTAACGGTGTTCGTTTGAACGCCATTCCGCGAGCTGCTGCCAAAATTCTGCTTCCCCTTTCACGACACAGCGCCTGCCACATTGTTGTCCGGCACTGACGTTGGTACGCCCGCCTCCACGCATCGTGTTTTACCGAACGCGAATGCCATGGCACCGTTCTGTTGTCACCACATTTCATGGGGGGAAGGAAGGGTTTAAAAGGTGATAATAAAACTGGAGGCATCGTTTCACACAGTTTAGACCCGCTCTTTCGTACTGGACAACGTAGCTGCACTCACAGACTCGGTGCCCCTTCCCCCTGCCGAAAAAAGATGATAAAAATCGCTACCACGTTTACTAGCTACACTCGATACTCTGTTGCTTTATTTTGCCTTATTTTATTTTGTTGTCGTTGCAATTGCTTCTTGGCTTATAATTTGTGCTAATGGGGCTGTGGAGTTGTGGTACAGCACAAGACTGTTGATAAGCAAGGTCACTGCAGGGGGGTCGGTATTAACACGGGTCGTAAGTATTTAGTTGAAGGAAGTGCTGTGAGTTGCTTGTACTGGCCTCAGCAATGGACTTGGTTTTCCCTGTCTTTGTGCGAGCCTCCGATAGTGCCCCTTCCTTGACACCGCCTGAGCCACAAAAATCTCTCTGGCAGCTTGTCATCGAGGCCGGTCCAGACGATACGCTGCAACGACCTACCAGCCATGCGATGGTGACTGGTCACTACACTGGAAGGGAGGGGGATGGCTCCAGAGGTGAAGGGGAAAGTTCTGAGGCTGCGATTACGGCTGCCACTGTGCCGCTCTCCACCCGCAGTTCCTGGGCCCCACCCTCTTACATGGTAAAGAATCTCATGGCGCCAGGATTTGTTGAGCGGTTCTGCGCTATGCATGGAATTGAATGCTCGGCACAAGTGCCGCCTCCTCCATGTCTTCGCCTTGAGGACCTTCAATTGCCCCCTTTTATCGTGAAGCGCCTTAGAGAGCAGCTGCGGCAAGACGATGGTCGTCCCTGGGCCAGCACGAAGGCCGCGGATAAGCCAAGGCTGGAAGAGTTGAGGGAGGTCGTGTTCGGTAAGATGCAAGAGGCCCATGATAGCGCAGTAGCTGATAATAAAATCGCGGGAAATGCAAAATTAGACGAGGCGCAAAAGCACGAGGATTGTGAAGTGACACTCACGGCGATACAACAGTTGACGCTAACTTCTATGCTTTTAGGTCATCACACAGTGACCATTGCGCCATGTAAGGCTGGAAAAAAGACGGCCTCTCTCTTGGCCACAGCTGTGCTTTTGCTTTCACGGGAAATGTGCGACCCAAAAGCCGAGTCGCCTAAATCGCACCGAGATGAAACTGAAAGGGAGCACGGTGTGGAGGAGCAGATGAACGTACGGAAGGCACTGCACTCCGTAAGCTCGAAGGCCCCTTGTGCTGTGATTCTTGTCGGTAGCTATGGTGAAGTGCATCAGTGCAGCCAGTGGTTGCAGAATGTTTTCACAGCTGATGCTTTCTGCTTGGTGACTTTTAGACGCGGCTCCGCGGAGCTGGTGCCGTTGCCAAGACACGTTGATCCGTCTTTTGCCTGTACGGCGTCAGCAAGTGCGGGGATGCCCACTCAATCAATTTCAATGACAAGAGTGTCCCCATCTCTAACACTTGATGCTCTCCACGAGTGCAAGTCCCAGTCATTTTTTTTCAACGACGAGCAGTCGCAGAAGACTGCACAGAGCGAGAGGTGTGGCACTCAGCACGCATCGCATCGCACAGAGCGCAAGAGAAGTCGAGAAATGTCTCCAATTGTCTGTGATTACGGTTGTAACGGGCGTGGGCGTAGTCACAGCAGGGAGCGTGAACGTGAGCTGGGCAGGGAGTACAGGCGTGGGCGTAGTCACAGCAGGGAGCGTGAGCTGGGCATGGACCGCAGGCGTGGGCGCAGTCACAGCAGGGAGCGTGAACGTGAGCTGGGCATGGCAGCAGCAGGGAGCTGGCTGGTAGAGGCGTGGCAGTCACAGCAGGGAGCGTGAACGTGAGCTGGCGGGCAGGTGGGAGTACAGCAGGGCGTGGGCGCAGTCACAGCAGGGAGCGTGAACGTGAGCTGGGCAGGGAGTACAGGCGTGGGCGTAGTCACAGCAGGGAGCGTGAGCTGGGCAGGGACCGCAGGCGTGGGCGCAGTCACACCAGGGAGCGTGAACGTGAGCTGGGCAGTCGTGACCGCAGGCGTGGGCGCAGTCACAGCAGGGAGCGTGAACGTGAGCTGGGCATGGACCGCAGGCGTGGGCGTAGTCACAGCAGGGAGCGTGAACGTGAGCTGGGCAGGGAGTACAGGCGTGGGCGCAGTCACAGCAGGGAGCGTGAGCTGGGCAGGGAGTACAGGCATGGGCGCAGTCACAGCAGGGAGCGTGAACGTGAGCTGGGCATGGACCGCAGGCGTGGGCGCAGTCACAGCAGGGAGCGTGAGCTGGGCAGGGAGTACAGGCGTGGTCGTAGTCACAGCAGGGAGCGTGAGCTGGGCAGGGACCGCAGGCGTGGGCGTCACCGTAGCTCGAGTTCCGAAAGCCGCCGTCGTAGAAAACGCAGCATCTCGCCCATTGACCAGAACGACAAATGGAGATACCGGCGACGTTACTGTCCTGCTTCCCTTGATAAAGGACGTGATAGTGATTACTATCACGACACTGAACGACACGATGCTTCCTACCGTCTTCCCCGCTCTAGGAGTTATGAAAGACAAACCGAAAGCTGTAGCAGGTACGAGCGTCGCCTGCACAGAAATAAATCTCCCCTTTCCCGTTCCGCCTCACGTAACGGCTCAGTAGGTCCCTGTGCAGCCAAAAGCGTACATGTTAGCGAAATGGGTCAGTTGTCTCGTCTGTGTCAGCCTCCTTCTGCTGCAGGCGCGCAAGTGCATGCAGCAGGTCATTCTAACGCAGAAGTGCTGCTCGGAGTCGGAGCCGTTACGGAACAACCAACTGAGAATCACGAAGTTGTTCCCTGCTCTTTGCAGAGGAGCGTTCCAGTTCTCATTGCAACACACCAGGCTTTCATTGAGGCGCTGCAGTCAGTTCACGGAAAGGCAGAAGCGTTACCAATCGAACGTGTTCGTGTCTTTTGTGTAACTGACGCAGACCGCGTCGCCCAGCCAAACTCACAGGCCGAAGTCCCCGCCTCGTGGTGGATTTCCCTTTCTAATTCAGTGGACGTTGATTGCCAGTACCTCATTTCCTCTGGGCGCATGTATGAAGAGGTTAACAATTGGCTGCGGGACACTCTCATGCGAGGATCACCTGATGTTGTGAATCGGTATCGTCAGCGGGATGATACTGCGTGGTTTGGTGTCCAGCACTCGGTTGATGTTGTGAATGTGGAGGTGGACACAGCGTGCGGGCAGCAGCGAAAAATGTACGAATATGTTGAGGAAGCGAAGCTTAAACGACTCGCCGAGATTATAATGCGACATTTTGCTACGGCTAGCGGTCGTACTTCCACTGAGCTCATGGCCCGTTCCGTTGATAATGTCACGGACTCGAACCTCACAACTGCGACGACAAAGGGCATTGCTATCATGGTCTCTTCACGCAAGGAACAGGAGGTAGTATTATCCCGACTACTGACCCTGCTGCAGGATCGATTTGGCTTTGTTCGCTGCACGTGCAGTCTGGAGGACTTCCAGCGAGGCAGCGCTGACGTGTTGATAACTTATGACTGGGCGATCCTTGTAGCCCATGAGAGCAGTAAGGCAAGCGGGGTAAAGTCAAGTAGAACTGAGAGCAGTATTACTGGGCCACTGCGCTTTCCTACAATGGTCGTTAACTACGGCTTCCCCCGCGTTTTCCTTGAGCCGGGAAAGGAAGAAAGTCTGTTGGAATGCCTTGTAATGCGCACCCGTGCGCTTCTCAAGGGTTATGGAACCGCGGAGGGTACTATAAGACGGACGAACCAAACGGGACCCTCACCTGATTCTGGAAGTCCTATGGTTGCAACTAAGTCGTCTGTGTTGACACTGCTGACTGAGCGGCAGGCGTATGGGAGGCTTGGGCGGCTGTTTGTGCAGCGAGCGCAGGCGTTGGCAACTCCTTGAGTTATAACTGTGCCGCACACGTGAGGTGCCGATACACTTGATGGTCAAGAACTGTGCGGCCAGGTGCGCAGCAGACAAGGGGGCCCCTCGTCGTTTTCCTCTCTTGCCAAATCACAATAGACGCTTGTGGGAGAGCAACCACGTGAATTTCCATTTCCCCCTCAAGTGTTAAGTGAAGCTTCATTCCACGTGGCCTTTTGCGTGAATTTCCCATGATATGGAGCAGTCTCAGTTGCCAAATGTACCTGTCACAGCACTACGTATGCCTCGGTACGTTACCAGGCTTGAAGCATTTCCACTCCTTTCTTCTATTACCAAGCTCTACGTAACTTAGGTGAGTGAGGTGGCTCATGTCTTTGAGGACCACGGTTGTCCTTTTGCGGGCAGCTGGACAGGGGCCGCCTGCTTCAAAGGCGTGGCTAGGGCGGCTTACTTCGTGGTATCCACGAGGCGGCGGCGAGTTTATCGGGGATATCCTCGCTGGACACAGTGCCTTCATCGCGGACCAGGCGCGCAGGTTCAATGTGTCAACTGCGCGACACTTCTCACTAGTGGAGTCGCTCACCATAACACCGCTCTTCGCGCTCGCGATAGTACATTACTTCTCTTGTTTTCTTCTCTTCCCAAGAAGAGAGAAGACATTAGCGATGCTGATGGACGAGCTCACGCGAAAAACTGCAATGCAGCAAAAGTGGCACAACGTACTCGTCGAAAAGTCCCCTGCAGATGCGGTGGCGTGGCGAGTGGCTATGTTAATTTCCCAAATCACCTTATTTCCTTTCTTTATCCTTTTATCGGCAATTGCTCCCCAGCTGACGCACGCGACGTTGGAACGGACGAACAATATATTGTACCAAAAGTACGCTTCCATAAGCGCACACTCTCCACCGTTTGTAGAGAAGTCTATGAATGACGTCCGTGAGGCGGCTGCCTTTCACAGCCAGCAGCTTGGTATCGCCACTGATTACACTGCAGGAGTTATTGTCATTCTGCTCGTTTTGTATCTCTGCTGGTAATGGCTACTGGGATGAGCAGCGGCCCGAGAACCGGAAAAGCGGGGGACAGTGAGGGGGCACTGCTTCATAAAACCACGCGCCATCTCCTTGGGGGCCGTATTTTTACTTGCTGTGTAATTTATTTTTATCGTGGTTCAAGCTCGCATACCTCAGGTTGCACGCCTTATTGTCGTAGTGCTCAGGCACGTAAGAGCAGTAAGTGACCTCAAGCTCAAAGAGACACGAGCACGATTATTTTACTTGGAGCACACATTTCTCCTGGTTGTTGTGCGTTGATTGTTTCCCCTCTAGTACTGCAACTGTTGCTGTCCGTATATGATGTGATAACCTCAGACGACTCTACGCTTTTATTGTCTTGTCCAGTGCGATTCGCCCTGACGTTTGTAGCCCCGTGGCATCCCTCTACGACGCTGACGAACCCCATGCCCTCACACTGTTGACACTTGTGTGCGTGTGTGTGTGTGTGTGTTCGTTTTTACTTCCCATATCCCCGCACGTTTTTCCACATGCGTGGAAAAAAAAATATTTCATGCTTCTTCATTTCTCGGTGTTCGTTACCATCACACATGCATGCGTCTAGTTAGGTTGTGCCAGTGATACAGCTGGTACAAATGGCAGCGAAGAAGCAGGTGAAGAAGCAGCGTGTTCGTTTGACAAACAAAGCCGCTGAAGCACTGCGATTTTCAACAATCCGTGTACCAGCCAAAGGGGATGCGCGACCAAAAAGCACTGATATTGAGCGCGTGTTCGAGGAGCGAGCGGCTTCTGGCGTGCCGAATGTTGGGGACGCGGGCGTGAAGGACCGGCAACAGAGTGGGCGTGGTGTGGGCGAAGGGGAGCGACTCTCGTCTTCAAATGCCTTTGATCCCATTGCAAGTGACCCCATGTTTGTCATTGTGCACAAGTCCAAGTACTGGCCCCCGCCTTCTTTGGACGAGCTCTACGCCTCGGCTGGCGTTGAGAAGATGGCCGGCGATGGGTTCGACTCTTATGACCGCCGCGAAGATGACCAACTGGCGCGACGGAAGCACACGAAAATAGTACGTGGTGAGCTTAACCACCCGCGAGGCAAGCCACGGCAGAACACGCTGCTTAAGTTGGAGACCAGCAGTGACGAAGATAATTCCAAGGAGAATTAGGTTGGTGACGCTTTCTTTCCTCTTGTGGATGCCAGGTGGTGGCGCTGTGAACTTGAGGGAAGGTTTTCTACAAGGTGTGGTGGGACTATTTTGCAGCCCAAGACGTTATCAGTTTCACTGCCTGCTGTGGGCTCGCTGCCTATCGCATCCTACACATGTGTGTGCCTCAACTAATGTGGACTGCGCAACACTGGATCATTTTGCTCACACATTCCCTAACAGAAGATAAGCTTCCAATTACCCTAATGGGATGAGCAAGGGTGACACAAGGAAGTTATGCTTCGATTTCTTCCTCGGTTTATGCACATGGACAACGAACAGGGTGTTTAGTCGTGTAAGTTTGGTATAATATACTTCAAAGAAAAAGAGGTGGAAAAAAAATGTGAACCAATCCCGCCTTGTACGCGAGGCAACAGGACCTTGGGAGTGGCTACCCCTCTGGTCGAAACAGATCGCTGCCGTGAAGCTACAAGCAGAACGGTGCGGATATCTTTTTGAAAATTTTTGTTCTCCTTTTACCTTTGCCTCGGTTCATTTTGTGAGAAGCCAGCGACCACAGGAGGGGAGAAAATTCGTTCGGTGTGTTGTTTTTGGGTACCATTAGAAGACAAATTGTCGATCTGTTAGGTATCTGTCGCCCGGGTACATTTCTTCTGTAGCAAGCGCGCTTGTTCGAACCGTGGGGAGGAGGGCCGCTGCCAGGGAAGGCACCTCGAACAAGAACAAGAACAAGCTGGGAGTGGTTCACTTGCGAGTGGGAACAGGGCACAATGAAATGCTGAGGTTTTGTGCCTTACGTTGTTGTGCCTTTGAGAAGCTCGTGCGTTACAGCTCCAACTTCCTTAATGAGCTGATGGAAGCTGAGAAGCGTGTCTGCGCGCCGCCGGACGCGTTGAACTGTCACATACCCCCCTTACCCACGCGTTCTGCAGCCCCTGCTGCTTTGGCCTCTAAACCCGTCTCGACGGAGTGGCTGGGTGCGTTGCTTAAGAATGCCGATACCGCGCGGTGTCTGCAGCGTGCACCGGCGGATTCCTCTGAGCTTCGAGCGTCGCTTATTATCGCGTTAATGAAAGGCGCGCAGAAAAGCAATTCTATTATTAACACAATGGACGGCCACTCGGTCTCAATGCTTGAGAAGAGTGTCGTGGATGCAGTTGCGGCACTGTTGGGATTGCCTCAGCGTTTTATGTGGTGCCACGCGAACAGAGGCGAATGTAGCCAAAGTGAAGATTACTGCGGGGTCACTGAAGATACTCATTCTTTTCAGTGTGGCTCGCGTGTGTCTGCCACACTTGACAGGGGGCTTGTGGCACTTGGTAGCAAATACAGAGATTTCACCGGAGGTGGTGGAGGAGTGCTCCACAGCAGTTCGCTTGAAAGTCTAATTGTACTGCTCACAGCGGCGCGTGCCGAGGCATATGCTCGTTACATAAGTGTGCAGTTCAGCAGCCCGGATGATGAAGCTCGGGTGGCGCAACGACTTGCTATTTACTGCACCGATCAGTGCCAGCCACTTTTAACGCAGGCTGCACGTTGCGTGGGTATTCGGCATGTACGCACACTACAAACAGTCTATTCTCCAACAGTTCATAATTATCCAATGCCTGTAGATATGCTCAAAATGGCACTGGCGGAGGACGTTTCACACGGTCTTTACCCGCTGATGGTTTGCGGCGTATTTGGTTCCTCGGTTGTCGGCGCTGTGGATCCGCTTGAAGAGCTTGCAGACCTGTGTAGCAAACTGAAGCTGTGGTTTCACATTGACGCTAGTCACTCTGGCCTCGTGCTGATGACTTCCCCCACACGCGAAGTGTCGTTTGAAGATAGGGCGCGGGTTGATATCGATGGGAGTGCAGTGCCAGCTACGGTCGTGCCCCTTGATGAGGTGTGGGCGCGGCACACAATGAGTTTTAGTCGTGCAGCGCTACAGGCGAACTCTATTCACATTAATCTCTCAACATCTTTCGCCCCAGTTTTGCTCTCCACGTCGCCGGCGTCGCTGTTATATTTTGCGTCTGTGGCAAAGGTAAGTGCAGCTCTTGAGTGTGTAAAAAATGGAAACGAGGCGCGCGCGAACGTCTGGTGCACACCAAAGTTAACTGCAGCAGCTCAAGACACGGCGCGACTCCGACTAGAACCACCAAATGCGCATTCCGCAGAACTTATTCGTCTTGCTTTTGTATTGCAGCAGGAAGATGAGTCACAACTCATGCGTGTGGTACAGGCACAGCAAGCCGCCATGGCGTATCTTCAGCAGCGGCTGCGCGCGGATGGTCAGTTTGACTGTTCTATTCACGCTGCATGCTTTGGTATGGTTGTGTTTCGTTGGCTCACTCGCGCAGATGAAGAGACGGAAGCGTTGATGTGGTGCTGGAAAAAAAAACTCAGCTCACGCACCACAGAGCACACTATGGAGGGTAGGAAGGTGTTGACGTTCTCCTCACGTATCACTCTGGGTCTGGTTCGTGTGCAGCGGCGACTGCACATTTGTGTGGGTCTCTCCGACGGAATAGGAGGTGACGGGGACCGTGATGCTGTACTCAAGCAGGGCGACGTGGATCTTCTAGTGGAAACGCTGAAGGATGCTGTGATTTTGATGGAAAGTGAAAGGAGCATCTGACTTGTGCGGCAGATGGGGAAGTGGATCATAGAGAGCGCGTTTGTAAGAACTCGGTGCACCGTTTGTGTGTCCTTCTCAACACTTTGGTGGCGTAAGGTGCGAAGGGTGGCCACCGCTTAGGAGAAGAGTCGAGTTGCAAGTCGATTGGGGGTCTGGGGAAAGTAGTTGTGTGGACTTGTAATCCCACACTCGTGCTGTGATTTTTAGTTGTGCCTGTTGTTGCTTTGACTGCAGCCAGAGCCCTTCACTGAAAGATTTGCCACAGTTGACTTATCGGGGCTACACCGTATATCAATCGTTTGCAGCGCTGCTTGTTGTAGTCTCATTGCTACTGCGGTGAGTGGCAGCCAAAATTTTTACGTTTCGTTCTCCTCCAGTTCGCCCCCCTTTCTGTAGAAAGTGATGTTGTTTCCTTAATGCTTTTCTGCTGCGTGTGATTGCTCTTGATGTTTCCCTTACAGCTTGCTGCCACTGGATGTTGCTCCTAACGATCTCCTCTCGTTCTTCCTTTCAAACCTGCTACATATATTTATATTAACCCCATTCTTCTGCGAGAAGGCAGCGAACGAGTTCGAGAGTATATTAGTGATTGTGGTTTTATGCACTGCGGGGTTGTGACACGTGCGGCCCCGCTATGTCCGAGTTACATCCTTCGTAATACGCCACTTGCCACAACTTGGGGTCCGCAGGCGAAACCAGCCACCCAAGCACACTCGAGGGGGTCTGCTCCTCTGCGCCAGTTGGTGTGTGCCTCGACGCTTACTACATCAGTTTCGACCGGCCCTGGGCGTCGTGTAGGTGCACTGGACAGTCATTGTCGTCTCACCACACGTGGGTCCTCCCCTGACAGCTGCACCCCAATGACAGGGCGGCAATTTGATGTGTTCGAGGGCAACAACAAGCAGGCGTGGCTTGACCTAAAAACAGGCTGGTGCCATCTATGTCAGGAGCCGCTCGGGGCCACCATGGGCGTTCACATTGGTGATAGGGATCACACGAACCTTCAGTTCTTTCTTTTTCTTTACGCAGCTCATAATCGGCGGTGGATATGTGAGGACGCGCTACGGTCGTGCTTCGCAGCCGCTCCCAGCGTACATAGCTACGCAACACGACACATCACCTGGGATCATCTGCACGTGATGGATGACGCCATGCGCCGTGCTGAGCTGGAGGCTCTTCTCTTTCACTTGTCCCACCCGCCCCAGCAGGCGCTTTCGCATGTACTGCAGGGCCGTAGTCCTTTTGGATTCTGGTATAGTGGGGAACGCATGTGGAAGCTGCGTATATCCCGACTGGTGTCTCAGGTGTTTCCGCCAATGTCCGCTGGAATGATGACGAACTTCACACAGAAATGCTGGGGTCGCAGTAACGGCGAGCGAATGTACGACGCACTTCGATTGCAACGTATCAAAGCCTATTACGGTTGGCAGCCATACGAAAGCAAAGAAAAGAAAGCGTTCTTTGTTCGTCAGCTTCTTTGGGAGCTGCTTTCCGTCGAGGTGCGGGACGAGGTGGATGAGCTTACAAAGCACATGGTGGATCTGGCGCTGCAGCGCATGGCTTTCGAAATGGTGTTTTTGCAGTCCATGGAGTATATGCACAGAGTGCAGTACGTATATGAGCTTCTGGGCCGGCCCTCGTTGGACGAGCTTGCGGGCATGAATTTGCTCTAGTACATGCACACGTGTTTTTATGGCACGGTGGTGCGGCTTGCCCAGCGCCATCTCGAGAAGTGTTGTGCACCACTACGCGGGAGGTGGCAGCGTATTTCCATTCGGGGTTATCTCGTTTTTGTCCACCTGCTTCCCTTCCCTTCCTTCATCCCCTCTCCCGGTAGGCGGACGCTCGTACTGTTCATTCCCTACACCACAGTGCCTCCACCAAAAAGCTTGAGGGACGGCACAAATTCACACGCGATACTTCTCTGCACATACGCATCTAGGCACTCATCACGTCCGTAACAACAACAATAATAATAATAACGATAATAATAATTGCTTTCAAGCGCACAAACGCTTACAGTTGCTTCTTTCCTTTCTTGCTTCTCCATTGTTACCTTTGCAGCTTAGTGAACTCTGATTTTGCAACATGCCTGCTTTACGGCATCATACACATCAAGATAAGGGCCCGTGCACAGTAGTCAATCCGTCAGTTAATTAGTTGACTAACTGATTGATTAGTTGAGCAACTACTAAGTCACATTGACAGCACGACAGCAGGCGAAAAAAGGGGTGGGGGTGTGGAGGTGCGGTGGGCAATTCCACTTAGTCTCCACGTACTTGCACCCCTCTCCCTTTTCTACCGTCTTTGTCTCACCTCATCAAAGCCACAGGTATCGTCCGCACTACTGGCAAAACCGTCAACTGCTTACGCGTTATATCTGAACTTGAAGTCCGCTCAAAAAATTTTGTCATTGCTTTCCCTTTCGTTCTCTCTCTTTCTCTTCGCGTGTGTGTGTGTTGCCCGCTCGTTAGTTTTTCGTAAGAAGGAGCCAAAAGTGTAAAAGTACACTTGAGGGACAAATAAGAGGTTTGGAAACGAAAGATTAAAAAAAAAAAAAAAATTGTAAAAGGTGTGTTAGTGTTTAGGAACAATCGCTTATTTGAGCTTTGTGCGCCTGTCTGGAAGCGGTTGGTAGCGTAGAGGATTGAACTCCTCGTGCAGACGTGCACAGACGGGAGTATTGTGGAACAGGGTTGGGAAGTGCACTTGACCGAAGCACGGAGAGTCAACAAGCGGTCTCTACGCGTGCTTTTTCTTGCTATCGTTGTAGTTGCAGCAGGGCCAGCACGTGCTCAAGCATAGTACGCTCAATTGTTGGGCCTGTCATCATTCTGGTAGTTTTTACTTATGCACATTATTGAGGTGAACTTTGGCGGCGGCGAGCTGCATCGATGCCTCCTTCTACCGGGCATTACTTACACAGTTGGTCGTAAAGAGTGTCGCATACTGCTGCCCTCAGGGGACCCGTCCATTTCACGTCATCATGCCTCGATTGTGGTAAAGCCAATGCATCCACGGGCGCTGACGGATCTGAAGGCTCTACCGGGGGAGGTGAGTTTGTGCGACACTTCCAAGCACGGCACGCTGCTCAATGGCGAGCCAATCGGGCACGGCAATTCTTGTTTTGTTTATGCGGATGATCATATCAAATTTGGTAAAAAGGTTACGGCACGTATTCTGCCGCTACGAATTGTGGTGGTCGAGTCTGCCCAATTGGTTGGCGACGATAGCGAGGCGCTCCGCTGTACGGCCTCAATGCTTGGCGCGCTGCTTCTGCGCGAAGCCACACCGTCCTTGGACGTGTTTTTCGAAGCGCGGCTAAATTGCTCGGCTTTTCTTTACATTACCTATAACGGCTACACAGTTACCCCTGGAACGCTTCTCGCCCAGCAGCGGGGGTACCACATCACAACCCTCAAGTATCTGCAGTCGCTTGCAACGGCGGTGTATGATGACTGTGCGAAGGGGCTGGCTGAGCTCCCAGTGCCCCCCATTGCACAGCCTGGTAACGACAGGTTCCCCGTGTCGGAGTACATGCGACCTTCCAAGATATTTTACGACATGTGCGACTTTCTGTTAAACAAGCCGCTGCCAAACAAGATGTTGAGGCGTTACACGTTCTTGTTGCCGGACGTGGAGCTGAAAAACAAGTATGAGGCGCTACTGCAGCATTGTGGCGCTTTGATAGTACTGGTTTCGCGTGAAAATGCGTCGATGCTTCATTCACGTAAGCCTGACATAACTTCTGTGGTGTTGGCAAGCAATAAAATGTTTACGGAACTTCAACAACGTCTTGGGACGTTCAATCGAGCGGCTGATACCTGGTTGGGTGAAAGGGAAGTTAAGGAGAACACCAATTGCGGTTGTAGTGGCAACGGTGAGGTGAGTCATGCTGATGGGGCGTTTTGTGAGTACCTTGGAGTTGATGCCTACATCACGCTGTACAACAGCGGTTTCTGTATCGTTCCAGAGCACAATGTGATGCGGGCCGCTTTTACTGGTAATTACTTGGAAATCAATGGCAAGGTTTCTGTGTTATGTCTTGTTCGGACGGAGGAGACAACCGCGGCCTTTTCGCCTACGAACAGTGGCATTTGTAACGCCGACTCAACGGATGGAGCGCGGCAGAAACCCGTTGCAAGTGGAGCTGCGACTGGACTCTCTGGGACGAGGGCACTCAAGGAGCTGGAGATGAATGTTGGCCGGCAGGTGGATTCGGTCAAGTTGTCGGGTGATATGAGTGACGTCAAGGCGGTATCGTCGTTAAGTAGATACAGCGTGAATAATAGCAGCAATCATAATACTAGCAACGCTGTATATCACAATGGTGAGGGCAGCGAGAACAACGACTGGGTTGTTGATGATATGAGAGAGCCGTCTGGCGGGAAACTTGAGCGTGATCCACGAGAGGACGGTTCTCCGGATAGGGAAGACTTAGCTGCGTGGATAGATGCTGTCAACCAGGCCATCAGTGGGCAAGGTGAGTGCGGCAGCGCGTTAGCCGAAGCAAATACCGCTGGCTGGGATAAACCATCCTTTGTTGTGCATGCAGCTGAGCAGGTGAGGCATCCTTCGCTTAAGACGTCGTCCACGCGCACGCGTGTCGCAGCGCATAAGGTGACGGCGACGGATACCTTACACGCTTCTCCTGCAAACGCGGAAGGGGGTTCGGCAACGTTGCTGGAGAGGCAGGACACTCTTTATTGCCGTTACCAGCAGTCACGGTGGAATGTTTCGACGCTGGCAAGAAGTATCAGCCCCTTGCGCGGCAAGTGCGCCACGTTCCGGCCCTCGGCCAGGCAGCGCCGCGGCTTATTTGGTGTAGCAACCGCCCCGTCAAATGCCCTTAACCTGGAGCGCACGAATAGCGCTAACAGCCCGCCACTTCACAGCTTACCGGAAACGTCTGAGTGCTGCACTCCTCGAGGGGAAGTGAATAGCGGGAGGTCTATGGAGAAGCGTATCTTCAAGCAGCGCAACCAGGCCTTGCCGGGTGATAAAAAGCACGAGGCAAAAAGCGCGCGCGCAACAAGTTCGGCTGCTCACTCCTCGGCTGTGGCAATGCAACGCTGCGACAGCAACACGGCTCACCTTTCTCGCTTCGTACCGGGAAGTAGTAGAGACGTCCTCATGCAGCGCGGTGAGAGTGTTCGAGGTGACCGTTCAGCGAGTTTGTTCTCCAACAGAGCGCTAGGAAACAATACCTCTGGTGTAGTAACGTCACAGCGTCAAGATATCGTTTTGCGCAGGCGATGTGAGGAGTTCCAACGTAAGTTTTTGGACCCCTTTTCCCGGGAGGTTGAGAGTGTGTGCCGTCTCATAGTGAAGCAGGGCTACCTGGACGCTGGCAGCAGCAAAACATTGGAAAATGGGATGCGGCGCCTCGTAGAATTTCTTGCCTTCATTCAGCGCACCGAAATGATGATCATCCCGTCGGAGAGTACCGACGCCACGCGAAGCGTAACCCTTAACGTACGACGCCGATCCGTCATCCTGCGCCGACGCATCAAGGAGGCGTACCAGGCCGTGAAGGCGGGGGTGCCGGAGAGGTTGAACCAGTTGCGTGAGGTGCTCAGCGCGCGCCCCATGTGCACCTAAGTTCGCCTTGTGGAGAGATCGCAGTGCCCGAGTGTGGCACTCTTTTATTGGCACACCACACCGCTGACGAAAAGGCTGCACTTTTTCCACATTCGCTCTCAACTAGCTGGTTTGCTTTCATTATTATTATTATTATTATTACTTTTATTCTTTTTTCATCCCCCGCTGTTTGCTGCTGCCTCTAATCCTCTGAGGAGCGGTGTGAAAAAAAAAAAAAAAAAAAAAAAAAAAAAAAAGAAGGGGGAAAAAAAGAAAGAAGGTGAGTGAGTGAATTCAATTAAATAGAGAGAAAATGACACCAACAAAACAACAACAAACAAACAAACAAACATAGCGGGAAAGAAGAGGAAGAAAAAAATAAATTTGATAAAAATAAAAGTAGAAGTAATAAAGAAATTCTTATGTGTGTGACGGCCGTTCGTTGCATTGACGTTTTTTTTTTTTTTTTTTTTACTCGCCGTTATGTAAATATTTCTCTTGTATTACGCTCGTCGTTGCTCGTGTAACACGTTTCTTTTCTTTGGCCTCCTCGGTGACGCCTTTCCTTTTTTTCTTTTTTTTTTTCCTTTTTCTGCTGCTGCTTTGTTCTTGCTTACGTTTTTTACTCCACGCTCGCTCACTCTCGTCGCTCCCCGACTCCCTACTCCTCCAGTAAACACACAAACCCAAGTACGTACGCACTTTCTCAGTTTCGTTTTCCTTTTGATTTTGGTTGTTTTGTTTTTTGTTTTTTTCCACACATAAAAAATTTCAGCTTGCACTTTCCACAAAATTATGCGAGATGGGGGGAAAAACACACGTGGCAGTCAACCGCGCCAGACTCCTTTTGATTTCCGAAGGTCCAAAACCTCGCAAGAAAACACGTTCATTTCCAGCACAAGAAGCAACAAAACAACAACAACATCACCACTTTTTATTTTCCAGCGGTGATCTTCTCTCTTCCTCCGACTCTTTTTTTTCTTTTCTTTTCTCTTTCTTTACTTTTTTACATTCCGAGATTTTTCACTTGCGGTAGTTATTTTAGCAGGTCCGCTGTTTTGTTGTTGTTGGCGTTGTTATCTATCTTTCTCTCTTTTACTGTGTGTGGTAGCAGAGTGACGAAGAAGAGGAAGAAAGTGTGGGAATGAAAATGGGCGAGAGATGCTCGCGGCTGTGATATTTGTCACTGAATGACAAGATAGGCTCCTTGTAACCCCATTTTATTTTGCCTCTCTGTGTTGATGTTGAATAAAACGTAACGGAATGTTTCAGTTCACTCTGCTCATTGCTGTACATTAAACATTATGCCGCTTCAGTAAGGTGAGGAGGGGGAAAAAATGCAAACAACAATTTTTTTTTTTTTTTTTTTTTTTGTTTTTTTGTACCTCCTACACGCCCTCCACTTTTTCCTGAAATGTACGCCAAAGACGAGGGTTATAGCGATGATTAGATGATGCGACGAAACTAAATAAGGAAAGAAGGAATTTTGGCACGTCGACTTGTAACAGTGTTTAAACCAGGACGGCAGATGCATCCCTAAAGCGAGTGGCACAGAAAGAAGGAGAGTGACACAGTGACGAAGAAGGGAACGAAAGAAGAAGAAAGTTGGGGACCGGGGGGTATCCTCCTCTTCCTTTGATCCCCCTTTCCCCACCCAGTACGGGGGGACACCCGGAATGCAACAGTTAAGGGGCACCGTAAGCTGCTCCCCACACCCCCACCCCCGCCTCTGCCCTCCTTTTCCCCCAACTCACCTCAGTCGCCTTGAAAGGCCCCACTGCCAGGTACATTTTTCTACCACTATTACTATTATTGTTGTTGGTGGTGACTGGGGTGTTTAATTTTTTTAAAAAAAGACACCTATAAAGCCCTCCACCGCCCATTCTCCCTTGTCGTTGTCGCTGTTCTGTACTCTCTTGTGCTCAGTGATGTCTTCAGGCAACATGTCCACTTTTTTTTTTTTTGTGTGTGTGTGTGTCCTTGTTTTTTATTGTGGTGCTAGTGCCGTCCGCTGTTGTATTAAAGTCGTCCACTTGTCACAAAATTGATGTGGTCTGCTTTAACGGTATTTTGAATTGGTGGCCGGTTGCGACACGTGTGTCACCACCGGCCTCAGTGCCACATTTGTCGTGGTTGTGGTGTCCAACGTGACGGTGAGCGGTCTTGGGCAGTGGTCATCGCCAATTAATTTTAGTGAAGTGCGTTGGCGTAGTAACGTGGTTGGGCGAGAGGCAATGCGGTAATCACACAGCGGTTCTCCATTGAAGTTGTGCGCGTGTGTTTCGCTGTGCGGAAGCGGTGGTGTGCTGTTGTAATCTCATTAGAGGTGTAGGCTGGTTTTGAAGAGAGAAAAGCGGAAAGTCCGACACAACAAATTAAAACGAGCAAGAGAGCTCTATGGCACTTGGTGATAAGGTGGTGGTTTCGTTTGTACACAAGTCGGTGTGTGTGCGTGAGAGAGAGAGAGAGAGAGAGAGAGCCAGTGATGAGTAGTCGAAGACGATTTGGATAATCTGTGGGAGGCAAAGTGTGGAGTTTTTGTACCATTCCTTAGTAGAACGTTCGGCCGTTGTTATTGCCGCTGTCGTTGTACGATACTGTTTTACTAATATTCTTTCCCTTGTGTTTCCCTTCCATTTCTTTACCACAGCATTGTGGCGGCAACTTTCACTTCACTACTGGTTGCTTGAGTATGGGGGTGTTTTTGTCCATAGCGATTTCCCCAAAAGGTAATGCCTTACCTCCTGATCACGTGTGCCTTTCTGTAAGGCCCCCATGAGCCGGCTTGATGTTGTAGGAGATCCCCTTCTTACTTTGTATTGTTTCCCAAACCTTTCGCCCGCTGTACTTCAGTCTTTGTGGGCGACACACCAAGCAACACTGTAGTCGACTCCCCTTGTTGCAGTTTGTGCTGTTCAGGATGGATTGTGTTCAAGAAGCAGAGGCGGCTGAGTCGAAGCTGCCAGGTATGGATGCGACAGGGAGTGCAGCAAGCATTCAATTGTTGCCTTCAGCAACGTTGCTGCCGATGGAACAGATGGTGAGTGTCGCTGCACTCCTTGTGCAGCCGGCCACCGTGATGGGAGACGTGTTACGGGCACTACATGGGTGTCTGTACAGTGTGCGTGGAGTACGGAGTGTTGTTGATCCGCCGACTTATCATGCCACTTCACCGGCACGAACAGAGGGGACCACTAAAACGATCGCAAGTGTTCACGCTGAACGCTGCAGGATGGTTCTTCTCGATCCGCTTTTTGTACCCCCAGCAGAGATCGCGTCGCTACTTTCTTTCACGGAGGCCTCCTCACGTCCCACATCCGCATGGATGAAAATAAGTGACATGTCGCTCCCCATTGCACTGTACGAACGTTTGAGCTCACTCAAATTGCGACAAGGTGTTTCCAGCGACTTGGTCAGGGTTGCCCTGACCACCCACACAGTGCAGCTCACAAGCAAGAATTTCACGATGGTCGAGATGCTCCAGCGCATTTTACCGCCTGGTGTTACGCCATTGAGCAGTTTCGAGCAGGTTGGTCACATAGCGCACGTAAATCTTTCGGCCGCGCACCTGCCCTTCAAGGAAGCTGTCGGCAATGTTATACTTGACTGTAATCCGAGTGTCAGTGTAGTGGTGAACAAGGTCGACTCTATATCCAGTCTCTATCGCGAGTTCAAGATGGAGATTATCGCCAGGCGCGAGAAAAGACAAAGCAAATGCAGGCCCAGCAGTAGTGGAAGCGAAAAGTGTGACAGTTGTGAAGATAGCGAGGATGAGGAGTCAATGAAGCAGCGCCTGCTCCTCGCTACGGTGCGCCAACATGGCTGCACCTTCCGCGTGCCGTATGACCGTGTGTATTGGAACTCGCGACTGAGCCGCGAGCACACACGCATTGTGGAGCTTATGCGGCCTGGTGATACGCTTTACGATGTGATGGCCGGTGTCGGCCCGTTCGCTGTTCCCGCCGCTGCATCAGCCGGTGCTACGGTGTACGCCAACGACCTTAACCCTGTTGCGGCTGAGTACCTGCGTATCAACGCAGAACTTAACCATGTAGATATGTGCAAGTTCCACGTTTTTAACATTGACGGCCGCGAGTTTATGAATACTGTTCTCTATCGCGGTATAATGGGCGATGACTGCGTTGCCAAGGAGCGTGTGAAGCACGGGCGGAAGCATGTAACCATGAACCTTCCAGCAATAGCTGTGGAGTTTCTTGATGTGTTTTCCAAGCCTCCATGGGTACCTTTGGAAGTGACCGCAAAGCCATCAATTACAGGGCACCCTGACAAGACCGTTCTTTTTCACGTTTACTGCTTTTCAAAACACACCGAGGACTTTCTTGGTGATGCCGTAGAGCAAGTGGAGAGTCACCTTTCGTTTAAGCTAGAGCCCCATAACATTGAGCTTGTACATATGGTTCGTGATGTTGCGCCGCTGAAGCGCATGGTGTGTGTGAGCTTTACATTGCCAGAGGTGTTCTGGTCCAGTCTCATGGTTGCAGCGGATGACGATGCGACCCCCGTGCACAAGAGAGCGCGAATTCAGTAATTCGGTCGCAGTTCTCGTAGGCTCACCTGTTGTTGCTCATCAGAGTCCCCAGGCATGTTTCTGACCGAACCGGGGGGATGAGGTTGTGAGTAGGGCAGCACGTTGCGCGTCGTTGTGCTTGCTTGGCTTCCCTTGTGCTGCGTTTTTCACACCCCCACTTGTATGCACTAACTGCTCACAGACACACTCACACCAGCGACCCGTGTGGAATCTGCTTCTCCCACCAGCTGGTTTCCCTTCCAATGCGACGCCAGCAACCTCTGTAGTACCGTTTGCTTACTTGCCAACATTTACAAACACACGCAAACACACTCACTCGCTCCCCATCCGAACCCGTGATTCAAAGTAGCCTCCACTACCTCGAACATTTCAATTCGATCCAAGTGTAGAAGGATGAGTGGTGAGAGTTTCGAGGATCTTTTTATCTCCGATACAGAGCCAGAAGAGCTCTACGAGGAGTTGGGGCCAATAGGCCTTGGGAACTACGGCTCGGTCATTAAAGCGCGAAATCGCCAAACGCAGGAAATTACTGCGATCAAACAGGTACTCCTCGTTGATAAGGATGAGCGTGACTTTGTTCAGCGAGAAATTAGTATACTGAAACGCTGCAGGCATCCGAATATTGTGAGCTACTACGGCGCACACAAGTCACTTAGCAAATTGTGGATCGTCATGGAGTATTGCGAAGGTGGTTCCATTGACATGGTGTACAACGTCCTGCGCCATCCACTACCTGAGCCGCTAATTGCGTATGTTTGCCGCGAAGTTCTGCTAGGCCTGCAATATCTACACGAAAATCGCAAAATTCACCGTGACATCAAGGGCAGCAACATCCTCCTCACTCGTGATGGTGGAGTGAAGCTCGCGGACTTTGGTGTAAGCACGGAGTTGTCCCACTCTCTCTCGCGTCGTAACACGTTTGTGGGCACACTGTTGTGGATGGCACCCGAGGCAATTTTAGAACTCGACTATGACGAGAAGGCAGACCTTTGGAGCCTCGGCATTACGTTGATAGAAATGGCAGAGGGTTCGCCTCCTTACCTTGACAGCCATCCTGCGCGGGCCCTTTTCATGATCCCCAAGGTGGATCCCCCAACCCTGCAGGACAAGGAGCGCTGGTCACCGCAGATGGCGCAATTTCTCAAGCGCCTTCTTACCAAGGACCATAACCAGCGACCAACGGCTTCGGCAATGCTAAACGACCCTTTTGTGTTGCCGGAGAACATTGGCACACGGGAGCAACTGAAGGCGGTGATTAATGAAATACTCGAAAAGCGAACAAAGATGAACCCACAGCAAACACAGGAGGATACGCATTCCAGCATAACGGTCCGGGAGCGTTCCCCCACCAAAGACGAGAATGACAGTGTGTGTAGCAGCGATGGTGCTGAGGTGATGAATGCGCGACCTTCTGGAAAGGTGGCTGCAAGCACACCCGCTGCCCATATTATGCCTCTGGACATGACGGGTTCTCAACTTTTTTTCGAGGATGGCACACTGTTGCCTCTCTCTACTCTCTCGACTCAGGACATTGACTTTGACGAACTTTCCCTAGCGAGTGAACAAGTTGGGCCTTTTGAAAAGCCAGTGCCTGACGTTGAGTCGTTGCTGGTCCCTCCTGAGCAGCGCACGGCACACTGCCACGAAAGTGGGAAGCTTGCATACACCATGCATATCACCCACAAACTTCGGGAGATGTTGCACTACCACAAGCAGATGCCCCTTTATAGAGGTTTAACTAACGATGAGGCGGCGAAATCAAAAGAGATGCAGCTAAAATACGGCTCCTTGTTAAAGAGCATTTACCGTCTTTAGTGCAAAGTGAACGCTCACCAGCTGTTGTGCAGATGAGTCTGTGGTGATGGTCGTGTTGTGCAGTGACGCGTGCACACCTTTGCAAAAATTCACACCGCATTTACCGTTAGTCGCCGTTGTGTGTTGCGGTGTCTGCCCAAAACCCACGACTAACATGCCCATCCCTACTTTTCCCCCTCTTGTCTACCTTCGGTTGATTTCTTGCTCCCAGTGGCTTTATACACAGGAGTGTGCGAAACGTCTCACGAGACTCACACCGTTGCCGCTTGCGATGTGCCCCCGTCTCATCTATAATTTTTTTTTTTGCTTCTAGTTTCCCGTTGTTGTTGTTTTGCCGTGGCTCGCTGACTGCTGTGGCAGACAAAATCCCTCACTCAAGTGCGGTACCACATGTGGATTTTCCCTCGAATCTCTTCATTTCATAATCGATTCAGGTCATCCTAACCAGTAATTTCCAGACCATATCTAATTGCGCGTGCGCAGCACGGCGAGCGCCTAAACACGTCTGATCTTAACAAATGTCGCTGGTTTCGCTGCAGGAAGAACTAATGCAGTTACATGCGCAGCGGGAAGATATCTTTAAAACTATAAAGGAGGCAATGTCGTTTCTTGAGACAACTCCTGTTGGCTTGCGTGGGAGTCTTGTTGACGAGGAAGGCTTTCCGCGTGATGATTGCGATTTGTACGCCGTGCGTCGTGCTAGGCATACCGTGAACTGTGCCCAAAACGACTTAAAGGCAATAGAAGCCACAATGTTTGAGAAGTTGGAGCAGTTGCACATGGCAAAGAGAGAAACTACAACAATGGAGGAGGTGGTGAACGAATCTAAACAGAGGGATATGTTAGCTGAGAAGAAGCGGGCCATCCAACGCTGTATGTCAGCCAAAAAACCTTTTGTGCGTGTGGTGAGCGTAAGGGAGGGAAGCCCAGCGGCAGAGGCAGGTCTTACTGCTGGTCACTGCATTGTGCAGTACGGTGAAGTAGATGCTGAAGTGGTGAGATCTCAGGGCTTGGGAGAGATGGCTCGGGTCACGTCGAGTCACGAAGGGAAGACGCTGCAGGTGTGGGTACGGTCGCACGATGACTCGGTATCTGAGGCCATGGAATTGTTCATTGTACCGCAGCGTTGGGCCGGTGAGGGACTCCTGGGTTGCATGTTCGAGCCCATTGCGCTAACATAGAGGGTACAGCAGCAGACTGGCACAATTGTGCGGTCCTGTGCCGTTCAGTGCAATGTTTGGGATATTGCGGCTTCCCGTGAAGAATGGGTTATTACTGAAAATACCTTTCTGCGTTGCCCCTAACATCTTGGCTAAGGGGAACTGCTTAATTTGTCCACGACTGCGTCACAAATTTAGCAGCAATGTTGATTGCGATCTACTGTTTGTTTGCATTCTCTTGAGGTGCATGGGTAGGCGCATGTGCACACAGAATGAAAGAGAAGGGGGATGTGAGGACCAGGACTAGGCAGTCCTGCACTTTGTGCTTTTGGTGGTGTTGCCCTTGATCCGGATACCTTCTCCTGGGCTTTTCTCTTTGCCACCTTCACCACTGCGGTGCCAATGCAATTCTCAACAAGTAGTAACACACACCACCGTGAGGCCGTGTACTGGCCTAAACCGGCAATATGTTGCCTCCTTCCATTGGAATGGGCCACTTTACGCGCATTATTTCATTGTACGAGCGCCTTACAGTGATGTCTGTTGTCTCCGTCAAGCACGAGGTCCAACAAATAATGTCTATAGTGCCACATGATGCTCAGAAATCTACCGAGCTGAAGATAGACAATGACAAGCGTATGCTCTTGCGGAGCGTGTGTGACTTATTGTCACGGAGCCGTGAATGGCAGCACGCATTGGCTGTCGCGGAGTTTCTTCCTCCACCCGACCAACAAACCATTTTAGCTACCTTGGAGAAGGTGCGCGGTTGCAGACATGGCTCGCAGTCTTCGCTGGACACTGGCTATGCTACAGCGGGCGCTGGTGGCGACTGCGCGCCTACGAATTTTAAGGAGCTTTCAAACGAGGACCTTGTGCAGCTGGGCTTTTCATTGCGACGGCCAAATCTCCAGCTGCAATCGCAGCAGCGCCTAGAGCAAGCAGGGAGCAGCAGTGTTACCAGTGTCATTGCAAGCGTAATTGGCACTGGCAATGACCCTGTAAATGCCCAGGCTGACTGCAGTTCAAGGAAATGGCCTCACTGCACAACGGACGCTGAGGTGTACACCATCCAACGTCAAATATTTACGGAACTCAGCCAACGACGTCGCTTTCGGGAGCTGATGCAGTGCGTGGTTCATTGGCAAGTGATGGGGCTAATTCCTCCAGGAAGGCAATCAGTCACTGCGAATCGTGCCGTCAAGGGGAGGACGCCGCCGCGCGACGCTGGACTGGACTGCTTGCGTCATGATACTTCTTCAAGCTCTTCTGAAGGCGGCACCGAAAGCGCATTTGATGCAAGATCTGCCCTGCAGTCACTTATATTTAACGCCTCTTCGGGCAATCAGTGGGAAGAGGCATTAAGGACCTTTCCCTCGTTTTTTGTGGACACGCTACGGGACCCCTCCGCAGCTTTGCAGTTGCTCAGAAAGACGAACGTCGACACCGTTACGCGGATCCTCTTATTCGCATTAAAAGGTGACGACAGCAGCGAGCAGCGTGTTACAAGTCATCTTCGTGGCTCCGCTCATTGTCTTTCTGGCGCAGGTGTTATGTGGGATTCTGTTTCATCACTCTGCCTTGCGCTACGCCCACACTTCACACGGGGGATGAAGACAATGAAAGTAACTCTTCTTCGTGCACTTTTGCAGGCACTGAAAAGACAGCCACATGCGGCGCTACTAGACGGTGCGAGTCCACTCACATCGAGGCTGCTAAATCGTGGCATGTTTCCTAATCGGGAAACTTCTACCAGACCCCTGCCCTCGGAAGCGTGGTGCCGTGCGGTGCGTTCTTCTGTTGAAGGAATTTGCATCTCCATGACTCATTATCAAGAGGCACAAGCACGATTTGTGGGGCTGCCAATATTTATCGAGTTGGCAACCTCACTGTATAATTGTGGCGTGCCGATTCCTAACGCACTTGTGCAGTGTGTATTTCTGTGTTTGGGCGATTGCCAACAGTTGGAATCAAACACAAGTGATCAAGGTGTTCCTGTTGGCAGCGGTTTGATGCAAGAGAGGGAGCTTGTTCTTTCGTTTGCTAATGCCCCGTCCACAAAGCGCTGGCTTCCCGCACTACAGCTGTTGGATGTGTGTTCTGAAAAACAGCGTTTTGTGGTCACTGCAGCACACCTTCGCACGCTCCTCAGTGGCATCCAGAGCATTTCCATCGCCAGTGAATGGCGTACGGCACTCTGCGTGGCTTCGTCGATGATGGCGCGACACCACGTCTTCCCGGACGAGGAGTCCGTATTGAAAATAATGCTGAATCTCCACAGCGCATCCTGGCAGCGCGCATTTGAAGTTTTAACACTCTACGAATCTCGACATATATCACCGTCTCCGATAATTCTACGTAATCTGCACGTTGTGTCGATGAAGCATAGCTCGTGGGATGTGGTACTGCGCTTGATGAGCGAAATTAAGTCCTTTGGGTCGAACCACACAAGCTTTATGAATTATGTGTATTGCTTACGAGCCTATGGTTGTGCCGGGAAGTGGGAGTGTGCTGCAGAGCTTTTCAGACAGCTAAAGTTCCTGCCAGACCTTGTTCTAAGTCGTCCGCCATACAACGAAGTGACGGTGGGTGTAACAGTGTTGGGATTCATGGATTACAAGCACTGGGAGGCTGTGGTGCACTTTCTCGCCGCTGTATATGCGGATTGTGGGAGGGACATTACGCCGGAGGGGTGCGAGGTGTCGCTCGCTGCTGAGCTGTTGGCGTTGATGCACATTGGTGAGGCATCACGTGTAGCATCGTTTCTAAATGCCCACTGTGAGCAGCGTCACAGCCTGCAGAAAGTTAGTGGATGCTATAACGTGAGGTCGTCAGATGTTGTTGCGAAGGCGGCGCAACTTCAAACACTGCTCGGTATGGGGCACCTCAATGCTCCAATTCGTTTAGTGTATGACATACTTTCCGTGGAAACGGATGGCGGTCTTGCTGAGGACATAAGTTGCATGGCCCGTGGTAGCACAAAGCGAAGCCCGCTGTACCTTCCCCAGAGCCACGTCAGGTCTCAGCATGAGTGGTTTGCCACAACAGTCGGACAGCTCGTTCGCAAAGATGAAGCGCTGTTTACTGCTGCAGCCCAACAGGTTGTGGCAGAGGGTATGTGTGCCATTGGTTCCGCCAAGGCGTTCCTCGAGGCCACCCTCTTGTGACGGATGGAAATGTGCGCTTGGTGGCGGCAAATTTGTGGGTGCCTTATGCTAACGCAGTGACGCGTGCGCTGGAAGGCACGCCGTCCACACTCAGTTGGTTTGGTTCTGCCGACACTTTTCCCAGTTGCCGATCACACAGAGGTCCGCGATTGAAGTGAGCAGTGTTGACTTACATTCTCTCGGATGCTGCGTGATTTATTCCGTATCTTGTCAAATTTTTTGAAGGGAGTGAGGACAGGGTTATGACTCTTTTGGCCGCCTCGTTCAGTATTGTTAGTCGGGTTTTCCACTTTATTTCTGCCTTTACTTCCTTCGCGGCAATTTTCACCTACCATGCTTAACTGTAACCACGAGCATCAGCTCGCTACGCATCGCTGCCACCGACAAGAGGGAAGGTGACAGTTGCCTTCCAGCGATTGCCTCAATAAAAGTGTTTGTTTTTTCTTTTCTTTTCGTTTTTGAAGTATTGTTCCTCCTTCTGTGCTGTGCGGCGTGATGACGGAGCTCCACGAGGCTGCAAAGGAAGGCAACGTTGATGCCTTGTTGATAGCCAAGGGAAAAGGTACTGTTGACGTAAACGCAGTGGATGATATGGGCTGCACAGCCCTTCATGTTGCCTCAGCAGCCGGGCACTTGGAGTTCATCAGAGCACTTCTACAGAACTTTAAGAATGTTGACACAACTGCCCTTGACAAGAAACAGCGCACAGTGATCCAAGTGGCTCCTTTGCCACTGCAGTCGCAAGTAGAGCTTCTCCTTGAAAAGGGGCCCACGTTCGTATCAACAGTGAAGAAAACTAATAATATCGAGGAGGAGGAGGAGGAGGAGAATGTTTACCGAGACAACGATGTGGAGAGGTCCGACGTGGTTAACCCGCGTGTATTACGAAAAGTTATCCTTTGTGTTGTATTTCCGTTCATCATTCTTATTTTCATCAATGGCCCCTTATTTGCCTTGCAGTACGTTGCGGTGAGTTTGATTTATTATTTCGTGACTCTGGGGTACTTTGTGTCGGAAATCACCATTCGTCCACCGTGGTACCATCACCGTCCGGGTTCCTCCACATTTACATCGCAGGGGTGCCCAGAATATTGGGGCGGCTGTGTTCACGACCCGTGGACAGACCTCCACCTCTGCTATGAGGACGTTTCCTTTGCCTCCACTGACGGCTACACCTTGCGTGGTTGGTACGTGCCCCCACCGTCGAAGGGTGCTTGCAAGACGTGTGTGGTTCTTGTACATGGTGGCGGTAGGGACCGGCGTGCCTGGCTCAGGCACGTTCCCTTCATTCACAATGCGGGCTATGGCTGTCTACTTTTTGACTTTCGTGAGCACGGGCTTAGCGATGGAAATATGCGTGGTTTCACATACGGCATGAAGGAGCGTTTTGACGTGGTAGCAGCCTGCAAATTCATGAGAGGTAAATATGGATTCAAGCGCGTGTGTGCCATGGGTACGAGTGTTGGAGCCTCCTCGGTAATAATGGCTGCCGCAATCGACAAGACTATCGACCTTATCATTGCTGAGAATGCAATTCTTACTTGCGAAACGCTACAGGATCAGCAGATTGTAAGCACTCTTGGTGGTTACTTCTCACGAAGGGCCTACAGCAAGTTCTTTTTCATGCTTTTCCGCCGCACATCGTCCTTCTGGTTGAACTATCGTATTGGAAACAAGCCGTCAAGGCACTGTCAGGCCTTGCACTGTATTGCAAAGATATCGCCGCGTCCAATTTTGCTGATGCACGGAACTGAGGACAAGCTCGTGCCTTGTCGCCACTCATTGAAGTTGTTCGAAGTGGCCTCCGAACCGAAGGTGCTCTACATATCCAAGGGAGCTTTTCACTGTGGCTTGTATAACACTCACAAGGATGAATACGAGCGCCAGGTACTGGGCTTCCTCAGTAAGTACGGTGAGCAGCAGGACTCTTCTGATGTGCCCACAGAGAGTTGATGGGCCGCTGCTGAAGTGTATGGACACGTGCCAATCTTCCAACAGCGAGCCTGTTAAAAACTTACGCATACCCAAAAATGTTATGCAGCTTCTGCAGACTCATTAACATTTTTCTTTCTTTTTTTCCTTTTCTTTCCTTCTTTCCTTCTTTCCTTCTTTCCTTCTTTCCTTCTTTTTTTTTTTTTTTTTTGTGAATGGGGACTCTGCTTTCGCTACTTATTATCTGGCCACGCTTCTCGTCATACCTAAATACAGGCTTCCTTCCTTGTGCACCACACTGCACTGTGTTGCATCGCATCACGTCAATAACCAATGTTAGTCCGAGTCCAAGTGCTACTTGGCACACGAAAAACCACATGGGGACGTGTAGACAGATGTATGATATCACCATGCTTTTGTAGTGATTAGCTCACATTTCCACTCGTGTGATTGCACAATTGTTGGCCTTTTGTTGTCGGTTAACTTGAGTTTGTTTGTTTGTTTGTTTGTTTGTGTGTGTGTGTCTGTGGGTTCGCGTGAGCCAAAGTAGAAGAAAATTCACGCTGTCTGATATCACCTATGCGCATTCATCATGTTGCTTGTGCCTTCACGTGCGTGTCCTGCTCAGTGCTTTAGCTGTGGCAATTGCTGTTGTGCATCTTTATTATTTTGTTTGTGAGGTTTTCCTCCTATTTATATATATAAAAAAAATATTACCCTCTTCTTTTGATGTTGACGTCGATGCTGTCGCTTTCCATCACTGTTGTTTGTTTGGCTTCATAACTACGCGACCGACACCCGACTTGCACAGTACTTACACCACTGTGCGCCAACTCGGATCAACAGCGTTGTTATACGATGAATGATGGTGCGACAATAAAAAGAAAACTCAACAAAAATTGGAGGGGAAGGGAAAACATTAAGTGAAAGTGGGGGTGATTGGTTATTGGTGATCACGCGGCTTGCGTACTGCCACGTGAGGAGTGGTTATCTTTTTAGGCGATGGAAAGAGTGTAGGGAAATTGTCAAGACTAAGGTGACTCTGGCTCTGGCATAGGGAAGCTTCATCGTCGTCTCCGCGACGCGTCGTTAGCGGTACTCGCTAAGCAAATTCCTCCCCTGTTCTTCCTTTTCACTACGTCTCTTTCCAAGATGTGTACTTTTGCATCTATCTGCCATTATGACATCTGGTTGGTGGAACGACCACGCGGCTTGAGTGCAGTCAAGAGGTGATGCGTTCACATGGGCGCTCTGGGGGGTTTGCGCACCGCACTGTGTTCCGTCTCTTTTCCGTCAGTCGTTACATCTGCCCTGCCAACGTTTTCTCACGAGCAGAGTTAGCAGAAACGTGCACAAGCCCATACTGACTACTGCGTTTTCAAGCAGGAATTGGCAGAAACTCGTTCCACTTTCATTTCTCTCTTCGATGTGTAGGTGCACGAAAAGTGTTGTGGCAGCCAAATGAATGTGGACTATCCACCACGTCACGACGGCGGACTGGGGAGTGAAGAGGCACAGTGGCGGACGTGTGCGGATGAACCAAATATTGAGCGAATGAATGAAAAATTAAGAAACCTCCCAACGCTTGAGAGACTACTCAATGAAAAGGATCCAAACAGCTACACAGAAGAGGAAGAAGCCACAGCGACAAAGTACATTGAGGCCATAGTGGACGCGCGGCCGGCGTCTGCACAAGAAATTGAGCAGTTGCTTCGAAAGCTGATGAAGAAGCATTCTGCGGTCGTTAAAAAGTCCCTGCTTCTCGCGGTTTACAGGAAGTGGCTGGCAGCCGACCCACAACGCACTGGTGATGCTGTGCTTGAACGGTACTTCACCTCCAAGGCACCGCGTAGCCAGTCTGGTGTGCTTGTTGTTACCGTCTTCACTTCCCCCTACCCCGAAGGACAGAAGTTCAGTTGCAAATGGAACTGCTACTATTGCCCAAACGAGCCAGGACAGCCCAGGAGCTACTTGCTAAACGAGCCCGGCGTCCGGCGGGCCAATCGCCTGCAGTTTGATCCCTACAAGCAATTTCAGGACCGCGTTAAGTCTCTAGTAGCAATTGGGCATCCGGCCGACAAGGTGGAGCTGCTCGTGCTTGGTGGCACGTGGGAGAGCTATCCCCTTTCCTACCGTGAGGCATTTATACGTGATTTGTTTTATGCTGCTAATACCTTTTTCGACTGTTACGGTAACGGTAGTGTTGAAATTCGAGGTGACCAGGATAGCGCAACGAGAGAGGGTCTTCGTCCTCCAATGGATTTGCTACAGGAGCAGCTGCTTAATGAGACTGCAGGCTGTAAAATCATTGGTGTGACACTGGAAACACGGCCTGATACGATTAACGTGGAGATGCTTCAGCAGCTTCGGCGGTTCGGCTGCACACGTGTCCAGCTGGGTATCCAGCACACTGATGACGCAGTTCTCACTGCGGTAAACCGGCAGTCTACGAGAGAAGATGCCATTCGCGCGATTAAGCTTCTTAAGGACAGTTGTTTCAAGGTTGACATTCACCTCATGCCAGACTTGCCTGGGTCAACTCCAGAAAATGATAAGGCAATGTTCTCAGATGTTTTGTACTCACCTCACTTACAAGCTGACCAGTGGAAAATATACCCGTGCCAAACGACCCCGTTTACAGTTATTGAAAAGTGGTATAAAGAAGGCAAGTACAAACCCTACGGCCTCTCTAATCTCATTGATGTCATACTTTACGCTAAGGTCCGTGTTCAACCGTGGGTGCGTCTCAACCGCGTCGTGCGAGATATTCCTCATGATTACATACTCGGCGGGGTGGAGGTTTCCAATCTGCGTCAGTTGTTAGCTATGCGACTTGCGAAGGAGGGTAATCGTTGCCGATGCATCCGCTGCCGTGAGGTGAAGGGTGATGCCGAGAGCGCGGCGAAACTTGATGAGGCCTCACTTGTTGAGCACCGGTATTCGGCTAGCGAAGGGGAGGAAGTATTTCTCTCGTACGAAAGCCGCGATGGTTCAACGCTCTTTGGCTTCTTACGGCTGCGCTTAAATATTGAAAATTGGGTGACGCCCTTTGAGGAATTGACGTCCTGCGCGTTGATACGTGAGCTTCATGTTTACGGTAACCTTGTTCCCGCTCACATGGGCGCCGATGCTACCAAAGCCCAGCACCGTGGTGTGGGCACCATGCTGCTGCAGCGGGCGGAACGCATTGCCCTCGAGGGAGGCTACCACAAGATAGCGGTTATCAGCGGGGTAGGTGTGCGTAATTACTACCGTCGTAGAGGTTACACAATGGTGGCACGCCCAACGTCTGGTGCTTATCTCATCAAGGATCTGGACTCGATGGAGAAAGTCGTTCCTCCTGCAGCGTGTGTCGTCAGGAGTGTCACGCGTAGCGCGACCGACATAGACCTTGCTAATCAGTCGGCAATGCTTGGTGAATCCGTGGAAAGGCACAGTGAAGAGCCTGAAGTTCCTGCAGGTCTGTGGGGCCGGCTGGCCTCCATCTGGCGACGTTGGAAACGACCGCGGCAGTCAGATGGCCAACCGTAGGGCTGGTCGGAAGGCCATTTAACGCAAACGTTGGTGAATCACACAACGAACACAGTATTTGTGAACCTCACCACATGGCTCCTGAGTTACTTTGCCCGCAACGTTAAAGCAGCGTGTTTTTCCTAGGGTGGGTTATGACACTGCTCCCTACCTTAGTCGTCTTTTAGTATTACCCTCACTCTTCAACGCACGCATTTATACATACCAATGTTCACTCATGTACGTGACATGAGTTGTCAGTCCCCACCTCCTTGGTCGCCTTTCTCCTGCTGGTTTGCGCACTTGTTGTCCTTTTTGCCATTTTGCCTACCTCCTTCACGTTCTGATGCGGCAGTTCCTTGTAAGAAATTCACATCACACACCTGTAGGCAACAAACACTTTCAGCGTACAAAGATATAATACTATTCTTAGTGAGTGGCAAGAATAACTTGCTGCGGACGCCGCCTGCACAATTCAAGACTGGAAAGTAAAATTGCTGCTCCGGCACTCTCACCTAAAAAAACCATTCAACTACAGTGTTCAAGCTGGAATCCCTCAGCGTAGGCGGTGCTCTGGTTGTGGAGCGTTAGGAGTCCCACGGTCCGTGCTTCCCTTAACAATTAGTGCTACTTGGGGCCGTGTGTGTGCCCTGTGCGGCTGGTTGTCACGCGTACCGTTTTTTTTTTTTTTTAAAGGTGGACTATAGAAGACTATACGAAACCATCGTGTGAGGTGTGTGAAGTGGTTTCTGTTTACCGTGATAGCAACATACGTCACGCTAAGTGCTTTTTTTTTCAAGCAGCAAAAGGGGGCAAGCAAATGGACGTTAACTGCACATTGATTGAGTGCTTTGACGCAGCAGACCCCAGCCGTATTCTCTTCAATTTCCTCATTCTTGACGCGCCGTCGCCAAGTAATCTGCCAACATATATGAAGGCACTCCAACGGCGACAGGTGCGCCATCTCGTGCGCGTGTGTGGCCCAACCTATGACGCATCACTTGTGGAGAAGAGTGGCATTGAGGTTCACAGTTGGCCGTTTGATGACGGCGCCCCTCCGCCGCGTTCCGTGCTCGAGAGCTGGTTCCGCCTTCTTGATGAAGAAAAGGCGAGACTTGACTCGGGTGCAATCGCACAGCCAACAACTATCGCTATCCACTGCGTTGCCGGGCTCGGTCGTGCACCCATTCTTGTTGCTGTTGCACTTGTGGAGTACGGGTCTATGGCACCTCTTGATACGATAACACTCATTCGTGAGAGAAGGCGTGGGGCCATCAACCAGACACAAATGCACTGGCTTGCCAAGTACAAACGACGTGGTGGAGCCGGCGGTGGCTGTCAAGTGATGTGACCCGAAGTGTGTGGATGGGCAATATGGCTACAGGAAAGAGATGGAGGTGACGTGAGTGAACTGGAAGGAGTTGAACGGGAGCTTTTTTACTAGAGAAGGAGAAATGTCGCAGGGTTACCTATTTGTATAATTAACTGCCAGGTCGCGGGCTCCCGTAAAGTGTGGAGAAGGATGTAGTGAATGGAAGGTCGTCCGCTTGCGACAGCAGCGGCGGCAGCGTATTACGTGGCAAGAGGCAGTGCAATACGCTCTGCTTTTGTGGGTACAAATCTTTTTTCTAGGCGTACAACCTCTTGCCGGTAGAGACTCAGCTGCATCGACGCACGCGTCTTTCCGCGACAACTTCGTCTGTCGCAAACCTTCCTACTTATTACTTTCCGTCACTGGTGATGTACGCGTGACCGGTGTAGGGTTCATGAAAACGTGAAGCAATATACATGTACTCGTACATGTCCATCTACATGCGTTGATACACAGACGTCTTCACTTTTATATACCTGCGCACGTGTAAACAAAATTTCAATGCCCACATTTCGAAAAGGAAAAAAAAAATGGAGCGAAAGACAACATTTTGACAGACCTCTCACCCCTCCTCGCATTTCCAGTCCCCCCTCCCACCCCCATTTTCAATTATCTTTTTCTTCTTCTTCTGTTTTTTATGCCTTCTAGAGAAATGAGTAAAAATGAGCAAAATGCGGAACAGCTCACCCCGTACTTTGCAATAACGAACCAACAGACGGGCGCAGTACTTCTCGAGATTACATCGTTTGGTAAGGAGTTTGCTGCATCAACTTTGGACGAAATGGTAGTGGAGGAAGAATGCCGTGGATTGTTTAAGGATGCACTTGCCTTTATTGCGGAGGCACAGGCGCGGAGCTATGAACTCTTTGGGCGGATTGTGACAAAGGATGCGGAGACAGTTCCCTCGTTGCGCGGGTCGACTGCTGCGCAAGGCAGGCCTCGCAGTAGAGGAAACAAGCTCCTAGACATTGTTGGGCCAGAGGACGGGCAAAGTATTAGCGTTATTGATTCTGCTGAGTGGGAGGGTGAAGATGATAGTCGAGGTTTTGGTGGTGACGACAAGGGCGGCGGCTGTGGCACTGCCAGTGCCGAAGGCGACAGCGTGGCTAGCGGCGTGGATACGCTCTGTCCTCCTCCAAAGAAAAAAAAAACCTAGTATGGTGCGTGTGACGTCGGCGGAGGTAACAGTGGGCAGATGCGTGGTTGAAATGTGGGACAGAGGATGCGCTCCCGCGTGTTTCCTGGGCAGCAGTCTTGTGTTGTGTGACGCGATGGTACCTGGCAGGTTGCTGCTGCTGCTGGCTGCTTTTGCTTAAATATCCCGAAGACGTGCACCAAAGGGAAAAAATTGTCCTACATTCTCACTACACTTATACTGTTTGTGCATATGCATGTGTGCACACATGCAGTTAAGCATGCTCAAGACAATTAATCAACCCTGCATTTGGTATCCTCATCAACATCATTGATAATAATGATGACTTACTCCTCTTTACTTGATTCACTTTATTTCGCTTTTGACCTTCTTTTTACCCACACACCAACGTAGACGCCCTGCACTGTGTTGCAATGGTGCCCGACGTTTGCCATACACTCATTGCGGGCATCGTTTCGGGCGTTGCAGGCACGGTGATTGAGTACCCACTCGATACACTCAAAGTTCGTCTGCAGACGTGTGGGGGTCGCTATTCGGGCTACTGGAACTGCGCACGTATAGTTGTGCGCGAGGAGGGGGCCCGTGCGCTTTATAATGGGGTTTCAATGCGTTTTATTGGTTCGGCCATTGAACATGCTGTCATTTTCTCCTCCTATAAGTGGACTCTACGGGCTATCGGCGCGGACGAATTGCACCCAAACATGGAGCAAATCGCAGTTGGAGGCATCGGCGGGGGCGTGGTGTCCACCTTATTTATAACACCTCTTGAACTTGTCAAGTGCCGCATGCAGGTGGGGAAAGTTACCGCTCGTTGCGGGCGGCAGGTGTGGGGGGTCTGGAATTGCGCCCTCGAAATTGTGCGCGAGGGCGGGCCCACCGCACTTTACAGGGGCTGCTTTGCAACGCTGGCACGTGAGGTTCCGGGAACGGCAGCCTACTGCGGCACTTACGACAAAATGAAGGAGATGCTTATCCCCGTCGGTGGAACAGCGGAGGACTTGTCTGCTTGGCACTTTATGTTAGCAGGTGGCACCAGTGGTGTTGCGTTCTGGTCCATATTCTTCCCTGCAGATGTAGTCAAGACGCGCGTTCAAGTGGACCCAACATTCGCCCGTAGCGGCTTCTTTAAAGCACTCCGGCAGCTGTACTTGGAAGGAGGTGTCCATGCTCTTTACTGTGGTTGGACGGGTACAGTTGTCCGTGCATTTCCTTCTAATGCCATTATATTTTCAATGTACGATTTGACGATGCGCTTGCTTCGTGGACAACTGTTTGCGTGAAAAAATAAAACATGTTGAAAAAATGTTGTGCATTCCCTTCGAAGGGAGTCGTTCCTATAATCGATCTATCGCAAGGTCAGAATAACACCCTTAATTTCCCCTCGGCGAGTGTTGTTGTAGAGGAGACAACCAACCCCCCCTATGATGAATGTAGTCCTTGAGTAGGGCAATCGTGCCTTGACCAAAAGCCACATTGATTCTCTATTGTACGCCACGCGTGTGTTCCCAGACGATTCTTTCTTTCACTCACACCCCTCTCAAACTCTCATCTTTCGACCTTTCTTTATTATCTTCGGTTTTACACTACTGCACATTTCATTTCGTTCTGGGCTCCCTCTTTTTTTTTGTCCCTCTGCCCTTTGTTTTCTTCATGCATCTTTAACTTATTTGCTGTATTTTGGCCGGCCAACTTCTAAAACTGCAACTGTCGACCCGAAGCCTTGCTTGCCGACGCTCACTAAAACTATTTCACACACTTCATGAGTTGTTTGGAGAGTAATCGGTTGGGAAAAGGGGCTGCACAATCACGTGACCCCGTCTAACGCTCCATTTGATTGCGATCAACTGCTCCCACTCCCATCTCCTGTTCAGATGGCAAAGAAGCGCAGGCAGCCCCACGCTGGGGCAGCCAAAAATTGCCGTCGTTTAGGGACACGCATCAAGAGGGGTCTGGACCAACTCTCGAACCTGGATGCTGTAACGAAGCAGTCGACCCCCAAACACGACAGCACACGTTTGGAAAGAAACAAGAGGGCAGTAAAGTCCTCTAAGCGAACCCAGGGCCCCAGCTCACGGGATAAGGTGGCGTCTGGCAGTGTTAGCCAATCTAAGGCTATAACAACTTCTGTGCATTCTTGCGGGCACTCTGTACCACTGTCGTCAAGTGCAAGTGGGTGCGGCTGGAGGGAGTGGATGCACATCAAGGAGAGGCTTTTTGACCAAGAAGTTGGGTGCGCAGGAAACAGTGGGCGGCGCCAGGCACTCGACCACATTGAACGTGTGTGGAAAGCACGCGCACGCCCCAATCGCCCGCTACCGTCTTATGTGGAAACCACACTTCTTTTGTTGGAGGCCGTCACACATGATGAGGAAAATAGACTGAGTCCGTTGGCGGCGGTGATGTTATATGGTGCTGCCATATCGCGTGCTGTCCACATCATGACGGGTAGTTTTGCAAGTGGTACCGACGACACGTATAGAAAACGAGCCCGCGCGATTGAGTTCCCTGAGGAAGCAGTGGAGGTGCGGCAGCGTGTGGCCCATGGCACTGTTCCATTGCTGACGGAACTGCGCTGGGTTTGCGGACTTGTTTTGCAATTTCTCTTCCAGAAGTACTGGATTGAGCAAGAGCAGCACCTCGTCCTGTTGGAGGGGCACAATTGGGAGGAGGAGGAGGAGGAGGAGGAAGAAGGGAATGCCATTGTTGAGGAAACCAGCTCTCTGGAAACACCACACGCCACTGTGGGGGAGATGCGGGCTCTCTTGGAGGAGCTGAGCGATGATGATGAAGATGGTAACGATGACGCGCTAAACTCCGCCTGCCAATCCGAGGCGATTGAAGTGGGTGGATGGAAGTTGCTTTAGTGGCCTTCGATTGCCAAGGTCACATATGGTTACACATTGCCTTACGAATGTGCAACCGCTCATTTCTTCTAGGAGAGCGGCACTTGAGCATTACAAGCGCCTTGCTTAACCGCCCACGAGCACCGAAGGCCAACACACGTATGTGGATCTTATTTGTGTACAATTATTGTTGTATGCGAACGGGCTGTTGTGGTATGGGCTTGTATTGTTATTATTATCTTACGCGCACTTTCTCTGCAATGATGGTGCGCCTGAGCTTGGGTGCCTGAGTTCCATCACCTTCATTACCAAACTCTTGTGTACTGGTGTTTTCCTTCGTTTTTTTTTTTTTTTGGAACTGGTCTATAAGGGGAAAGAAATTTGTCCTTCTCCTTCCCTTTTGTGCAGCTGGTATCTGTCTAGAATAAATTTCCACATTGTAGGTTTCCTTCGTTGTTACTGTCTTTGCGACTGCTGGACAACGTACAGTGTCTATTGAAATTCAGTACGGGGGAAAACACAATCATATAGAAAAATCCGAAAAGAAAAATAATAGTAATAAAAATAATTTTCTTTTTTTTATAACTGCAGCAACTGCAGCGGAAAGAGGAACAGCAATAAAAAGAGAAGATCAGTAAAAAGAAAAGGTAAAGACGGGGAAGCGTTTAGGTCAAATTTTATGGAACTTGTTGCGAAAGTATCTGGTCGGCTCATAAATGGGCTGTCGTTAGATTTGAATGACGATGTTTTTGCCATTTGCTCCTGTAGTGGTGAAGTGCTTCGATTGAACAAGGAGAATAGCGAATTTGAAACAATTTTTCAAACAGACTCCACTCCTCACGCTCTGGCTGTAGATTGCAGCAGTGGCAAAATATTTATTTCTGATCGTGGTGAGAATGTTATTTTGAAGTTGGAGCCGGTGGGTGAGAAGGATGAGCAGGAGACGATTAGGGATAAGAATCTCCCCTACACGGCGATGCGTCAATTCAGCGGTTTTGAGGGCCGTTTGTTTGTTGGCCCGACAGCTCTGGCGTGTGGTGCGGATGGCGAGTTGTATTTTACAGACGGTGGTGCAGAGGGAGACTCATCCTTTGCTGATCCCGTTGGGGCTGTCTACCGCACATTGAAGGGGCATATGTACCTCGTCTCGCTCTGTCCTCGGGGTCTCGTACGGCCTTCGGGTATTGCGATAACGGCTGACAACACAGTTTATGTCTGTGAGCAAGGAATGAACCGAGTGTTGCGTTTCGTGCAGCGCGGCACGTACCATGTTGGGAATGTTTTTGCCCAGCTCCATGGAAGGATGGGGCCTAGCGCAATTGCTGTGAGTCCGCGTGATGGCTCCATTTTTGTTGCGCATTACGATATGAAATCAGAGGAGGCGACGGTGGCAGATGCGTCGAATGCGAATGACGAGGATGTGTGTGAGGCCGATGCGGCGTGTGAAAGGGGTCTCATTACAGTTCTGGGAAAAGATGGAGAGATGCGGGGGGTTGTGCACACACCAACTCCCTGCATTACCGCCATTGCCTTTGACCGAAGCGGTGAGACGCTCTATGTGATGGAAACAGACGAGGTGAAGTGCTGTTCTTACTTCTACAAGTTCAGTGTGCCGTGCCAGGATGAGTTGTGCCCAGAAGAAGGAGAGTAATGGAGGCATGCCAGACGGGCGGTGCGAGGTAAGGAGTGTTTTCCTCGCGCATCCATTTGTGGTCGTTTTTGTCATTTGCTGATTACATGTTGTGGTGCATTCACATGGGTGCCCTTCACGGCATTTGAGCCCCATGTACAAAAACAGAAGTGCTCATTGCTGCTGCTGTCAATGTTGTTGTTTTTGTTTGAGGAATTGAGGGAGGCCTGTTACTGCCATCGATGTGGCGCTGGTTTTACCGCGAGGACTGCAGCGCGGCCACAAGATGTTGATAAGCGTGTGTCTATTTTCTTGCCTCCGCTCATGTTAACACTCAAGGTTTTAAAAAGGCCCAGGGCCTCCCTGTTTTGTTTCCTTTTTGTGGGTTCACGCTTGAGCTGCTATCTGTTTGCTTGCCCCACAGAAATCCTTTTCATTGATGCTCTTCACTGCCTTTTTCATTTGTTATTGTTATTATTTTCTTTGTTTTCTCAATGCGTAGATTCCATGGGGGATAAACATGCATTAAATGATAAACCCAGATTTAGCACCAGTGGCAGGCTGCACGCCAGGCGCTTTAGACTCCGTCGTCAGCTGAATGGGGCAAGTGGTCAAAGAACGAGCCATATGTCTGCCATGCGTAGAAAAAGCCACCGCTTCCACGTGCGCCGTCCGGAGCGGAAGAAGGGGACTATTCCAGCCGCATTTGTCTCCCCCTTCCAGGCGACACGGTCACAGTGTGGGCAACACTCCGCCTCCGTGGTGCGAACAAACGTGACGGGACCCTCACAGCAGCAAATACTGTTCTATTCCAGTGTTCAACGACGTGGCGGCGCCTTCACAACAACTGCACAAGAGACGAAAGCACAACTTGCACGCACAGGTGTCCTGCCAAACTCTACGGCGTTTAGAAAAAGGGCACGTAGTGCTGCTGAGGCCCAAAGTGGGAAACCACAGTCCATGTACGAGCGCTTCGCTACCATGCAATCGGAGAAGGCGGAGGCCGATCTTCGCCAAGCGAGGGAGCTCGTGAAAAAGACTGGTGGAAACCGGTTTTGTGATGATTGCGACAGTGAGAGTGATGCAGAGTAAAAGGAATCCCCTGTAATGTGCAAAAAGCACAGTACGCCTGGACAGTTTGTGTTGCGTCGTAGCAATGACATCGGGTCGCAGGCCTCCGGTGCTTTCATTGCTATTGGTTCTCGCATCAAACACGCCCATTCTCATCCTCGTCGTCCACCTGTTTTTCATGATAGGCATCTTCACTGTCCTTGTATTGTCGACTTGTACTTCCACTCATTGCCTACAGCACACCTCTGCCACCAGCACTCGTTGCGGCAGGACTATGAAACGGCTCCCTTTCCTAGTTCGTATATCACCCGTCTCTATTTAGACCTCCTTACTTTTTTTTTTTGTTGTTGTTGTGTTTTTTGTTTTCCTTCCTTTACTGTCATCACCTCGTTTTCGTTGCCACAAGCGTCATTTGTTTTATTTCTAACTGTGTGGACACATTGATTGTAGTAGGCAAAAAAGTTCATCCTTCTATAGAACTCCCACCGTGGAGTGGAGGGGGTAGAAGGCGGTGGTGGCGACCAGTGTGGTTGTAGTCACTGCTTTCCCTCTTCATTTTAGCTGCAAACTTCCTCAAGCACCTACAGCGCTTAAGCAGTTCTGTGCCGGCTTATTCGACAGAAACTGGCGGTGAAAACTTTGAATACCAAGCGTGAAAATAATACGGAGAAGTCGCTGTCAGGGGTTGGGGCTTAAAAAGAAGGTCACAAAAGGCGTGGAAAAAAGCGGGGCAAAAAAATATTGAGCCCCAGCAGCAACAACGTGTGATTCCCTTTGGAAACGCCGGTGGAGCGTCTTCTTCACGCCCGAATACAGCGATTAACGACAATGAGCGTTCAGAGCAGTTTTACACTGAAGCTCACCACGATGCCCTTTATCAGTGTCGTCTTTTCTTTGTTTGCGCTCTTTGTGTGCAGTTTTGTGCTGATGTTTTACATGCACAAAATACTCAAATACATTGTTGTGCTGCTCTTGCGATACCTTTTTCTGCCGTCTACTTCGAGATTGCGCCTTGGCGGCCTTCTCATTGCGCCGCTGAATTGTCGCATATTCTTTCAGGACATTTTTTATCAAGATGAGAACATGACGTTGCGCGTGGTTGACGGCTATGTTTCTTTTGCTTTTTGGGACTCGTGGCTCCGTGACCCGTCTTGGACGACAGTGAAGGAGTTCTTTTTGAATGACAATCTGAAGGGTAAAGATTGCTTGGTGAAGATAAGGGGGAGGTGGGTGCATGGAACCATTGTTGGCGTCAGGCCAGAAGAACGGAAACTACTGGTGCAACCGAGCTCCGGCGACGCTGACGGCAGAGATGGTGGTGTTGAGGCTGACGTGGATGAAGAACGCAACGCGAATAACGTTGATGGTACTTGTAATGGCCGTGTTGGTGTACACAAACATGGCCCCCTTTCGTACGAGATGAATGTTGTGAGTGGAAAGTCAAGGGCGCAGACTGGCGAGGGTGAGCCGACTGAGGCCGTCGATTTTCGTGGTAAGAATAACGCTAATCGAAAAGCAGGCAACAGCGGGAACCGGGACTGCAACAGGGGCAATGATGTGGCCTTTGGCACGAGCGGGTCTGATGCTGACGCGGCAGATGCAAGAGAATGCAGCAGCCACGCGAACTGCAATGTGCAATGCCGTCCGTTTGGGCGTTTCACTTCGTGTGGGTCCTTCGTAACGGAAAAGGTAACGTTTTCCCCCGCTGAGGTCGGTAACTCCAATGGCGACGAACGCTGTAACGCTGGTCCCAGTGCGATTCCCATTGATTCACCAAATGTCTGTGGAGATGACGCATTGGACCACCTGATATTGTGTGATTTGGATGTTGTCCGCATCAGGAAAAGTCGCGGAAGGGTTCGTGTTCACATGAACGGCTTGGGTGTCAGCCTGTACAACGCCACAAGTAACTACCGTAATCCTGCAGCAGCGGAGACGGAGACGCAGTCGGTGCCTAGGCCAAGGTCCAATCCCAGGACCTGGTCAGTCATGTCTTTTATGCGACTTGGCTCGCTGCGAGAGCTGTTTCTGTGGAGTCCAAAATGTGAGGAGGACCGAACTGCCAACGCGGCACAGCAACCGAATGGCTTGGGAAAGGACTCCAGCCGTCCCTCAGGCAGCAAGCAGCAAGCAGACGCTGAGGCGGAACAGCGACGAGCGAAAGACGGTAAGAGTTCCCTGCAGCGTTTTTTCGAGTTTATTGGCGCGGTGGAGGTTGAACTGTTTTCGAGCTCCATCAACATTGGGGGTGCCCGCGCGCGCCATCCGTACTTTTTTCATATCGGATTCAAGCGCGCAGAGAGCCGCATTTATCTGACAGATGAGGGGGTGTCGAGCATTGACCTCTACCGTTTAGTTACGGAGGCGACGGTAGAGGAGTTGGAGAGTGGCTGGCGGTATATGGGCGCCCAAAAAAAAAGGAGCAAAACACATGACGGTCAAGCGGACGAAAGAAACAAGTGGCGTGACTCGTTTCTTTTACTTTTCAAGAACACGCCACAGGAAAATATGCCCGAGCCGCTTTTGGATGAGCCATGCGAACTTATCAGTAGCTATGGCACACTTATCGACATCAACAAGAAGTCCACCGTGCACGCCGTGTTTTATCGCGACGTACCGAACGTCTATGCTGGGGAAGTGATTAATCGCGAGTCGGAGTTGCCACGCTCTGGTCTAGAGCTCTTTGTCGACACGCCTGAGCTCTGCTTTGGCCCATGGTCCGGTTATTCGTTTATGGAGTTGAAGGAATACTTCTATCCAAACACCTTTCGCTCTATTGATGAGCTGGAGTTTGTTATTGGGCAACCGCGCCCGCATGGTGGGATGGAAGTTTTTGTGAAGTTTCTGGGTGATACTTGTATTATGATGCCGTTTAAGAGAAAAACCATCTCTCCAGTGCCCCCCTTCGGCATTGAGGATTCGGGTTTGAAGGGCGTGTTGATGCTGACGCTCGGTGCAGGTACAACATACGTGCAGAGGCCCCAGTTTTTGCTTGCTGGTGAGGACAAGCAGAAGTTTGAGGGAATGCTGTCAGCACGCAACGTTTGGGTAGCGACCAACGCCATTCAAGAGGAGAGTGCTGTGCTTGCGCACATAGAGCAGATGGATCTCTTCATTGATCGTCTTGATGACAAACAGTACAATGGACGCAAGCTGTGGAATTTTATCCCAAAGTTGACTAATGCAGAGATTTGGTGGTATTTTGACTACCTCATGTTCTTTTGGGATCTGATAATGGACTGGCAGTTCCTGCCGTTTCTGTATCATGATGTGCAATTAACAACTGAGTGGTACAACACTCGCAAGTTTTTTATTGATGAGTTCATTCCTAACGTCAAACGTATTGAAATTCTCACTGAAGGAACGCTCAATGTGCACTTCAATTGCAACATGCACAACACGGTGTTCAGCGACGATATTAACGATCTGAAGTCTAACACCTTTCTGACTCTTCGTGTAAAAGGTGGTGGGCACCTGTTTGCTACAATCCCTATGGACGCGTACATGCTGAGTGCTGTCACGGAAGTGAAGCGACCATTTGAGATGGCGCTGCATGACCTTGAACTGCTTCTTTCCGTTCCAACGTCACACCCGCTCTACGAGCAGATCAACTGCAGCGTCCCGTTTTGGTACCTGGAGGAGCTGTGCCTCAGTGGCATGCAGTTTGTGAATTTCCCGAACCAGTCTGTGCCAATGGACCCCTCTCCAGTCGACCCCACAACAGGAAGAACAAAGATAACCAATTTGCTGGATTTCAACTTCCAGATGGATGGTCTGCGTGGAAGCATGATGGCGCCGCACCTTACCACGCTCCTGGATTTGATATCCAACTGCTTTAGTGCCAACTGCTGTGTGGTGAGGCCGGATGAGTTGTTTTGGCCTCAGTGTAAGGTCCAGCCAAAGATTGATCGACCGAGGAACGTGCGCAGCATGTTCCACGATTACTTGCGTTTGGCTTTCACACCATCCAACAATCAGGATATAAATTTAACGATTATTGTCAACGATATCAACATGGAGTTGTGTGGCGGTGGCTTAAAGGGTCCCCAGCTGGACTTGCATTGTGGCAAATTGGCCTTTGCAGTGATTAAGCAATCGGGTATAAACGACATCACTCTGACAGTCTCTCCTATAACAGGGAAGGTGAGAGATATTTGCAATGATGTGGTTGAGGTGGACAAGTCCTTTATTTGCTGCGGGGACATCCGACTTGGCGTTCGATACCACTTTGGACCGCAGCCAATGCGCGTGTGTTTCCACAGTGCCGTCGAGCTTGTCATTGATGGAATTTCGTTTTACTTATCTGTGGAGCAGTTGGCAATGTTGGTTCATTTAGTGAATCTTCTTGTAGAGCAATTCGGGGTGCGCGACGAGGCGTTGCTGGAGGCCATTGAGACGGCTCGTGCGGTTGCAGCCTATTCCGCTGAGAACTACGTACTGCAGACCACTACTATACACTTGAGCAACTCGCATGTTATTCCAATATCGGTGTTTTCTATGGATCTTAGTCCCGTTGTGCATGAAGGCACTTCTTCTACCCCGAGCATGGGATGTGGCAGGGAGTTTAAATCGGTTGGTGATATACGTGGCACACTGCGACGCTTTCTTGCCCGCATTGGCGCCTTGCAGAAGTTACCGTTCTCGGACGTGGTACCAGGGCCTGTCGTTGCGGATTTTTACAAATTCCTCGAATCTACCGAGCAAGCAACTGATGAGGCAAAGGATTATGCCGTTAACACGTTCGTTGTATCCATTACGCGCGCTGGCGGATGTCTGGTTGTCGGGTCAGAGGGGTACATTGAGGCAAAGCTCCCTACCGGCATCCATGTGGCGTCAACTACGCTGAACGACGTTAACTCCAATCGCCGGATCACGGCAATCGTCCGTGATGTTGCGTTGCGCGGCTTCTGCTGGAAGGGCGGCAACGAGGCTGGTGACACTGGACAACTGGTAGAGGTGTTTCGTATGGAAACATCACTTCACATGCAGCAGTACATTGCTTACCCCTTTGACAATGACCTTCAGACACACAAGAGAAAGCAGCATGAGTTTATTATAAAAAATGACGTTGATAAGTTGTTCACGCTCTCCACTAGCTCAAAGGAGGCTGCGCACCCGCCAACTCGTTTGAAGCATTCATTTAAAAAGACGACTTGTACGGCTTCTGGAGAGGCCGCTGTCGAGAAGGCAGTTGACGCTGAAGAGGTGGTAGCTGGAGATCCCAATACCGAGCGAGATACCGTTCACCCAGTGAGTGATATGAGAGGTAGTAAGACGTTGCGGCCAGAGGAGGTGGAATTGTTCGCAAGAAATGCTCACGATACAGTTGTTCCGGATACGCCCGTGGGTGTGCTACTGGACGTTGGTGGTGCGGACTGTTCTGTGAGTGTTTACGGCCGTGAAGACGCGGCGTGCGCGGATGGTGGACGGCGCTACGCGGCTGAGGAACCAGGCGCCAGCGACCTGAAAACAGCAGTGTGTGAGGCGGATTCCACTGTATCTCGTTTATCTGGTTCAGAAGGTGACAGTGGTAAAAACAGCCCATCAACTGCCCCCGCTTGTAACAACAACAACCAGACAGCTTTGTTCGGGACATGCCATTCTTTAACTGACGACTTTTTCTCGACTAGTGATGATGAAACCGAGGGACTCCGCCTCCCTTCCGTGGATGGGGACGCGCATAGCGCGTGCTTAAGCCAGTTGAAGGATGGTAATGAAGAACGAGAACTAAATGAAGACTCATCAAGTTGTAATCTGGACATTGCGGAGAATTCCGTTGGAGACGTTCAGGCAGCACTAAAACCCCTCGAAATGCGTGTAGGAAAACGACGAGCGAGGAGAAGACCGCCAGGAAATGTTCTTTCACGCTGTTTGCACAGTTTCTCTATACAGTCTACTGTGGCAGGGATGCATGACTTGCCAAACTACACCCCGGCGTCATGGAGTGGCCGCGCTAAGGTCTTTGACAACACAAATTTCCACGCCCCATTGCCCACGGTGTCATTTGTGCCCTCCGCGTATTCTGAGGAAGCCCCTCGTTTCCTCATGTCAGACCAGGTGCGTTGTGGAGCGATGGAGAGCCGGGATACGGATGTGCTAGGTGTTGCTGACCATCAAGATTGTGATGTTGATAGTTCTATCAACGCTGACAATGCACAGCAATCCTGGGCTAAGCGTACTGCGGAGAACAGACAGCGGTCGCGGGACGGCATCACAACGAAGCACATTCATGTCCGTGCAGTGTCGCCACTTACAGTGCTCCTCACGCAGCAGTTTTTTCAGAAGCTGCTTTTTGTGGCCGAGGGCAAGTTTATACACATGCTGAACTTTTACCACTCAGTCCGCATTTCGGATGCTGCAGTGGACACGGAGATGGATGGTCGCCATACTCCAGTGCAGAGCAGTCGCAATGGACGAGGTATGCGGAGCGATGGGGATAAATGGCGTCGTAAAACGCTGCCATACGTTGAAGGCCATGTGAAGGAATTGGTGGAGAGCAAACATCGGAGCCGTACCCGGGAGCACCAAAAGCGATGGTTGTCAAGTGTCAACATACTCAGTGCGTGTGCCCCATGCGTGGAGGTCAATGTTTTGACGGAACTTCGTCTGCCACCTGGAAACGAGGTGCCACGTATGGAAGCTAAAGGTGCTTACACAACACTTCTTTGTTGTAAATCATTTCAGTTTGTCCTTCGGCGCACCCGTCCACCCAAGCGAGCACCGACGAGTGCAGTGAGCAAGTCGCTTTCGGGGTCCATCAGGTTGTCTTCTCTTGCTTCTGTTACCCAGATTGAGTATGAACCACTGCTGCGTAGTGGAAACGTATGTGTGAACATACCGGGCATTGTGTACGACAAAGAAAAAGAGACGCTTGCCGTGTTCTATTTCACATCATTTTGTGGCCGAGTACGACATCAGAACATTTGTGGGATGGAAAAGGGCATCTGCCGTTTGACTGTCGATACCCTGGCGCTTCATGTGTCACGTGATTTTTTCTTCTATTTGCACTCAATGCTGGAGCTGGCTGACAGCCTTCTCGACCATCGCAACAACCAGGCTTCTGCACACCCGTTTCGTGAGCACCACACGGCGGAGACGGTTGTCTCTTTCCCGGAGACCGGGGGTGAGAGCACGAAATCGCCAACCGTCGCTCCGGAAGTTGGCAGCAACTTTGTGCTTGGCTACAACCGTCACAATCATACGGGTGTCTCAACATACGGCATCGAGGAAAGTCGTGTAGTTACAGGGATGTGCTCAATAAAAACGATCCGCATTGAATTGTTTGACACTCAGCGTGAGGACCACTATATTCTCGTCAATACAAAGCGCAAAAATGTGATTGAAGTGCACCAACTGTTAACTCGTTTCACCGCGAAGATCTCTGCCAAGCACACTGGCGGTGATGAACACCTACCGTTGTGGGAACATGCACCATGGATAAAGTCCAAATTCATGTCGCAAAATGCCTCAACCACGCACGGTGGTGGTGGTGGTGCTCTAAGTTCATCAACGTCATCTGATTTTTGTCAGAAACGTGTACAGCAACATGTGGTGCAGCTCCATTTTATTGGTGAACTGGACTCGATCGTAGTGAAGTGCTTTTCCTCCGTTCTGCCTGTGCTCACTACAATGTTGAATTGTAGGAAGGCAGAGGAGACAGTGGGTATCCTGCCGGTGGACACGTTGGTCGGTGAGAATGAGGAAAGTGCGTCAGCGTTTGCTTCCGGCTGCGACGGTTTTCCTCACGCGGGTCAGGAGAAATGTGGCGTATTGCTTTTCTTTCGTGGAAGTTTCACTTTCCGTAGGGTGGATATTTGCCTTCTCCAGGCAAAGATGAACTTTCTTCAGTTTAAAGCAGTCAGACTTGCCGGCTATGGCGAATCCCGCGCGGAGCCGATCAGCTCACACGAATGTGTTGATACGCATGTATTATCAGAGGCAATTTCTCCACAAATACGGGCGCGTCTGCACGCATGGGCAAGGAGAGCGCGCGCACGCATTCCTCAAAGGCACTACGTTGCCCCGCCAGCCGTTACGCCTCAGCTTCATTTGAAGAACAGTGCCTTTTTCACCGCGGAGTCGGTTTTACTCCAGTACGTTGCGGATGCAATAGTGTGCACAAGCCCAGGGAGTGAAACATCAAATTTAGCTGAGGTCGAAGAAAAGGTGCTTGAGGAGTCGCGTGTGTTCGTGGCCACTGCCACACAGATCATGATGAGCCTGCAGCAGTCAATTCAAAATAGTGTGCGTGACAACGCTGAGGCCTCAGCTGGGAAGGAGTCCGACGCACTGCGCTTTGGCGGCCTGCAGGAGGTGGTAGAAGGCAAGCAGTTCAATTTGGGAATAGAGATATGTAGTGTCAACCTCTCAGTGCCATACCGTCCACGAGCAAACGAAATCGTTGAGCCACAGCTACACCACTGGACAAAGGAATGGATAAAATCGCATAATCGCTGGGCTGTGGGCACCAAGCAGGTGCATCCCTTTGATGATCTGTACACACTGGGAAATGCTCCTAAAAGCAAGTGGGCTCTGTGCTGCGCAACGACGGTACGTGACATCCAATTGCAAAATGCCTTACCACAGAGCATATCAGCTGATATGCGGCTACCTCTCGTCTCGTGCTTTCTGAATGCCTCGTCCGACAGTCGTCTCTCACTCAAGGCACACCTGAGTCCCTTTACTGTGTCGTCAAGCAATAAGCAGACAGTTATTTACCGGACGAATTTCCCTAACATTTATCTTGTCTACGCCAAGGACGAAACACGGGTGAGCGGTATGTGCTTGATGGAGACTGTTGAAGTGACGGTGTCTCCCATCATCATAAGTCACCTATTGTTCATCTACAGCAGGTGTTTAACGGTACACAGGGTTCTCATGATGACGATGGGAGATTGTACGACGCCACCGACGACACCACAATCGGTGCGGAGGGAGAACTTGCCCTCTGTGAAGTATAAGAGCAATTTTGTGTTTCTCCTCGAGGGCCTCCGGGTGTCTTATCTGACTTCAATGACAAACTTGCGCTTCTCTGTGAGGCGCCTCGTGGGGACTTCGACAATTGTGCATGAGGACGAGCTATACAAGTCACAAATGACAGTGAATGTCTCCAAGGCGCAAGTGGCACTTGTTGATCGTGACGACTATGACCAGCTACAGGCATTTCTCAATCAAACGCCTCTGGTCAGCCCGTCTGCAGATGGGAATTTATCCTCTCCTGAAGAAGGGGAAGCGTGTTGTCAGCACTCATCGGCCGCCGACATGGAGAGGCCCCGACTCATGTATCCGCTCAGTGGCTTCATTTGGGGGCTTTTGGAGACCTCTCTTAGACTGTCAACTGGACGGAGCGTCACAAGTGAGCTCCGAACCACGCTGGAAAATATTGCAGCCAGTGCTATTCAGGATTCGTTCGATCTGCGTGACCTAGAGACGATGGGTAACACAGCAACACGTTGGAATGTGGTTGTGCCATCTCCGCTGATCATTGCGCGCATTGGTCTTGTTCCACTACTTCAGCGATCCATTGACGAGACGAAGAGTCTTGTGGCTCAGACGCGACTGGCGGCAGAACGTGACAATTCCGTGAGGCATCGCCAGCTATCGAAGTCAGCCGTGTACAAGCAGCTGGCGCGCACTGAGCGGCAAATAAATGAGACAATTCTGAAAACGCGAGAAATGCGCATAAAACGGATTATTCAACTGACTTCCAGGGTTAGACCGCCGAAAAGAGCACTACCGCAGCGATCCCCGATGCGCGGTGCCTCTGCCGAGACAGCGGCAAGCAGTCACGATGATGGCGATCTCTTTCAGACAACTTCCGACCTCAAGGTTTTTGCTACCGTCACAAACTTTCTTTTTGTGCTTCCATTCGGAGACGCGGCGTACCGCAACGTGCTCGAGGAGGTTCTTCACGCCCATGAACACAGCCACTCGGAACTGGCACCGCTAAATCGCAAACGCTTCATTCCTACAATGGCAATAAAGATAAAGGTGGAAAATACCAGCTTCGCATGCAGTTTGCTACAGTCACAGTCGTGTGTTCCCGTATTCTCACTGAAGACGAGCCCGTTACGACTCAATGAAAGCATCGACGCCTTCTTTGGCAAGCGGGACCGGGATGCAAAGAACACCGTACTCTTCACGGCCAAATTTGTGCTGAGTGATGCACACTTATATTGCAGTGACGGTTCACCGCTCGGAAAGGGCGTTACTGCATCTGCTGTGCTGAACAGCACGCACATCCTTGGAGGTCGTGGTACGCTCACAAGCTTCAGCAAGTCTGAATATCGCGACTCCTTGTCTAAGATCGCATTTGACACGATCGAGGTGCCTCTTCACATCAGCAAACGTGGCAACGTCGTGAAGGTTGTTTCTGCAATGGATCTGAGCGCCCCGCAGGTTCGTGTATCGACGCGCTTTGTAAGCGTTTTGGGGCAGCTTACGAAGGAGACGACATCGAGATCTCTTTCAAACGTATTCCAACGCTCGAGAGCTGCTCGACGTCCTTCTGCTTCACCGAAAAAACGTATGACGTCCTCTCAACCAACAAGCAGGGAGTCCAGTGGTGGAAATAAGGGTGGCCGACATGTGGATCCGACAGGCCACTCCCCCAATGAACAGTCCGGTGATGCAGATTTTATCCTCTACTTTTTTGATGTCACAGCACACATTGAGCCGGGTGAGGTACATGTGTACTCCATCAAGAGGGATCCCACACACTCTCCTCATCTTACTGCGGCCCAGGGAGACGCCGGACGGACTAAAATATCTCGGCAAGCACAAAGGCGAGTGAAGTTTACCAGTGAAACCTTAGCGAGCAAGTCTGGCCATCCGCGCTGTACTACTAGTTCTCTTCCACCTTCAGACGGCATTGTAATGGCGGTTCTGCTTAATATTCCTTTCCCAAATATTACGACAGCGTTGATAGCCAAATATGGCGGCGGGCCAAAGGAAAGAGAGGAAACGATTGTTCGTGTGGAGATGCGAGCGAGCACGATTGAAGTTGGGCCATCCATCATGTCCCTTGCGCATGAGATTGAAGAGTGGGAGGCAGTGTACGCTCGTGATAACACGGAACGTATAATGAAAACGTTGAAGCTTGTCCAGTCATGGGAACGAAATGTGGATCACAAGCAGTCGGTGTTCCATTCATCCATAGCTGACTTGGCGCTGCCGATGCCGCATGCTTTTGCCTCCGTGTTGGCACGTAAAAGACCAGCGTCTACTGCCCTCATCCTCCACCGTAGTCGAGGCCAGGAGAAGCCCCTTTGCAACGAGACGGAAGCTCCCACTCCGGAGAATGAGGCCCACCATAAGCATACGCTTTTTTGTCTGCAACTTCGCATCACAGGGATCCGCTTGGTCCTCACCACAGAGCCAGTATCTACAGTCAACTTTTCTATTTTCCTCGATGACCGCAACGGCTTTGCAGATATTTGCCTTCAGCGCACCCGTAAGCCACTGGAAGCACGACAGAGCAGGTCGCAAGCGGCTATTCAGCCAGCGGCATTGATTACGTTGGTGTTGCGCCAGCTGCATGTGGAATGCCAGGCGAAACTTGAGATGAAGTCCCTTGAAATGCACCTTCGGGAGATGGATGCGTGTATAACACTTCGTCGTCATGGCCTTCTTTGGTCGTTGACGAGCGTTTGTGTGCATTTCCCCAATGACACGTCCAGCGGCCCAAAGGTGGAGGTAACGGTGCACGCCCCGCACACATCCCAGCTACTTATCGTGCAGGCGTTATGGCATCACAGTCTTCTGGAATCGCTGAATAGCATTAACAAGATTCTTGCCCGTGGTGCCAGCATCATTAGAGCCAATGTGAAGCTGAATCCGGGCATTCAGCGGCACGTCGACGCGATGAGGCGTATTCAAGTGGAGAAGACAACGACGATTGTTTTTAGCGCTTCGCAAGGCAAGTTGCGGCTCGACCTTGGGTTGGGTGATGCCCTGCATATTTCTTTTAGTAAACTCAACCTGCTTTTCATGACCAGCAGGTCGGAGTTAAATGGAGTATGGAGGAGGCAATTTGATGTTTCATTAGTGGGGCTGACGCTGCGATCAGAAGGGGAGCTCTCCGGCACCGCAAGGCTTGAGACTGCTATGTTGAAGGGCTTCGTCGTTGAGAATCATGGACATGGGGGTCTAAGCGTGAGCTCGTCGGAAGGGCGCACACTGCGCTACATACTGTGCGCACAGAAGCTTCAGATTGTGTTCAAGGAGCGCCAACTGAAGGACGTTTTTGAGTCGCAGCTAGGAGAGTTCACACTGAACCTGATGGACGGCGCTGGGGAGGGAGGTAGCAATGGCGTGCAAGTGGATATGTGCACGAGCAATGGCAATGTTGTGGTTACACCATCTACAGCACCAGCGTTTATGGGCATAGTCGCCAAATGCAGTAGTATCATCACGCAGCAGAGGAAAATTACACTTGCCAAGTTGCGTGACGGTGGTGCGAGTTCAGGGGTGCAAAGGCATGGGTTGCTGTGGAAGACTGGACTACCTCTTGAGCATTCCATGAAACGTCCCACTTGCAGCGCTTTCAGCAATACGACCTCCAACAGCAGAACACAACACTTTGAGGAAACCGCATCCGTTCTCGTAGATGAGTTTCCTGGTATCGGCGCCGATGAAACAGGCTACGACAGCGCGGGGTGTGACGATGGGCTGAGCTACATACCTTTTATTGGAAGCAAGCTCACCAAGATCCCATGTGGCGCGATCAATGTAAGACTTGAGCGGTCGTCGCTGTGTCTTGGGAGTGCTTCAGCCGGCATTAACAATGCCGATTGCCTCGTGGCCAACTTCCCACAAGCAACATTATCGTTTGCCGAATGTCTCAGCAACGGTGATGTCATTAAGCGCGTGCTTGAAATCCACACCCTGAACATGGAACTGTTTCGACCAGGAAGCACAAAGGTGCTCATTCTCGGTTTCCGTGATGTCAACAAGTTCGAGTTCTACACGCAGCAACGGATTGGAGATCATGTTATTGGCTTTATGATGAGCCTGTACCAGGTGAGTCCGTGGACGGGCAACCCCCGGCTGCAGGACTTCCAGGAATTAATCCAACTCGTGCGTTCCTTCACAACCAAGAGCAATGCAGAGGTGTTTTATCGTTTCGGCCGGGTGGATGATGTGTGGCCCGTTAGCGAGGAAGGGCAACCACAGTTTTCGGAGAGCGCGCAGAAACCCGACGAGGGGAATACGACGAGTGATGAAGCAGGGGTGCTAAGTGCTGACGACTTCCAGAAGACTGGCACAGCGTCCAAGTTGAGCGATGATGCAGGCGGAGTGCATGACCAAACGCATCAGGTGAGCACACACACTGCGGACATTCGGTGCTTGAAGCCACTTTGCAATGTTCAATTTGCCCCACAGTTGCGGTTTGGCGGCGCGGTTTCCGTGAATGTTGATGTAATATTGAATTGGTTTGGCATTACAAGGAAGACGCTGCCGTATGTGGTGCATACGAAGGCCTGTGATCGTCTGGAGGGTGTGCTCAACTATTTTGGCAAGAAGGTGGAAAAGCAAAGAGAAAGGCATAAGAGGCAGCAACAGACTCCAGTAGGCGACGAGTCCCCTTAAGTAACCCTTCACTGCTGTCCAGCTCACACAACGTGAGGGCGATGTAACACAGCCATCAAGGCTTGTTCCTGTGTGCCGTATGCCGTTGGCGTTCAACACAGTCAAGGAGGTCGCCGTTGCTGCTGCTGTCCCTTTATTTTGCTCGCCCACTCGTTTGTTTGTTTTTTTTTTTTTTGTGACTGTTGTCGTTGACCAGTGTCGCTTCTATTGTGTCAAATTTGTTTTCACAGTGTACCATATAAATAATGAAAACGGAATCGGTGACACTTTTGTCCGTCTCTTATTCCCCCTTGTCGTGTTGTTTACTGGTTTGGTGCATATCGTTGTCTCTTCTCTGCACTTTGTCTCAGTTGTTGTTGTTGGTTGTTTTGTCATCGTTGTTCGCCTCCATTTTTTTTTCTTTTTTTTTTCTTTTTGGATCACTGTTCGTGTGTTTAGTGGTCGTTTTCACGTTGATACTTCCGTGATAAAAACAGCACTTGATCACTGAGGCAGAAACAAGGGAATTCTGTGCACAACAGCGCTTGTTTCAGCAACTGCCTGTTTTTCCTTCTCTTGCTTGGCCTGACTGCTGGAGTGAAGGATTTCAATTCTACCTCACCCGTTTTCGTATTGGTCCCTCGCTGCCACTGTTATTTCTGTTTCATCCCGATCGTTCTGTACAGCCCCTCCTTTGTCTCTGCAAACACCTTCGAGGCATTGCGGGTCGGTTAGTACACACAGACACAGGCATAGGCACAGACATACCGACAAAAGAGGCAGGGGACGCTGTTGTAAGGGGAGGGTAAGTTGTTGGTTTCTCGCCACTCTCGGCGGTGCAGCTGCTACTTGCATGTTGAGACGCACCCATTGTTGCGCCAGTAGGGCTCCACCTGTGATTGGGCCCACGCGCAAGGCTCGGTTTGCTTCCATTGATGACAACCCAACAATTGCATACACACCATGGGATACCACGGAGCCGCTGATGGCGGACTATGGCTGGACGAGGGGTAAGCTTCCAAAATTCCGTGCCCGGAGCCCGTACCATCGCCAGCAGATTGCCCGGCGCATGGTGACGGAGATGATTCGTAAGGACTATTGCATTGTTGGTGGAGCCCGTGCTCCGGCATTGCGCATCTTAGCTGATCAAGTGGTGGAGCTTGCCAAGGCAGGGGACACCGACTCGCGGCAGCAGCTTGCCTACTTCCTACACGACCCGCTCATGGTAGATAAGGCGTTTGACGAATACCCGCGGCGCTTCAAAGACATGAGTTCCAAGTACGCCATGATGACGCGCCTGAAGAGCCGCCGCCGCACGGACGCAGTGGCGATGTACTTTGTTGAATACAAGAATCGGGATATGAGCGACAACCATAAAGGGGAGGACTACTCCGTAGGGCCTGAGAGGTTTTTCCTTCCCCCGCGGATTGTAGAAACAGAAAAGGGAATTCAGCGGCCACCCCATATGCAGATGGCATTTGATCGCTGGGCTAGTAAGTTCAAAACAGAGGAGTTTCACCACTGGTGGCGGTTGCGTCACGCAAAGATGCGTTACTGGGGTGTGCGCAACGTGCCGCATCCCAGCGATGTTGACCCGCTGTGGACGGAAAAGGAGGAAGAGGAATGGCACAATGAAATGCTTGCCAACATGGGAGATTTCGAGGAGCTGGATCTTGAAGATGAGAGCTTTGAGTCAACGGGAGAGGGTGGCGAACCATCAGCCGTTGGCGATGGCCCACGAAGGCATTGAGGACACCTCGAGCACCGCAAGGTGTCTCAAAACCAGTTGTGGTGTAAGAGTTCATTGAAGTGCGGTGTTGCACTCAGGGCTGCGCATATCGTGCACATTTTTACTTGCGTTTCCCTTTCTTCATTTACTCCCACAAAGTCACACGCTCGTTTCGCGTTCCACTTGTTAAACCTCTGTGATCGCAGCATTGTTTCCCCCACGTTTTCTTACTCGCTCACTTTCTCTCTGTACCATTGTTGTTAACCGCCTTTGTGTCACTTTGACCTGCTGCCAGCCAACGTTGGCAAGTAGACGCGCAAAACGTGAAGTGCTTCCACCTCAGGTGGCAAAAAAGGGAAGAAGAGGAGAGGAGAGCGGCAGGGGTTAGAACGCACGCACTCACCCGCGTCAGAATATCGACACAAGGCTGCGTGGGAGATCAAGTGCGTGCTGTAGCATGGTGCTGGCGAAAAATGAGGTGTGTGGTAAGCCAACGCACTACAACCTGAGCACGTGCGAGTACGACTGGAAGTACCTGCCTGATTCACACTTTGAGCTTGGTGAGAGGCCACGTCGGAACCGCGGCCTGCGTGTTTTCCCGCACGCCAACCCACCCGAACCGCAGGCCATGCAGCAGTCAGTCGGACCTGCCAGCTCTGAAACACCTCCATTTTCATCAGGCAATGAGTCCCTCTCGCTTCCGCCCCTCTTCAAGTGCATTCCCTGGTCACACGAACGCCTGCGTCGTTTAAACCAGCAGAACTGCTTAGAGGCGAATACTTCCCATCTGCGCTAACTACAATGCATCTGGCATGGATTTGCGTGCCCCAAACTCGTAGGACTTACTGCTGCGCACGTTACCTGCCGAGGTGAAGGACTGCAATGAAAACGGACAAAATAATAACGTGAAAAACAAATATATGAATAAATAACAACGAAAATGAATGCCACCTTGTGGGGTGTATTCCCTTTACTGCTGCTTTTTATACTACTACTACTACTACTACTAACATGGGCGTCTGCCACGCATGCCCTCATTTTCTGTACCCATTTCTCCTTTACTTTACTTTTTCGCTGCGCGAGTGAGCGGACAACATGACGCTTTTCATCATGGTATCATTCCCTAAGGACAGTGAACGCGGCTGGGGAAAAATACGTTTTTGGACGTAAAAGGAATTTTTTGTTGGTTTATTTGTTATCTCTGGTTCAACCCTGATACGCGGTAGAACAGCGAAGGTCGGTTTGTGTCGTTAGTGACGGAAAAAAGAGAAGGAGGTGGGGCAAAGGAAGGAACCCGAGAAAAACGAGCGAACGGATGTGTGTGTGTGCGTGTCTGCGAATGAACGAGTGAGTGAGATAGAGCGGGAGGTGGTAAATTGGAGGTAGATGGTTTTGGTATTTGTGTGTGTGTGTGTGTGTGGAAGAGGGGGAGAAGCATTGTGAATTCAACATCGTGAAAGTAAGTGAGCGGCACGCCGCTGAATAGTGCAGAACTTGCCATGAGGCGGACGGCGGTGCCGAGACCATTGTTAATCTAACATGCTGTGCATTCATTACGTGTAGACCCACCACCGGGTGCAACAATCCCCCCACCCCAACAACAAATAAAAATAAAAATAAAAATGACGAAGCTAACTGTCAACATTAGAAGGGAAATATTAATGACTGCAATAGCGACGCCGGTGGAGGTGGGGGTTATCGTGCCTGTTCAAACCGGTGCGCCCTCACTCGTCCCCATCCACTCGCCACCCCCGCGTCCACTCCTCATTATTTTTGTCTCAGTTATTGTTAGTGTTATTTTCCGGCTTTGCCATTTGCTCGTCCATTCTATGCCACAACATCAAACACGAAACTGTCCTGAAAAGTTTCTCATCATAAGCGAAGAGGAATCAATGTTTCCCATGTCGTTTCCTCTTATGGTTTTCTATTATTATTGTTATTTTTATTTTTATTTACTTCCACTTTATGTGAGGTGTTGTATATTATACGAATTACCTGCTGCACCAGAGAGAGAGAGAGAGAGAGAGAGAGAGAGAACAAGAAAAAAGAAAAGAAAAAAATGTATGCGAGATTTGTTTTTCTTTACTCCTTAGCCACGTAATGAACGCGGGGAACGAGATATAGACAGTTTTGCTCTGTTCCTCTCGTTATTTCACTATTTTACTGTTACATTTACATCCGCTTACGGGTGTGCACTACGTAAGTGATGCGCTTTTATTTATTACCACCTCTATCTGTTCATTTGTCAGTATTTTAACGTCTCTTCTTCCATTCTCATCTCTTTCATTTAATTTTTTTTTGTTTTGTTTGTGTGTGTTTTTGCATGCAACTAACAAACAAATCCCGCTGACTACCGGTGTGACACGCGGCTATAAAGAACTAAACTCTTTGAAGACACACACACAGGCTAAACTCTGTTGCCAAGATGCCGAAGAATATGGGGAAGGGCGGCAAGTCCTTCAAGGCCGGCAACACGAAGGGAATAATGCAAAATCAAAAGCGTGAGCTTGTCCTTGCCATGGCGGAGGAGGGTGAGGAGTACGCGCAGGTGAAGAAGCCGCTGGGAAACCTCCGTGTTGATTTGCAGCTGGCTGACGGAGGGCAGGCAATTGGCGTCATCCGTGGGGCCATGGTGCGTAAGGTGTGGATTGGGCAGGGCGACGTGGTTATCATCTCCAGGCGCGAGTTTAACCAAAATGATATGGTTGACGTGATTTACCGTTACAACCCGCAGGAGGTGCGCACGCTTGTGAAGAGGGAAATCATCCCACGTGACTTCCGCTCGGCAGAGGAACTGCAGGAGAACAATGCGCGTTTGGATTACGTGTTTGTGGCGGAGAATGACAATGATGACAGCGATGACAATGAGGAAAATGCAAACTACTTCAACCGTGAAATGGTCGTTCTGGACGACCCATTGGCTGACTTTGATGATTTGTAGAGGTGCGGTGGGTGGTTGGATCACCTGCGGCCGCGTTTGTTCGTGTGCGCGCATGTGAGCGTGGGGATGTTTCTTATTTGGCTACGCATGCGATTCTCCGACAAGGTGTTTCATCTGATTGAGGGTGCGATTGAGTGAGCGAATAAGTGCGGTGGGCTGCTCGAGTATATTTGTTAAATTGAAGGTGAGTCGAGTCGGAATTAAAAGGGGACAGCCAGTGAGGGAGGGCTGGGCGAATATTTTAAGTTGATGTTAGAAGGGGCGCGCTGGGAAGGTGGAAGTGGAAACTGAGTGCTTATGCAGCTGCGCCCCACGACCATGCTGCCGTCTGGAGGGGGCGTGCCTTTCATTATGGAGATGATAAATAACGCGACAGAAAAAAGAAGGAACGAGAAAAAGACAAACATAAAAAAAAAAAAAAGTAAAATAAATAAATAAAAAGGGATGTGAAAGAGAAAAGGATAAACAGTGTTTGAGCGTGTGCTTACAGGCGCATGAGTGAGTGTGAAAAGGTGGCAGAACGGTGCCAATATTTTTATTTTTGGTCGTATCTGAGGAACAACGTTGGCTGAAGGCTGTGTGTGACTGTTTTACACACGACCAGCGCGTGGTTCGTTGTCCATTTCCTCCCCACACCTGCTTTTCTCACTTCCTCTCTTTAGCTTTGCTTTTACCCTCTTTTTGTGCCTGCACCGATCACTTCGTTTTTTTTTTCTTTTCCTTCTCAAATCCATTTCTCTCTTACATTTCCCTTTCCTTTTTTCTCTTTGGGGTTTTATTATTATTATTATTCAAGCATTTATATATATTTAGTCGCTTACTTTCCTCCTGTACGTTTGTCTATTCGTCCTTTGCCGTAGCAACCAATACCTTGCACACAACACGGTAATGGGGGGAAGGTGGAGGGATGGTCTCTTGAACTGCAGTGATGCAAGGAGAGGGGAGGGGCTTCCTTGATCTCGTGAGTGAGTCATTGGGCTCTTGCTATTCGAGTTAGGGGTATTTGTATGATCACAGTCTTGTTCTACGTGCTTGAACCGTTTCAAGGGCATCGGTATCTACTGAGGTGGTTCAAAGCGCCCGAGGATGTTTGGTGATTGGTCACAAAAAAGAGGCAGACCACCAATTGTATCGCAAAGTGAGGCAGTGCGGTGCTGCTGGTCGTATATCTTGTGGGGGTATGAGGCGGGGAGCACGCTCCGGGAACAGCCAGCGGCGCGGCACACTGGCACTGCGCTTCGCAGTCCATCTGCTCAGATGGGTCTTGCCACGCTAGTTGCTTGCATGAGCCGAGGCTATAGCGCGCAGCCCGTCTTCGCGTGTCGAAAAAGTTTTAACGTGGGTGGGCCTCGTGCCCTGCAGCACAGAGCTCATCATTATTTCTTTCCTTTTTTACCGCATGTCTGCGGCACCCCCTTCTCCCGTCTCAGCTCCGTTGTGGGGCTCGTAGTCGTCTGCAGTGTTATGCCGAACAGAGACACCCCGAGCGCATGCCCGTCGCAAGTGTCGGTGTCTTTTTCCCCCACCTCATGCCTCGCAACTGCTAAAAGGTTTATAGGTGATTTGTGGCGCGCACACCCCAGGCAGGTATGCCCACGCGCGTTGCTCTCTGCAAGGTGTCTGTTGTTGGAGACAACCCTGCACCCTTCAGCGACCCAATTGTTGTGAAGGTTGTGCTGGAGATCTTTGAATGCCCACCAATGCATGAAATCGACGTGAAATTCACCTGGAAACCTATATGGGACTTCCCGGTAGACCAAGAGCTGGACGAATTCGAGGTGGGACCGCTAACCACCGTCGGCAAGCACGAGCTGCTGCTCCAGAGTGACCCACCAAACGTTTCTGAGATACCGGACCCCACTGGCCCGACCGCGCTGATCATTTCGTTTAGCTACAGGGGTCAGCAGTTCTTACACATTGGTTACAACGCTGTGGTCACGTGCGAGGGGGAGATACCGGATGTGTTTGAGGATGCCACACTGCTGAGAAGAAACCTCACTCAATCCTTCCCAAAGGAGACGGCGATCGCTTGGGACGACAAGAGGGAGAAGGACAAAGCGGCGGAGAGATGCTCTGATCTTGGGAGCGGCACCCCCTCCGAAAACTCTAGCACAGCATCGCGTGACGATGACGAACTGCAGCCGAAAAAGCGGAATAAGTGCGAGTAACAACCTGAGGCGTGTTTGGGGCAAGCACGTGCACTTAAAGTAAGGTGAAATGAAGACATTTGGGCTTATTTCATTTATCCCGAGTCTGATTTGCGTGTCTTTCTTCTCCTCTCCCCTTTGTAACACTTCACTGGCCCAGGTCGTAGTTTCAATGTTATCTTTGAGTGACGCAGTATTAATGCGCACCTAGTAAATTTCTAGAATTGTGCGTTGCCTCAGCCTCAGCCATTTGCCTCCATCCAATTGCTGCCCTTCGCTGACCATGAGGCTGTGCTGACAGCTATTTTGCTTTTTTCTTTCTCTTGTTCTAATTACATTTCATTGTTCCCCTTCACACACACACACACACACACTCCTCTTTTTCTGTTTCCCATTGAAGCTACCAAAGCGGATTGCTATTATTATTGTTATCGCTGTTGTCGTCTCCACTTCATTTTCGCTGGCTCAGGGTCGCGCATCAACAAGAGGTGTTGCTCCGCTCCCATGTTAATGGTGATTGGGCCAAACGACTCTTCTTTGTTCGAGTGCGAAGAAACGTATAAAAATGACCAGGTTAGTTTGTCCAACCAGTTGACGTTGTTCGCCTCCTTGGACCTGCTTGAGGACGCCATGTGGAAGAGCGCCGACTGCTTTCTGCCCTCAATTGATAAGGCAATGGATGGGAAGTACCACGTTTCCGCGTATGTTGGCTTTGCCCCGATTAAGTTGCTGCTGATGAGTGGGCGTGAACCGGACAAGAACACTCGCCAGTTTCTTACGGAAGCATACGGCGCGTGTGTGCGGTATTTGTTGAATCCCCTGGCGTCACCCGACGTCCCGGTCACTACCGCACTCGCGGAGGATCTCCGGAGCATGTTCCAACGCTCCTTGCGAACTTAAACTGCACGGTGAAACTGAAGCACAAAAAAGTGAGCCGCTGTACAGCGGTAGTTTACTGAGGACCTTCAAGAGGTAAGGGAAACGCTCCTGGTCGGTTTTGTCGCACACGATGCAAAGGCAAGCTGCCTCCCACTTGGATTGCACCTGTGTAAAAAGGCACTTCCCAGTGCATAGCTGCCTTATTTCCACCTTCTTTGCTAACGCCTTGTTGACTATAACACCAGCGTGGGGAAGCACTAGCCATGTTGTTTCACCCAGTCGTCGAAGTCTATTCCTCTGCAGAGGAGCTAAGCGCGGCTGGATGTGAAAAAATCCTACAAATCATCGATGCACCAAAAGCGGAGGAGGGGCCCCTGTCAATTGCCCTCTCGGGTGGCTCCACGCCCAAGGCGATGTATGAGCTTCTGCACGACAAGCACATTGAGCGCCTCCGCAAAGGGCGTGCTTTGCGCTTCTTCTTTGGTGACGAACGGCTGGTTCAGCCGAACTCACCAGATTCCAACTTCAATATGGCCCACCTCGCCCTACTACGGGACGTGCCCGATGATCTCGTCGTGCCGCTTGATGTCCAGGCGCTCGCCACCGACGAGGCAGCTACAGAAGACGTTGCTGCCAAAATTGCGGAGGCATATGAGAGGCGTATTGTCTCGCTGCTGAAGCCCGAGGCGGGCACGGGGGCTCCCGTGTTTGACATTGTTTTACTTGGTCTTGGCTCGGACGGGCACACCGCCTCGATATTTCCAGGCAGCCAGGCGGAGAGGGAAAGGGACGGGAGTCGCAGCGTAAGCATTGGATTCCCGAGCGAGACAATGCACCCGAAGGTGTGGCGCGTGACGCTTACGCCGTCCGCCATCTCGCGCGCACGCCATGTCATCGTTTTGGCAACTGGTGCGGAGAAACGATGGGTTCTGGAGGGAATTCTAAGCGACAACCCGCAAGCGGTTCCTGTCGCCCGCTTTCTTCGCAATTGCAAAGGCAAGGTGACTTTTCTTCTGGACAGGAACATTGCTGAGGGCCTGAGCGCCTGCGGCACTGTGGCGACTAACGCGGCAGGAGGGCAGGCGACAACTCCATCCGCGCTCTAGTGCGTGATGTGCCCAATAATTTAAGCGTGAGTTGGATCAAAACGGAAAATTTTACGTGTGGTGGTTTGCGGTCCGTTTTGTGAGTGGAACTGCGACGTTTCGTTCTTGGCTCTGTGCATCATGGCGCTTTTAAAAACTTCGCCAATCGTCGTCGCAAATAATGGCTCGCGTGTTGGCGCTGCATCACTGTTTTCCGCCCAGTTTTCATTTCTTCTTTGGGATAAACAAGGCACGTAAAGCAATAGAGGCTCTCAACTTTACGAGGTGCCCTCTCTATTTTGCCCAGTTGTCCTTCTTAGTGCCACCAAAAACAGAGGTGGCGTGTGATGTAAGATGGAGTGAAGTTGTCCCGTTTCGTCAAGGAAGGGTTCCCGTGCAAGGGGCAGGTTTTCCACAGGAAGGAACATGATCGGGAAGAATGACTTTTCCATCTGTTGCCGCCAGTGCTGCATTCCAAGGCGGTGCCCAAGGACTAGCCTTCAGGTAGGAGTGGAATTGGTTCCTGCATGCGGGCACGCGTTCCCCGTCGCATCTTGTGCGCCATCATTCGATGACCGCCGTTGTCGTGGTAGACCATTCTGTTGGGCACAAGGAAGAGCTCAAGGGAAAACTCCGGTGCACATGGTGAGGCGGTTTGTGTTGCCACGGTCGCCCCCCAGGCCCGCACACGGTCACAAGGAATCTTTCCCCCACACAAGACAAGGGATCAAGGCAGAGCGCGATGCTTACAACCCAGCGCCTCCATCCGTCGCCCTTCCCCCTTGCGACGGAGTGTGCTAAAGCCTCATCACAAAAACTTGCGTCGTCAAGAGCGATTCCTATCGCTGTGCGAAATAGCGCGCGCATGCCGTTCGCCACGGCTGCATCCAAAATCAGACTTGGAACTCGCACACACAGGGAAGCGCTGCAACGCCCGCCCGCAGCCCAGGAACAAGCCAATGGCGTACAGCGTGCAGGTATGCCGGCCTTCGACTGCCATTTCTTCTAGACGGATCTGCGCCTCAGAGGTGTCTGTGCATGCTCCGCTGCGCAGGTCGAACAACCATCCCCATGGCACGTGCCGTCAACGTATTCCTTGGAAACATTGCCCCGTTGCTCCGCATGAAACTCTGAAAGGCACTTCGCCTCTGGCCACTGAAGTAAATCGGCTCAGACGAGTGCATTTTCCTCCTCCCCCACTTAAACAGGGTTTCTGAACAGCATTTCCTCCTTGCTGTCGTGGAGTGCCGTCGCTGCAGACGGGAAAACGGGCAGTTAGTTATCTTGTTTTCCACTAATGCTATGACACAGTTACACGTGCACCCCCCACGCTCCAACCAGCGCGCGTGTCGAAAGGGGGTCATTCTTTTAGGCACTCAACAGGCTTTCGTCCAGCAAATGCGCTGTTGAGCCATACCGGTGAGACGGTACCCCGTGGTTGCGGCAACGTTGAGGCGTTGCAGCTCGCGCATAGCCGCTGCCGCGAGAGATGGGGTGGGCCACGTTGCAAGTTATTTCGTCCTAGGGCGCCACCAAGTTTGCGAGGCACACCTGGTGCAACCTGAAGGCACCGCACACTGAACCAAGCGCAACTTGGTCACTTCGGGCCCGCAGTGTAGGCGAGTACCGTGGCTGGGCCGTGCATGTAAGCACCGTTTGCCCTCTCCCTTGAGGAGTGCACATGTTTATGGAGCCGAAACACATTGATTGGTGGAGCGGCGCGTGCTATGTAAAAAGGTAATGACGGGCAAAAGAGGTATGAAATGATAAAAATAGTGTTAGTCAGCTTCAGTGGACTGCCCAGTAAGCGGATGCCTGCTGTGGCATGTCAAGACGCGTGAGCGGGGATACCAAGGTACTCCCACTCAACGCTTTTTGAACAGTGTGGAACGCTTTAAACAGAAAAAGGTAGCCTGTTTTGATCGATCCCATCGCCGTCTTGTGATGGCACGGAAAAATGCACAGGCCGATAAGGCTGTTTCAACGGAACACAACATAACGCAGCTGGAGTGAAGTGGGAAGAAGGCATTAAACGGGTATGTATGCATGTATTTTCTTTTCCTCGTCTGTTTTTGTTCAAAACTCTGATCTATACCTTGCTTGATGCTCCTCGTTTCCCCATTGTCCCCCGTGCCGCCGTTTCACTGCTTCGCTCCAACGGGCATTTCAAATTTCGATCCTACGCCCCTCTGCGCTTGGTGCTTCTCGGATCTGTACCGGCAAAACCTGCTTTGTTTGCCATGGAACAATAATGTGACACTTGTGATGATAATGCCCGCAGGCCATGTAAGCCTCAAGTAAAGGGTTGCGACAGCGTGCCAAGTGATTGAAAAGCAAAACAAGACCCTCCAAGCGACACAACTCAAGGAGGGGCACACCCTTTCAAGCCCGGTGCCAACCAGTGGCTTAATGCACCCCAAACCTCCTTTCCTTCACACTACGGTTCCCTCCACAACGAATTCCAGTCTGCTAGGTCGAGTGTGGAGAGTGCGTGTAAGTGTGCGGAGTCCCAACTTCTTTACTCACGCCAACGATCGACTAATTGGTTCAATTAACACCACATTAAACTTACTAGAAAACTGAACCTTCTTACCTCGTTTCCGGGTGGCCTGTGCAGGCGCTCTGTTGGCAGTGGACACCGCGTTATTGCAAAACCAGAACGTGGGCTTGTCCTTGTCATCACTGTGACACCGGTAAATGGACTTTGCGGCAGTGTTCTGCTTTGCCTTTCTGGCACAGCGTTTCGTGTATGAAGCAGGTGTAATGTGATGAACAAAGGAGTCCCAAAAACAAGTCACAGGATTAATATCGTCCTCACCCATATTACCTTCCGAGGCAATGTAAGCCGCGCACCAAGCAGTCAAGTGGAGTTGAATGAATTATCAGGTCCTACCCTTGTAAAGTAATAGCAGTAATCAGAAGAGTGTGTGTGCTACAGGTCCTGTGTTCTGGTAGATGTGAAATCACACAAAAGGCATTCGGTATATTGGGTGTCGGATGCTCTTTAGGAACAGGATAAATGGAAAGTCTGAACAAAAAATGAAAAATGGAGGAAACTACGCAGGGGAAAGTTGAACCAACTATTGAGTTGGTTTACCTTCTGTTGGTGCTTTGAACACTGCACGTACCTTTTCCGCTCGCTCACGTTGCCTGGCTTCCACTGCGTCCAACTTTGATAGAAATGCCGACTGTGTCGCCATGGTCACACTGCGGAGGTCCATATCTGATTTACGATCGTCCATCTCGTACCCGGCAATACGATACCGTTGAGCCATCTCTCGTTCCTTCTCGCGATGCATGCGCTCCAGTTCCCGTTCATTTTCCCGATGCAACTGCGACAACTCTTGCACCTGGCTTCTGAAAAAGGAGAGCATTTCCTCACGCTCCTTTCCAAACGACTCGCGTATGTCTTCTATTGCCCTTTCGTAACGAGCCTTGTACTCAGCTTCATTGGCAAGCAGTGCCACCTTCAAATCCTGCTCATTCTGAGACTGCTGGGCGCGTAAGCGCTGTTCCCGCTCATCCAACGCCCGCTCACGACGGACAAGATCGCCAAGTATTTGCTGCTCGCGCTCACCGTGCCGCTGTTCTAGAAGCATCATTTCACTGCGATATTGCTCACTGAGCCTCTGACTCTCCTGCTCCACAGCCGCAGTACGCATCTTGAAATCCCTCTCTTCCCTTTCTCTTAGCAAGCAGAGCTCTTTTACAATCTCGGCATGCTTTCCCTCCTGGGCCCGCATCATTTCTTTCCAGCAGTCGCACAACTGTTCCTCACGCTGCTTCATGGCGGCGGTCATGATATCCTGAAGCTTCGTCACAGTCCCGTTAAATTCCTCAAGCATTCTCTTTTCGCGCTCATCATAAAATGCAATAATATCCCTTCGATTGTTTTCGTATTTTCTGTGTTGTTCTTGCAAGGCAGCCTCCTTGTCCAGATTTGCCTCTCGCAAACTTTTACGAAGCATTGTAATTATCTCATTACTGTGGTCAAGGGCAGCCTCTAACTCCTTACAGCGTTGATCAAGTATTTTATATCCGTTTTCCGCAATCACCACTCGGTTGCTAGCTAGCTCGTGTTTTTGTTCAACCTCATGCAAACGTCTGCTGAGCTCGTATTTTGCCTTTTCACACTTTCTCAACTGCTGCGAGACCTGCTCAACCACCAGCTGTATGCGCTGATTGGTAGTGCGCAGATAACGGCACTCAGAGGTAAGCTCGGCTACTCTTTGCCGTTGATCTTGAATAAGTTTTTCCGTAGCCTCTCGGTAGGTGGCTGCCTTTTCCTCATGATCAAACTGCAGGCTCCTCACCTTCTCGTAACATGAGAGCAACTCCGAAGCACCCTCAGAGGACAACCGTTTGAGGTCCACGAACGCTCTCCATATAACAGTATCCTCTGAGCCCTCCTTCGGCTCCTCCGGGTTGAGAAGCTCAAGGTCCGGCATTGATACAGGAGGTGGTAATTCATCCTCCATCACTGGGCCGAGTTCTGGGACGGGGATGGCTGGTTCCTCGGGCACTCCGGGGGCACCCGCAGTTCCTTCTTCCGCTTTGGATGCTGCCAAAAGGGCGGCGGCTGGGATCACATGCCCCTCGAACCACCCACCCCGTCGCCTAGCGAGATCCTTAATCGAGGCAATGCCCGAGGATGTGTATGTCCCAGCGGGTGTCGAGTCTTCCTCCAAAAGCGATGGGGGCCCTTGTTTCGGCATGGGTTCCACGAGCGACGGCGGGTCTTCACGAGGTAATTCCGAGCTCACCACTTCCGCTGGCTCCACAACCTCTTCGCTCATGAGGCCACCGCTTAAATGTTTTGCGGCTGTCCCTTCGAAATTGTCGTCATTCGCGTGAACGTCCGGTGCATGAAAATACAGCAAATCATTAAATTCTTGCACCTCCTCGGCGTAGGGGTGTTGTTGCTCCTCATCGTCATAGTCCACTGTAAAATTCATCTGCTGCCGAGTGCTAATTAAAATAAGTCAGAGACAAATAAAAGGGCGTATGTGTTTACACGGATAAATATATACACTTCACACGATAAATAAGTGCCAACACGAAACATAACAAGACTTAATGGAAGACAGCGGTATGAGCCGTAGTTAAAGGGCCTTCTTATCCCTCGAGAAAGTTGCGCCGTCACAGCCGCGCTGTCGGAAGAGTAGCATGGCGCCGCGTGCGGGAGCACATGGCCCATGCAAGCGCTCCCAAGGACGAACAGATACACGACTCACTTCAAATGCAGCCCTGGAAAGGACAAAGAGAGAAAACAATGAACAAGGTGGAGTGGTACCGCCATGGCTAGGCACAGGACGTGTGGGAAACACAAACGGCCTTCTGTGCGGTATGAACAGGACAGCACATGATGTTCTTTGTTTCTCTACTCCCTGTGCCCTCCGAACAACTGGAAAAAGAAGTTCTGAAGGCGAATTTTTAAACAAACGGCATGCGGCCGTACGGTGTAATAACCACAACACTTTGAGCAGGCGCCTTTAGATGAATGAGGTACGAAAAAATATGCATCTTGAGTGACAGGCTTCGTAGACTGATGTGAGGTGATGCACAGTTTTCATTACGTAAAACCCAGTCACTTCTACTCTATACAGAAACACCTCGTTACATTTTTCAGCCAAGGAGCTCCGTCTAAATCAGCACCCTGGTCGGTACAAACTTTCGCAGCGTATCAAACCGCTAATGATACAACGCGTGCTCTAAGAAGTTACAGTAACTAACCGCATAAAGAACAACGAAAAAAAAACGCTCAGAAGGTAAAATCAGATATTGGAGGATGCAGCCCTTGCTCGCGACAGTCACTAGACCACGTGAAACTGGCAGCGAGGTGCAACACCAGTGCAATCAGTTCTGCCATTCGGGGTTGTTGCTGAGGTGCCACCTACGGTTTGGAGGCACATTCGTCAAGTCAAAACGACCAACAATTGAAATGTCTTTGCACCAAGACGCAACACGTTGATTTTCACCGCGCCCGACTTTTGTGTGGATTTACGTGGAAACCATTCAAGGAGAGAAACACCTGCCTGAGACAAGTTGGGCTGATCGCTCCCTGCCCTCAAGAGAGCTGCATGCGTCTGTGTAAGCGCAAAGGGGAACCCAACACGTATGCCGCAGGCAAAGGACGGACCCATGCCTCCACTCTCAGCAAAAGTTTTGGCGTTGGCGTGGAGTTCGCGCCTTGTGCTTTATGAAACCACTTGCAGTGAGTGGCGAGTTAATAGTGAGGAGTGGAAAAATGCGCTGGAAAAAGTTGCGTAAAGCTCCAGTGAGGAGCGCTGAGGCACCACGCCGCCATTTTGTAGGAACTGCAAGCTTTCAAATTTCCAACGCTCACGGACGTTGGGTTTACCGCATTAGAGGGGAACTTACAGTCGCTGCTAGAGGAGTGCGCATAGTTAGCTTGCTGTGAGATTTATTTTACGATTATACAAATACTAAATGCTTATGTGTACGTGTGTGTTCACGTTTGAGTACCCTCCTATGCACTCGAACTTCTGCAAAACGCGCGGCGAAAAGCGCCCACCACTAGGGAAATGGGTTTGGACGACAGTATTCAAATGCCAAAGCAACCGCCCTGCGCTTTACGGGACTGGACTTGCCAAGCAATTCCATTATATTGCTTAGCACCGGGCGACTGATTCTCCCTCGAAAGCCCACTTGTTTTCCTGCCCCTTTCATGCTCCAATCGCTTACGCTGACGTACAGAAACACCCCGCACCATCACCGTTTGTGGGCAGTCTCTCTACCACTTAACGCTACACGCATTCCCTGGGTGACGCCATTTATCAGATCACTTTGAACTCTATATCAATGGATTCGCGTAACCTTCTGCGTAGGTAAATATACAGAGAGAAAGGGAAACATACATTTAAGAAAGACAGACAAACAGAGAGAGAGAGAGAGAGAGAGAGAGAGAGAGAGAGAGAGAGAGGAAGTAGAAAAAAGAGAAGGAAAGTAAGGTGTTTGGAGCAACGCACTTACTGATGTTTGCAGGTGCTCAGGAACACGGTTACTCGATTCCGTTTGCAGCCAAATCGATAGCATTGTTGTCTCCACTGAGTTCTGTGCCTCAAGAGCGGGGTGACGGCCGTACGTACCTGCGCCACGGATTTTTTTACACTGTAAAGGTTCCTTGTCGGTCTCCTAATGCTCCAACTAATAGTCGTCCACACTGACTGAGGTAAACAGAATAACACGACGCCATGCTGTTTTGTAAAAACTCTGCTTGCAAGATCACCCCTTCTCCTCAATTCCTTTCGTGAAAACATATAAAGTTTAAAAGGAGAGTAAATGGAAAGTACATGAATAACCATCTGAAATCGGGGAGCACCGTTACAGCACGCGAACGAGGAAAACGTAATGCGATGCAGGCACACTGCACAGACCACAAAATGTCTGTTTCAATCACGCTGTGTCATCGTGTGCGCATCCGGGCGCGAAAACTGAAAGGAGGAGAGGTGGGGATGAACTGGTGTGCGCCGTTTAGTCTGACAACGCATGTTTGTTTGCTTGTGTGTGTGTGTGTGTGTTTGTGCACCCGCTCTTGTGTTAAAAGGTAATGCACAGTACGTTGGTGGGCTTCAATGCATGGGAGCAATTAAAATGGAAGTACGCAAATTCTCTGCGAGTCACTCTGACACGAGGCAACAGTGCCGAAAATGATACCTGAAGCGTGTCTAAGGTGAATCGAAGGCAAATGCAGGACACCTGCGACCAGGGGCTGCAAGGTAAGTTGAGTGTTGTACACCGAGTGCGGCTCCATTGAAAAGCTCCAATGAGTCGCCGCACAGACAACTGACTCCTCCTTGTTTTCAATCTCCAATACACAGTGTTGAGCAGTTTCAGTTTTATTCACAACTTTGCACGATATCAAGAGTGGCATGCCGACAACCGCAGTAGAAGGGCACGTCAATGTCAGCGCAAGAGGGTTGTCGTCCACCACCACCTCCGGCAAGGACATATCCGACACGACACGCTGCGTCCCACCACCAGGAGAAATGAGCAGTCGGAGAAAACCAAGTGGGAACTTTCCAGTTTTAGAGACACGGAACCTCGCAACGACGGTGAGGGATTCGAGATACCCAACATGACACGGAAGTGAACCCGCGGTCAGGGAGAGCAGCGTGGCACCATTGGAAACAGCGGCATTCAAAGACAACAACTCTACACCAAATAACGCCTGGCACTTCATAGTGGCTATCAGAACGATGTTCTCTCCATTTGATATGTTCAGGTCAGCACACGATTTCGTTTCCGTGTATGTGTTGTAGAATAAAATATTCTTTTTACCTTGAAGCGCAGTCATGTCATCATTGAGGTATTCGCGCGGATGCACGAGCTTATGATGCTCGCCATGCACAAAAGCGCACGATGCCTCAGGGACGCTAAGTGCGCTAAATGGCCCCACAACCTTGTTCGCCTCCAACTGAGGTTTGTCTTCCTCCCCCTTCAACTCCAGCGGGAGACTCTTCATAACGGTAAATGTCGGCGAAAATGGGTACAGAACGTGCACTTCCATTCGCTGAACAACCTCAACGTTCGAGAAGTTTGCCGATTCGTAGGACAGAGACACTGGGAGAGTGTATTTCCCTGCCCGAACAAGCTTAAATTTGACGGGCACACGAAATGGGAGGGCTGGCGAAAGCGTGGAGGGGGCGTCCACAAGGAAACTTCTAGTCCCCACTTTGGCAGCGTTCCGGTGCGACACTGAGGATTCACGGAAGGCATCTCCGACTACTTCGCACACATTTGAGATATGTGTGAGAGCAATGCTGCCACGCCCAGTTAGTTCCACATCTGTCCGCACCACTATTTCAGCGCTCACTATCTCACCTTCAATTCCTGTGGGGCAGTTTGGTACCGTAATCTCGACGTGACACAAAGGCTTGACAATGTGAATATATGGTTTGTGTGCTGAAAACAGTGGGCACTGGCTAAAAGCGTCTTGTAAAGGAGTCTCGCTAATTTGTGCCCCAGAACCCTCGAATTGCCATTCGACAACCAGTGAAACACCAGCATACGTTACACGTCCACGTACGCTCACACAACGATACAAACCGTGGCCGTTTAGCTCTAAAGGCATAGTTGTGACGCAGGGGCTTTGGGAGGACAATTCCACGGTGTCAGGGGCGGGGGCACGGCTGCTGAGGATGGGCTCCGCATCCCCCTGTGAGTGGGAAATTGTGACGCTAATAGAATCCACTGTGAACAGCTCCACCGCGGCCGAAAAAAAAGTTAGGTATAGTTGGGGCTGGGTAGAGGAATCGCTCTGGTCGCTGGAGAATCGGCACAAGACGGTAAATGGGGCAAAGTGACCTCTGCGAGGGTAGACAAGTCGAATGTCATGCAGTTCCACCTGCTTCAACATGTCCCGAAAGCAGTTGGCGTAAAAGCCCTGCTTTTCTCTGGGAGCGGGGCCGAACACCAGTGACAGGTATGAGCAAACCATTTCTTCATTCCATTTAGACTGTGTGCCGGCGCTTGCAAGGACGGATGCTCTACAGAGCACATCATGGCAAGCCTCGGCCACACGATAGGAGCCTGTATTGAGCTCCCAAAGCCTTTGAAGCGCAGACAGGGCGCCTTCAGGATCATTAAGCAATAAACTCATACGCGCGCAGATATGGAGGGCTTCACCAGACAATGCGGTAAGAGCTGAGAGACTTGCAGCCAACTCCCGAACACGCTTCATGACAAATTCGGAGGCAGCGCGTGACGAAAACAAATCACCGTGAGGCTTCAGACGGCACTCAACGCCAAGGAAAGATGGTGGTGTAATGTTCTGCTCTGAACGTGACACGGAACCTTTAATGCCGAGAGCGTCTTTGTATGCAAGCAGACAAGTTGTTAGGAGAGCAGCTAAGGCACTGGATGGAATGTCTGTTGTGTTATGTGCCAGCCATTCAGCGCATTCCGCAATGAGCAGCGACCTCAAGAAAAACGCCGCGCTGTTGTTTTCACCTGCACAGGGGTGGGATGCCCTCCCTAGCCATATGATGTGCTCTTCACACAACCGGTAGTACGATTCATCGTACAAGATTCCGGTCATTTCTTTCGCAGCGTGTAGCAAGTGTCGGAGGAAAAGCGTTGCACACACGCGTGCCTCCATTGCGGGAAACAGGGAAGTAGTTTCCCGCAACGTGTCATAGCCAGCCCTAAATGACTTGACGGCTGCCTTGGCGTCCTTCAAGACAAGGCAGTGCCATCCCTTTTTGAACATGCATCGCACGGTCTTGACATCTGATGGCGGATTTTTGCCCGAAATGCGAATGAGCTCTTCCGTGTGATAGCCCATTGCTAACATCTCCAGCGTCTGCGCGAGGTGGGCAGCGCTCTCCTGCTCCCTGCCAAGCGCATACAGAGGCAATACACCCTCAAAGGCACCATCAAAGTGGCTCTTGATCTCTTGGCGCAGTTTTTCCATCGCATCTTCGGGATTGTCAACAGCAGCGCGCGCCCTCTCCGTCACGAGAATGAAAACAACCTTACTCCGATAAGACCGGACATACTCCGTCAACTCGTTGCAGATGCTACACAGCTGAGCCCCGCTCATGCCGCTAGTAATAATTCCGTCCCAATCAAACTCATATACAATACAGCTAAACCTCGAATGGAGGTGCTTAGAACACCAGTTGCTCTTGAGAATCCCGTCGTCGGCGGAGGTGTCCTCACGCGTTGCCTTCGTGCTGAGGAGTGACCGCACATCGGGGACGCACATCGCATTGAAGTGCACAGACCTGTCCTCGTGTTGTACGATGCTTTCATAAATCACACTCGCCCTGTTGCCCACAATGGCTATGGAAAGGAACGGGTTATGGTCGAGCAAGTCCCCATACATGGAATCCTTATAAAGGCTGGAGAGATAGTTCATTTTTATTTTATTTTGACTAGCTCAATCCCCTAACAACAATAAAAATGAAATGGAACGAACAAATAAATACGGAACACAAAATTTGAAAAGTAAAGACAAATACCTCACATACACATACACGCACACACATATATATATGGAGAGAGAGAGAGAGAAAAAAAAAAACTGTACTCATGCGCGTGCACACGGTGACCACCTCGTAATGGCACCGAAAAAAAAAAAAAGGAACGCAAAAACCAAAGCACACATGCCGCGCCTAGTGCATGCCCACACAACACTGCACAAGTGCGCTCAGTCGAGCCAATGTCTCAACCTGGTAAAAGGTGGCCGAGTTCGGCTTATCGAAAAAGAAGTTGAAGGGAGTCTGGAAAAGGGCGCCTACAATCGACAAACTTTTGCAGTGCCTTTTTCTCGCCCCTGTGCTTGTTTGCTGATTGCCACTTTGTGTCTATGATACTTGGTGCTTTAGTTGGCTTTGCATCTACCCAGTGCGAAAAAAATACTGCATTTTTTTTTTTTTAGTTGCCCCGCTAGGGGTCGCACTTGGTTGCCTGAAATAATCTACTGCTCGTGTGCGGGTGTCTTTGGCAACTCTACTTGACAAGATACTGGGAGTTTGTGTGAATCTAACAGACACCCATTGCCATCAAAGATTGGTGATGTACAGGAACATAGCACATGGTGAAGTATTTCTAGAGGAAATATGTTATTCCTGTGTTTTCGCACCTCCAACGGGAGCCATGAAGGGAGGATTGAAAGACCCTGATTCGTAAACTTTTCACAGTGAACAAGAATATGTGTTGCTTGCTCTACTACAGTCATATCTATATGAAGCCCAGTTCGGGGATCAACACAAACTGAGGTGACGCTTTTACAGCTACCCGCTCGGAGGACGGCGGCAATACCCGAACACACAACTGAGTTGCAGGCGAATATAACAACACGCCAGTTGCAAAAAGGAAACTGGGGCGGTGGCTTCCATCGGCATAGTAGCGGATTGCGCTCATAGTCGCGCAAAGCCCCAATAATCCACCTACCGCGCTTTTCCGAATCAAAAACATAACTCGGTGGCACCATGCATTTCAAAGCAGCACAGCAACCCATGTATTTTTCCGTACGCTCTGAAACTCCTTCAGCAACGACAAAGTGAGTAGTTTTTGGATTGTAGGCGACACTCACGTCAACGTGACAGCCCAAACGGGTAATGGCTTCTATAAGCCGGCTCTTTAAGTTGCCAACAGAGACGCTCAACTGAAATGACCATTTTGACGAATCAAGCGTCACGTCTTCTGGGCCATCCCAAAGCGAAGGCAGGGATTGCAGAGGTGCCTCGTGCTTGTATTGGATGATCTGAGATAGTTGTCCCTGCGAGTCCACTGTCTCGCATGTTTGTGGTACGGTGCATATTGAGTCCTTGCGGGTTCGCTTCGTAGGCGGCTCTACGCTGCGCAACGCATATTCAGTTCCCTTATCCCAGTGCACATGCGACTCAGAGCTGTCATTCTCCTCAACCAGCCCCGCAGCACGATCATCACCACACAACATGCCCCGCGGAACAACCTCGCCGGGGTGTTTCTGTGTTTCCATGGACTGGAGTTGAACGAGCATGGGGCTGGCGCCCACAGACTCATCCAACTTGCTCAGCAACGCACTAAGTTCTTCATCGATGATCCCCTCCTCGTCCTCAAGTGACTGCGGCGTGGTCCACTTACGCTCATTGCCTAGATGGCTCCGCACAAACTGAAGCAGCATTTCCCTCGTCACTTTACAAATTGCACACGAGTCGGACAGTCTCGGCGTTACAAGGATGTTGCAGCCGATATTCAGCGCGAATTCTTCCTCATTCTGAATGGTCATCGGCTTCAAGATAAAAACGGGTTTATTAAGAACTTGAATCAAATTCAGCGCGGTGTCCATCTGCTCCACTTCACTGTAAATGGCGGAAATAGCAAATACAAATCGCCACGTCTTCCCACGTCCAGTTGCGGGAACCACTTCCACAAAGTCTTTATTTTGTTCCCAAAGTACGCGTGAGCCGAGTACCACTGCTTTCCGCAGATTACACAATGCCTCTGCACACTGCTGATTTTCATGCGCACCACTAGCCCGGGCAAACGCCAGAGAAGCCTCCCGGAGACGAGAGCACAGACGCTGGAAGAGAAACCGTTGTAAACCAGCAAGCTGGTTTAACACAGTTGCCGTGTGTTTGGCGGTGCTGCTGTTGGATGGGCGAAGAGAAAGTGACTCTAGGACCGATCTATAGGCCGCCTCCACGCCATTCAGTTCGAATGCCAGTTCTTTAGAGAGATTGGTCATCTCACACACCAACTGGCACTCGTCAAGTGCTCCATCATTGGCCGTTGCCATAAAATTAGGAAACGCACCAGCGTTTAGCGCAATAGCTCAAAAAGAGTAACAATGATTTTCTTACTGTGCTTGAAAATTATCACGTACTTGCCTCTAGAAACGTATCTATAGCGGCGGAGACTGCGGGAACTATTACTAATATGAATTGATCTAAAACTGAAGACGCGACCTTGTCTTCTGCCTTGCAAACAGTGAAAATATTGCTGCAAATGTCTGCCACGCTGAAGTGCGTTGGCCGTCTTGTATGGGGGAAATCAGCAAAAGGGACAAAAGGTAATATTTGTTATTATTATTATAACTATTACTACTACTGGTAGTAGTAGTAGTGGTAGTGGTAAAAGTTAAAGTAAAGTAAATAGACAAAGAATTGTAGTAGCGCTCGGGTGTACAAGCAAAAGAAGATCTGGAATTGCGTTCGTTCCTCTGCGAGTCTCTGCTCGTGCAAAGGCCAAAGCAGTTGAGACAACGTTACCGCAACAGGGGTGGAATATCTCGACTTTTTTCCTTTTTCCTTTTTTTCCATTTGCAAGATGCACTCACGAAAACTCAGCTGCAGGAGTGTGTAAATCATGCAGTAATACGAAGCGGTCACCACACCTTCCAGCAATACGACTCACTATGCGGTAGCACACACACCTTTTAATATAATGATGAAGCAAACAAACAACCGACAAATCCCACGCCTTACTTACAACTCTTCTCGTGCAATGCCCCCGTGCAACTTCTCCCACAACACCGCATGCAAATCCCTACAATGACATAAAGCCCGCACACACACACACACACAGCTTGCAAACAGATGAGAGTGGAATGTGCCAAGGAAGCAGCACTGCCGGGTTGGGACGAAAAAGATGGACCATAACAGAGGCAAGCCCTCTTTAGCCTGTGCTGACTTTTTTCCTCGACCCCCCTTTTATGCTTGCAGGCAAACGTAATGCGTAATGAAGCAATAGCAGTGGTGTGCAGAGCGAAGAGGGAAAGTGTTGTGTGTCTTCAGTTCACGTGGCCCAGGATTGCCGTACAACCTCCTGTCGCACGGATGTGAGATGTGGAATCTCCCAGTAGAATTCACACACGCAGTGTGCGCCAGCCAATTTTCTGTGTACGGGTGCTTTTTAGCTGACGAACATCATCAGTATAAATGTAGCTATCGTCAGAACAATTGCTACAATAATCAAAATCTTATTCCGAAGCGCCGTTTGTCGTATTTGACGAACAATGCGTCGGGCATCAATAACCTCAGCGTCCACTTCCTGTGTCGTTGAGTGGATGTGCTGGATCGTTTCCGTCTGCATACGAAGGGCAGTCAATGCCTCCCCGCCAATTGTGTTGGTGGTATTCAGCAGCGCCTCTGCCTTATACAGCGTGCTAGTACCGCCACGCAGTTTATCTGTGCTGCCAAGCATCCGTGTGCGCTCCTCCACCGTATCATCATCCAGCTCGGCGTTACCACAGCTCACAAGGTCAAATCTATCCGCATCACGTGACTTTTTTCGCAGCAGCGCAAGGTCCTTTTCAAGCAACGCTGTGGCGCGACGGTAGTCTTCCACACGGGACTTCACCTCTTCTCTTACACCGGCCGGCTCCACAACGTTACACTCAAGAGACATATTTGAGACAATATCTCGCAGGGCAGAAACATTTTGTTGTAAGTTCTGTAACAGCTGCGGACGGCTGTTTGGTCCTGACACAGGCGGGGGTTTGTACGAGGGGGAGTCTTGCGTAAGAGTCAGTTCTAGGCGCTGTACAGTTTCTCGTGCCTTTCTATCCGCCTCTTGAAAGTCCTCCTCGTACCGTAAGAAAAGTTCTGACGCCATTTTGAATTGCAACTGTGCAATGTGTGAGAACGGACAATAGAAAAGAAACAATTTGTGTGTAGCATGGCGATGAGTGTGCGACAGAGAGGGAGAGAGAGAGAGAGAGAAGTAGGAGGAGAACGTAAATTAGATGATTAGCACCAACCCCTTGGTGACGGGATTGCATGGGCTAACATCGCATCAAATGTGCACAACTCAGCTGTTGCGTTCAGTAAGGCGGCGAAAATATTGCATTTTCTTTCAACCACTTTTGAGTGCAGAGGCACTCGTATGGGAATATTCCCTCAAACAAGTAGAGGAAGAAAGTTCATTGTTTGTTTATTTATTTACGCTCTTCTCTTTTTTTTTTTTTTTTTTCTTCTTCTTTTTTTGGCGTTTTGTTTTTCAAAGCAGCAACAAGACAAAACACTGCCAATCAGTGGGCGCCTTTCTCCTTTCCGGGTCAATGGTCCTGTGGTTCTCGATCACCACTACTACATCGTTTTAGATCACAAAAACTCTCCCCAAAACCGCAATAGCAAGAGAGTGCGGAGTTAGGCATAAAAAACACACAAACACAAACACTCAGCTGATCACTCACTCTTCTTGTCAAAACAAAGGAGACGAAAAAAAACACACACACACAAAAAAAAAAAACACTATTCCTATTCCTTCTCATCCCTCTCCACAGAATGCCAACGAGATGCTCGTGTACATTTATTTATTTATGTATTTATTTCTCATAGGGGCATTAGTAAGTGCTCTATACTAAATTGCCACTTGCCTCAGTCTTTCTGAGATCTGTTTCATCTACACACTTCCACGGGCCTGATCGTGTTGCTTGACATGTCGACAGCCAAGTCTTTTGCATTACTAAACGAGGTAAAACAGGAGCACAATAAGTAAATAAGTGGTGATAATAACAGTAATAATAAAATGCAAGCGAGCGAAATGCCCGAGTAGTAAATGCAGGCGCGATCGCTGCGTGACAACGACATGATGGTAACAAAAAGACGAGCAAAACATACAAGCGAATAAATATATTCGGCAGAGTACGTGAGCAATGGTGTTTCGTGTGTAAAATAACACCGAAAATCAAAAGCGTTGAAACAAGGCACAGATGACAATGCAGCGAAACTTGAGAGTGCCGAGGTGCCAAACAACACAACAACGACCAAAAGTGAATAAATAAATAAAAAAGTAAATAAATAAATAATTTGTTGTTGTGATGTTTTGATTGCTCCTCCTTTCATCCCGTCCCCTTTCTTCTTCTTCTTTTTCTTTTTCTTGATTTCCCGGCCTCAAAACGCCTCACACCGTACGTGAAGTTATTTTACATCTCAGTAGCGCAGTCAATGCCAGAAAAAGCACACACACACACATACATACACGGACATACGTACAGCGCTTTGCACGACTTTCAGTCTCATTCCAGGAATGTGAAGGAACGAGACAGCGAGTGGAAGTCAGTAACGGCTACGCGAACTGGTGTGGTGGTGGGTTTACGACGTTGGACACTGGCTTGTAAGCAAAAACTCCACTGACGAAGAGACGCTAAGGTGGCCAGTAGTGTGCGCTAGAAAATGAAGTTGTGTGCAGGGGTTTTGAATCTGTGCCACCGTAGAAGAGAAATGAAAATTAATAACAAAAAACCTGCAACCACTTCCACATCCTTGAAGTTACTATTCAGCCCAGTGTACAAGGCGCGCAGCAGTGCACAGTCAGTCACTACCTGCACACCAACCAGGAAGTAAATGCGTACACATGGTAAAATATGTATATATGGAAGGGGGAAAAGACGGGCGAAAAACAGTAAACAAAAACAAAAACAAAACAAAACAATGAAAAATGGAAAGGACTATTGAAGGCAGTGGACTGTAGAGGCGTAGTTGATATGAAGGAAGGTACTGCCTGCAAACCGTTGTTGGTATATCGGGCGCCGCTGTATTAAAAATGGACGGTCACTCTGTGAGTCTAGGCCTACAAGTACCTCACTAACCGTTACCACATTCGTCCACCTCATAAGCTGCTGGCAATCGTTGTCGGCGTTGATATTACTTCTTGTGTTTCCAAACGCCGAAAAACCGAAAACAGCAGTAGCGACAACACTAATAAAAAAGAAAAGAAAAAAAAAAAGAATCGGTGCGCGTGCGTACATTACGCACAACCCGTCTACCGTTTAAAAATGTGCACCAACAGCAGCCTGCCGCCTCCTCGCCTCGTCCCTGCTTCCTTCCACTACGAAAACTTTGGCATTCTCCTACTGCTTCTCTCCACCAGCCCCATCCCAATTCCTACTTTTCACCTTACACTGCACATATAAAAACAGGCACAAGGATACCTGCTGCCAAGCAGGAACACATATTGCTACAAACGTTTGAGAGCTTTCCTTGGGCTAATCGCATGGCATCTCAGCAGGTACATGGTCTTGTGGCACTGGTAAAGGTGTTTTAAACAACTTCACACTTGCACGTGGGACATATTTTGTTCGACGTTAACCACTCCTCAATGCACTTGCGATGAAAGATGTGCTTGCACTTTATGAGTTCAACGGACTTTCCATCCGTGTCTCCGGGCTCATTCAGTTGAAACTGGCACACAACACAAAGGCCTTTTACGGATGGCGGCACCTCCACCATACACTGTTGCATTTGCTCCCGTGTAATGCCCTTGCTCACGTATCCGATGCGGTCCTGCAGTTCCAGCAGTTCCTCGTACGACATTTCATCAATATTGTGCCTCACGCCCATGAACTCCTGGGCAATCAGTTCATTTATATATCCTAATTGGCCTTCCGCGTTGGACATAAACTGAATAAATTGACCATGATCTGCCATGGAGAGCAGCTCGTGAAGGATCGAACCGTGCTCTCGGCGACCGTGACGTCGTGGCAGTGGACGGCCATTCTCCGCCCGCTCCCCAACACCGCCGGCTCCGTCACCATTATTTTGTTCATCACCGTTCTCGGCGTCGTCATTCTCGGCGTCTTGCTCTTGTGAGGCCCCTCTTAGCACTGTGAAGAGCCGAGATGCACCGAGATACGAAGCTATAAAGCGGGAAAACATTAGGTGCTGGCCCATGCCTACGCTAGGGTTGAGTTCAATATCGCGCATCACCTCGGCTCGTGAATTAGGGGACATGCCTCGTATCGATGCCCTAAGCCCATCATCAAGCGACAGCCGTTCCATTTGCATCTCCAGTTCCGGGTCAAGTGCCGGTGGCTCCTCCGCTGGCGCCTCTTGTGTCGTGGGAGTGGACGTGTGTTCAGGACTTATTTCTTCTGACTCGCGAGCCCTCTTGGAGCCGCTTCGGCTATCCATTTCGTCAGGAGGCGAGGATAACTGTTTTGTTTTTTGTTTTGTGCGTGCGTGAAGGGTTTCGAAACAACGGAGGAAAGGAAAGTGCCATGGGTTGTAACAATATGCCGCAGAGGGACACACACACTGCACATGCTGAAGGACACTGACGCTCTCCACGCTTGTGTGCGCTGTGGTGCAACGTAAACAAGAGAAAACATATCCAAGGAAAAAGACGACCCCACCAAAGGAAAGGAAAAATAAAAAAAGGAATATACAACAGACAGAGGGGACAAAGTACCTTAAGGGAATGAGTGACTACGCGCAGACAGGATGTCAACACTAGCGGAAAGCACTGCCGCCAAACGCCCGTATACACGTACAGCGGCCTCTGCATTTCGTTAATGAGTCGTAGCGGAAAACGTTGCAGGACGACACTACAAAAACGCATGCTGTTGAGAGCAAAACCTATAGAGCCCTATCCTTTGTCTCCGCTTGTTTCCTTTGCAGGGCCCTTTCACGACGCTGTTGAAATGTATCGATAATAGTAAAGTAATCTGTGTCATGCTCCGGGACACTTTCCTCCTTCAGCTGACGGTGCTGAAGTTTAGCAAATTGGCTTTCCCACTGCTCAGGCAGTTTCTGCTGAACGTGCTTCCAATACATGAGCATGAACACGGGCAAAACGATGCAAACCATTACCTTAGCCAACTCGAAGCCCTGCACAACACTGTAGCCATACTTCATCGTTGGACGCAAAAACTCCACAATACGCTGGGACCGCGACTTTATAAATGGCTTTTCACGAACCACAACACGGGTGGAGAGACCCTTGCGTGTGAATGTGCGGGAGTCGTACTGGTCGAATGGGGCAGGTCTTTCAGGACCGGACATGGAGCCTTCCGTTCACTAAACGCACCGTTGGGTTCACACAAGCCTACGTTCTCACCCCCCAAGTGACAGGGCTGTTATAAAGCTTTTTAATTTGTAAGAGAACAAGATAGGAGCATGAATTCGAGCAGAGTATATATTATTAAGAACGCACACATGTACGTATTTAGTATTATGGGCATAAACGGCGCTCGTACACACACACACACACACACATGTATATATCCATACCCTCCCTTTCTCTTTTCACCTCATCCGCTATCAGCCCTCCCCCGCAACTGTGCACACATTGCGCCTGCCGTTATCGCAAGCATAACACACTGATGCTAGCGATTAGAAACTCAGTTGACAGGCACTTTGATCACGCGCACCACAGGACAAGGGGAAGTGATGCGTTAAAACGCATTTTTACGTCAGCATCTCCCTCATAGTGGTGCCTGTGTCAATCAAGCACTGTAATCTATTGAAAATTCTATGTTGGTCGTTCTATAAATGCAACTCTTTAAGAGTGAAAGGACTCTGCGAAAAAAACAAAAACGAAAGCGTAGGAAATGCCTCACCTCGTTCTTTTCCCGTTTGCTGTTCTAACACGTATTCAAACACGTGCTATTGAGTGGTCTACCAGCGACACAGTTTTTGAAGCTCCGCCCGTATACGCTTCTCCTCCACCAACCCAGCCACACGCGCCTGCCGAGCGGCTCGTTTTTGAAGCATGTCCACACGCTGACGCGACTCACACAATTTTTGCTCCATGGCACGCGCGCACCTGGCACGAATGCGTTCATCCTCCAACCGAAGTGTCTCCGTGTGTTTCAGACGGCGTTCAATGGCGTTCAAGTTGTCCTCGCTAACAAATTGGAACTGGGAGCGCAAAGTGGCAGGCAGGCACGGTGTAAGACACGACAATGCAAATGCCGGCTCACCTTGCGCACGCTTGTGCTTCCCGACGCTCATAAACACTACCGAAATTGCTGCCTTCTTGATGTCGCAAAACCTAAACGATCTACTTTTGAGATTTCCAAAACGAGCGCTCGATGGCGTATTGCGGTGGTCGCGAGCATGGGGAATTAATTAAGCAAATACGCCACAGGCCTCGTGGCAACAAGATAGCATTTCAAGGGTTACTCCTCAGTGGCGATGCCAGGGATGAGTAGACACGGATGTGTGCAATAATAGAGGGCGTTGCGGGTACATCACAGCCCACGGGCTGCTACTCGACACGCAGCAATTTACACTTAAAAGCCAGGTACCTTCACATGCATGCGAAGGGTGTCACGAGGTGTGTGGAGGGTGCTACATAATGGTGCACGCCAACCACACACCTCGCAATTTACCTCCACTTGGCAGGGGAAAGGCGTGAAGTCGCGGAAGGAACGGCAGAACGAAACAGCGGAATATGTTGGCATAATTGCGTCAGTTTCGCGCACCGTCCACGCACCAGGGGGGAGGGAAAAGTGGGGCACACAGACCGCGCCCTCTGCAATGCACAACGTGGTGCCGCCAATGTTGATAAAAATTACGAGTGTCCTCAAGCCAACCAGTGCCACGGCAAACAAAGTTGAACAAATACTACCCTGTGGCGCCAGCATCACAATGGTGAATTCGGCGAATCAATAGCAAGCGGTTTACGTGGCTGCTCCGCAGAGGAACTTGTCACCGCCACCCCCCGCTAGCGTGTTGCAATTTTAATCAACTGCGGCAATGTATTTTCCGAGCGCCACAGCCTGCTTGTGAGACCCCTCGTACAAACTCGACAGCTGCGCATCTCCACCAACAAGAGGCAGTAGACGCGGTGATGGTGTCGGAGATGTCATTACTCTTTATGGCGACTGAACGAGATAATGAACACGTCCATCTCCCTCGCGACATTTTGCGACTGCTGTCTGCACCCTTCTTGCCCTACTAGGTGGCAGTAGGGTTAAAATGTTCTTTCCCGGCCCCTTGTTACCTTTTATCGTGTTCAAATGAAACTGCATAACGGCATTGAGGAAAACTTCCGTTGGCAGTTACTGGGCCAGTGTGGTGTTTAGGACATGGTCGATGGAGCCAGGCAAATGAGGTTGAGACAGAAAGAGGGAAGGTGAGGTAGGTTGGTGTTGGGGAAAATGAAAGAGGGATAAGCAAGTACTACACTATAGGCGCTTCTCCGTTGTTGCCTTTTGCTTCTGATGATAAAAGATGGAAAGAGGGAAAAGAAAAAGAAACGTAAAGAAAGACATAAGGATGATAAGAACAGCTTGTGGGCGGGTGTTTTATTTGTAGCACAATTACAGTAATGTTCGGTGGTGAGACAAGGGTTCAATATCTGTGTATAAATGCACGCACAGGCTTATTTTGGGGGGAGCGGGAGCGAATATGTCGCCGTATCAGGGGAGCGGTGATAAAACCGTTAATACATAACCGAAAATACAGCGAGGCGAGCAAGTCGAGTGGGAGCACATGAGGTGACAATAACAGAATCAATGTAAAATGGAGTATTGGGCTGCATGAAAGTGGGTAAAATAAGCCAACGACTATAAGTTACTCATGCATTATGCTCCACAGTTCAAAGAGAAAGTGGAGAAGGACAGGGGGTGGAGTGTAATGAAGGATTACACGGAAGCGCTTCAGTGCCGCAGAGGCGCCGCTGTGGGGGGGCGCTTAGTGCCCCTTGAACTTTCCGTAGCTGTAAATATGGAGTGTACCGACAGAAGTGACTCGCCATTGGGATAGAAACGGCACTTCCCAGCGGTTTGACACGAGGAAGCAGACACGCTGGAGCGCCTCCAGAAGGGTTTCCCTTATAATATCTAACGCCTCAGGAAGGAGGTAAAGGAATAGCACGTGACCGGCAGCCTCTTCACGTGGAAAGTACTGCTCCACCACAAGCTGACAGAGATCAGCCACCTCAAAAGTACATTTGAAGCAGTGCAGAGACGGAATGGTCGTCGTCATTGTTGTTGTTGCTGCTGCTGCTGCCTGTTTAGCCGCTTCAATGAGAGATGCATCAATATCGATCCCAACAATGGACAGGTTCAGTGGACGCACCTCACCTCGCAGCTTAAAGAGAGCCGAGCTAAGTGCAAGGAGTGCGCTTCCATTGCCGCAACCCAAGTCCGTCACCGCTAGCGTGTGTGTGTTTCCGAGTCGAGATGGGTTATCCAGCCACTGCGCGAGCATTTCCATTGAAAGTTCCGTGCTTGCGACAAACGGGGAGACGCAAACACCGTCATCCCACTGAAAAGGCAAATCGAGCCCGTCCATCACTCACACGCTCGGCTTTCAGCACTTCACATGTAGTTTTCGTCAACATTAATAATAAATAATATCGAGAAGGGTGACGGGGGGTGAGAGTGAGAGAAAGGGAAGGAGGGAAAAAAAAAAAAAAATAAGTTCGCGTGCATCCGTGTAATCGTTTCTTTCAATTCCGTGTAGTGGCGCCATCTGCGTCCTTCTACAGGAAGCAGACCCCTAATAACCGAATATACAAAACGCGAGATTGTATCAACGATAAAGATAACAAACAACAGGGATTCGCTGTGAGTGAAACAGGTCTTGTGCGTGCACAATGCCCGTTGCTGTTCGAGTGGATAGCGGCGCACCCGGGACGGCGGCCTGATGTGTCCCCCTTTCGGGACTCTAATTTGCCGGCGTACGAACCTTACACACACGTGCGCATGCGCGGAGAGGGTGGGGAATTGCGGTATTATTTTTTTTTTTTTTTTTTTTTTTTTTGAGCCTCGTGGTGGGCTTGGCAATTATCTCAATCCCATTGCCACCTTTTCGTGTTGCTGCGATGTATGCCAGATATATGTGGGCACGTGAAATGAATACGATCTTTCAAGAGAGCAAGGGACGTTAGTAATGATATTTAGCCAGAGGTACGCCAAGCATGAGCCTTTTTGATTTTATTTGTTTATTCCTTTACCTTTTTCCTTTTGGAGGACAACAGTGTTTATCTAACGATTGACTGGATAGAGGAAAGTGTGGAAACGAAAAAAAGAAAAGAACAGTTGAATATAATTTGTATGCAAGTGTGTGGCAATAAGTAAAACAGAACGAAACAAACACACACACACACAGAGAGAGAGAGAGAGAGGGAGGGCGGAAGGAAATTGCAAATTGTGATCAGAGGGGTATTAGCACGGGGGAAATTATAAAAGGAGTTAGTGTTTCTGAATAAAGTGAGTAGAAGTTCTTTAAGCGGGTAAGTTCACACTCGTTTGCAGAATTTTTTTTTCCTTTCGTTTTTTTCAAGAAAAAAAAAAAAAAAAATTCCTTTTTCTTTTTTTTCGTTTTCTGTTTGTCTCTCTCTCTCTCTCACACACACACACACATATATGCTCTACAATTTTTTTCACCACTTTGCAGCAACAATGCATATTGGTAAGTGATGATCTTATCTAGAAAGTGGGGAAGTGAAGTGAAGTGAAGTAGCAGTGAGGAGGTGCAAGAGCCATGGAACGGTAATTTGTAGAAGAAGAAGAAGGGGGGAGTTTTGTGGACGAAAGAACAAACACGGAAACACATCCACCCACGTGAGTTAAAGCGGAGTGGTGAGACGTGAGGGGAGGGAGCAGGAGATGAATTTTTTGTTAATTTTGGGACGTGTGCCGTGACCACCCACACCCAACAACAACTGATGATAAAAGAAAAAGAAAAAATGGACAAACAGCAGGCCCCTTGTAATACATGAAGGGGGACTTGTGTAAAGAGGCGATTGAAGTTGGCGCGCGCGGTGGGGCGGCGCGGGGCGGGGCGGGGCGGGTGGGAGAAAACAAGCAAAAGTAAAAATGACTTGGAATGAGGTGAAAATAAAATGATGATCCGACGCTTGAGCAGCAGCCCCAACACTGCGAGAGAAGCGCGTACCGTAAACCGAAACGAGAACGAATAAAACATGATCACAGATAGAGGTAACTACATTAAACCGAACACGAAGCAAAAGCATGAAAACCCGCCACAAAAGAAGAAGCAGCAAACAACAACAACAACAACAACAACATTGGTAGCGGGTAAGGAGTCGAACCATTTGATATCAACTCGCCGTTGTAATTACTTATTTATTATTACTCTTTGTTTGTTGTTGTTTTTTTTAAAAAAGCACACACAAATGTCCTTCTCCAGCTGCATTGACTTTCCACTCCACTTTTTCTCGAGTGAATTTCATTCAAGCGTGGGTGTTTTGTGAGCGAAGGGAGCGGAGCCACGGGGATGTGAGAGAGTGACAGTGAAAGACAGAAAATGAACAAAAAGTGAAAGCACACAAAACAAAACAAGACAAAATTAGCAATAGCGACTGTTTCAACCGCACCTTAAAACTGCCGTCACGATTACAGTCGCTTTCATCCTTGCTTTTCATTCTCATTACTATCGCTATTATTGTCAATCTCCTTTTCCTTCTTTCTTCTTCCTTTTCGGTCCATCGTTTTGCTGCCTTTCCCTCCCTCCCTCGTTCTTGTTCTTGTTATTATTTTCTTTAACAAATGTCAATTTCTCTTGTTCAAAAAACAAAAAAAACAAAAAAGTTAAACATCCCTTTCATTTGATGGGTTCCGCTACAAAATGAAACACCCACACATTTTAATTGAAAGTGATTTGCACTTATTCGAAAGTAACAACAACAGTAACAAGGAGACGAAGAAGAAAGTCGGGGGCGGAGAAGACAAGTCGACCGAAGTAAGGCGAGGAAGATGAGAAAAAAGAGAAGGCACAAAAGAGGAGGGGAAGGAAATGAAAATGTAAAAGAAAATAAACAAAGAAGGAAAGAAAGAAAGAAAAAGCAACACATATGGAAAATTGGAATTGTGGTAAAAATTGGAATAGACCTGAGACATTATTGCAGATGGAAGGGGCGGAGGGCAGGGAGGGGGAAGGGGCAGGGAAGGTCGTTCGTTAGGTAGTCCGTTCGTCAACATGGTAAATAAAGCAAGACAAGAGGGGAAAGCTCAAACAAAACATAAATATTACGACAGGCGTTCAAACTCAGCACAAAACTTCACCAAAGTAGACACACACACACACAAGCGCACAAGAACGAGGCGCAAAACGCCGTCGCCGCCATTTCAGGTATGGGCAGTGACGTCTTGTTTATGCCACAGACACCAGAGCACGTGGGAGCAGGTACCCACTCAATTATGTTACTCCTCTACAAATCCCTGCAACGGGTCTAATAACACCGCAGCCCAAAGGACGCAGCTGCGATCCTCCTCCACCAACGCAGGCACAGACAACAAACAACAGCAGTAAAAAAAAAACAATGAAAGGAAAGTGTTCCTCATCTCCTATGGAGCATTCGAATATAGGAATATGTAACTACAGGCAACAAAAAGAAAAAAGGCGGGTGTGCAGTCTAAGTTAAATGAAGGTGGTGTGACAATGTGGTGTGGGATGTAAACAACAGACGTGCGGCAAAGGCAAAGGCAAAGAGAAACGAAAAATGAAAATAAGAGACACCGCTACCCAACACCTCCATTTACCACCCCTCCCTCAGCTTTATAGCCGATCACCCCCAACGCTACCACAGCTCAACATCCGCTCGGCTCCAACGCACATCCCCCTCCCCCTCCCCCTCCCCCTCCCCCTTCTCTATCTTTTAGATGTCGCCCCTCTCCTCCTGCTCCTCCGACAATGCCCCACATTACAGCACATATCGGACGTCATGCTACATTTTTTTTTTCTTTTAAAATCTAATGTTTTAAAAATGCTCCTCCTTATTCTTTACATTTATTCAGCTCTTCTCATATATTCAGTTAATCTCTTACAGTCATCCATATCCCTCATTTTTTCTTCTTCCTCTTCACTTCCTCCACCTTGTTACATTTTCTGTAATTTTGTCACCATTAGAAGCGAACATATAGGCACACAAAATATATCAAATTACAGTAATTGTAAAAATGTAAGAGTGGAGGGAATGAAAAAGGAATTATCGCAACATATACATATATACTTCAGGGAGGAAACAAGACACGTCTACAGGTTTCGGTCGCTCCTGCTGTGCTCGCTGCTCTTATTCCACGCTCCCACAATGTACTGATGTTAGAGCGCACTCCACATTCAAAACTACTTCAATGCTGCGGAATGGCACAGCTTTGTAAGCTCTGGACGTTGGCGAAGCCACTGTTCAAATGTACATCGCATTTGCTTACGCATAGGCTCATACTCCTCATCAAGATAGGCGGCGAAAGAAATAAGATTAAAGTATCGGCGTAAGTAGTGCACACCCTGGTGGTGCGCGCGCCCACGCTGTTCCTCTGATACGTCAGGTGACGTGAGCTGCAACGCAAAAAACTCTGTAGCCGTTCGGAGGTTCTGCATCCTGGAGCATGCCTCAATCACAACGTCAACATGGTGCTTTGCGCAACGCCCGCCTGGCAAAACACGTTTTAGTTGAAGAATACAGCTGTAGTCTCCACGCGACAGCTGCGAGTCCTCAGGTTGGTATAGCGGATTGTAAATGGTATCCAGTTCCTCGTAGTACTCGGGCATGACAAGGCCGATAAGCAGGCAGCAGACGACCATACCAGTTGTAGTGCGTCCACGACCCATCTGGCAGTTGAACACAAAAGAAACAGTTTCACGGCGATCCATATGCGTTGTTATACGGGGGAGCAGTGCAGCGACAAGCGCGTCAAAGTCCTTTTCACTCGGACTTTGTTCGTCCGTCACTGGCAACCGCAGGAACGCCACACGGTATTCCTGTGTGACAAGGTCATCGTAAATATCACGCAGCGTTTTCACTGTTTCATTCGACGCCGGTTCCCAGGTACCAACAAGCTCACCTGGGGTGACTTCATCATGAACTAGAAACATACCATTGTTCTCCTCCGCCTCCCTGAGTACATCTTCCCGCAGCTTTCGCTCTACTCGCTCCACCTCCTGAGCCGAGATACCTGTCAGCTCAACATTCACGTAGGGAGTCTCCAGATAGCGAAAAACAAACGGCTTGTCCCCAACGTAAAGAATTGGTTCCTCACGCAAGTTCACCCAAACAACGTAGCCGCGCATCGGCTTGCTGAGCGCCTCTGTCTGAAATCGTGGGTCAAACAAGCGCGGCGCAGCAAACGCCATGAAAAGGTCCTTATCATTTTGCTCGCCAGGGTAAGCTTTCATTGGCTCATGTGATGCACCCAAAAGTGAAAGTATATTGTGAATACCAAGAATCGTAGGGATGGCCACACCGTAAACGTTAACAGCCTGCACCTTGCGAAAATTGGGTGCGCCACAAATCTCCGGACGAATGCCCTTCTTTTGGCATCCGGGGAAGTGGTCTGCCTTGAGTGCATAGTTTGCCGTCAGAACATCACCCCTGCGGTTCATTACGTGAGATTCCGCAGAGGTGCTGGTGCCAACGTACTTCAGAGAACTCTCCCCTTTATACTCGAGAGTTTCAATGATGTTGGCCACCTCTACACGAGACCCCAGCCACACGCTGAATGGCTCATCTAAACTATAATTCTTAAGACTGTCCATATATATGACGCTAAGAAGCACTAAAAGGTAGGTTCGCGCCATGGAGGTCGCCTGTCGCACGGCCTTCGCCTTGTCCGCTGCCGCAAACCCAATGTTCTCCTTGAGTGTGTTCAACGTGTCAAGAATGTTCCATCGGCTGCCGCGGCCACCAAAGTTCATCACAGCATCCGTCACACGCAGCAGTGACCCAGCAGTGAGCATATGACAAATGGTAGACGCCACACGGAGCTCCATGGGGACCTTTGGTACTTCTTCGCCCTCTACGCATGACAATCCTACCATTTTCACACATGGTAGGACCACACTCCCCTCACTTACGCGGAGAAGCTGATACAAATCATCGGTTGACTTTATTGAACGCAGCTCACGTACGCGAGAAGCACGATACATGGTGAGAATGTTCAGGGCCACCGTTGCTCGCGTGGCCCCCACCGGGTCATTGATGATAAAGGCATCGTGGTCATCGGTGTACCTGCTTAGGTGCTCCAGCAACGGATCAAAGTCAACTGGCAACATTTCTCTGGAGAACGGCATGGGAACGCGGTGGTATGTGATCCCAGTCGACGCCGCGAACTCCGCTGTAACTGCCTTGGGCGTGCGGACTGAACACACCTTCACACGCAAGGCACTCCGTTTGCCGAGCTCGTCAAATCTGTGGAGAATTATTTCACCCTTGTGTTCCTGCGCCTCTAACAGTACATCACGGCGCAAACGCTCTTCAATCTGCTCAATTGCCTGCAGGGATGTGTGCATCGATATCCCGATGCCACGCTTGGCGTAGTTAACATTGTCATAATCTGCAAGCGTAAAACCGATATCATTGATGAACACCATGGGCTCGGAGCGAATGCTTATCCACATAATACGCTTCTGCTCTGGGAAGAACCGCCGCACCTCCGAGACTAGCCTGCAGCGACCACCTTCTGACAGGCGACCACATGTAAATATTGGCACGTCAGGCGCCAACTGACGAAGCGCATTGATTGAGTGCGAGTCCTCCACACCCATCGGCACGGCACACAATATGCGATTAGCACTGAGCACATTGCCACCACGGCGACGGATTATTTTCACTATCTCTTCCTCCTCATTCTCGGTAACCGGCATTGCAATGCGCTCCTCCCTAAACTCCTCCTCCATCATCTGAATCTGCGATATCAACAGCCTGATTTCATTGTTCTCCGACAGCCACTGGCTGAAAGGGGTCTTAATCGCAAGGTTCCATATACGCTGTTCGCAGTAATAAGAGAAGGCAAGGCAGTAAGCGTACTGCTTCAGATACATAACGGCTTCTTCAGAGGAGCTCCCAGTATTAAAAGCGGTGTGAATCTGCTCGACAACGGAGTATTCCTTATCAAATAAGTCCATAAGCACCATAAGCCGTCTCTCGTGTAGCTTGCCGTTTGGGATGAGTGACACAATTTTCTTAATTGTCCTGAAAGGAAATGTTCGCATGTCCCTACGTAGCAAGCAGGTATCAAAAACAGCATCATGAACAAACGTTTGGTAAAAGCGCACGATGCTTGTGGCGATCAACATGGTACTCGTTCTGCCGCGCCCTGTTTGGCAGTTGTATACAATAAACGACCGCGGGTCGTCGAGGCAGATATCCATTATGAAGTCAAAATCTTGCGGTTGTGGGCCAACGCTGTACGTGATGGGCCGTCGGAAGTAGGCCACGTTTGGGTTCAGGTGGAGAAACACATCCTGCAACGTGTGTACGTGTTGACTATCAACGCTTTCCCACTGATCTTCCATGTGCCCCTCGTTTCCTTCCATGTACACACTGACATTGCCATTATTTTCACTTGCCTCCTTTAGGACTTCGCGCTTAAGTTTTTCATCAATTTGCGCGATGCTCCGTCCCGTGACATGGGGAATTGTCATTGGCATTGAAGGATCGCTTCGCGGGCGCACCACGTAGGCCTCGTCGTTGATGTACACCAATGGCTCATCACGAAGGTTAACCCAAACAATCAACCCCTCAAAAGCGCGGCTCAGTTCATTAATAATGGTACGGACCGCAGACATCTTGGGTTGCGCAACACCAGCAACATTCAGCTTGGAGACCACCCGGAAGTAAGGGGCGCCGGAAATGACACCTAATGGTCCTTTTCGAGCACGCAAGGTCTCCTGCCTGTCTGCCCTCAGGACGTGTTTGTCTGAGAGAACATCACCAGCCCTTGCCATGTTCACCTCGCCGGGCGGGAGCACCATCGTTTCGCGCACACAAGAAACAAGTTCCATAATAACACGCGGGTCAGCGGGAGAAAATGCGGGGTCTGTGCCCGACATGCAGTGCACGGAAGCTGTTGCAGAGTAATTGGCATTACTGTCATCTAGGTTGTTCAGTTCAAGGTTATCTTCCACGGATGCAGCACCAACATGGGCGTTCGGATTTAACATCGGCATGCCAACGCCGAGCCGGTTGCGGCAGCCCGAGATGATCTCGTTATCTACACCTGAGAGGTTGTACACGAGTGTAGCCATCTCAATAACCTCCTGCTCGTTCGTTGCTGAGAGGACAGAGGGCTGCGGTGGCCACACAACGCTTTGGTTGGTTGCCTCTGACCTTCCCTCCCATGCTCGCTCCATCTTGTCTTTCATTCGAAATAAACGCGCCTCCCGACGGCTGAGGTTCTCCTCGAGTTCACGCACCTCCTTGTCTTCCTCCAGCGGTGAAACAGTACATCGCAGCACGGGAAGGCTTGCACTTGAGGAATGTGGAGCGCCCCGCACCTCTGAGCGAGTCGTAAGGGAAGAAGCGGATGCCATCTCGTCGCGCCTACCACCGTCGACAGGTTCACTCCGAGGTTTTTCCTTCTCAGCAAGCTCATTCTGGTCGTTCAGATGCCTGCACTGCTTTTTCAGACGGTCTTGCTGTGTGTGAAGAAGCTGCTTCAGATGCCGTAGCTCATCCGCAGAAGGAGGCGAGGGATTGGCCTGCCCCTGCACCTGCGACGATCTCTGCTTCCTAATAGAAGGCAGTTTTGAGCGCCCACCAAAAGTTTTGTACGGACTCAAGTGTGGTGAAAGCATGCCTTCACCTAACCCTCACTGTTACAACCAGCTGCACTTTTCTACTAACTCGCGCAATATTTCGATGCGACGAAAAATTACAGAGCAGGAAGAGAGATGCTAATGCGTACAACACGCTCCTATGGACCTTTATCTAGTTCCGTTCTTTGTTTCTGCAATGTGACGTCACGTATACTCTTCCAGTGCAGTTAAAAAATGCTGGTTTGGCAGGCCAAAGGACGAACTACAAATGATGAAACGTGAAGGGAAAAATAAATAAGTAAATAACAATAAATGAATTGCCGGTTGGTTTTGGAATGTAAAGGAACAAAGGGGTACCAGGGTGTAATTAACGAGAGTAACTTGGCTAGCGAAAACCCTCGTTTTCACTAGCCAATGAAAACTGCAGGAACGTTGTTTGGTGATGCTTGCATATGCGTCTTGATTTAAATATAAATATAAATGTATATATATTTAAACAGCTTTCATGCACAGCAGTGTCGATAAGCGTCAACCATTAAATGCCACAAAATGTGTGCTAACGCGTCCACAAGATGTCAGTGGAGACACGCACACCTTTAACTATTTATGTACGATGTCACGTGCGGGTGGGGGTGGTGGGGGTAGCTTGCGTGCTGGATACCAAAGCTATAGATATTTGTGGTGTAAAATCAGGTTAATTGCCAACAGTAGGAAGGCACAGAAAAGCAGGTATAAGAAGGAACTAGTGCGCGCGCGACGGCACCACAGACGACGAGAGATATTCAGTCGTGTAACGGCGTCCTCGAACACGGTGCCATGAACATAGCTAGAGGGCAGAAGATAATATGAGGGGATGAAGATGGTAAGTAAGACACTGAAAGGCAATGCGCTTCATGCCGCTTCTCCTACTTCTGCTCGAATTGGATACAGTGGAAGTAGCAGGCGCCACCAACGCATGTCAGTACCGCAAACCGCGTTCCAATACAGCTGTCTCCGCTCTACAACTTCCTCATCGGAAAGCGGTCGCTGAAAACGGGACACATGTCGAATCATAGTTGACTCCCCACGTCTCAACCAGGTGACGTGAGCTAGACCAAACCCAAGGGACGGAAAGCTAATGAGTATAAACATAATACCCACCATCAACCATATAATGTTAAAACTACCATCCCAGACAAAGAGGTTCACAACTATCATAATGCCATGAATGATGCCACCGAACCCCGTATGAAGAAGAAACAAAACGAACATCTTGTAATTATCACGCCCAATGCAGTTGTTTAGCACCGGACAGTGGTGGTCAAAGAAGTATGTGCAGCGACAACATTGAACGCAGTGGTGCGCGTAGTCAGGCTTGTATATCTGGCAGTCGCTACAAAACCTAAGACCGCCACGACGATCCAGCTGCTTGACAGTGTTTGGGTTGTCGCCAGCGTCGTTGGCAGGGGCCAGCTTGTAGTTTTGGTTAGAGCCGATGTACCGTGGGGGATACCGCCACGGGTCCGAGGACACGTAGCCTGCTTCGGTGAAAACCACACGATAGAATGTGAGCAACACGAGAATGCAAACAGCAACGCTAATACACATGCATGCGACGAAAACTGACATCTTTGCCCAGGGGGGGGTTTTGAGGCAGCTGCTGATAAAGAACGCGTGGGATGCACAGATAATCGCGAGAATAATCACTAGCATATAAAAGGCACCACTGTACGAGCACACAGTAAAACAGCCAGAGTTTTCGCCTGGCTTGGAGATAAACACGTTGCGTTGTCTGCATATCTGTTCTGAACGTTCCTCAGAGGGCATAGCGACACTTTAAAAAAGATATAAAGGGGAGAAAATAAGAAGGAGGAGTAGGAGCAGATAATGACGACGATGATGGTCATGGTGGTGACGATGGTCATGGCCATGGTCCCAGGGGCGACTACACGGGCGTATATGTGTTCATACCAAGACGAGAACAACAAAACAGGAAGAATGAAAAGTTTAAAAGTAAATAAACGAACGATGGAAATGGAAAAAATATATAATAAAATGATGATGATGAAATTAAACAAATACGCAATATCTGCCAGTGGTCGTTTGTGTCGTTATTAGAGCAGCTAGACGTCTGCCGTCATTTAGCTTTTTCACATTTCCTTAACTTTTTAGAAAAAATTCGTACAAAATTTTTGTGGTCAATTGTACGCAGAGACAGCAGGTTGTGGGGTGTACCTCAATGAAAATCACATTGGACACAAGCACCCAAGACCGTGGCGCAACGCAACCGCATTTTAGTGAGCCAACTACAAGTAGGACTGAGAAGGAGGAAAGAGGGGGTGGGGGGCGTCAATGTAAGGTCCAGCAGTCGCGAGCAGCAGCGCTGTTTATCCATAATGACTGTTGCCGTATGGCCCTGCGGATGGTGGCGGAATGTCCCCGTCTGAAAAGGACAGCCTCCGATTGTAGGGCTTATGCAACGCGGCCTGTGCCATTTGGGTAGAGCAGTACAGCGAGTGCCGCCTATACTGAGACCCGCTGTGGTGTGGCATGTCGACGTACTGCCTGGGATGGTGGTTAGACGAAAAGAGTTGCTGCGGGATCGTTCGCATACTAGAGAGATACTTCTGCCGATAGAATGGCGTGTTTGGGTGTGCGGATGCCGTGGAAAACGCGGGGTAGTGCAGGGCCTCGGGCCCCGCAGACGAGGACATGTACCGTGGCAACGGCGAGGGAGTGCGGGGAAACATGGGTGCTGACACCGTGAACGGAGGTGGATGTGGCGGGATCACGGGAGCAGGCTGACCCCAGGCCAATCCTTGATCCTGTAGTTGCGGTTGCTGCGACAGAAGCTGCTGCCGTTGCTCCGCTGCCGATTCCTCCCGCATTCTCATCATTAGTTCATCCGCCAGCTCATAGGCCTCCAACATCACGCGATCCGAGTCGAAAGGCAGTAGACGCCATAGGCTCAAACCGTACACGAGGACAACCACAAAAGCAACAATACAGTACATGCGCGCAGGAGGAAGCACAACGAACAGTACAACTGCCGCCACGAACGCCGCCGCGAAGAACACAAGCTCCACAACACAGGACGGCGTAAAGTGTGTGCAGGTAAAGCAGTGGCCATGAAATCTAGACATCTTCTCACAACTACAAAACGAGTAAACACAGTTGAGCGTGTGCGCATGGGAGATTGTAGGTGTCTTTTTCTGCTTTGACACAAATGATGAATTTTCTGATTTTATTATAGCAGACTTTGCACATAATAATAACAACTTCTGGTCGGTACGAAGAAAGTGCTTCCGTCACCGTTACACATGTCGCACAGTGAGGCATAATAATAGGGAGTTGTTCTGTACTGCCTATTTTTTTTTCTTGCTTTTTATGCTCGTTCTGCAACGGTGAGGGAAGCGGGCCGTATTCCGGCAATTCAAAGATAGAAAGTACAGGGACAGGGAGGAATGCCCACAGGGCACACTGCTGACTGCATGGTATTACACTGCACACCACACCGCAGTGCACGCCACCGCACTGACGTCGCTTCTCTACTGCGTACCACTCCGCTAATGTTTTTTATTTCCCCCACCTTTGCCTGTTACGGCAACAAATACTCAGCACTTCTCACTTTTATTTTTCCTTTTTTTTATTTTTATTTTTTTTTCATTTTCATTTTTTCCCTTTTGTCGTTCCCTCTTACTCGTGTGTAGGCGAAGTTCGAGAGGCGATTCTTTGCACTGACGATCACTTGTTATGGTGAGGGGTAGGAAGGCAGAAAAAAAAAATAAGTTGGGAATGAGGGGTCTCAAGTCTCTAGGAAGTGCTATTGCGTTTATGGAACGACTCCAAAGTCTCCTCGATAAGTTGCTTTACCTTTTCTTGGTTTAACTTCATGCCCCTCGACTCTAACATCTCAAGCGTGCGCACAAGGTTGGTGACGCTCCCCGAGTCACGCACTGCATCCAGTAGCTGGAGGAGGGCAACTACGTCGGAGGGGTGCCCAACGGGAGGCTGCTCCGGCACCGTCACCTCACTATGTGCACCAACGCCATGTATGGCTTTCGTTATGGCGTTGTAGCGTTCCATCACATTTTCTACACGGCTGCGGTCCAGATTGACGTTGCGGACAAATGGACGAATGAACGCGTACTGACGGAAAAAATGACGAAGGTCGACAACGAGGTCCTTGATCACTGGAAAATTGGGTAGTGGTCCAACAGTAGTCACCTTTTGTGAAAAGGTAATGCAGGCCAGACTGTTAACCCCATTAATATTCATCGCACAGCTGCCACAGACCCCCTCACAACATGACGCCCGAAAAGCCAATGTTGGATCCTGATGTGCCTTCAAGGCCGTGATAAGGTCGAGCACCATGTAGTCCTGATGCCTGTCGTACTCGTAGCTCTCCACACGCTGTTTGTTGGTTTCGGGGTCAAAGCGAATGATCCGAAGAATTGCCTTCTTGGAGTCGGAGGCTGGCGCAGAGAAAGCACCGCGGCGTATGCTCACCTTATACATATTCGGTATTTTGCGCAGCATCTCTCCACCTTACTTCACAACCACAACCTATTCTTCCACGTGTGCTTACAACACACAAAAACAAACACAAAAGAAAAAAGAGAAAAAGAGAAAAAGAGAAAAAATGGGAAGGTAAGGAGAGAAAACGCTGGTCGGCCGAGTGAGTCGATGTCAAACAAAAATGTGCTTATTATCGCCACCCGCAACTAGCAACAAACACCTCCCAGTGAAATGACTTCGCTGTGCTGAGATCACACGCATGGAAACAGGTTGCGAGGTTGAGAAACAATTCACGGCGGTTTCTGTCATGAGCAATAATGGATGCATATGAAACCTCACGCACGCTCACACTCGCAACGAAAGCCGTTCTCTGTGCAAGAGCCACAGGGACCAAATGTTCGCTGAAATCACTGGGGCACGCACGTTGGGCACAGTCCACACGCCTTGTCCTTCCAAACGTTTTTAATGCAACATCATTCCTCCAGGACAAAAAGCCCCCAATCCTTCACTTTGAATGTTGCAAGCAGGCGGCGAATCATTGCCATTACTTCCTCATCGCTTCGCAGACGCTGCACCACACGCGCCTCACTACTCTCGGGGTGAATTCGTTGCGGTGCCGAGATCGATATGATGATGTCGGTCGATACCGGTGGTTCGAAGCGGAGAACAGCCATCACAACGAGCACATCATTCTCCTTTCCTTTCTCATTGGTGTACTTGGACACGCGTTGTCGTCCGGTGACAAGACAAGCAAATGCACAAGCAAATCTGTTGGCTTCGTCTAAGCCAGACGAGGGTCCTGAGATTTGTGGGTAGTCCACTGCGCAGAGCGTCTCTTGGGGCGAAAATGTAAAGTCCTCCTTGCCACACCCATTGGCCCTTGCGAGGTCGGCGTAAAAATAGGCACCGCACTCCTCATTCCCAACCCCGCGCTCACGCGCTAAGAGTTCGAAAATGACACACGTACCAGTTTCCACTTCCGTGTACACCTCCTGCGTGTCTGGCACCTGGCGCAGCTCACTAACGTCGACCATGCTGAGGGGGAGGGTACACGTAATGGCGCCGCCGTACAAGGGCACTGTTTTTTCCTGCATTTCGCCGCTACACAAACACTTTCTTTTTAGGTGCCACTACGGGCTCTTTTTTTTCTTCCTTTTCTCCCTGCCCCGCTCCCCCTTTCCCTTGCCAACACAGCGAAAGTGGGGGACAATAACAGGTATACTGAACTGCGTCTTTTCTTCACAGTGCTTGCAGTTAAAGAAGCGCAGCACACGGTTTCTCGTGTACCACGCCTGTTACACAACTGCAAACCACAAATGAGAGAAGAGCAAAGAGATGAGATGAGCGGGAAAAACGATGGCGTTACACGCGCACACAGACATATATACACATATATGTATGCATGTGTGTGTGTGTGTGTGTGTGTGTATGTGTATGTACTGGCGCTCTGTCAACGTCCCCAAAACGAAAGAAGGGGAAAAGGCACGCGGCTCACTGACGGAACAACAGTTTAACTGGCACACACTGTTGTTTTTCTCCATCATGCCCTGTCTGCTCTCATAGCTACTTCGCCATGTTTAGTCGCCTGCGGGAAATCTTCAGGTATCTTACAATGTCCACCACATGGTGAAGAAGAAGTTTTGAAGCATAGCAGACAAAGAAAAATACAACCATGAGCTGAACGTCTAGCACGTCCACAGCCTCGAGTTCAAGGGGCCTGAATTGCATCAAAACACTGACAAGCTGCGAGGGCAGCCACACCCCACTGTGGACAGCAGAGTGTAAATATCCCACTAGAGTACCCGAGGCAACAGAAATGCCGAAAATCGTTAGAAGGGCAATGGGAAACAAAGCGACCATGACACTAGTATGCGCACACCATCGGTTGAAAAAGACCCTTCTGTGATTGTGGAGTTGTGCAGGCACTGCGACTCCTGTGGAAGGGTTGGCCCCAGGTGCCTGGGCCATCCCTCCAACTTAAAGTTACTTATAATTATTATAGCAGTGCATGTAAGTAAAATGGCACATAACATGAGATGGGCGGAAACCATACGGTAAAGGGATACTTTTGAACTCTCAGACGACTTACAGTGAGACACAGGGCATTTGTTGGGCCTGAGAAAAGAGATCCGACAACAAAGTAAGCAATTCAAAAAAAGCAAAAAAAAGGCAAATAGTACAACGACCACTAGTTCCATCAACGAAGGAATAGAGTGAACAGCCGCCGCAGGAAATGTGAAGATAAAACACACTCACGCACAAGCTCTCTCTCTCTCTCTCTCTCTCTGTTTCTCTCTCTTTTTTTTTCTTTCGTTTTGTCTGTCTCTCTCTCTCTCTCTCTCCCTCCCTCAAGCGACTGACGCAAACGATGCGAATGCAACACAGTGAGAAAAACAGGCGAATAAGCTGCTTAGGAAGCAGTGTAAGACAAGCGCCCGCGTTGTGTCAAATCCATCAGCTCCCCTTTCTTGTCACTGATACGCCTCTGAATGAGAATGTTCGCCTCGCGAATAAGGTTCACAGCGGAACGGACGGTGAAATATTTTGCCACAAGGCTGTCAGGAGGGCTAGAGCTCTTCACGCGCTGAATCAGTTCTGCGGGGCTGCTGGAGGCGATGACTGCGGGGTCTCTAAAACCCGCACACCAGAGCGCCCTCGCACGCGGAGGCTGCACCCCCCGTATCTCCATGAGGGGCACAATGTCCGGTTTTACACCAAAGCCCAGGCGCTTCACAAATGACGCTAGGACAGCCTCAAGGGAGTACCACTCCATCGCGTGACAGAAACTGGTGATGGAGCTGCTGAACATGGAGGCACTGCGCATTAAACTTTGCAGCTGCCCCCTACTGCACTGATAACGCTGCTCAATGACGGCCACTGGAACTTCGCTAAGTAGGTCAGCAAGCATCATGGCAACAAAGAACCGGCGAGTAGTGAACATGAGGTTGCTGTTGTCGCCGCATGCACCGCTCAATCCCATAGCACGCTGCTGCACAAAGCACTCGTCCACACCCAGCATTTGAGCAATCCGCTGACGGTCGTCACTGAGACGAGAAAGAACATCGCGGTACGCCACCCAGTCACAGTCTCCAATTTCACGCAACGGCGTGAGAAAGTAGCAAAGATGCAAGTCGTCGATGAGAATCAGCCCACTGCGTTGCAGTTGCTCCAACTCTCTTCGCACGAGAACGGCCTCATCTGTGCCAAAGCACGAACGCACTGAACACAGGCCAAATGGTGTTGCGGAAAAAACCACACATTTATCCTCACTCATGTTGCCAGCAGAAGGCTTTTCAGCAACGTTGGCATTTGAAACGCCCAACTCGCCGCGTGCATCATCGACACTGGTCTGAATAGTGCGCTGCACCAAACCCTCTTGCAGCAACTTTTCTAGTGCACGATCAAATAAATCCTCAAGTGATACAGGAAGTTGCGCTGAAGAAGCCTTATAAATTGGGGCAAGCGGGCCTTGGGCGTGCTGGAAAAAGACACTGTCAGTCCACCTCCGCGCATCAGCGTCAAGGCGGATTATGCCAGTGGCTATGCACTCAAGGATGGCCTTTTCGAACATTGTGGAGTCCAGTAGCAATTGGCTTGAGCAAGGCTCAACTTCCTGATGCATCAGCTGTCGACCCCGCTGACTGTCTCTGCGCGAAATGAACAGAAAAGACTCTCCAAAAGCATCAAGCCCGGCACGACCTGCACGTCCACACATTTGTAGATATCGAGCCTTCGTTAAGAAGTCCCGGCCAACGTAGGGCGTCTTGAAAATGACGCGACGAGCAGGGAGGTTCACCCCGGCTGCCAGCGTGGATGTGCAGCAAAGAATAGTGACATGACGCTGTCGATACGCCTGTTCAATTAGATCTCGTTCTTCCGACAACAAGCCACCGTGATGATATGCTACACCATGCGGCACAAGCTGACTTAGTACACGGCCGTCCTCGTGGCCTAATTGACACAACTCTGTCACTATATTGGCAAGGGCGGCCTTTTTTGCACCTTCCAGACCACCTCTTCTTGCAGTCATGTTCTGTGCTATAAGTCGTGCCGTGTCCACACACTGCTGGCGGCTGGCGCAAAAAACCAAAACAGATGCATTTTCAAGCTCAGTTGCCAGAAGTAGCAATTGCTCAACTTCCTTTTTGCATCCCGCCTCCACAAGACTGCGGTCGGCACGCTCAAAGTCCTCCAGCACCAGCCCGTCCATTACAACGTATTGCCGAAGAGGTACGGGTCGAAACTGACCCAAGTAACAATCAGCACGCAGCCACTTTGCCAGGCTTGGCAAATTCGGAATCGTGGCGCTCATACCTATAATTTGCACATTGTGCTGCAGGCATAGCACTTTTGAGAGAAAGAGCTCCAAAATGGCTCCACGGTGTGACTCACCAATCATGTGGAGCTCGTCCACAACGGCTGTTCCGATATCATTTACGTCTCCACTCTCAAGCATGTGATTCAGCAGCGAATTAGCCTTCTCAATTGTGCACACGTACACCGCAGTTCGCTTTGGCAAAGGTAACCTTCCATGCGTACCGTAGTGACCCTCTACAGCAAACCCCAACGCATCACCCAATGGGCGTAGTGACTCTGTTTTTTCCTCTGCAAGTGAAACGTAGGGAAGAATAAAAAAACAAGACTTTTTGTTATTTATGAGGCAACGAAGGAGAAAGAGCTCGGCAACCAAAGTCTTGCCCCCGCTTGTGGGCATGCTGTAAACCAAGCTGCCGCCGCTACGCGCATCGTCGCGCATCAGAACATCATGCTGCCATGGATATAATCGATGGATACCGCGTTTTGATGCTAAAATATCTTTCACGGCGTGTGGAAGGTCGTAAAACAACTCGTTTTGTACCACTTGGCATGACCCTGGCTGCGGAGATGAATCAACTTGCACGGTTTGTACTTTTAAGCAGGACTTATCTGGTGAGGGAAAGTCTCCTGACAGCGAGTCGCCAACATAAGTGTCATCTCGGTTGAGCTCTGTGGGCGTGAGAAAGCTCGGTGACGGCGGGCAGCATTGAAAGGAGCCGCCTGGCGGATTGCCAGCGCCAATGCTGCTCGGTGTGAAGGGGAGATCTGCTGAAAGCCGAAGGTCTTCCTCCATTTCCCGCTCCAGCGCCTCTTCACTTTCACCAAGCGGATGGTTACCTTCGGAAACATCGGGATGTGGTGGAGCTACATCACTCGTATCAAGTGTGCACGGGACAGCAGGTGGTTGCGCAGGCCCCCTTGTAGCTACCTCCCCTACTTCTCTCGAGTCCCTGCGTCGCTTCTTGGCACTTGGCGGGCTAAGGCGCAGTGCACTCACACGAGGCGAGCCGGACATACACCGCTCAGATGACAATGATTTGCTATCTTTCCGTTTCTTTCTTTTGGCCGACAGCGAAACGGAGTCTCCAGCACCTCCACTGCAGTTTCCCACATCGGAACAATTGGCTGACGCCGTAGGCATGCCCGAAGGACGGCAGCCATCTTCCAGAACGCGGGGTGCCTTAAATGTTCCAAGTCTCACCAGCGTCCTACGCATAACATTTATGCGTAGCTTTTGCACAACCCCGTCCTGAAGTGTGCAACCACCAGAATGCTCGTCAGGGCAACGCTGCACACGAAATAAACCCACGCACAGGAGGGCAGACAAAACAGTACCGCACTACGGTGGACCAGCTTCACGATGATCTACCTGCTTCTAACCTGTAGAAGCTCCCGAGTATCTCTGCACCCCGCCACCTCCTTTTGCGCAGACGGCTCACCACCAGCCTAGTCCCGCACTGGCTGTAGGAATAATAATAGAAAAGAAACGAGTACCGAGAAGAGACATTGAAAAAGGAGAAAGAGAGTTGAGAGCGCGCCGAGCCATGCACATACAAAAAGAAAAAAAAAACACATAAAGAGAGATACGTTTCTGTTCACTTCATTTCCAATGGAGGACAGAACACTCTTTATTTGCCCACCAACGGTACGACACCGCAGTCAAGGTGAAACGAGAAGTAGCAGGTGAAATGTAATGTGATGGAGAGGGAGCGGACGGGCTGAAACGAAAGGCCAACTAAGGCATGACAGGCAGCGATTGAGGCAGCTGCGCATAGAATTTAAAAGCCGGGGATTGAGACAGCGCCCGCCCATGAGTCACTTATTAATGTACTGATAGATGTTCAACTGCTAAGCAGCACAGGCCACAGTGAGCGCAGAGTGAACGGTCCGTCAGTTTTCAAAAAATAGTGTGGATGCACTTCTGGGAGGGGAGAAGCCCTTCGCTGCAAAACGAAAGAATATCTCCATAAGCTGATGGCGGCAGCAGCATTAGTGAAGAGGGGAAAGCACGCAGCACCGACAAATGCCAATGCTGAAGTATGTAAAGCAAACAGCTACCGAGATGCTGCTGAGCAATGCCATGCACACGTATACACGCATACATATACGGATCTGTGCGCATGGCTCTGGGCGACACTCAACGAACACAAATCAGCCACCGACGAACACAGATCGCCCTATGGCAGCCACAAGCAGTGAAAAAAAAATGGCAAAAGTGCACGAGCACCTCAAAACACAACAGCCATTGGAAGCAATTGTAAAGGGCTGTGGATCATAGTAATCACCAGCACCGTTTTGCCAATGCTTAAAACTCGGCTATTAAACGACCGCGGACTTGGCTACACGACATAAAGCACTAGAGATCACTCTGAGCGGGGTAGCCGCAAGCGTCCGCACGCAGTTTCCCGTCCACCAAAGCGTCAGCTACAAGGCGCTCTTCGGTTCCTAATTTTCGTGTCCAATCACTAGGAAAAACACAGGACGCTCAACGCGCTAACATCTACCATTCTCCCTCACCCCTTGCATGAATTAGATTCACACTTGCAATCTTACGGTCCAACGACTCTTTTCGATACACCAAAAATTCCACCACCACCACCATACCTGCGATGCACGTACGGTTTAGCGACCCTTCTCCAGTTACAATGCTGCTCCTCCCAATAACACACACGCACCATTGACACTCTTATCCGCTCAACAATTCGGCCAAACCACAGCCACCAGTAGTGCCGTCTCACAACAGGAAAGTACAAGGTGAAGAGGCAACCTGCAGGACATGGCAGCGAGCAACTGGTGAATGCTGCGCTCGCGCAGCCCAGCACTCCACTGAAGACATGGCGATGCATACTTCCAGGCAAGGATAAACACACACACACACACACATACATACACAAGTGATAGAAAGTAAGATGCTTGCAGACATATAGAATTGTCCCACAACACTGCAAGCAATGCTTTCTGTCTTCGTGTGTCTCTGAGCAATTGCAACTTCATGGGAACGCTCACGGATCATACAAGAAAATGCTTTGGACACTGTCACAAAAGACAACACACAGTTTATAAAAGTACAGTTGCGCGGATCACTTCATACACAGCGAACTGTGAACAGTTACCAAATAACCCCAACGCTTTCAGGCCTAGATAATGCAACACACACACACACAGTGTCGCTATGCAACATGAGCAAATTAACTACTCAGCAACTCGTAAATCGGAAAATAGAGGGCCAAGTTAGATGTAACCCACAAAACACGAATTGGAGCACCGCGAAAGAAAATGCGTGCACCTCCCACTTTATACATTTCACGCACGATTGTTGAGATTCTGACATTTGGTCCCATCGAGGCTGCCACCACCACTCTCGTACGTGTAACGTCAAGTGGCACTGTAATAAGTGACGCAATGAACGCGCTAAAGCCGCCAGCAACAAATGTGCGCATAAAATTCTGGGCATAAACTTTAAGCTTCGAGTGCGTGTTACGTCCGCTCTCTACCGCGGGCGGTGACTGCAGAGTTCCACTCCATGCTTCCTGCGCCCAAGGGCGTAGCGTCTCATAAATGATCCACTGCGTGACACTGTAGGGTATGTCGTGCAAGAATGTTTGCGACCGAATCATGCGGAAGAACGCGCCGTAGCCCTGCTGACGGATTTGCAATAATGCCGCCGCGGTGTTGGACACAACTCCGGACTGAATTCTCATCTTTGCCGTTTCCATTGGCACCCGCACAACGCAGCTCGTTAGCTCAGCTATGCACGCTGCAAGAATAGTCCTCAGAAGAAATCCCACACTACTTTGTGCAGTTGCGTCGGGAACCTCCATTGCTCTCTTTGCCGCATTGTAAGAAGTCATGTAAATCGCCTGATATGGCACACTAAATACAAGCTTTGCGGGAAGCCCACCGTACACGTAGAAGACGCCCCATTTACCTCTGTACTCGCGGAAAACAGTGCCTAGCGAGTGCCCCTTGGAGGATTGTATACGGCACTTTACGGTGTCAATAGGGTGGAGAAGGGACTTTGTCAGCATCGTAGCGCACGTGGACGCCATGAGCACTTTGCTGTGCGTCTTATCTGCGGTGCTTTCATCAGTCATGAACACCTAGCCCACAGTACTGCCCTTTCTTACACTCCACGTGAAGGCTCAAATGAGGGATGAGCAGCAGTCAACGGTGGAAGCAACGGTAAATAACAGGCTGAGAATTTAGCAACGAGACAATAGTTACGGCAACTCCTGCCACTGCTTCACGTCGACTACTGGTCCATCTCTCTCTCTCTCTCTCTCATGCACACGCACACACACACACACCGTTTGTGTATCTTTAGTGAGCTAAAAGTGCGAACCACCAGTAGCACTTATATCAAAATACAACACTTCAGTGTCGTGAAATAGAGGTGAATGAAAAGCGCGTATTCGAAATAAATGTGATGATAGAAACGAGGAATAGACAAAAACCGATCACTGGCGAGAGAAACGGTGCCCACTACCACTACGAGCACCATCAGTGGTGAAGAGCAAATCCGTCAGCAACAACAGGGACTTCAACTTGGGAAACGTCAAGCACTAACACAGACACACACAGAAACACACACAACGTGCCGGACGCCCTGGTAAGTGACACAGGACTTATGCAACCTTACTACTCCACTTCGCTCATACGCTTCCGCATTTTCTCGATTTCCTCAGCACGTTTGACACTGTTCTGTGTGATGCGCTGAAATCGTGAGCCGCCGCCAAACTGTGAGGCAATCAAGTTAGCAAATTGCCTGAAACTCAACTGAGAGAAGGCTGTAGCGGGATCCATCTCAGCAGCGCTTTGCCCAGCCTCCTTCAGCTTTCCATCGTCATCAAAGTCCTCCTCTCGATACACAAGTACGCGGCTCTCACGCGCACGTCTCGTCTTCGCCTCCCGTATAGCCCGTTCATTTTCGTCGTTGAGCATCTGAAGCATCTCCGCCTCCTCCTGTCTGCGGTACTGCTCCGTACCTTCCACGAGCGATGTGTATCTGACGGGATCCGTCTGCCCGTAAGCACCGCGGAGCTGGTCAATTTCCATTGCAACCGGTGTGTCGCGATAGCGTGTGGAGTAGTCTGGTGCTGGCTCAGGGTTTGACGGCTGGGTCAGCACCATATTGAGGTACGTGATTGCATTGTTACCAATCTTCGCCACATCCTGGCGGGTGAGAATATCACGGCAGAGAGCAAGGCAAATGACAAGTGCGCAGGCCGTGAACATGAGGAAACCAAAGAGATGGATGAATTTCTGCCGATGCTCACTGCGCCACATCTCTGCTTCATTGTCAATAGAGTGCCGCGCATTGTCCATATACTGTCTGTAGTATTGTCGGCTCTTCTTACGATATAGGGAGGAGTCAATGTACTCCAATAAGACCTCTGCTGCTATCACAGTCTCCTGCTGCATCGCATTGGTGCGCTCACTGTAAGCCTTTGCCCAGTACTGCTCCAGCACTGGGGGCGTTAAGGTCGGGAGTTCATGTTCTTTAATTCCAAGCACTTTTGCAGCAGACGCCGCATCCATCCACTTCTCTAGCTCATCAACCGTAAGATGGTCGTCCGGTGTTGTATTCTGCTTGCGCTTGAGAGGCCCGGTCACAAGCTGGAAGGCGTGCTGCGCATAAACCGGATCCCACGGTTGGTTAGACCCCTTTGGTCCCTTTGGTAGGTCCTTTGCGGTAAAGCGACCAGGCTCGTACATGTTGCCCAGTTTGAAGAAGCTCTTGCCCCTTTTGTGTGACGAGTCAGAGGCTCCACAGCGTAGTGAGGTCAACAAAACATTGCACGATGTCCTTGACGGTATAATAAGCGCTCGCCTTCCTCCCACACCACGAAGGAGTACAAAAGAAAAACAAACTCTTTGCATACCTCTCACAGAGTCAAACAATTGTCTGCTGTTGTTGCTTTTCTTTTCACCCTTCCTCACACTAAAATTCTCTTGTACCACGTAGTAAGTCCACACGCTGTACTTCGACGTCACTCTTTCCCCTGCTATGCCCAGGAAAGTAAAGATTTAGCCCTTAAGCTTGTTGGTGTGTGCCCTCAGTGTGCCAAGACAACGAAGGACAGTGGAACACCACTGTGGCACGGTATAAGGGAGAGCACAGGCACACGCAAACACACACGCACAGGTATAGCGGAAAGAAGACTACAGAACAGGGCAGGGAGAGATGAAGAAATGGAAACGCACCGAGGATGTCGCGTGAACCAATTGAAATAATTCACAGTAATTAGACAAAAACAAGAGCATTCACTGCCAAATGGAAAAAATAAAGACCATGCATGCACCGCGTTACCATGACGCATGGAACGTTATAACCGTGCTGCCAAGCTGTCGCTATTTGCCGAAGAAAAAGTTGTTGAGCATAGAAAAAAACCCAACATTCTCATTATCGTCGTCTTGCACCACCTGTTCCTCCGTAATGACATTGGCACCGTCAGTTGTGAACTGCTTGATCATGTACGTGTCATGAAGCTCGTAACCAAGTTTGGCGTAATACCGGCGAACGCCTACACCTGCAATCACTGCGATTTTGCAAAAACCGTGCTCCTGGGCAATACGTTCCGCTTCACGCATCAACTGTGTGCCGACACCCATGTGTTGCGCCTCATTACCAGAATTGGGACGGGAGACTGCCACTAGCCTGCCGTATGTGTGTAGCTCGCGAATCAAGGCGCACTCTTCCAGTGCCCCAAAGAGCGAGTTCAATGCACTACTGTCATCACGCAACCGTAACCGTAGGTGCCCATAAAGTGTTGTGCGATCCATGTTTTCTATTGACAGGTAAAACTCTGTGCCCCCACTGGCGCGGAACTGGTCTACAAAAAGCTTCGTCTGGTTGCGGTCAACCGGTGTGCCTTTGCACTCACGCTCACGAATATCCTTGCAGCGTATGTTTTTGGCTCGCATCTCCGCCTCTATCACCTGCCGCAAATTGCAGCGGCGCTCGCCACCCATGATGTACGTTGTCGGTATGTCGCGAATAATTCGGTTCAGTCGGATGCGGTAGGGGCAGTTGTCCATAATGTAAACCAACAGTTTAACCATCCATACCCCATTATCATTCTCAGCGTAGGGCTTGTACTCGCCGCTACGATACCACTCCTCAATCTTTGTGTACGGCACGGTGGCTGTTGGGTACACCTTCCACTGATCCACTTGAAAGTTTTCATTGTCGGCGGAGAAAAGATATTCAAACATCTCCTGGTCCTTGGAGAAGCTACTTCCGGGAAGATCAGGCATCCAATGCGCGTCCACCTTAAATCCGGCATCTAGAAGGCGCTTGATGGCCACAACCGTCTTGGCAGTTGGGCAGTCACGATTCACAATCGTGAGAATGTCATCGTCTAAGTGCTGGATTCCAACCTGCACTCGCGTGACACCCAGCGAGCGGAACCGTCGCAGCTCCGCAGCATTGATGTAATCGGGTCGAGTCTCGACTGTTACACCAATGATTCGGCACCGTGCTCCTTCATTGTGTGTTATCTCCTCCTGAAGACTCCCCATGGGACGGAGCGGGGCAGAGTCGTAGTACGTGTTGGCTGCATAGAAGTTGCCAGTAATGAACTCTTCTACATACTTCTTTGGATAAAAGGAGAAAGTTCCCCCAAGAATGATGAGCTCAATTTTGTCCACAACGTGACCATTGTTTTCCAGTGCGCTTGCACGATCGTAAAATTGTTTGATGGGGTCCCAGCCGTTTCGGTAGCCACGGAGAACACCTGGCTCTTTCAACAAATAGGAACGTGCAATGCCGGGTTGATTGGGGCAGTAGTGGCAGTCCTTGGGGCAAGAAAACTGTCCAGGACCCATGAACACAGTAACAACGAGCACGCCACTGTGCGACTTACCGCGCTTGCGCACAAGTATGTCCTCCACTGCTATCGACTCCCGCACCTGTCCAGTGCGTACAAGGTGTCGGTAGGCGGCTGTAAGTTCAGACTTCCGTGCAGTGTCCTTAAACCCTGGTAAACGTGACGCCTTAACACGCAAATGTTCCATCTGGTTCCTGCTTGTAACTCCGGCTGCTTTCTTTGCAAGCACACGCACGGCTTCCAGCAGCGCATTTTGACGCTCCTCCGGGAGGTCGCCAAAGTCCTCGTGGCCGTGCATCAGCTCTTCCACCTCTGGGGCCTCATCTGGCTCCTCATACGTACCAAGTTGCTGATGGAACTCTTCCTGCATAAAACGACCAGCAAAACGGGCCTCGCGCATTGTGGATGGTGGTGCATCCTGCCTTGGCTCCTGCGGCCCATCGCATGGTACAAGGGAAGTTGAGTGGCAGACCTCTGATGGTGAAAGAGGTGGTGACGATAGCTTCGATGATGGCATTGCCTTTTCTGCTGGTGTCAATGGCTTGCCTTGTTCAGTTGGTGATACAAGCGTAACTTCCTCGCGGCAACGCTTGGCCGCCATGTTTGTTGCCCTCGAATGAGAAAAGTTTAGCTCTGGCGACACGGAGACCTCCCCTCACCCTTCTACTACCACCACCTCCCGAGGCGCCAATGGGCACGAGGTGTTAAATAACTTTTTCACAGAGTAGGAACAATGATGAGGAGACAAGGTCCATAGTGTGAAAAGCAGTTCTCTGCGGAAATACAACAACAGCGGGAGTGATGGAGTAAAAAAAAGATGTACTAATTATGAGGAACAAAGTGTTGAACAGATCTTAGTACTGCGTACACACACACACACAGTGCCATGACACAATCCGACTTTGCCGCACCCCTCCTTCTGCAGCACTTGTAACAACAGCAACAACTAGGTGTTACCGTAAAGGGCCATAGTAAACAAGGACAACAATGCCCATGAATGTGCAAAGGAAAAGTAAAAGAGCAGCTACCACCACCTACCCGACAAGTCTCCCACGGCTTGCCAAAGCACCCTCCAAAGTGTTTCTATCGATGCGTACGCCTCGCTTCGTCCAGAGAGGGGCTGCAAATTCGTACTGATCATCCAGCAAACGGGGTTCGGCATCAACCAGATCCCGCGCCTTGCGTTTACGCACCAGCTTTGTCATGTACGTCTGCGTCCTCCCCGGTGGCTCAATGCTCACAATGTGCCGAAATAGCTCCCGATCGCCGGCGATTAGGGCTGCCTTTGCACACCCCATCCGCACTGGGGCAGAGACAGTCGGGAGCAGTTGCCTAATCGTCTGCGAAATATCAGGATCACGAAGATGCGCCAGATACTGAATGTGCATTCCGAGACGCTCTGCGACAGTGTACTCGGGATTTGGTATTTCGCGTGTTCCTGGGTAAAGTTTGAGAGGCTCAGGATGCTGAGTCGCCACCAGCAGCTCGGCCAGCCGCTTCCGCATACCACGTACCCCGAGGAAGTTTGGTACTTCTCCAGCCCACTGCATTATATAAAACAGTGCCAAAACGGCATCCACGGGGATGTCATGTGCAAACTCCGTACCAAATAAACGGTTGAATCGCCGAACAACGTGACCGCCTCCACACATGCGCTCATTGTCGGGCCATACAACACGAACAAAGACAGGTATTTTCATCTTTGGCATCACTTCGGAGTCCTTCCACATGAATTGAAACGCTTCGGGGTCTTGTGGCGGCAACTTTACCTCAGCAGAGAGCTGTACCTGGACAAAAAGGAGTGTCTTTGAGTATATACAACGGTAAAGAGACGTTGCCACACCGGGGCCGGTCACTGTTGGGATCATGTGCTCCGCATGTAGGTCCACAACTGTGCGCATGTGCGGAATGGCAAACACAAACGGACAGAGGTCAATGTGTTCGACAAACCGCTCGGGGTCGTCGTGCTCGCCAAGGAAAAACTCCTGCTGATTGGGGAACTCACGAACCGGAGCAAGCGAAAATTGAGTATTGCGAGCTTCGTATGCCATGAAGCGCAACAGATCTCCTTCGCCTGATGGAAGGCCTTGAAGCTTCAACACTCGAGTGGACGTGTCGAGCCGCTCAATGAAACTATCGTGGTGTCTGTCACGGTGAAGTGCGGCCATTGCGGCAAACTCCGCCATGACTCGGCGCACAGCTGCTGCTGTTGCCTTGACTGGGAGCCACATTGAGGGCGGGAAGTCGTCACAAAGCTGAACGTAAACTACTGGAGTTGCTTGCTTTGGGTCAACATACAGCTTCGACCGCCGCGTGCCCACCGATGTCGGTATCTGGATACGATCAGGAAACGGATATGCGTAGCAAAAGTGAACGTATTCTCTGCTTGGATCGCCCAAGCAGAGAAGGGCGCGCTGTTCCTGAGAGTAAGTGGCTGTGCTTGGGAAACGATACGGGGCCACATGGTACTCAGCTTCGTCAAGTAAATCAAACTGGAGCCATAGGTACGGGTCCACCTCTACAGCGCCACCGTCGGAATCATCACCTGCCGAAGCAACGTTACCCATATCAGAAGAACACGATTCTGAGACATTTCCCGTGTACCTCACTGTTTCAATATCACTTTGTGCCGCCTTCTCATCCATGTCGTCCTCGCAACTCCTTCGATAGAACAAGTCTTCACACAGACGATAGAACCAACAAGGGGGCTTATTTTCCTCCGCCCCAGCAAAGATCGTCCAGAGCCTCTTTTCCTTATGGGCGCGGGCCACGGGCCCAATGTCTTCCCCATGCCCGCCAATCTCGCCAGCACCTTCTCCACAGACGTCCGCCGCAATAGAGGAAGAAGGCTGTACGTTGGGTTGATGTGGATCGTATCGCACCAGAGGACCCACGACGTCCATTGTGGCATATGTGCGTGCTGCGTCCACAAGCTCTACAGTGACTGGCGGGTCGAGCAACGAGGCCAAGAAAGGTGAACACGGTTCGTCTGCCGGAACAACCTCTGCTGCCGATGCTTCAGCAGGTACTATAATGCCGCCGCTGCAACGCCGGTGTAGTGTGCGTAGTGGAAGGAAAACTGCTAGAGCACATAATCGCCGCATTAAAGGGCCAGTGTGCACTTGATTATTGGTCTGTTTTTGCCGATTAAAGGGACAAATACGACAAGAAGGAGGGGGCAACAGGAAGAAATATGAAGTGAAAGCAGGCGATAAAGGCGGTAGTGTATTCCACCTGTCCATTTTGTGGCCCCAAGGGCAAGCGCCGATGTGTGCACACGCAATGGGAAAACAAACGACCCTGAGACCATAGGTGGGTTAGCTTACATGTGAATGTATTTCTCCGTATTTTTGTAATGGCTCCAATTCAATTGCAATGAGTCACAATAGCTAAAAGCAACAAAAGAAAGCAACAAAGAATGAGAGAAAAAGACCTAATCAACAATGAGCAATGTGTTCCTGGAACGTGCACGAGTAATGCGACGCTAGGAAGCCGAATGGTGAAGGGTGACATTATACGGCGCACAAAATTCCATCAGCGGGTTCCCGGCTAGATGGAAAAGAGAAAAGAAAACCCGTATAAAGTGGAGTGTCCCGAGGGGTGAGCGAGTCGTGAGACAAAGGTGACGGGGGCGAGTGGACAAAAGTTAAGGAAAGGGAAGTGGTAGTACCAAAGGAGAGGGGAGGGGAGGAGGGCGTAAATGAATGTAAGGAGGATGCTAACGCGTCAACTAGTTAAGTGTGCCTCAAGTGCCACCAGCTGGGAGTAAATGTTAGAAAGGTGTCGCTTCTCAAATGATAAATGGCAGTCAATTGACATACATCGAAGATCCTCGTCGTATTCGGTTTGTCCTGATTGGACCGCGATGCCTTTTTGTGGGTAAACGCTGCCTGCCAGTTGGTGAGGGACAGCAAAACTCAAGTCCTCCATATCCCTCTCGGGGCAAGCGACAAAATTTGGCCCTCCGGCCTCTCCACAGGTCCCAATGCAACGCAAACACGCAACTTCCAACAGCCTCATGCGATGCTCAACACCACACCGTCGCGCAACGACACGCATTAACGAACCTTGACAATCGGTCTGACATTCGTCACAAACAGGAAGAGATCGCACTATCACTCTTGAAATCATTCGAAGGCACACTGCACATCGTCTTTGAGGGTAATACGACTCAAGGGTCCGCTCAACTGCTCGTGGCTTATTCCGTACAATCGCAGAGCGACTTTTGTTGCGACTGTGCCTTTTCTTCCCAGAATCTTGTCTATTCCCCTGCGGCTCGACGACTGTACCAGGGCGATTTTGCTGATCCCGCGCTCGCTTGGCTCCGAGCACCACCCCCGTATCAAAATAGTTACGATACGTGCACCGCCTCGGCATCTCCGCGTACCAGCGCTCAGAACTAAGACCAACCACAGAGAGCATGCGATCTAGAGCGCGAACAACATGCCGTTTGATGTAGTACTCACTATCCAACCTGAAACTCTCCGCGGAATCTAACAGTCGCTCGGGATGTATTACCCTTTCAAACAACCGTGTGGCGCTGGTATCATGCACAACAACAAAAGGCACACGCTCGCCCCAGTAGGGCGCTCTTAGCACATCCTCCTCCATCAAGCGCAAGGCTAAGTGAGCACTGGCAGGCATGTATGTCACACCCTTGTAGCTACCGAGTCTCACAGCCTTTCGAAATATGCAGTCAGCTGGATTGCAATCACCACGTTGTATCTTGCCCACTTCCTCAAAAAAACTTTTCCGCATTTCCTCCGCTGATGCTCCCGAGAAAAGAAGATGAATCATATGCTGCGAAAGACGTGCGGTAGCGGGGCACTGGTCACGGCGCACTGTTTCGATGCCCTTAGCCATAAACTCGGGCTCCTGCTGGTCCGGTTTGGAGTAGCAATATCCCACGTAGCGCTTCCTCACCAGTAGAAGACAAGGGAACAACACTTTTTCAACTCTGAGCATCACAGGGGCGGGGTTAATGGCCGTCACCTCCATTGCTATTTCCTCACCGAGCGAAAAGGCCTCCTCCTTCGTTCGCCCGGGCAGGCGCACAAATATGGAGTCAGTGTCACCATAAACCACCTCCGCGTTCCAAGTTGGATGGGCGTTAATGAATCGCATAGCACGCTCAAGTGTTTGTCGCCCAAGCATTACAATGGCGTCGGCCACCTCTACACACGGCATTCGGCCAGTTACCGATGCAGCACTGTAGCCATAAGTGGTATTAGCGAGCAACTTAATGGCCTCCTGTTGCTCTTGAAACACTTGCTGCATGTAATCATCATTTTGTGGCACTGCCACCTGCTTGAGAGCCTCTTGAATTTCGAAACGTGTTTTAAGCAGGGCACGGAGCATTATCGGCATGATACCCTCACGGGTGTCAGGAGTAAGGAACATGCATCCATTGGGAGTAAAAGTTACCTTGTGAGAATTATCAGCCGACACCGCGCCCTTGTCGCTATTCACATTTCTTCCATCATCACTTAGGAGAGAGAGTAGTAGAGAGTCTGCCTGTCGATATGAATTCAGCACACCCAGCCTCCCACGGCCGTGCAAGCGGATGCTGCCGAGACACGTGGAGTAACAAATATTATAAGCAATTACGATGCTTGGATAAAGGCTCCTAAAGTCCAGCACAACAACCGGATCGTCCTTGTAGAAGTTACTTAGCGGCTGCATGATGAGCGCCATGCTCTGCATGCGTGGTTGCTTGTGTACAAATTCGATAGGTGGCGAGAGCATAGCGAAACCCATTGGCTTGGCTATGCGATGAAGCGTTGCCTCAACACGATATTGGCTGCCCCGAGTGAGTACTTCTTCAAAGAGTATGCCATACATGCGGGCATACTCCGCAGTGCGCGTGAAGAAGCGCAGGTGCTGAGTGACACGATGCGAGACAACGACGCGCGTCACCAAGGTGCTAAGAGCAACGTGACGCATACCTGGATCACGATTGCGGAACATCTTGGTAAGAGCAACATCAGTGAAATAGGGAAGACTTTTATCAAAAAACTGTTGATAAACCATCTGCAACGAATAAGAAGGGAGTGCCAACGTCTTGCGCAGCTGCCTGCTCAAGTCAACGACAACGCGACCTGGAATCTGCGGGTCTCCGCCAAACCGCTTTGAAAACTTCTTCGCCAGCATCTCCACTGTGAGATGTTGCGCAGCAGCCTTCCCACCTCTAGTCGCGCTGGGCACTTGGTCAGTCACCAAAATCTGGTCCCCATCATCCCTTGCAGGTTTGCTGTCCACAGAATCAGTAGAAGACGTGGACACGCACGAAGAAGGTGATGATACAACTTCACGGTTCGTATTCAACTCACTGGGATCGCGGGGATCGTCCTTTTTGTGGCTGTCGATATCTTCAGATTTTACATCTTTGCCCGCCCCCTGGACACACACAGCGTTTGTATCGTCCTCAAGGGAAGCAACGCCGGTGGTAAGACGCGAAAGATCAATGGAGAAGGAAGCACCAAGAACAACACGATATCTCAATGCAAATAGACCGACACCCCTGCGACCGCCTTCCCATGAGACAATGACGTCGGGATCATAGGCACGCAACTCCTGCACAACCCGGCGCAGCATTTGCTTCTCTGTTTGCAGATAAACGAGCTCGACCGCACCACTAAACGCGTGTGAATCCCCCTGCAACAGTGAAGGGGCAGCAAAGGATTCATGCACAACACAGAAAATTTGTACATTGACCTTTTCCTTGTCCGACGTCGCCTGCCCAAGCGCCACAGCCATAATTTCCTCTTGCACCACGTGCTGCACTCCCGGTCGACGGTGAATCAACACTTCCACAAACACAACGCGAAGGGCGCAAGTAACATGGCTAGTGCCACCCTGAGAGCGTGACCCCCTCGAGGAAACAAACGTGTAGCTCCTTCTCTCTCTATCGACAGCACGCTTCTGTACGGGAGGGGTAAACTCCTGTGATGCGGCAACGTGGGTGAGCATCGGCACGGACATTCTTGCAGCAGCAGAGTCAGGCGTAGTCTTATTTGCTATACTCGTTGGTATCTGTGGGACCGACTCTGGCCAGGAGAAGGCAGACACAACGACGCAGTTTTTGTTGGTGTCGTAAGTCCATCTAAAATTTCTCGGTATATCACCAACAATATCGAACACCTGCAGATGGTACCCCTTCTTTTTGATTTCCTCTAGCAATGTTTCATGCTTCGGATTCAAACACTCCACAGAAGAAACGGTAAGTGAACACGACGGTTTTGTCCCACCGCTGCTAATAATCACCTCGGAAGGGGCGGCTGATTGCTGTGGATTGGATGGAGCAGTATTGGTGAGTGAAAAGCTCTGAAGGAAAGAGAGTTGCGACTCTGCCACCTCTCTCATCACTTTTGGAACAGAGTACTGTACGCTTGGCTGTGGTTTACCATATAAAAACTGGGAGTCACTATCCTTGTCACACACACCGCGCTGTGGTGTTTTCATAGACGCCTCTGGATAGAACGGCTTGTTGGCAAGCAAAGATGACGTCGATGACCCCGAAGAGAACAGTTCATCATCTTCGTCCTCTACCTCTGCAACAGGGACGGAGCCACGCAACTTGCGGCTGGGGGCTGTCCCCTCAGAAAGTGGCAAAGGGAGTGTCACGTGCTCACCAGCACCACTGGGGTCAATGGTGGTCATACGCTGCTCAGAAATGTGGTAATTGTACCTGCACAACAGTGTCCCACCCTCCGCGCTTGTATTTTTTATGTCTCTATAAGAATGGTGCACTGTCACAGGGGAGCAGTAATGCAATATATCAACAGGGTTTTCGTCTTCTATGTCGCCAAGCAGTACCTCCCCCGTCAATAAGGGTAATAGTTCCTGGGTAGCACCGTCGTCAGCAGTTTGCATAGCCAACCAACGCTTGGTCTTCTCAAGCTCCTGTTGACAGTCGGCAAGATGAGTCTCCTGTAATGTAAGATACCACCGAAAGCGCACATTGCGGTTATCCATGGCGGTAATTTGTGCAAACAGCACTCGCGGACCTGAAAGCGCATCGATCGAGGCGTTCGAAATAACAACCGATTTTCCAACGCCAAGAACTGACGTGCTACACTGCTGATCAGAGACCACATGCTGCGAACACATTTGTGAACCAGAGACACCAGCAGACCTAGTGCCATCAGCACTGCACGCACTCAAGAACAACTCGTCGCTTTCGGCTTGCGTGGAAAACAACGAAAATTCCTGTTTTTCTTCCACCACAACATCAACATTAGCGGAGGCATCAGAGGCAACAAAACGCGCTTGCCCCAGCGAGCCGGCGCCAGGCTGTTCACAAACATCCTCCATGTCTGTGACTTCACCTCGCAGGGTGCTACACTCCTCCTCGCCTTCTTTTTTTGTAACGTCCTTCACATTGTCCTCGTCTTTCGAATGCACCTCTGCACCATGTAACGAACTAGCACCACCTCCACAGCATCCTACAGATGGTGAAGCAGGCGCATTGTCAGCGGTTGGTAAAGTAGCATGCTCAGACACAGGGGTCTCTGACAAGGCCAACGTCGTCAGTGTTGCGTTTGCTGCTCCACTGCCGCGCATGTCATGCATCAACTGCAGCGTTGAGTCACTCCGAGCACTGAGGGGCACTTTTTCTACTAGTGGGACAACACCCCGTATCTCTAAGGATTCAAGCACGCGTCTCCGCATCGCAGGGACTGCAAAGTCGTACTGCTGTTGATCCTTGACGCAAAACTGCCGCGGCTGGAGGTCAGCGATGCATTTACGTAGGGCACTTTCATCCGCGCCCGCCTCAGCGAAATACTGTCGCACACGCCGCTGCACAGTCAATAGATTCTCGCCTGGCTCCATTGTTCGGCTTCGTTGCTGCATACAGGCAGCCGTTACGTCCACCTCAATCTGTGCGCAGCTTAGTCGTGGCGGGCGACCGTCGGGAGTGAAGGAAGTAAAATGTGCGATCTGACGACCCACTCCTTCCGGAAGGGGTGCACGTGCAGTGCAAGCGGGTATGATGAAGGGTGCCATGCCTTTCAAACCATAGTCCACCATAAATTGGAAATGAAAGGGTGAATGTGCTTCGTGTACAAGCCAGCTTTTACCGCACATGTGCATTGTAGAGCACAGCAACCGCTGCAGCGGGGGGATCAATGCGGGGTTGATCACGTAAACCTTGTAAAACGGGCGCTTGCTGTGATGAAAACCGTAAAACGGCAGCAACCACACCAACTCCACGTGATGAATTATCTGTTCAGCTTGTCCGAATTTTGAACTTGCATCATTTGGGCACTTCTCCCTTGCGTCCAGTTTAGCGTTAGCAACCGCTTCAAGCTGTGTGCCGAACTGAACCGCAGAGACCCGTGTGTCGTTGCATAAGACGTAAAAGTAGGGGTGCACCCCGTGTATGTGGGCGCACACAGTGTACTGGTGCACGTCTCCTGGCATCGGACTACATTGTGAGACACCAGCTGACGTCGCGGTACGTGGTGATGCCTTTTTACTTTCCTTCACCAGAAACGTGTACCCAAAGATGTGTATGATGGGACAGCAGGCTGAGACGCGATGAAACAAGGGCGACAAGGGTGCGTCACCCAGAGAAGTATCCGGCCGATCCAGGGAATATTCAACAGAAACCACATGCAGGTTCATTGCTGTTTGAATCGCCCATGCATTTGAGTTGTTGCGAGTCTACTTTTCCTTCCCGCCGTCCTCACTCCCTGTGAAGGAAGCGGCGGAACTCTGAAGAGTGACCTCTGGAGTGCTGCCCGGCACGCTGTCCGGCCAGTGGTGTAATGTGCAAGATGACAATGAGAGAGGTAAACCAATTGGGAAACGATAAATACTAACAGTGATGATGATGATAATAATAACAGTAATAATAAGTATGAGAGTGAGAGTGAGAGAATTGGTGCAGTGCAGTGTAGCTGTGAACGCCATGCACTACAACAAGGAAGCAGACATTAGAATTTCCCTGCAAGAGCATCAGCGTAGAACCACCATGTTATTTTGTCCTGTATCGTCATTGGGTCCCCCACATCACACTTCCAGTGGGGTGCGTAAGTGTGGTGGTGGTTCATCAAATGTAAAAGGGAAGCGATAAAGCAAGCAAAGTAAAGGTAAGATATAGGAAAAGGAGGTAGTAAGAGGGAGCCGGCCGAGAACAATTGGCGACAATTACATGATAACATATGACCATTGTTAGAGGTGCTGGCGTACTGGTGAACCGACGGCTACAACACAGCCATCATAGCCCATTTGCATTCGGTCGCCTACATTGCGTTCTTTCAACTCATGCGTCATGCTCTCGTAATCCAGTCTGTGACCCATGCCGACAAAGAACGTTTGACGGGCACCGATGCGCCTTGCAGCAGAGATTGCCGCGTCCACATGGAGGTGTGAGGGGTGACGACGACGTGAGAGCATATCGAGCACCAACACTTCGATGGCCGTGGACGCGGGGACGCTGAGAAGTTCCTTGGATCGCGCCAGATTATAAAAAAACTCCTCTCGAACGTCGCTCACATCAGACATATAGAGCAGCAACCGCGGTGTCTCACGTGTTCCATGCATTGGCACAATGAAGGCGTTTGCAAAGTAATCCGCATTGTGCGGCACCGGAATGGGTACAAAACACCACGTCGCTGCGGGGCGCCCCGGGTTGTGGGCAGACCTAACGTTCACACGCGTAAGACTAAGCGGTTCAAAGACTTTCCAGTCCAGGGAGGCGATAAATTGACGCTTGCACTCTGTTCGCGTCGTTTGAGATGACTGACAATTTCTTTTCAGTAGCTCCTTGTTAGGAAACAAAAACGGATACACGCCACGCATGGACTGAATTGTCTGCGCATCGGTGTACACCGGTAGGGCGGTTCCCTTAGATTGAAGCTCCCTCAAATCATCCAACCCATAGGACGCGTCTGCGTGGTCGTGTGTGAGAAGCACTGCACTGAGATCTCGAACACCGAATTTGGGAAACGTCCTCAAAGCTGATTCGCGAAATGTCTTGCCACAGTCAATCAGAACGTTGTGCACCGTGCCATCCACTGGATGGAGAAACTGGATGAGAAACGACGGGTTAAGTCGATGGTTTCTGCCGTCCCTGTTCGCCAGCGCATCCGAGCATACCGAGCAAGGAGAAGAAGAAAGGGCGCACGAGAGCATGGGTGTGCTGCTGCTACTACCAGAACCAATAATAACGGCACGCAGAAACTTCATTTCCGTGGCCATGGTCTAGAGGTTGATACCTTTATTATTATTATTAATGTTGTTGTTGTTGTTTTTGGCGGTGGCAGCGGTATTGTTATTTTCTTTACGAAAATCGTCCAGTCGGCTTTGACAGTTGTCTACACACAACCGCAGACAGCCCAATTGAGCTTCAAAGTAGATGTTAGCGTTAACGTGGGTAGCACCACGCGGCGCCAAGCGTCGACCCGAGCATAGACAGGAAAGAAGGAAAAGCGGAGCGCACAGTATGAACCTTCCCTCCCGAAGTCAACGTGAAAGGATAACACATCCCGAATAATAAGAAGCAACAGTGGTCAAAGCAGAGAAGGGGCGCGACCTGATATGGTGTGGGTGGTTGTGGTAGAAACACACAGGTTGCACAACTGTGATGGATGCCGTTGCGACGGAGGCGCAGGCGCCACATCTCGCGCACATCTCTCAATTATCACGCAACTTTTGCCCCACCGGCGCACTAAACCACCACCAAAACTCGTCATTCAGTAAAGGTGCTTTACCATAACTCATGGTAAGTGGCCAAAAAGATGGTGTCTTCAAGAAGCAGAACAATAAAACACTAACGCGTGCCAACAGCTCGCGTTAAGCGGCACAGGTCCACTTGCCCACTCAAATTTTAAGCACTCTGCTCGGTATACGAGTTTCTACCTCTACGTGGGGCGAAACACTAAACAAACCTTGCATTATGGAAAACATTGGAATTTTGAAGTTTCGTGCGTCGATGGGGCAGCGCACGACCAGTTCGGGCCCATCTACTGTCTTGCTGCAACTAACAGCATGCCGCTCGCCGTGTAAATCCAACACTCCGGCAATCTCACTATCTGTTTCACCATCCAAAGTGTAAACAATTCGTGGGTACCGCGGCGCATCCAGCACAGACTCACGAGTGCGTTTCTCAACACGCATGACTTCAGAAATCGTCAGCGGTAGTCGCTCAAACTTGTTCATGTCAACCTCACACAGCGGCACGAGGGAGTTGGCCTCAACCTCCACACGCTTCAGAGGACTACCGCCATTTGCGGTGCCCTGGCCTTCTGTTATAAACGCAAAGCGCCGCACGCCAAATCGCAATGACCGCCCAATCCAACGCCCAATCAACCCGGCCGGACGTGTGTAGACGAACATCTCTACGCCATTCAACTCCGGGCTGGTGTTGAGCACGCGCGTCTCACCCCATCCGCCCCATCCCATTTATTTTATTTTTTTCTTTTCTTTTCGTTGTGTCTTTACTGCCTCGCGCTCTCTTTGCTCCTTGACGTAGTGAATCGCCACCCTAAAACCTTTTTTTTTTGGATGTATTTGATGTCGTCCCAACTGTTTGCATGCCGTGTCAAGCACAGTTTCCAACAGGTGTGCGTATGAAATCAGGAACAAAGGGAGGACGAAAAGAGAAAGGGCAAAGGGAAACTTGAATCGTCCGAGTGAGCGTGCAGATGGCACCGCAACAACGGCCAATAAACTACAGTCTGTTGCTCCGCAAGGAAATGGCGGATTCGAAGGTAACGGAAGTAGGGACATGTGAAGAGGGACTGGTCTAATAACAATAACAGTAATAGTAATAATAAACTGAGAAACGCCTCTCTTGCGGGAGAAAGAAGCAAAAATTTATTGAGTTCTTTCACCTTCTCTTTCCTCAATATAAAAAATAAATATTAATCACACTTATTTAAATAATTGTTTTTTTTTTATCTTCCTCCTTTCTTTCTTCCTTTTTCTATGTTCGCCTTCGCCCGCCTCCTCATTCGCACACGCGCGAAAACAACAAGAAAAATAGGCCTGAGGCATACATAGATTCTCATGCCCTTTCTTCAACTTTTTAAATTCATCTCACCACCACCACCAAAGCAACAACAAGCACACCACCGCCATCAAAGATCTTGTTCACATAAACGCCACATTGTTGGAACGGGCCAGCGACTAAGCAAGCCCGCCAGGCCCCCCATCCCACCCCACCCCTGCACATAATTCGCAACGCTCTCATGGCCTGTATATGTCACTCAAAAAAAGCACCCTCAAATAAACAACGGCGCAGCTCTATCGTATGTGGCGACCTCACCACCGCCATCTGGAGGAATGACAGTGGTTGGAGCAACATCGATCCAAAGAGCAAAAAGAGGGAGCGAAGTCGGGGGCGGGGGGCTAAAAAAGAATGGTGGGAAGCCGAATGTAAACCAAAATAAATGAACATAAGTCTCCTCTGTCATCACGGGTAAAATTTTTTGCTGTGGTTAGAAACAAAGAGAAGAAGAATGGAAAGTAAAACAATTTCTACAGCTCTATTGAGGAAAGAAGCAGAAAAGGTGGGGGGGAAAGGAACAACCACGACCACTACAGGCAGGCCCACGGTTTCAGTCACTGTAGAGCCATGCATACAAAAGCTATGAAAAAAAATGTTCCCTACGACGGTGGCAACCGACGAAAAGTCAGACAAAACAGAGGAAAGGTAGAGGGAGTGGAGCCCAAGTTTACTCGTCAGTGGAAAGAAGCAAGGCTGTGCCACGTTTGGTGTAGTGCTCCGGCACCGCCTCGCCAGACTCCAGATCCACTGCTACAACAAATGAAGGACGCTCGCGGGTACCAGTTCGCAGGGGATACATGTACAGCGGGCACTCGTAGATTGACGGCCGGCGGGGCTTGCTGTCACGAATCATCGGCTTAAAGTGAATGATAGGCATAGGCACTATAAGCTCGAGTGGTCTAGGCTCACAGAGCGTGTTTGTCTCTGCGTTCCATCCTGCACCTTCGAGGAATATACCGCGCACATACGCGCCCTTCTTGGCACGGTTAACAATCGTGCGCTCTTCGCTCGGCAGCACCACAAACTCCCACGTGTACTGATCGATCGAAATATGGTCGTGACGCGCCTGTTGTTGTTGCAGGGCCTTCAGGAAGCCAGTGGGATACGTGAATCCAGAAAGCCAGAACACATTTGGCACGCGCTGGCCCCATTGCTTCATTTGCTCTACACGCTCCACGAGATCAGCGGACCAGCTCGCCAGCGGTTTCATGCTCGGGTACGCACTTGTCCATGGCGGAGGAACACGGCTAAGCAGCAGTGCATTGAACACCATCTCAAGCTCATCTGTCATCACCACCTCACCCTTCACCGCACGACGTAGCTCCCTCTTCTGTGCAATGATCTTTTTCAGGAGCACATTGTAGCGCTGAATTTCCTGCAACAGGCAAATGCTTAGGGCGTTGTTTGTATCCTCCTTGACAGACTCATACACGGCATCGTAGTCAATGAGATTTGGAATGGCCGACTTGCTGGGTTCCTCCAGGGAGGCAAGAATCTCAAGGCAGCGTGCCTCCTCGGAAACCGCCTTTGCAGAGCTCCCACCAGAGCCACCGCCTCGCGCGAGTGTAGTGTTCACGCTAATGAGGTTCTCGAGCAACATGGTAGACTCGGCAACACGACTGGCAATATCCGCATTCGTATGCTGGCCAAAGGCTTCGGGTGGATCTGTGATGGGCAGCTGCATACATTCATCCTTGTACGATTGCAGTGTGTTGATATCAGCCGGGATGCAATACTCCGAGGCAGAAGAAAGCGCATACCGCTCTTCAGTGATAATTTCAGGACACATGAACTGCGATATGTACGTGTTGATGACGCGACGATCCCAGTCGTCCGTGACACGACCGCCATACGACGCCTCGGCAATGAGATAACGGATTGTCACGAAGGGGATGTCCTCCACACGGTCAGAGGGCATGTTGCCAATGTACAACGTAATGATGTTCTCTGACACCTCAAAGTCAGAGGTGGTGAAGTCGTACACCACATTGTACCCGAGATTGCCGAACTTGCGCCGCTCCAGCAGCACGGAGTGGAAGAAGCAGAGAGCAAACAGAAGGCTGCAGTAAATCTGCGGGCTACTTGCTGAGTGCTCGTTAAATTGCTCATCAGAAAACTGATTGTAAAGGCGCACCATGTTCGCTTTGATACCTGTTGGAGGCTCAGTGGTCATCTTAATAGATCGCTGCAGAATACCAATTGGGAACTGCGTTGTGGGAACGGAGCTCAGCCACAAACGAAAATCGCTGTGTGGACGCTGCTCTGCTAAATCATCAATGATCTTCTCCAGTTCCACAAGCCACGAGACCATCAGGTGGCAGTTCGCCAAGAAGACCCAGCCACCGGATTGGGCACATTCCTGAATGGCGCGTTTGGCGTTGTCGCCTTGCCCCTGGCCAAGGGCGAGCGTTTTCAACGGCCGCCCCTCACGCTGTGCCAGTGCAAGCAGCTGGTTGGTCGGATCCACACCGGGAGAAAGCAGAAACACGAGTGGCACCACGTTAGCACTCTCGTCAAACGTGTCCTTAAGATTGAAAGGCGGAGGGTCCACAAACTTGGAGCCAAGCTGCGTTTCAATAAACTCATAAACCATAAAGATGACACGATCAAGACGGAGGCACCGCACAAATATCATGCGCTGAATGTAGTTGTCCGCGGTGCGGTTCTGCCACTCGTCTGGGAGCTCAGCATCCTCTGGGTTCTCTTGCAGGAACCACTGCTTCCACGACTCCTGCGCCTGCTCAAAGGAGCTCGCAACTCCGTGGAAGTTAGTCAACTTGTCCAATTCGAGAATGTGACTCCACGCGCGCTCAGAGAGCCAAGAGGGGGCGGGGTTGGGCAAGCGGCCCTGCTTATCTAACACCTGTCCACCACGCATAAGGAAAACGTACTCCTCGAGGTTGACCCGTCCCTCCGCTTGCAGAATGCGCATCGTCATGTGGAATGCAAATAGCAACTTGTGCTTCTCAAACAATCCCCTGCAGGTATTGGAGTACACCGCACTGGTGTGCCAATCGTTCAACGTCTGCACGCGCTCCTCCAGGGAGTGGGTGGAAATTTTTTGTGCAGAGCGCTGAATACTGCCCTGGAATAAGACAATATACGAGTCCAGGGCGAACTGATACATAGCATCAATACAGCCCAAATCAGCCAAGACGAAAAAGAGAATTGAAGCACGCCTTGCACACTCACGGTACTGCTCACGAGCACTCTGAATCTTCTCGGAAGTAATCTCTGCTTCCCTGAGCTGCTGCTTGATATTGGCCGCGATGACTCGGGCGGACTGCAAGGTGTCCACAAGCTTTTTGTTCTCCAACAGCGACACCTGGGAAGTTGAAAGCAAGTTTAGAATTTCGTCCTCAAGTCGCTTTGTTTCCTTCTTCGCCTCAGCAGTGTCGAGGATCAGCTGCTCATTCTCCTGCTCCAACTCCGGTTTCTCCTCCACCACCACTATTTTCAGCAACTGCTCCTCCAACCCCGTCTCACGCACGGCAAAGTTGAGCAAGCACACTTTACTACATGTTTCAGGCGTGTAATGTGGATTGGACAAACGCGTTGTGATGTAGAGTTTGAAGCTATCGTTATACTCCACATAATTGTCACCAATCTTAAGCATTGCCTTTGCGCCCTTTAGCACAATCGCCTTTGAAAGCACCGAGTCCAGAAGCGGATCAATTTCCTCCAATATATCTTGTAAAAGCAATGGACAGCCAAACTGCACGGCATACTCCACAGTCTTCTGGAAGTCCGCCTGTTTCTGATCAATCACCTTCAATCCACGATCCTTTTCCATACATTTGATCCACTTAATAGCCTGCAGTTGTGGATCGATCATGAGCGGCCATCGTGTCCCACACATGACCACAGCGCCATTCTCCTTGCTGAAGTCATCCCCCGGCAAACCAGCCTGCTGCCAATCACGCACCTCAGTTGGGTCTGCGAGGAAGTCAACAAAGTCAAAGTTCTTCGTCACAGGTATCTGTTGCCGCTTAATTTCTTTCATCCAACTCAACCACAACTTCTGCCGATAGTCAGCAGTAAACGCACCAGCGTAGCAGAGAAACCCAGACACGAGAAGCGTGTCGCCAATGAGGGTCCCCAACGCCGCCTCGTAGCGCGCAATGGACTCAATCCACCGATCACGCTCACCCTCGAGACCATCGACGATGATACGGGCTCGTTCCAACTTCATCTCCGTCTCCTTCGCCGCCTCCATGAGACGTGTCTTCTCGTCCACGTTGTGCTGTAGTGCAATCTCCAGCTGTTTCACCTCAGCAATAATGCGCTGCAGCTTTTCTTCCTTTTGCCTCAACATCTCCTCCTGCGCACGCACCTTCTGCTGCGCATTTTCATTCTTGACAATTTTCGGATGCACTTCCTTGTAAATATTTCCGTACTTGTGAATAGCAATCACCCACTGGCATAGACCACCTGCAGCTTTGGAGACAGCACTTGCTGCCGCAGGCGTGAAGTCTGGCCGCTTCACATATTTCTCAATCTTGTCAAGCAGCCTCTGGTCCGTCATGTCATTGTTCTCATGGTATTGCTTGAGCATGTTGATAAACTTGGGCTCACTCAGGGACTTCTTCGCTTCATCCCATTCAAGCTTGCGCCGCAAAGTCGTCTGGACGGCATACATCACGGTCTTCACCATCGCCGCAGGGGTTTTGTAGGATTTGATCTCATTGATATCATTCTTGTCAAGCTTATCCAATGCGGCCTGAGCCTCGAGCAAAGTCGGCATTGCTCGATCCAAGTCAGCCTGTGCCTCCGCCTGATCTGCAAGCGCGGATCGCTTCGTCTGCTCAATTTTCACCTTCTCTGAGGCAAGTAAGTTCTGCTGCTCTTCCGCATTTTGCTGTCGCACCTTAATACTCTCAGTTGCTTGGTTCACCTCTTCGCGTTTCTCATTTAGTCTCGCCTCCTGGACCTTCAACTCCTCTGTCATTTTGCTCACAGCAAGCTTTGTTTCCTCAAGCTTTGCCATACCGTTGGCCAGCTTGTCACGCTGCTCAAGAATATCCTCTCGCTTCTGTGTCAACATCTTGCGAAAGCCACGCACCATGTCCAGGTACGAAGACGGTGTCACATAATTGTACCGACGCACCTGCTCTAGCATTTCCTGCGATGTGTTACTCGTTATTTCATGCATATACACAAAGAAGTCAGCAATGCTCGCCAAATGCTCATCTTCCTCCTTGCTTTCGCGTGTCTCTTGAAGGTACCGCAACCCAACTTCCTGCAACGCCTCACTGGGCCACTCCACAAACCAGTCAATGGACGTGCATGACACCAATGCAGGAAACTGCCGCAGCCGCGTGCGGAAGAGTTTGTGTGCAGGGGACATGGCCACAACAAGGTGCAGATTAGCGCGCGCGCGATCAATGAAGAAACCATACATCTCATCAGGAGTGTCACGGTAGCCATTGGCAATCGCCTGCTTGCAGACCGTATCGCGAATGGACTGGAGCTCATCTTTCGGAAACAAATTCGGCACCTCGCCCGTTGACAACATATTGTTCAAATCTTCCAAGAAGGAGGGCTCCATAATTTGATTGTCAGAGAAGTAAAAGACCTTCTGCTGCGCCTTCAGACCACACGCCTTGTAAAGAGACCGCAAATCCTCGTGAAAGCGGTCAAGGTCATACTTCTTGTGTATCTCAATGGAGAAGATGGTGTATCCCGCCATATATGTTGCTAGACGTGTTAGCGAGTAACGACCACTGCCTCCGAGACCAACGAGCAGCGCGTTACCACGAGATTGGCGAATGATACGATGGATACGGCACAAGTGCTCCAGTGCATCAGTGAAGAAGACCAGGTTCATCTGGCGAGCACCTGGTTCACTGTTGTACATGTCCAAATACTCCTCCACTTTCTCGCGCAATGCCTCTTTTGATGGTACAATGCGGTACTTGGCCATTTCGTCATACTCCCCATCCCAGAAATCAACAAACAGTGGGTTCTCCTTCTCGTCGATGGGCTGCGTACGAGCCTCGCGTGAACGGGCACGCATAATGTTGTTCCACTTGGTTTGGAAGATGTCCGCCATTTTTTCGCATATAAGATTCTTGAACCAAATCTTGTCGTTCGGGTCATTCATGCGATCAGAGAAAACACGGAAACACTCGTGGGCCCACAACGCCACCATGTGCTCCTTGCACTGGAGCACCTCCATATAGCAGCCGTAAATGCCCTGAAACACCTTGCTGAGATCTCGCAAATTGAACAGGTAGTGCGACTTGCTCGGAATCGGGAGCAAGTCTCCAGAGACCTTGAGATACGTTTGGAGCGTCGCCTTCACAACGGAGTCCACCAGCTTATGTAACTCCGGATATGGCTCAAGACGGTGTGAGAGGATTTCAGTGAAGATCTTCGTGATGACTGACTCGGAAGGGAATGTGATGTTGAACACGCTCAATTTGCTCATGAGACGCGGGGTGATGTCTGGGCGGCCATAGGTCATACAGCACAGCAGCTGGAGATCGTTGACCGTCCGCCGCGCCCGCGTGTTGCGGTCGTACCAGTAACCGTTGTCTAGCCACTGCCGAAGCAACTCGAGTGGAGGTTGTGCCCCGAACTTCTCCTTGGCTGGCATGTTAAGGTCCTCAACAAGGCAGATCATGCGGCGCCCACCGGGGGGGCAACAAACCTTCTTGGACTTATGCTCCATGCGGCCCTCAATAATATCCTGAATATTCTTAGCCGTCGTCTGCGCAGAAAAATTCAACTGCGTGGTGACATACACTTCATTGTCGAGCTTCTGGAGCACCTGTTTAGATATAAGGGATTTTCCAGTACCCGTGGTACCTACAAGCACTAGTTGCACACGACTCCGCACAAGCTCATTAACAATGTACTCGTAGCGCACCGTGTCAACTGTGGGAACAATCTGACGATGGAACGGTGTGCCTGGAGGTGGCATAAACGTCTTTTGTATATCCGCGTGATCCCCCCAGTTTCTCCACTGCAGTGCGCCCAGGTCCGGGTAGTATTCGAAGATGGTCTCGGCGGAGGGAAAGGAGGAGTCCAACTCGCGAATAAGTGCGTCCAGCTTCTCTCTAGAGCTCACAGTAAGCGAGCCACCCGCCGACCACATGAGGCAGAAAGTCGCGAGTATACGCAGTTGTGGTAAGTAGTTCTCGCCAGCATGGGACGCAGCGTATGTTGCGGACCCAGGAACGAAGGGGGATGCCTCCACACTGGCAAGCGCGTCTAGCATGCGGGTAAAGGAGCGAATAACATTTAATGTAGTTGTTGGGAAAAGCTCTACACACTCGTGCGCGCGGTATTCTAGCACGCGCGTGACAGTGGACTTAACGTACTCTTGCAACTCACGAATGGTGTCGTCTGGACGCGGTGCACCCATGGCAATCTCAAACTCCCAGCGGGACCGCAACCATGTCTTGAAAAATGGCATCCAGCCAAGATCCTCAACGTTAAAGTAGACCATACCGCACCGCGAGACAGTGGCAGGCGAGGCCTGTGATAGGTCCTGGACCTCAAACATCATGCGCACAGTCGGGTTTAGCGTGATGCGTTCACCAGAGTTGAGCGTTAGCATCTTGTTATCATCTAGCACGGTGTTCATGGACTCGATCCACAGGGTATCGACAGGACCATCAAAAAGCATCCACTTGTACGTCGTGTCTGTAACGTCGCGGCAAATTTGGCGCATTATATCAGATAATATGCCGTCCTTCCACTCACGCGTGGCCTGGTTGTAGCTGCCGTAAAGTTCATCCATAGTGACTGATTTGGGATTAAGCAGCGTTACACGCACTGGCTCATAAAGCCCAGGTTCGATATTTTTCTCCTTGAGCCGTCGCAGCGCACCACTAAGGTTACGCCACGTCACCGTCTTACCTGAACCCGTCTGCCCAACAGACATGACGCCGTGCCGTGTGCGCAAGGTGTCCCACAACTGCAATGTTTTTGTCACAATGTGTACGTCCACCTCAAGACCATCGGCCTTCAACTCCTCCTCAGAGGCCTCCTTCAGCGCCTCAAGACCGCTGTCCTCCGGCTCCACACCTGGGAAGAGGTCATTAAGCATGCCTGTAAAGAGCGGCACATCATCCTTGACAAACTTGGGAAGGTTCATATCGCTCATCGCCTTAAGACACAGCTGGGACTCGGTTCCAGGGAACCCTTCACGCTTCAAGTTACCCGCCTGCACAAGCACCGCTTTGATGTTACGCAGGGAGAAGTCGTAGTGGTCCTGCTTCGACAGCTGCTTTTCCATGAGCTCGTATAAAATAGAAACCTTCTTTGAGAGAGACTCCGATTCCTCAAATCCCTCAGAGAGCAAAGTGATCTCACAAATCAATGCAAAGTCCGGCACCATCATGGAAATGGGTCTCAGTAGAGCCTTCAGATTATCAGGGAGCTCCGAGCGACCAGCATAACCGGGGTTCATTGTAACGAATAGACCACAGTTCATGTTTAGAGAAATGTCCGACCCCTCAAACAGGAAGTGCTCGCGTCGCTCCGAGACCGCTGTTAGGATGGACAATATCTGCTGCGCCACAACAGAGAGCACCTCCACCTCTATACGGTTGAACTCATCAAAACACGACCATGAACCCGTCTGAGCAATACCACTTAACATACGTCCAACAGACTTGTAATCCAGACCGTCAGAGCAGTTGAAGACCATAACATATTTACCAATACCTTTACCCAAATCTTTTACTGTCTCCGTCTTTCCTGTTCCTGCAGGCCCCTGTGGCAGCCCCCCACGATGCAACTGAAGTGCAGTGGTGAGCGTCATGTATGCCCGATCGGTGAGACCAGTAACAACTAGGCGCCCACTGTTGCCAAGATATTCATAATCGTAGCGCACCGTCGCAGAAGTCTGCCGCACCAGGCAAACCTTAGGAGCTTCCTGTGGACGCTCGGCCGTGTCGTCATCCTCCTTGTAGAAACGTAACTGCCGCGACCACTCAAAGTCGCCCTCTTGATATACACGAGTCGAGAGTACGTGACGCAGAATATCACGTGAATGTACTTCAATTGTAATGAGGGCCACAAGCTTGTTGCGTTGCATGCGGTTCTGCGGCTGGCGCACCAGCTGACAGTACTTTTTGATCATCCCCTTCCATCTCTTATATACCTTGTACAGCGGAGAGGCCTTACGTCGCTGTAAACTCAACCCACCAGCATGCAGCTCACCATACTCCATAATGGCATTCTCAGTCAGCATTGTCCAGTTGATGCAGGAGGCAGTGATAATGCACTGCCCTTCATTGCGCTCCGTCCACGCCTTGAGGCTATCACGCGAAATGGGCTTGTTGGAATCAAAAACGCTCTTTTGCAAGTCGTCCAACGTTGCGTTAATGCGCTTCTGCACCATTTCGCGCATTTTTATCTCCACACGTCGCAACCAGGACTCCACCGGCAGCCCCTCAACCTGCACAGGGGGCGTGAAGGCCACAGTTTCGCCATCCGAGGCCAACATTGCATCAGCTACTATGCGGTGTCTGACCGTTTTCAGTGACAGCTGGTAGAGACCTTCAAAGCACTTACGCAAATGCGGCTGCACCTTCGCGGGGTCCTTGGTGTGTCCGAGAATCTCCAACAGATCATCATTGGACAGGAAGTAGAAGCGCGGGAACACGCGGCGGCGGTCCTCGAGGAACCCCTCAAGGCTCTTCTGGATGAGCTCCAAATCGCTGTCCATGCTGTTCAGTTGCTCCATTAATCCGTCACGTCGGGTTCCACGCACAACATTCGGGTCATTGATGAGACGAGATATTATCGCTAGCCATTGCGAGTGAACATTATCAAACCGCTTCGACTCCGCCGCCAATTTGCGCTTAATATCGTCGCTGCCAACAAAGATATTCTCCAGATACATCCACTTTGTCTGCACCGTGAGGAGTGCCTCAATGGTGTCCGTAGCAATAGACAGTGTCTGCTCCCACTGCACCACTTTGGAGCGGAAACTGTCAACGAATCTGGACATTTTCATCGAACTGAGCATAGCCAGGTGCTCGGCAAGAACATTATTAATGTCATCCACCGATGAAATCTTGTGGTAGCCCTGATAGGGCTCAATAATCAGATTCGTTTCCTCCCAATAGGTCCGAATCTTCTCCAGATCAGTCTCAATTTTCATTTCTTCGCGAGCGGAGGTGGCGAGGTTGGCAACAAACTCACCCTGCGTCTCCACACGAACTTCCATGAGGTCATTCAAGCAGAACTTTTCATCCTCTACATCAAAACTTGCGTCAAGTTGAAGTTTGAGGAATTCCCAGTGACGCATCCTTATGGCCGGAGTGCGAAGGTCGTCCACAATTGGCAGGAGCCGCTTCATTAGCTCCACCTCCTCCTTGAGTTTTACCCATACGTCAGTCATCTGAAGCTCCGTACGTAACCGCATCAGATCCTTACGGATGGTCTCGCAGACATCCAACATCGATTCACTATTAAGCTTAATAAAGTGCATGGTACGCCACATACGGCTCTGCGAGCGCCAGTCGTTGCAGAGTGCCCAAATGCTGTGGAGAACCTTCAACTCATTCTCGGCTGCCACCAAATCATCGAGTACCGGCTTATCGAGGTGGAAGATCTCTATACCTTGTTGCAGATCGCGCTCCATTATGCGCAGCTCCTTGGCACGCGATTCCAAGGCGTTGAGCTGTTTGAAGGCTTCTTCAGTAGAAAAGGCATGGGACCGCGGCCCTTCCTCAGCAACCCGTTGCCGCAGTGCATAGGAGTTGGACCCAAGTGCACGCAAGTCCGTTTCCAGGTCGTTACGGAACTGCTCCTTGTACTTGGCAAGGAGCTGCTGGGCCTTGGAAAGCTGATCTGAATAGACTTCAAACGCCCCAGGTAGACCTTCGCAGCGACGAACATCCTCAGGATTTACGTCGCCGTAATTGTACGTGTCATTAGTAATCAGAATAAACGTGTCGGAGATTGGGCCAAACTTCGCCGAAATCTCCGGAAGTGCCTCCACAGCGGCTGCGCAACGCTTTATTTGATCACCAAGCTCGTCCAACGTCTGCGGCTCCTTAGTGAGCAGCTGGACGGTCGAAATGAAGTTCTTGTAAATCCGGTTCATCTCCTCCTTGGCATCTGCATACAACAAGCTGTGGTAGTGTTTGATGACCATTTGACACTGAATGCGGAAACTGTCCTTCATTTTAGTGAAGTCAAGCTGTAGAAATAGAACATCAGAAAACGTTTCTTGCTTGTTGATACCTTCGCGACGCTGGGCCACATGATCCATGTGAATACGGTAATCCTCCAGCTTCCACCCTTGCTTGATGCGCCGGTCTTGTTTCTGTGTCGTCCACAGGCTGTCCGTCGTGTCAGACTGGTGCAACTGCCACGTCTGGCTTAGCTTGTCGCGCACCTTTTCCTCTATCGCCTCGAACGACTCGCGCACGTAACGCAGACTGTAAATCGCATCCTGTTCACTGGTGATGTACTCAAAGTACGACCCACGCAGGAGCGCATTTTCCACCCTTGGATTGGCATAAGTGAATGCAGGCCGCTTACTTGCTTCATTCTCCTCTCGAGCCTCCTGCTCAATGCGAGCTGTTAGAGACTCCTCTAGTCGGGGAATATTTTTCACAATGCTGATGATGGCCTTGCAAACACCATTCACCTCGTGGCTCAGTTCACGTACGGATGGAACCGACTCAATGTGCGGCTTCGTCTCGTTTGACACACAAACAACAACATCTAACCTAAACACTTTTTCCTCCAGGCGATCCTCAGACGGTCCTGTTGGGAGCGTGCGCTCTACGGTCTGCAGCGTACGCTTTACCATCGTTCGAAGTGCCTCCTCTACCTTCAACTCTACCTTGGCCACGTACCGATGCCACTCGTGACGCACAGTATCATCCTCCGCATAGTCATCGCGGAAGTAGTTGAAGAGTGCATACAGTCTGTCCACAAGTCGCTCGTGAACTGTCTGCAGCTTCTCCAGAACAATCTCACGATGGGACTGTTGCTTCTCCACGAATGCCTCTATCGTGTACACTTTCTTCTTCTCAAAGATAACCGCGATGGTGTCAGCGATGATTTTGCAGTGATGCTCAGCGTACTCAGTGGTAAATTTAAACTCATTTACAATGTGCTGCACCCGCTCCACGTGCTGACGGCACTCCCTCACAAAATACTCTACAATGCCCTGCGAATTCCACAAGAGTCGCGTCATACCTGGCATGTACTTGCTCTCCAGGAACGCCATCCGCATCGTAAAGAGACGACACTCCTCCTTTGAGAGAGAGAGCACAACGTTGTTGTATGCACGAACGGCGTGCGACACATTCTCGCGGAACACGCGCAGCCGCTCCTCTTTCGAGACAATATCTACAATATGTGCGGGAAGTAATTCACCAAGGCTCTGCCAGCACCGTGCCTCGGCAAAGAGCATGAGCAGTTCTGAAGCAAAATTTACATCGTACAACGACGGAGAGTACTTGGGAGTGTTTGGCCGCTTTGTAATAAGGAAGCGCTCCAGGTACTCGCTGGGGTTCTGGGGCAGGTTGGACTTCCACTCGTTGAACTTTTGTCGGATCGTGTCACGGAGAGATCGGTCAAGGCGATCAACGAGCTGTGTGGCGTCTGCAGAGTCCGGGGAGTCACGCAAGTAGTAGCAGTGGCCCAGTGCCTCCGTCGACATCTCCAGGAGAAACGAGTTGTTCTCAGCCCACATAGCGTGACCAGCAAGCGGTGGATGAAGGTAAAAGATGGATGGTGCCTTGTTAAAGCACCGCTGCAACCTGCCCTGCACAATGGTGGCGTGGTCGCGCACCATGCGAAAGACACGATCCTTGCTTCGATCTAGCTGCAGCAGCAACTCCTCCGTTTCCGCTACGAGAAAAAAGGCCTCAATATACTCCGCGCCCATCTCCGTCGTATTGAAACTGTCAAATGCTGCTGTGATGATCTGCTGAAGCATCATGGACAGATTGTCAATATCAGCCTTCAGTGCACGGAAATCGTCAACCCAGCGCGTGGAGCGGACGTCAAGGATATCGTAATCAAGTCGGCGGAGCGTGTCAATCTTGGCCTTGAAGGCACGCTGAATGTCCAGCAGTTGAGTCTCAATTTCTGGGCCCTTGTTTCCACTGAACACGGGTAGCCGACCCGAGAAGAGCTCACTGGGCGGGGTTGTTAGTTGATCCAGCTCGGGAACGTCAAGCGGGGAGCCGTAAGCAACTACGCTACCGGCGGCACCGCGCTTCTCCACAGCGGCGACAGCGCGCGCTCCACGCGTGTGCCTAGTAGTAGCGCCACGATCAGAAGAGCGTTGACTATCCTGAAGGATGCCTTTAAACCCAAACTGCAGTTGCGCCTTGCAGATTTCGTACAAGTTTTGGCATCGGTGACGCACAAAGCCATCAATTTCATTCAGGAATGACTCATCCACATCGAGTTTCTCTCCGCGCTCCATCTTAAACCGTCGTTTAGTGGCTGAAAGCATCTTATGGCATTCCCGGATCCACGCCTCACCTGCGACAACGCTATGCTGCAATGCCACCATGCTGCGCCCTACATCACCGTTAAGGATAGCTGGGACGTCAATCTCCTGGCTGCAGCGATAAATAATCTCATTCGAAATCAAACGCAGCAGGCGGAAGAAGCGCTCCTTCTTGTAACTCTTCGAGTAGAAGAGGGTGAGTTGTGCATGAATAAGTACGTCTGGAATCAAATCAGGAATCTCCTTCGGCCCAGCCCGCGAAAGACGAGTACAAGGTTCCACTAGCGTATTAAGGAAGCGAAGACTGTCAAATGCCTCATCAGTGCCCTTTTCAACATCCGCGCGCAGATTGAGAAAAGGCTCCAAATAATAAAAGGACTTGGCCTCTTTCAGCACGCGCACAATGCACGCAACATCGGAACGGTTAAGCTGGGCGCGGATGTTACCAAGATCGCGGGCACGCAGGCGCCAGTACGCAATCTCCTCCAGAGGTCCCACCGCATCTCCAGTTAGCCCCGCATCCTTGTCGCCGACAACTTCCTTAATTTGGCGTGTCCAGTGAATGGCCGCCGCTTCAAAACGCTGCACAACCTCGCGGTCAAGATGAGCCTCGCTCTCTTGTATGTGCACAGCCAGGTCGCTGGGAACGTACAGCACCGTGCGACCCTTAAGACGATTCACATTCTCCGTCATCGCTGCCATAAAACGATGTACTGTGGAGTGCACGTCCTTCTCGAGACTGTCTGGCCAGCGATTGCCTAGAAGCGTGGGTGTGATGACACACTGCAGCTGTCGCAAAAGGCTTTCCAGGAGGTTCCCCCCACGGCACACGCTCCACGCGATACAGGAATCAATGTTCTCCGGCGCAATCAGCTTCTCGGGGTCAAGTCGTGCAAAAAAGAGCATATCCATGCACATCCCCGGTACCACCTCGCGCTGCGATATGGATGGGATGGTTGGAATGATGCAAAGCTCCGGCACGAGACTTGCATTGTTCTGCTTTGAAGTTGTAGCTTCGTCCCCTTCCACGGAGTCCTCTTCTGGAGCGACAGCACGGTAGTAGCAGAACAGCGCATGCAAGTCATCGTCGCCCATGAGAAAGTCATTGATGAGACGCACATGCTTCTCGCCAATGTCCTTTTCGCAGCAGCCTAATTCCTCCTCAAGTCTCTGAAGAATCCACGTGGTGCACTCCGTGTGGCATTCCGGTATGGAGGAACTATTCAGTAAGCTGTACCGCAAATTAGAAGCCATGGTTGGTGTTCTCTACAATAAGCCGGTCGTCCAATCCGCAGATCTACACGAGTGCGCGGCTTGTGCGTGTCAAGGACAGGCACCAACACACAAGCAGGTGCAATAATAATAAGAGAACGAGGAGCACACACTCGTGAAACGACGGGCCCCTAAAAGTATTTGCTTTTTGGCGCTAAAAACTTTTACTTTCCTTCCAGGCCCAACGTGGGTATGTCGTGCTACACAACCTTTGTGTGGAGTCGCAACAACAAGCCCAAACACAAAGAACAAATAAGCGGGTTGGGGTGGTAAAGAAGTGGTCTATGCCCGTCGTTTACTTCTTCTCTTTTTGTTCTTGTTGTTAATAAAAAACTTACTTCTCTGAGGCGCTGACTTCTTACAGGCAAAAAATTGTCTCGCCTGCACCAGCAACTACTAACATGTAAATTTGGAGATTTGCAAGTCAACAGGTACAAACACAGCAGGAGAAAAAAGTGTCGAATAATAAAGGAAGTGACAACAATAGTAATAATAACACGATAAAGATGAGGGGAAGGAGGGGTGGGGGATTTGAGAAAAAGAAAAAAAAAACAGTTGTAGAGGAAAAGGATGATGGTGCACGCAGAAACGCGGCAAGTGATATTTTCGGCAGGATGTCTTGCTTGAGCAAACGACACTCAACATTTTATTTTTGTATATAATTTGATATCTTTTATGATGCTGAACCGACTGAGGGGTACAGTAAATTGTTCCTTTTTTTTTTTTTAGGCCGTTTCTCATTTACTGGTCGGTGCGGAACGATGCGGGAATTGAGCAACTGCTCATAAACACTAAAATGAAAGAGTTGAAGGGAACTGATAAAAAGATCGGAAAAAAAAAAAAAAACAGCAGCAGCAGCAGCAGCCGGAGGAGAAGGAGAAGGCGAAAAGGCGGGGCAGGGAACACCAAAGAGAAAAAGGAAAACATGAATTTTTGAACAATGTGAGAGAGCGGCGTGTACACGCACGCGAAACAAACAAACAAAAAAATGGCACGAATTAGTGGGGTTGGCGTAGAGCAATGCGGATAACAAAAAAGAAAAACACACGCAAACATAGCAAGTGAATAAAACTATGGGGAAGTTGTTCTGCAACTGTGTGCGGTTGTAATAATAAATTAAAAAAAAAAAAATGTGCAAAGCGTAACTTGAGAACAAAAAAATGGCAGCATGAAAGCGGGGGTGATCGTGAAGAAAAAGCAAAGGAAACGAGGGAAACAACCGGAGGAGAGCAGGGCAGGGCAGGGCAGAGGAGAAGAGAAGAGAAGAACGGCATGCCGCTTTCGTCTCTCGTGTTCATATCTCTGATTGTGCGCCTGCATGAGAACAACGCTCCTCCCGTGTCAGGTGTGGACACGCACGCAAATAAATAAGTAAATAAAACCGCCGCATTGAACATTCGCCGTAGGAGGTACAACATACGGCCCTGCCTCCCTTTCCATCCACTTCCATCCTCCTCCTCCTCCACCTCCTTCTTCCTTCCTTCTTTCCACTCTTTATCACCAACGGCCTTCTGCCTCTTCCTCCTTCAACTTTACTTCCATAACTGGGGACCGGGCAGAAGAAACAAAAAAAAAAAAAAACAAACAAATGTAAGAAAGGCAGCGACACCTCGTCAACACTGACAAAGGACCGTCATTATTCCTTTTACTATTTCTCCTCATGCTTTCCCCACCGTTCAAAGACATATGGAAGCTAAGGAAAAACAACAGATACAACAGAGGTATTTCCTTACTCAAACTTCAGCGTAAAGGGGAAATGTAAATTGAGACCTCTCTTTCTCTCTCTTTCCTCTTCACTTCTTTTCTAACAACTAAAATATCAAAGTTGCTTGATGGGGAACGTTGGATTACCTTCTCCACGAACCGTACCAAAGAACTCGGCGAAAAACAAAAAAATGACAATTGGATTTGTTCGGTGAAAAGAATAAAAAGAACTGAATATAAATAAATTAGTGAGGGAAGCGGTGGAAAATGATAACAATAATAGTAAATTGGAATATATGTTGTGACGCCTCACTCAGGCACGGCAACACGGTCATACACCGCACTGGCACAAGCGGCATAGTGAGCAGGTGAAGCGACGCAGGTTAATGGCAGCCAAACAACCTCCCTGTAGTGACACATCAGAATAATATCTTTCATTGCAGTCATAAAAATCAAACGTAATACTAATTCACCTTCGGATGTTGTGGGAAGAAAAGGGTGTGGACCGGGATTGCAGGCATTTGTGTCCAAGTGGGCTGTTATTTTATTAATATTTTTTTCTACTTCTTCATGGCAAGTACCGGGAACCGGTGCGTTTGCCGCGCGGGACGGTAAGTTCCGCCGATGCGGTCCCACAAAGTGAGGTATTGCCCATAGTCGTAGTTGAACTGCTCGTGGTGCAGTGTATGGTGCCCGGTCGTGTTGATGAACCATCCGCCAAAGTCCACCTGGTCGTGGATGGAAATGGTCCACATGTTCACGACTATAAATAGCGCGACGAAAAGGTAGTGGTGTGTGGGGAAAATAAAGATGAACGTGTAGTAGGGCACGCCTTGTCCAAACCCATCGCACGGGTTGAACGCGTGGGACGAGAAAGGGGTCGTATGTTTATATGTGTGGTGCAGTTTGTGAACGTAACGGTATAGTGTTGGATGATGCAAGCCACGGTGGAACCAGTAGACCATGAAGTCTGTGAACACAAAAAATAGCAGTGCACTAAATACAAGATAAGGCCATCCATAGTCTTCCACGTTGTGGTAAATTTTACTGTACTTGCGATGTGATAGCACGGCAGCTGGAGTCATGAGCACGGCCATGAAGGGAATGGATGCGACCGCGATGAATATCTCATGCCGTATTTGCGCCTGCAGGTCGGCTTTTTTTAGCGTGGGAGGGAAATAGGTTTCTCCAAGTCTCACGAATAAAACATACGTAGAGAGCGAAGCGCAGATCAAATAAAGAGCAATCCCACCAGTCGTAAGGAGGAGCCAATACACGAAGACTTGGTCGCGCAGAGAATTCCGATCCACGGGGAGAATGCCGGCATAGAGGTCAAACGCCACCTCCATCCCAACTCCCTCGCCCCTTCTCGTGCCACGATCGGCTTCTCAGTCCGTCAGGTACCGCTAATCCTGTTGAGACTGGTCTTGAAGGCACTGAGCGCTCTTTTTTTGTGCGAATTCCTTTCTGACGGCTTTGAATCCCCAATTGAGTGGGCCACGACAAGAGGGTGTTTATTCGGGTACTAGTTCATCACAAGAAATAATATATATGTGTATACAGGCAAAGAAAAGACGTGGAGCGGAACGGAATCGTCATTGAAGTAAGAGAAGTAAAGAAAGAGAGGAAGTCGTGTGAGCGCAACAGCACATTTCAGCAGTGTGGGGGGTGGAGAGAGCGATGAATACGCTGACGAAAAACAGCCGAGTAGCTGGCGCTAGCAGCAGTATTCACTGAAACAAGGGCTGTGTGGGTGCTAGAACAGTACATCGATGTTGATTCAAACACCACAACAGAAAGGCAGACAAATGACTCGCCAACGAGGGCGTAAGAAGACCTGTACACGCCATTGGAAGAATAAAATAAATAATAACAATAATGATAATAATAGTAACATAGATATATGCTCAAGGGCGGACCTCAATACTTTTTTTCTCCTTTTTGGGATCCCTCCCTCTGCACGCAAACATACACACACACACACACGTCACACACAGACTTACAAGAAAAACAAGTAACAAGGGCAAGATACGATACCCCGCACAACACCGCTTTCGAAAAAAAGAAAAAGAAGAAAAAACAGTTTACCCCACTACCACTCAGCCACAACACAGGAGGGCAGAGACAGTGAAAGAAGACGTTAAAGCGTGTAGATACAAAAAGAGATATGGAAAAGATACGCACCTGTGTGTGTTTGCGTGTTTCCTTTGAGGGCCATAGCCCTGTCCACGTCGATCATACCGCGCGTCACTCACAAAATTTCCCTCCGTCTCCTGATGCTGAGCGGGAAAGGAAGTGGAAACAGTATATATGTATGCACGTATGTATAATGTGGTGGGGGTGTCACATCTTTCAGGTGTATAGGGAAACCAGCGCTGTGCGGGCTGAGCTGCTGTATAACGGTGTGTACACAAACCCAAAGAAAAAGAAAAAATAAATGAGATGTATATTTCGCGTACACCCATTATCGGCATTTGAGCGAGAACTGTCGCATATGGGTGAGCATGGCAAGGTCCATGCTCACCTGACACAAGTGCACGAGAAGGGAATGAGTGGAAGCAGTGATAGAGTCTCTTGCAGTAACTCTGCGTAGGGACGGTTTCCAACGGCACAGTATTTCGCTGAATGTCTCTATCGCATATCCGGCGGATACCCACGTTTGTCTAAAGCAGGCTTGTGCCACCGGTGGGTAGGCGGATATATGCACAGCAGCGTGAGAGGCTGCTGTTCTGTGGGATCGAAAAGGGAAGGAGGAGAGAGACGTGGAGCTTAACCACGTGTTGAGTATAATGAAACAGAGGCAAAAATAAAAATAAAATAAACAACATTGCGCGTGTGTAGCACGCGAGACACAATAACACATTGAGATAATAACCAATCAACAAATAAGGAAGGAAGGAAGGTAAGACTAAAAACGGCTAGGTAAAAATTTACAACTGCATTTCGGTGGGGGGTACGTGTGGGAAAGGCACCCAACTGAATAAATAACACACACACACACACACACACACACACAGTGGGAAAATCGGAACACCCAGCACAGCCAGCACGGTAACAGGCGGTGAGCTAGACATCGCGCCACGCTCATTTGTACGGCCGTATACTCGTGTCCAACTGTGAGGGCCCATGTGTGGTAAGCGAGTTTTGTAGTGTATGCGCGTGGTGTAGGAAAAGTAGAGCTTAAACAACCATGAGAAGTACAACAAACAATGGGATGGTAATTAGAACGTAATTGACGATCTGCTCTAGAAGGCCTTTGCATGCCCCGTTTCGACAGGCAGAGGAATTAACAACAACAGGCTTCCCTTTTTGCTGGACTCGGCGCAAGGGCCGCCGTTTTGTAGAGATGTGTCTGCCATTCTCCCCATGTGACGTGGAAGAGAACATAATGATAGGCGCTGACTGCAGCGAAGGCAACGAGTCCCCACAAATGCTGCAATCCAGATGCCTCGCATTCGCATTCGCGACGGGCAAAAAAACGGGATTTGGCACTCTACGCGAGGCAGGAGATGTGTCCCTAGAAACACGGCCTCGGCAGTGGCTTGTGCTAGACTTGTCAATACTCATCACCGTTTCATCCGTGCTCATGCTAGTTTTTAAACTCTGGGAACAACTATTTGCACAGTCGTCCGGTGCACAGGTAGAAGTGCCAGTGCATGCTCGCTCGCAGCTCACGGGGTATGTGATCATTGGTGGATCAAACGCCGAACAATATCAATCCAACGCTTGAAATTACGGTATGCCCCTAAGTGTTCAGTAAACCTGGCGTGTCCGAATGTCTCGTCCCTCCACCAAAAACGCCGGCCCGCAATTGACCGACCTTCAAGAGACGATGCGCGTGGCAACACACTGGCGCAGCGGGCACACTATTAGCGTATTTGTTGGGCTTTTTGCTGCACAAGAAAAAAAAGAAAAGAATGCCAACTTATGTGTGTGTATGTCTTCATAGGTAAGCGGGGGCTGTAACAGTGTGCGCACACCGCCACAAGACAGGGATCCACCTTAAATTACAATGGCTTGAAGATTCAATGAAAAACACTTAAATTTATTTATTTAAAAGAAACACACATACACACAGTAAAGTAAACTGGGGTAAATCGACTGCAATTGAAAGAAGCAAGAGATAAAGCAGCGCATGCACAAGTTGATTGGGAGGTACAAAAACGCCACGGTGTACACCTACGCAGCCGCGTGAGTAAGCGATAGAGGCAAGTAAGAGTAAGAGAAGAAAGTGAGAAGCGGTAACTGGGGGTGACCGCTGGCGCGAGCAGGGCAACGTCAGTACACCGCGGTGGTGAAGTCTGCCCATTTACCCCTCCCCCTGCCACACCGCAGTGCTTGACGACCGTTGGTCTTGTGAGTGTGAAATGGGATGTGTATTGCAACGTAAGAATTGCCATTCAATCCGACAAATCAAACGTAAAAGTAGTGAGGCAACTGGAAACCCTAAAAAACTCAGAAAAGTACAAAAGGTACTTCACTAGCATTGGCAAGTCCTGCAGTCCAAAGCACGGGGAATCACCCAATGTTTTTTGAGCATCCCCCTCGGAGTGCTTCACCTTCCGTGACGCAGGGTCCACATCACGCAACATCACTTCACGCACAAGATGATTGAAGCAGTCGAGCGTATTCAAAGTGACGGTTGCATTCTTTACTCTGGAGCGTGTGATAGAACCGCGGGTACTGCCTTTTGGCCTCCCACGGCCGTTTCTGGAGCGACTCTTATTATCCCTCTTGCTGCTTTGGTGTGTTGTGGAGGGAAGGCTACTTTGATACTTCCGCATGAGAGGCAAAAGTGTGCGCGTAACAAAGGCACGGTGCAGAGGAAGAACAACGGGGTCGCGGCCACCACCAATACAGAACACATCCTCCGCTCGGACTACCTGAGACAGAGAACCAAACAGTGGTTCAAAGTAGCGCCATCGCAATGTCGAGTGGATCTCCGACCACCGCAAAAGCCTTGGCATGGTCACCTGGCTGGCGTCCGACAGTCTACCTGTGGATAGCTCACCAGTGAGAAAAGGTAAAACGACATGCTTCGATGCGTGCAACACGGCATCCATTGTACAATAGTGCCGCTCGTCAAACAGTGCTTCAAAGAGGCGTGCAGTCAAATCACAATCGGCAGTGCACGACCACGTCGTCGGTGCTGCGTGCCTGTGCAGAGCCGCGACTTCGGCGACAGCGTAAGAAATGAAGTTCGGTTTCGATGGGGCATTGTCAGTGGAATGAGAAATCCCTCCGACGCCAGGACCCATGTTGTCTGAGTTGCAGAGCTGCAGAAAACCGCGGCTCGCCTCTTCCAACAACGAACGTGCAGAGGAAAGAGAGGAGTCGGGTGCAGCTGCCGTACAGCGCACGTCCAGCTGAAAGCTGCGAAAAGCATTTGGGCACCAGTAACCGAGCTCCTGCAATGTGGGGCCACGAGTGCAAAGCAGCCGCTGACGTCCATAGCTCAGAAGAAAGAGACGACACTTACGCGCAGCTGCAATTTTTGCCGCCTCCCGTGCCTGCTCAATTGTGCAGCCATGTATTTTTACTAGCAAAACGCCATCACCACTCGTCGTAGCGCCCATCTCATGCTCCGCAATGCGCCTCTCAAAGGACGCCTCTCGGAGAGTGGGCGCCTCCCCCCAGTGTAACGTACGTTTGACATCCATCAAGTGACGCTGAAGCACCACCTCCGTGGAAACACTTGCTCCTGCAGCGTTAAAGAAACGCTCTGGTACAACTAAAAGAAAAATATGTTGCTTGGGAAGGATGTTGGTATGCAGAGAACGGTAGGCTTCCAAGTGGCCCCGCGAGGAGGGGGGCATCACAAGGGATAAGGTTGCGCCTGCATAGTCTGGAACGACCGAGGATTCATGGGCGCCCTCCACTGTGCTTTCCTGCTCATCTACCACCCGCCTGGCCGTTGTACCTGATGGAAACTGACGGATGAACTCCTGATGTGTGATGCGCAAACCCCTCAACGGGGGCTCCAACTTGCCGCCAGCCGCGTCATGAGTCTCATTCCGCGCACCAAAGCATTGGTTGAGGAAAAAAATTTGGTTTGGGGGGCTGAGCTCGTTAAGGTACAGAGTACATCCACCAAAAGGGAGACGACGTAAGAGCTGTCGTAGAGTGCGTGGGATACCAAACTGTTCATTGCGCTTCATTTTCCCTTCTCCTAAGACTATCGCCAGAGCATGCACGAAACGGCTTTTTCATACAACAGAGTATATATATGTACTAGAAAAGCAAGGTGGATCTAGGAGGGTAGTTGAATGACGAATGATGACTGCAATTAAAAAAACAATGGTCACAGAGCAACTTCTAGGGAGGCGGAGCGGGAATGGGTTTACACGCTAAAATGGAGCTGTTCTAGTGCCGCGTTGCAGCGTAGATATCAGTTTTTTCTTTTTTCTTTTTTCTTTTTCTTTTGTGTGTGTGTCTACACCACATCGAGCAGTGTCCAAGCACTGTGAACAAAGTGTGACGACAGCCAACGACGGCAAAGTCGCCTTAACGGCGGTGAAATGGCAAGCAACTCGGTGCGTAGAAGGGAAACAAAGGAAGAGAGGGAAAAAGGGACGAAATGTTTCGCCGCCAGCGAAGCTAAATGCTGCAATAAAATGTCGAGCCAGGAGCAAACTGATTCTTTTCCCTTCACCGTCTCTTTGCTTCCCCTTTTTATATGGCTAGTTTGTCGATCGCCCTAGTGCGGTAAAACACATATTGCCGTGTTGCGCGTTCGAAGAAGTGAAGGGAATCGCCCGGAGACGCACTTAAGCACGTGGATACTTTTTTCCAAAACTTTTGTTCTTCAGCCATATGCTCAGGCAAGGAAAAAGAAAAGCTGCGCGCACGCGTCGCTCATCTTCCCCAGCAAGCATCTAGCCTGCATGTCCCACACCGTTCCTCCTCGCTCGTCATGTGCCTTCTCTCTCTCTCTCTCTCCCTCCCTCCCTCACACACAAAACACACACACACACACACATGCATATATTGTCTTCACTTATATGCAGAAATGTATTGTCAAAAAGGGAAGTACAGGGCTCAGCAGCCGCAGCAATTCCAACACCAACGAATGAAAACATGTCAAAGGCAAGTTCATGCTAAATGTTTAATAAGGAGACGAATGGAAATCGTAAGAAGCAAAATAATAATGACAATAACAATAATAACACATATGCAATACTAAATGAAAATTATCACAACTCCAATAGAGGCAACAAGACAAAAGTATGCGGTTATTTCTGTGCAAACGCCAACTTTCTAAAAATATCTACTTCTACTTCAGGAGCACTCCTGGTGGATGTTTGAGCGATTTCTAGTGAACTTCGTTTTGACTCCTTCCCATCTACACCTCCTATTTTAGCTGCTTCCCCAAGCCACAGGGTGGATCGTTGTGCATCGGCAGAAAAGGCCGTCGCTTGTGTGGCAATCGACTCGGTGGGCGTCCGTGCGCTTGGCACACCACTGCCGTCACCCATAGCACTCTTTCGTGGCCCAGGTGGCCTGAAGGTGGGACGATAAGGAGTTCCTACGGGCTCCATCTCGTCCGGTCGACTCCGTTTCACACCAGCCGTTAGTTCAGGTCGAGACAGAGGAGGGCGCACGATACTTCCACGTCCTTCCATACCACCAGTGTCACGGCCATTGCTCGGAGAATGAGAGCTGCCCTTTGACCATCCCTTCCCGAGAAAGCACTGCTCAAAAATAGAATGCGGCCGCCCACACTGCGTATAGCCAAATGGACAAGGGGGACTTCCAACCCCTTCCTGGCATCTTTCACTGCCACTCCCACCGATGTTGGCAACAGCGTCTTTAATCGGCATCTCCGTAACCTGCACATCACCAGGCACTTCAGTGGCGCTGTGTGTGGGTACCACCGAAGGCCTCCGCTCTCCCTCATCCTGGTTCTTCTTGGAGCATGAGGGACTTTGGATGAGAGGCTGCCCTGCCCCCGATCCTTCTGGTATACGTGAAGAGGGCGTGGGAAGAGGCGCTTCCCCGCCGTGGGAGGTACCGCAAGGCCCTCCAACCAACGTCTTGGCCAACGAAGCACCGGCTGCTACGGTGCAAGTTTCCCTGTCCTCCGCTCTTTGAGAACTTTCTACAAAGCAATCATCATCCCAATCATCAGTTTTTCGCTCTGCAGCTGCGAAATACTTTGAGCGAACAACTAACCTCGATCCGTGATACCCAGAAGCTTCGAACAACTTCTGCAGTGGCGCGGGAAAAGGTGTTGTCGCCGGCGAAGAATGCAGAGGAGTAACCCCTACGGATAACTGCTCAGGTGCATCTGCACCTGGCACAGCACCTTTACCAATGTTCAGTACTACACGCGGTGAGTGCATTTTCTGGAACCCCTTAACAGTCGGCAGTGGCACATGACCACCACGCATGCGTCGCTGGTACTGCTCAAGGCAGTACTGGTAAGTTCCCTTATACAGCACTCGTGTTACCGGGTCGTATAGACACTCGGCACATATTTTCTGCGCCATCTCTTCAGAGAGCGACTCACCCAAAATGCTGGTCTTAAGTGACGTTCGTGCCGGCAAAGGTGTCAGGTGCAGTACCTTTCGCGAATTGGGGTCAAACACAAAATGGTGTGCGAAGCAATAGTACGCCCGCCGTAGGTTCACCTCATATTGGCGTATTTCCTCTTCAGTGAAGCCGTGTTTCATCTTTAGTTTATAGATAATGGCGGATATTGAATCCGCTTTCTTCACTACATCAAACGCCTTCTTCACCCCGATACCCGGCAGGTTGGGCAGATAGTCACATCCGCTGAGAATGCAGCCCACAAGAAAGGCCTGGTAGGAAAGTCCTGCGAAGGTTTCGCACCGCCGCAGATCCTGCACGTTTAACACTTCGCAGTTTCCCTTACTGTCTAGCTTCGCAATAAGGCAAGGGCAGTGGTACGCGATGAGGTCGCTGTCTTCTGTTATAACCGCTTGAACGTACCCTTTGCGGCAGAGGTATGCCAACTGTGCATCTGCCTCGTAGGGGGCCACAATACACTCCATTCGACGGTCCTGAAGAAGAAGAATGACGATGTGTGCTAGTTCTGTGCTAATATTCATAGCCTTTTCAAGCAAGGTGACAACCTCCCGCCAGGAACGGGAAGTGGAAGATGAACCCCTCATCAACTGAAGTGCCTTATCAAAATACGCAGCTCGATTCTGCCTTCGCTTTATTTCTGTCTCGTGCTTCATTGGAATTGGAGCACCATCGAATACCAAGACAGGCTTTACACCGCAGCGTAACAAGAGCTCGAGTCGATCCGTAACATAGCAAAGTATCCTGGTGTTGACGGGGATAAGGCACTCTTGAGAAGCTACCTCAGCACCAGAGGCAGGTGGGGTGGAGGAAGGGCCTGAAAGACTGTCCGTACACTGACTGAGCGATTCAAAATCCGCAACGGAATGCACCTCAATACTTCCAATAATGCCACGATGCAGCCAAACGTACATGTCAACTGCCACGGATTGCCCACGAAACTGTGATATGTGAGCCTTATGGCACACTGGCCGCACTTCCGGCCACAAGCCTTTAATTCCCATGGGCGCCTCAGCCTCGAATACCAACTAAGTAACGCTCTTCGTCTATCACGTACGTTTTGTAGGGAATAGAGCGAAACTGAAAACTACACTGCACTGGACACAGCTGTTTTTTTTTTGAGCTTGGTAATTGGAGTCCCAGTCACAACGGGTTCCTTCTCACCCAACTGAGCGGAGAAATAACAAGATGTAGGGCACACGCAGGTGCACGAGCAACTAGGTGACTGTGTAGAGGAAAATGCTTGACAACAAAGCAAAGGCAAGATACGTACGTAGCAATTAGGAATTGCTTTTACCCGCCTAATGTGATTTGTGAATAGGCGTAAAATAAGTGTTTCTAGTTAGTGAATGTGAATGGCTAATAGGGAGTAGCCCACCCGCCTACAAAACTGCAAACGTGAGTATTACTTGTTCGTTTGTCTGCTTATCGTATTACAGGAAAGGCAACCGCACACCAGTTGCCCCTTACCGTGTGTGCGGGTTTTAAATGCCACGTTGTATGTGTGCGGGGGGTTTCCCAAATATAAGAGGGTCTAAGGAAACTATTAAGTAAAAGTAATGTGTACGCAGAGGATAAAGAAATGGTGCACGCCACAGGGAGAGATGCAGGTGATGCCTTAAAAACGAGGCCAAACATAAATGATGATAACAATAATAGTGAAATAGAAGGAGGGAAGAAAGAGGGAGTAGCCGGAAGTTTTAAACGTTTTGTGTGACTCCAGTGCCTTAGCCGCGTGAGCATGGGTGCATATCGATTTGGCGCAGCGTTAGGTGCACCTCGTCTTCCGCTTGTTGCACTGAGTGCTTAAGTGGACTGACATCCCATACAACACGAACTCCGGAAGGCCGCTCCAAGCCATCACGATAACTCCACTATTGGCCCTGCATGCGCCACACTGCCTCCCAGAATGCCACAACCTAGTAGGAATCCATTCCGTCAGGTTACTGATCGTGCTCTGTGGCTCCATCCCGGGCGTTGGCAGCAACAGGACGAGGCCCACCCCTGGACGTTCTGCTGCTCCGCGGAGGGTGCGAGGAACGACCTTCATAACGCTTCCCCGCCTCGTTACGTGCCTTCTTGTGCCGAGTGTAAGCGCTCAGCTCCTCCGCGTAACGTCGCAACTTCGCCTGAAACTGCACAACAGCATCGTCTAGTGATACGTCCGATAACAAAAAACGATGGCCGTACCCCAGCGCCTTGTTGGCAAACTCCCTTGCGGCTGAGGCATCAATAGGCACCGCGACTGCTGACTGCTTAACACCACCAATTCTCTTTTCGGCAGTTGTGTTGCCACTATGTACTGCTGTCCTTCCCTCATCGCCCCCTTCCCCTTGGAGGTCGGCAGATTCGCAGCTATCAGATGACTGAGAACACACAGAATTGTCTCCGTCACCAACACCATGGGACGCAGCACCAAAATCAAACAAGAACTGTTCGGTATCATTGAGGAATAACGTCGTACTGCGCTTCACTGTCTTCTGGACCTTATCAGCCATTCGTACCCAACTTGAAAGTGGGAAACTTCCTTCCTTGCTACAGGACGCTTGCAACGCCGAGATAAATAAGCACCGTCCAAGATGAGTGCGTGGACGGTGACAGAAAGTCGATAACAGAATGAAAGCAAGAGCAAAAAATGAAGATAAATGGGTAGCTGAAGGGCATTGCGAGGAAGACGTGGCACTTTTCAAAAAGAGTTGGGGGTGAATTAAGTCACGACCGACCTTCCCCGGTGCAGCCCTACAAATGTTTCTCGCTGAACAGCCAACAGATGGAACAAGCGAACAACTTGCAGCACGACATATGTACAAATAAGTGCGCTGGTGACGCCAAATGGTTGTCCCGCGCGGTAGTAAAAAAACGTTGTGGGGGTGAAAAAGCCGTAAGCGGATTTCGTCCTTTAACATCACAATTGCATACGCCTCCGGATACGCCCAACCAAACTAATAGAACGGGGCCACTGAGCTTTTATTAGCTTCCCGTTGCATTTCACTATGCGCATTGTACTTGACCTCATCAAAAATCGCGTAGATGTATGCACACCGGTGCACATGAAAAACAGAAAGGAGCTACGGGAAGAGAGATACAGTGTGTGAGTGTGACAGAGGGGGAGAGAGAGAGAAAAAGAAAGAAAGAAAGAAGAAGAGAAAGAGCATCCACACTCATCCCCGTGGTTATTGAGGCACGACCACCACTGCTTTCCTGTTAGAAGGAACTGGCTTGGTAAGCGGTGCATTTTCCAGCAAAGATGCGATGAACTTCCTCTCCGCATGTGGCAAGCGATAAGTCTGTGAGCACCTCATCAGCATGAACCGCACCGTTGGAGAGAGAAACACTTGTGGCTGATGCTTCAATGCATGCTCCAATTTATGCTTCGCCGCATCGCGCAGCACTGGGTTAGGTAGGGCTATAGCACTGTCTAAAATGCGGCGGATCGTTCCACTCATAAGATCAGTAGCGCCATCGCCGCTGGTCATTGCAGTTGGTGTGCCTTGTGCACTGGACCGTGTCGGCGATGTGACGTCACGTGGTGTGACGTCGGAGCCCTCCTCTATCGGGATGGAGGTAGAACTGGCACCCCCGTAATGTTCGCCTTCATACTGCAGATGCGAAAAGTATGGAAGAGAACACGAATTTCGCGACAAATTGCTGCGGCGCCCGATCGCCGTCCATGTGGCCGGATGGGTATGAGCGAATGCAACAGAATACGGCACGCCATCGGCGCTAGTGTACGCGTTGCCCTCGTTTAATATATAGTAGGACATTTCACTGAGTTGATCTGCACAACGCTTAGAGCGGGCAATTAGGCACTTGCCAACAATACATATGCTGCGCACCGTTGCTGTGTCAGCAAAATTCGTCAATGCAAGCAACTGCTTCAAAAGCATGGGGACGCTGCGTAAGAGTGTAAACCCAGTATCACTGGAAGCGGCATGGCATACACACAAAATGGCGTCTTTCAACTTTGCCACATCACCCACACACTCAAGGGTGTATCCCTGACCCCCCGACTTGTATCCACGCGAGGCGGAAAGAAGTTTGGCGGACTCCGAACATGGCAAATGGTGCTTTTGCGACAACCGCAGTGCCTGCATTTCATCACGATTCAACTCCTTTGTTTTTCCGCTTTCGATACCCCACCGACCAACAAGAGACGGATCCTCTTCATTCAGAACCTTTTCATCATCATCACAGTAACTGTCTTCGTCGTCGTCACTTGAGTTTCTGTAACCACATACGCTGCTGTCATGAACAATGTCCGGAGGCATCGGTTGGTCAAGAATGCACTGCACAGAACGCTGCCAGAGGTGACTGTGCTTGAAGAAGGTGCATCCCTCATTCGAAGTGCAGAGCGCAGCAGCGAAGTGGCTTGGAAATATCCCCGATGAGAGAGAAACCGAGGGGAAGTCGTTATGAGTTGATGCACAGACACCAGTTACACCGTAAACCAGAGCAGACTCGGAGAAGGTGCGATTGTGACGATGACGAAACAAGGCGCTCATGCCCTCTCGGAAGTCTGAAGAGGCCTCAGGGGGCTTCCCTGACTGCATTCGCTCAACGATACGCACATGATTTGCCGACTCAACCTCTTCCCAGCGACGAAGCTCCTGCTCCACCCAGCCATAATATTGCAAAAAACGAAAACCAGACGGTCTCCCGACGATACAATACAGCAAGGTGTTCAAGTTCAACAGCTCCGCATTGTCGCGAATTGCATCACTTTCCATCAACACTGTCGGTGAAAGAGAAATAAAGTAGTCCAACGCCTCGTCAGAGCACAAGCAAATGTTTAGAAGGAATTTGAAGGCGCACTCCACGACAGAAAGAACGTCGTCGTGGAGGGCGTGAACTAGCGTCTCAATGCCCCATCGCATTGACGTGGAGAAGTCACGCCACAGCGACTCGCGTAGTTGTTTAACTGCGCATAAGCGAATAGAGCTGGAGTCACTACACAGTGCGGCACGGAATGACTGGCGAATGTCTTCACAGACGCCATAGTTTGGGACTGTACCGAGATGCAAACGACGCAGGAGGTGCAAGCAGACACTTCTAAGCGTGTCGCATTGTGGTGGAGCAGAGGCACGTTCCCCAGCGAGTTCCGAGAACATTTTTTTTATGGAAACACAAATGTTGTGCTCGCGCATTGCCACAAGACCGTTAGCTGTTGTGGAGTAGCGCCCAATCATTCGCAGCAGCGTCTGTCCGACAGGTGTCTCAAGTCGCTCTTGGTTTAACACGGAGGGTGTGCCATGTATAACGTCCTCGAGGCAGGCGGCAAATGCAGCCGTGAAACCGAAGCTGTCAAGCGCCTTCGTCCCTTCACGCGTAGACAGAAATAGATCCAGCATCACTAGCCCCAAGGTGCACATCTGAAGGGTAACGTCCTTTCCCTGCAGAGCCAAGAAGCTTTCCCGCTCTGAGGTCGGCGAAGGACGATAAAACGTAACAATTTTATGGAAAAAGCGCGTCTCGCTCAACACCCAGCGAAACCTTCGCATGCCTTTCAGAGGCCCCTGAAAAAGCAAAAGAAGCAAGTCATGATTCCAGCTCCTGAAACCAGCCCCCTTCTCAACGTTGGTGTCGTCTAACAGTTTCTTAAAGGCAGCATCGTCCTGCTCAAGTGTGCCCAGACCGTATGTTACCGCTGCACTGGAAGGCGCACTCACTCCATCCTCTCTTACTATATTTCCAACAGCAACTGTCGCCGTAGTAGTCAAGCCTTTGGTTGCGCGCTTAAGCTGAAGAATGCACGAAGGGAGAACGCCCTCAATAGATAAATCGCCCTCGAGAGCGAGACGGCCTACTGCCTTGTTGAGCGCCGTATGCAGCCACTTCACTGGCTTCTCCGGGAGCACAGTGTCCATCAAGGTCAGAAAATCTTGCAATAGTGACGATGCAGCTTGCGTGAGAATAGAACTGGAAGTGCAGTCCTGTATGATGGAAACTAAAGCTATTGGAAGACCGTGATGCGACAACATTAACAAAATACAGCCAAGAATGGGATCGAGTACATGATAGCCGATGGCCTTTGTCGTGGGGACAAACTCATCATGCTCTTCAGTCATATCTGCGATGCCAAACTGGGACGAGTTCTCACCTTCGTGTGCTTCGCATGCCGGCAACGAAGAGTGACTGAGAGCTAGTGGGTTGTTCAGCTCTGCACGGTCACCGGTGCTGACTGAAAATGGGCGTCTCTTTTTTTCAGTGATGCCTTGCCACCGCTCCATTGGGGTAATTCCACGATGCGGGGCCAGAAGGCAGAGAAGCCTGTTGAAGAAAGTGATAAGTACCATCTTCCTGTCGAGATCACAGGGAAGATGGAGGACGTCAATGATGGCACGAAGTCCCTTGGTTTCAGAGCAGGTCCAGAAAACGCCAACCCACGTTCGCATGACCATCGCCAGTACGTCCATAGCCCCATTCATTAGAGCGAGATACTCTGAGCTGCTGGTGTGCGTCGTATATAAGAATGGCCCATAAAGCACATCCAAGTCGTTATAGTTGAGGTACTGCCTTGTCTCTGGACTGTCGAACATGTCAAGAATCACCTGAAGAATATCCTGGATCTCGTCCACAGTTGCCGTTCCCTTTTCAATACAGTAACGAAGAAGTGTAATGTGAAGGGACGCCGCAGTTGCCATGTGCGGAAACACTTGCAGCAGCTTCACTGCAACGCACAGGGCTTGTTTTCGTCGCTTTGGCAGTACATTTGGAACCGGGTCCTGTAAGTCGAGTAATGATGCGATGCGATAAATCCACCCAAACGGAAAGTCGGGATATTGCTTTTTAGTGCTCTTGTGCAATTCAATGAAACGCGCGCTAAGGTCAAGGGCGTACTCCAGCTCAGTTCCGTTTTCGCGGTCAAAGCAGAGGCCTATGAGCTCAGCACCGTATTTGGAAAATAGAGTGTGAATGAAAACAGTGTCTGCTGCAAATATGCGCGCCAGCTGTAGACCAAGAAGACGCATGACACAGCTGGAGGAATCAAGTGCCCGTGCCACGATGACGGCTAGGCGATCGAACTGCTTTAGCTCGAACACGTCCTCGTTTCGAATGTACCACTTCTCACCAGTGATGCAGAGTTCATTCAATTTCTCTGCTCGCTGCGTTGCACTGAGTGTCACTTGGGATTCACCTGACAGGTCATCCAGAGCAGCGGTGAATATCTTGCGAAAGTACACCTGTGCTACTGTGGTATACTCCTTCCACGCGCTTTGCAAGCGCTGGAGTGTTTGTTCTGTTTCTGCCACGGCTTCATCCCCCTCGTCTCCCGTGGAGATCTTGCCTGACAATTCACAACACAATTTCTCGTAGCAGACTCTCGCTTTGGAGTAGTCTTTAAGCTGTATGTTGAAGCCTTGCAGAAGCTGGACGGCCTCCGGACTGAGACTCCCCGTGGCCATGCGCGCCCCACAAAGGCGCGAGGAGACCAGGCTGCTTTCTTTAAGATAAAAAATACGTATCAATACCACTAAATGAGTAAATGGCGGCGTAGCAGGGAAGGCAACGAAAGAAGCAAATGCGACAATTAGAGAAAGAGGCCATTGGTTAATCAGAAGCATTGAGCAACCAAGAGGGCAGTGGTGAGACTGGTTGAGATACTCATGTCGAGCAAACTGAACTTCCCATGTCTTTCCTTCCTCTTGTCACAACATGTGGCATGCTTTCAGGAAGGGAGCACAAAAGGAAAGGGAGGGGAAGGAAGTCGAAGTGGAATGAAGAGATGAGGTGAGAATGACTGCCTCACACGCATCGGGACTACCGCACGACTAGAGCTCCATATGCACAAGTAGTGTGGTGAGTAGGCACACCAAATGCGCTTGTGCGTACAGAAGCGCCATGTAGTGGTTGCGAGAAGTGTCAAGCTTAAAACATTTGTGTAACACCTGCACCTTAATTTCTCTGCAGCAGCTGCTGCTATTGTTATTCGTTGGTCTGTTGGTTTGCGTCCTTGTCCTTTCAGTGCCGCCGAATCTGGTGTGTGGAACTGGCGATGTGCTACAAATATTGAAAAGATCGGAAAAAAGTCGGATCTGGGTGGGGAAAAGTGTTTTTTTAAAATAAATAAATAAATGCAGCAATGGCCACGCTTCTACAAAAAGGAGTTGCGCAAGAGAACTAAAGGGAAGGGAATCACAACGAAAAGAAAGAAAGAAAGAAAATGTGGAAAAATGAGTCACACATGTAATGAATTCTCAAGAAGAGGGATAACAGTGCATTACGCGACAATACTTGTAAGAACGGATGGAAGAAAGGGGAAAAAACTTACAAGGGGGAATATTGTATGGGCTTGTCTATGCATGTGCAAACAAAGACGAGGTGAGTCATTGTTGGTGGGTGACGCCGCCGCTCACTACAACGGTGCGATCACCTTCTGTGCGACAGCAACAACAAAACAACAAGTACTTATTTTCCTCTCATTCTTCCTGAAGCTCACTACTGCAAATTTGCAGTGCACATTTCAGTAGATTCTAACGTTCTCTCTCCTTCCTTCCTTCTTTCTCTCTCTCTCTCTCTCACACACAAACGAGTGCTTTTCCTTCCCTTTTTTTTTTTCTCATATATATATTCCTCTCTCTCCCTCGCTCGCTCTCTTCACAAGACATAAATGCCATTGTAAATACAAGCAAGCGGGAATGAGGAAAGAGGACATACACAACCAGGCACGGGACAGCGTACCTCAAAGCCTCCTGTGAGGGTTCCAATGGGCGTTAGGCCTACACCCAGTAAAAAACCACCGCAATACTTACATAAACAGACTAATGTGCATCACTACCTCATTGAGAAGGAAAAATCGTGTAACACTCTAGATGGTGTGGTACTTTTGCCTGCCGCCTCAGCCGGCAAACGTTGCGTGCTAACCGCTCCAGCTAAATGAGATTGGTCGTTCGACTTTGATGAAAGTGGAAAGAGACGCGAGGCTGGACGCACCGCAGAGGCTGGCAGTGCCAATCCACCCACAGAAAGACCCTCCGGCTCGGGCTTTGTGCCTGGAGGGGCACCGAATCGCCCTTGTCTAAGCACACCACCTCTGCTCTCCAGCCGCCCTGTACGTAGGGGCTTCAGTTCCGTCTGCCCAACGGTTGTAGGAGCACTACGAATACTAAAGTTGCTAGCGGATGATGCAGGAGAAAGCCGTGCAGAACGATCTTCTGTGACTGATGCGGTACGGCTAAGAACGGCTCGCCGATGTTCCTCTGTTCGCTGCCTATAAAGCTCCCTAATTCGTATGGCGCTGTCCCACGAACGATGTGGCCTCGTGAGATACTCCAAGCAGGTTTCCAGCGGCACATCATCGAGGAAAGACGAAGTTACGGCTGTAGTTGCATTAGGCTCTGTGCTGTTAGGCGTACAAGTGGCCGTTGTTTTTTTACCGCTCTCCGCAGCCTGCCCGGTCGGTGTGCCACAGGCAACTTTGGTCTTCAAAACACCAACTTTAGCACTTTTTTCGCCCTGTGCCTTTTGTGGTTGGGCCCTCACAGTCCTTGGAATAGGCTGAAGGGAAGGGCGCTCTGTTACCGGTTTTGTGGGGCCAACCAACGAGGGCTGAATAATCGCTCGCTGTGGCGGGCGGCCCATGCCCCCCAAACCAGAGTTGCGTGCTGTAGCTTCCACTGACGGCGGGGCACCCTTAACTGAAGAAACAATCTCCTTCTCAACAGAAACCCTCGTCGTCTCCGATGCAGCAGTAACGGTAGCATTTTCTATGCCATTACTGGTAACATGCGTATCCCTTTGACCTAGTGGGAGCATTGGCGTTCTACCACTACCACCTCGCTTCCCTATGGTAACTATGGATTCCCTATTCAAGTGAGTCGCCCCCAACGCACGCGGTATTTAGTGCAAGTGGAGCCCTTCAATAAGAGCAAGTACCGGCGTGCTAACTAACACACCTAGACCAGCTAGGAGATTAAAAATACGATTAAAAAAAAAAAAAAACGTAGGCAAGCGAACGAGTGAAAATGAATACATGATAAAGATGGAAATATGAGAAACAAGCGGGTCTTGTATGCAAGTTAACCTTAAGGCAATCTCACACGTTTCCACTGCAGATGACTTACTGAATAAAGGGCCAGCAATAAGAAGAATTCAAGATCGCATAGTTTACATGGGACACTGTGGTTCAGAATCATTACTCCACACAGCACGAAAGATGGTGCCCCAGCACTACAAACAACAAGAACAAAGTTCAAAACCATTGCATTCGTCCACTGTATATTCCCTTGTTTTGTCTAACTGGGGGGAAACAAAAGCAGCTGCTTGGAAATGGTCAAAAACCTAGCTGTCGGCGAATCATTTCCATATCAATATCATCGACCGGCACTTCACGTTGGGCGCCATGAGCACTATTCGCTACATCAGAACCAACCCCCGCACCCTGTGCCTCAACGACTTCTCCATGCGCACTTGCACGCTGATCAGAAACCAGAGCGTTCCCATACGGTTGTCTGTCCATACCTTCCACCGCGCAAGCCGGCTGGGATCGATAAGTTTCAGAAAGCGCCGCAACGGCTTCATGAGAGGGAGCAGTCTTTATTTCGTTGGCGCTGAGGCCTGTAGCAAGCAACCGCACGCGCACACGAGCACCCTCAATATGTGTACCCCTTTGATCTATAAGCGGCAACATTAGGGTGACGTATTCTCCTGGATTTTCGAGCGCCAATCGCCACTCGGTCATTGCCATTGCCCAATAAGGGCGTGTACTGCTCTCCTTGACGGCAAAGCCACCCATAACGTGAGGTGTTTCATCCAAAAAGAAGAGAATGAACGGCTCTCGCGTCACATCAAGCAACTCCTTCGTCGTACGCACTTGGAACAGTGTCCCACTGGTGCCACCCTCCTGCAGGTATTCGTACTCGTACCGAGGAGCGGGGGGCGGGGGTAGGTACATATGCCGACCGAGAGGCTTAAGTACGTAATAACAAGAAAGCAACGGCAGACGACTAAGGTTGTGCGGAAGCCAGAGCTTTGACACATCCACAACAAGTGTTCGTACGGCGGATGGGGCCAACATGTTAGCAATGGCAGCAGCACGAGGAACAAGAGTGAAATTGGGAGACTGACCCACACCAGAGATCGAAGAGGAGGTGGTGGAAACTCCCTCACCAACATCAGGACGAGCCGGGGTGTGTACCAATTGCATTCGCCTCTCTCGCGAAGACGCCACTTTGTTCGTAGGGGTCTCTGTACCCACCGCAGGTGTACGCCCCTCCGCTGGTGCGCCCACTTCTACTGATCCCCCGGGCTGCCTCCTCTTGACAGAACACTCCTCACCCGCCCTATCATGCGGCACCAGTGCGGAACCTTGTCCAGCATCATCGCCTTGCTCTACAGAGAGATGCTGGACTCGGTTACGTTCCTCCGCCGATGCAGCTGCCAACGCGCGGAACGCCTCGGAAAATGGCGCCCGCACCGTTACTACAAATTCTACTGAGGCAACATGATGCCCATTGCTATCCACAAGCGGGATATGCCCACGGAGAGTGGGTCGCTGTGCATCACGGTATTTGGGATCAGAGGCTAGGGCATACAAACTAACTGACCCCTCAGCCAGTGTCGTGTAGAGGCGCTCCGCGAAGCTTATATTGTTACGATTTTCGCCATCGGAGTCGGCACTCCCAGCTTCCTCCATTGAGTGCACATGATGCAACTGCACTAAAAGTTCCCTCGACTGAAGGTACCACAACAAAAGAGCATCCATCGCTACACAAAATGAAACCGTTGTGTCAAGAAACGCATTAAGGCCTGTGACTACAGAGGTCGTGACTGTCTCATGCAAAAGGAAGTCCACAGAACAGAAAACTGGTGGAAAAGTGTTGCGAATCCCTATGCCCTGCGGTGTTTCAGTAGAGAGTAGCTGACCAAGGAAGAGATCAAATACCGTTTCCCCTTCGCTAATGTCACTTAGGGACTTACTTGGTGGAACTTCATACCCGCGCAGAGACCGAACCTGTGCCTCCAAGAATGAAACGCGGTCTAGCTGGCATTGCAGAAACTCTTGGGTGGCTGCTTCCCGCTCCTGTACTTCCTTTACACTCGCTTGTGCTGCCTCCTGCTCGCGATGTAAATGCTTCTCAAGTGTGCCTAGACGCTCCGCCTGCAGGTCGTTAGCGAGCTGCAAGCGCTCCAGCTCAGCCACCAAAAGACGGTTGGCCTCTCTAAGCTCATGTACCTGTTCACTCAACGCGGTATCCTCAAGTTCTGTAGCGATCTCCACGTCGTACATGGAAGCTGCACCTTCATCTACTCCTGAACCGGCAGAAGCAACGGTGCCACGTCCTGCCGCATCGCGGCGGCCCATATGTTTAAAAACGGCTTTGCGGTTACTAAACATCGCAATAAGCTCAGCTGGTGTTAGATCACGTGTATCAACAGAGTGAGTGGGCCAAACAATATCAAGCTTCACACGACACATTTGCAGCTCGGCTGTGACTGTACGCAACGCTACGGCTGTTCGGTCTCGCTCGCTCTTTGCCTCTTCACACTCCTCCCGACACTGAATGTGCGCTCGTGTGCGCTGGGAAATGTCCTTGTACAAAAGCTTGGACACTTCCTCCCAATGAGCAGCGGCAGCACGGGATTCGTGTAGGTCTTGCTGCACCTCTGCCCGGGCTTGAACAAGGGCTCCTTCAGTAACGTGCACAAGACTTTCCATCAGCTTCACATGCTCGCGCTCAAGGGCAGTCCGACTTTGAACAGCAGCCGACAAGCGGGCTTCCGTGTCTCTTGCCTCGTCGGCGCGCATGTTCGCCAACTGCACCTCTCGTGTTGCCGCAAGAAGTCGCTTGCGCTCATTAATCAACTGGCAGTTGAGACTCTTCAATTCAACCAAAAGGTTTTCATTTGTCTGTTTCTGCGAAGCCAGAGCAGCTTCTGCGAGAGACAATTTAGAGGAAAGTGTCAGTACTGTGGACGACTTCTCCTTCACCTCCGAAAGAAGTGTGCGCACATCTCGACTGAGAATTTCATTACTATCCGCACCAGCAACAAGCCGGCTACGCAGATCAGCGATTTGACTTTCAAAAGAAAAGCGGATACGCTCTTCCTCAGCAACGCGCTGTTGCTCCTGGCGCTCGTGCTCGGAAACGGTATGCTGAACCACGCTAAGTTTTTGGCAAGCAATATCACGTTCACGAGAAAGCTGATGAACCTGTTGCACCGTCTCTTCAAGACGCGTTTGTGTTGCCTTTGTCACGGCACGGCTGCTGGCCAACTCTTGCTGCAGCGTCTTAACAAGGGCAGCACAGTCCTCCAGGCGTTGTCGCAGCTCCTCGTTGGCGTGGTACAGAGCATTGGCTGTCATGTAGTTCTGGATACTGTTCTCCATCCCCCACACCATTGATGGATCAGGAGGGGGCGCTACGGCTGAAACGCCTAGGGCCTCCAAAGTGGTATCTTGTTTTCGTGCCACTGAGGGCACCGGCACGAACTCAACATTCCGTTCTGGTGCTGTCTCCTTCATTCTCCTCGGTAGTGGTGCTGATGGTGGTGGTGGTGGTGGTGGTGGTGACGTCGCTGTGGCTGCTTCAGTGACAATGGGTGCCTCTCGCTTTCCCACATCATCCGCCGCTGCACTAGAAACTAGACGAGAGCCACCTGCACGAAACCCTGGTAAGTGGCGAGCGGCTGCCGCACTTCGCCTCTGTGAGACCTTAAGTAGCTTCAATTCCTTGTCACGTTCATTCAGCTGCTGCTGAAGTTGGCGCTGACGCTCTTCGAGCTGGAAAAACGCCTCCCGCCACTCATCAGCGGTTCGGTTCGTGTTAACACGTGGCAACATCAGATACCAATGAAAAACAACGACGCACCAAAACCCACAACAACAGCAGTAAATAAAAAAAAAACAGTAATTTAAATGAACTTTTAGTTCAAAAACAAAAAGCAAAGAAAGAAAAGAAAATGCAACTGTATTTCAGGAATGTTGTGGTGCCCTAATTCAAAAATCCCCTCACTGCCCTAACACCGTTGGGAAGATATGCAGCTGCGATATTGCCCCCACAGCGCCGTAGTTTTAACTGTCTACGATGGCACTTCCACTGATATTGATTGTACCTTATTCAGTGGCTTTACAGCACGAAGGGGAGCACTCACACAAGCGTGTGAAACTTTCTTTCCGGAGAAAGAACCCGGCGCCGGACAACACAACGTGTGGCCTTCCACGACGCCGCTGGTAGTGTGAGCCCGGTGTTCTTTACCAATATGAATTTGCGCAAAAGAAGAACAAAGAAAAGAAAAGAAAGACTCGGAAGGACATGTTTGTGTTTGCTCGTATGTTTGCGCCTGGATGGGGCAAAGCGGATGAAAAATAATAGAACAAAGAGAAGAGGAAATGGTGGTGATAGCAATAATAAATAATGCAAAGCCGAAAGGAACAATGCTCCACTTTATTTATTTCTTCGACAGTGTGATTAAAGGTGGAGATGCGTGGTAAAGGCGCCGTGTTGCAGTTGTGAGTGGATCATTAGGCAACACACTTACTAACGGCCGTGTCACCCACCGTGCTGAGCCGTCATACGCGCATGTTAATCTTCCCCAGGTGAGTACGCCTAAATTGATCATGCGATGCTGAACAGTGGCGGCAAACTGCTGGGGGGAAATGGGAAATTGTCAATGTGTAGCAATGGCCTAGCCGACCAGCATGTCATACTTGTACCTTGTCTGTAACATATCGAAGCAAACCACAAGACAGTTGAAGGGGGAAACAAGCCAACGTATATGCACCAAGGCTGCAGTGGCAACGTTGACAACAAGTGCCACCAGTTGAAAGGGCATGACAGAGAGGGTGTTACGCCGATGGGTGGGAAGGGGCCAATGATCCCCACAAAAACGGTAGTAACGCGTAGCGATAAGGCGCCCCTAGGTGACAAGGTGGTAGCAAGTAAGAAGAAGAGGAATGGTTACGGGTAAGCAGAAAGGCAAAAGGGGCACAGCACAGACTTTGAGTCATCAGTTGTTTCCCTTACTTGGCTTTATCATTTAAGAACGCAAAGAGCAGATGGTCTCACTAGTCCGTTCCACGGCTAAAGGCTCTTGTTGTACTTGTCCCTGATGGCAGAACTGATTGGGGCTCTGTCACGTCCCTTGCGTAGCAGCACAGAAAAGCGCCTCTTTGCAGGCAGAGGTTTTGCTCCCAAACTTGCGGAGTTAACTCCATCGATATCGCCTTCCTCTTCTTCCCTCTTCTGCGCACATCTCAATCTTTGCTTCTCTTGTGCCTTTTGAAGAAAAGCATCCCACTTGCGATAACGCTTGTACTGAAGTTTTTGCTTGTAACACTTCTCAATGGCCTCCCTAGTTGCCTGCTGCTGGAGTTCAGAACGATGCAGCGTGTCTTGCAGTGGGGCCGGCAAAAGTTGACGATCCACAACCCACTTCTTCTGCGCCTCACGGGAAGGCAGGAGCTTGAAACGTCCGTCGCTCAACTCCTGATAACGCCCCATGTTTGGATCACCAAAGCGCCCACTGGTAATATCAAACTCATCCTCACCGGAACATATCGCCCATGGCGGCAACTCACCTTCATCGCCGCTAGCCGTTTCAGCAGCCGAATCAGGAGGGCTGTCCAAGCAGGTAGCATCTTCACTGTTCACGCCATCCAGACCAAGCACGTGCGACGACTCCACATTATCCTCATCAGGTGGTCTGAACGACTTGGCTGAAGATACCAGTGCAGCTGCATCCTGCAAACTGCGCTCCCTCCGCACCAATTCACTGGCGCGTCGTTCGTTCTGCAATGCTTGTTGTCGCACTTTTTTGATATGAAGGTTGATTTCTTTACTGTCCACTACCTGCAAATTATTTGTGCGCTGAGAAATGATGCGGAAAGCCTCGTAGTTCTCCAGTGTCTTGTGCAAACCTTCCTTCTCGCGCTGACGTCTTAGGGCGGGTGTTGGAGAAACTTTACCCGCATGGTCCTGCAAAAGTGTCATCGAGTGCCACTGCACAGCCTCTAGCAGCGATAACGGGTGCCTGCGCTTCCATGAAAGGGAAAACTGGTAGGCGTACCGTCGCAGCAGGCTCTCTGGTATTTCATCAAGATTGCCACTGGCAGCTGTGCTTTTGACAAGCTGCAGCTCGTCAAGCGTTAGGGCAAGGCGCTCCAGGCGCTCAAGAGCTCGAGGAGTTGCTGGTTTCGGTTGGAGGCGCATTGGCTTACGTAAAATTCCCCATGGCGTATAAAGAACGTCGGGTGCCACGGTTTGCTTTTCTGACGGCCTTAATGTCCAGTCGCCAATGAACGCATCGGACCATGCGGCATGCGAAGCGTTGGAGCTGTCGGCACAGGGCGCAACACTGTCACTACCGTTGTTATTTGCACCGCTATCAGCACGTTCCGTGTTGGGAATGATTCCTTCTCGACGAAGAGCATTCAAGTCGTTTTCAAGTATATGTGAAACGGACCGAAAGTAATGCTTACGACGCGCTAGCATGTCACGAATGCTCTGCTCGCTGACGGTGCTCAGCACTCGCTGCACAAGATCGGATTTGCTTCCGTGCCGCAGCTGACGTTGTGCCGCAAGAAAGATACGCAACTCCTCCTCGTGAAGACGGTGCAGTTCATCAGCCAGCGTGACGGCTGACGCCCCACACACGCGTTCTCTGTCGAATCGCTTTTGTTCCTCCATTAACTGTGCAGTGCTCCACGCATCGACTGGGTTGCGTATGTGCATTGTAGCAACGGCCTCAGGTTTCTGTTCCTCCATACCTGCACTCGAGTTACCACACGCACTGCCATCTTTGACTACTACTGCAACTGCGCGCTGATTACTTTGCTCGTCAGCGATGGGCAACAGTGGTGGTAATTCGCCACGCATGTACTCCTCGAACTTCTCGACACAAAGCCGATCTTGCTCCTGCTGACGCCTAAGCTCTGCCTCAGCCAGCTCATTGGGAAACGTTTCGAGAGATTCTACAATTTTTGCCTGCAGATCGCGACGCAATTTTTTCCGCGTGACACTTGTCGCATCGTGAAGTGCTACATATGTCTCGGGCAGTGGTCTCACACCACTCTCGAGCATACGGGAAAAAAGTTTGTACGCCTGCCACTCGAGGCGTGCGCGGGCCATGGTTGCGATGAGTGAGGTATACATCAGTGCGTCAGGCTCGATGCCACGACGGACCATTATATTCAGCTGGAGCAAGGCATCACGTGCTGTTTCGTATGCCTCGCGTCCCCGACTGCTTTGATCGTCATGGGGGTGTCCTCTTTCCGACGGCAAATCAACGAAAGGGCGCTCGTGTACGTAACGACATGCGGTGGCAACTGCCACAGCAGCACCACTGCTACCGGGCCACGAGGCACACCCGCCTGCAGAGATGCGCCTTCGCACAAGTGACCCTAACGAATGCATCATGATGGAAGAGGCTCCTCCTCTTTCTGTTCACTAATCAAACAACACGGAGCCTCAGTAACGTATCCCTCTTTTATATATTACCTTGGAAAACACCATGAGCCGACTATTAACAGCCGCCTAGAAGCGAATAGGGCCGCAATGAAAGAGAAAAAACTCTGAGGAAGTGTGTAGAAGCACATCAATAATGAAGTGGGAAGCAAACACGCATGTGGAGTGGGTTTGTGCAGAACGTAGTGTTTTTGTAGCAAATATGGAAAAAAGGAAAAGAAATTTCATCTGTATTTCTTTCACTCACACGCTCCTTTCTTTTCTTTTTCTTTTTCTTTTCCTTTCATTTTAATCTTTGTCTAAATGTATCAGCTTCTTGCTGGGGTGCACTGCGGTGGATTATGTTATTTCAAGGCACACCCAGACGGACAACTGAAGAGGATTCTCTTAAAACAAAATATATATATATATTGAGAGAGTGTGTGTGGGGGGAGTGGGGGAAGAGGGAGAAATTGTGAAAAATAAAAGCGGGGAGCGAAGAGGTAAGTTGGGAAATGGCGAGATGAAAATAAAGAGAAGGGGACGGAAGCAAAGAAAGAAAGAAAGAAAACTGAGAGAGAAACAAAAGAAGGGTGAAAACGAGGGTAAGGTGTGGAAAATAAAAAGTAGTTCTTTAACAAAAGGCTGAAAAAAAAAAGAAGAAAAAAGAAGAGAAGAGAAATGGGGAAGGGGAAGGAAATTATAGAGAAGCCACGCCCATGATATATCTAAAATTCTATTGTTACAAGTTGTCATGTGCGTGGGCGTAATTTTTATCCATGCCGAGCACTGCCGACTCCACTCCGTGGTGAATGGGGAGGGGTAAACAGAAAGCAAAAGCATGAAAGGCATAAGGGACAGTTCGTGATTGAAAAGAAAAGAAAAAGTATATATCTGTATTTGTATCTATATGGGGAGGGAGAGGGAGAGAGAAATGAAGAATTAATGGAAGAGAGGGGAAAGGCGTGGGTGCAGCTGCCCCGTCAGTGTACGCGCCTGCCCATATCTTCACCTTCTAACCCACAAATGTTGTGTTACCTCTAAAAGTGCGTCTATGATGAAGGGGTGTTAATTTGGGAAATCTAATAATTCATTGGTGCATCTGATGTGGGTTTAATTATGAGTGCAGGAGAGGGAAGGGAAGGGAAGGGAGAGGTGGAGCGGAGTGGAGTGGAGTGGAGTGCAACGGAACGGAACGGAGGGAAATTATCTGGAAGAAGGATGAGTGTTGATCTACAGAAGCCCCTTCAGCGGATCATCCAAGTAAACCTTGCGCTGCTTCTCGCTGAGTCGTTCCCACCGGTCACACAGGAAGGCCATCCGTTCCCGCAGTCCCATCTCCCGCACGGAGGGATGAGACTTGAGGATCTCGTAGGCGAACGAGGCAACCGGCACCTCGCCTGTGAGGTCCCTCTGCTGCATGCGGTGCGCCATATTAAGCACATCCGCTTCACTCCGTCGCCCCTTATACCCTACGATTCCAATGCTGCCATTCTCAACCGGAACGAAACCTGTGGTCTTGGAACCTCCCTTTCTAGCTGCAGTAGCCACAGGGGCGCCACTGGGCGCGTGCTCCATCACCCGTGTGCTGCTAGCAGTTAATTTCTTCTTCTCAGCGACAGCACGTGTGCGACCACGTTTCACGACAAACTCCTCCTTCACCTGCGGCGCAGCTTCAGACACAGTCGCGGCCACGGCAGCAGCGTCAAGCTTTTTGGCACCACCAATTTTTCGCATGATCCCACCAGCAAAGGAAGAAGAAGAAATGCGAAACATATCAACTGTGAGACGAGGAACGGTGGCCTGCAAAATAAAAACACAAATTACGTGACGTGTGTATTCTAATAACGTCACTCACGGCAAGTCGTGGTGATATTGTGTGCACGGAGGAATGGTGACGGAAATAAGAAAACCCTCAACCGGCTCTGTTCACGGGGTATGGGCGCGTCACACAGATAAGTCTAAGGTGCTTGAGTGAAGTTAGGATCCGGCGGCAAGCACCTCCAGCACTTCAAAACCTTCGCTCACTGGACGGTGTCTCGCGGTGTGATTCTAGAGAGGTAAGTCTCCAACCTCCAAACACAACGCTTCAGCTGTAAGTAACGTGAAAGTGCGACTGTCGGCGTGTATCCCCTTCAATAGACAACGTTCTTCTACGCTTATTTTTACTTATTTATTTAGTTATTTGTTGTTTGCAGTGTTTAGGCGCAAGAAGCTTAAGCGGCAAATAATATCTAGGGCGAGAAGTATTTAGTTGTGGCAAGGGAGAAGACGGAAGTTGACAAGCGAACAACAGGTGCGACAGATCTCTAATGAATACAGCACTCACATGTGCCGCCACGTGAAGAAAGGCACAGTAAAATTTGGTGGCAGCCGGCACGGTCCGTTACAACAGGAACGGGCCCATGCAGAGCGAATGCACGAAAACACACGGTCAGCACTAACAAGCGGGGAATGGCGGTGTTCTGCACAGTGAGTGCCCATGTACTGGAAAGGTGTACAAGTTGGCGTTGCAGCTCTGGCAGCAGATGAAAAGGTGTGGCAACTTTTTGTCCTTCCTTTTTGTTTTTGGTCCAGGTGCAAGAGCTGCCAAAAAAGGGAAGAAAAATTAAATTAGAATAATATAATATAATATGCCGCCAACGCCGTACACGACAAACTTTCTATGCCGCCACCCCTGTTTGAACACCTTTTTCTCCATTTACGGTTGCCATGGAGCAGGCGCAAGCACCGCGCTCCGGCTCGTCGGTGTAGCCACACATCCACCGCCCTAAAAGGCCAGCGCAAAACCAGAGCAATGTGCGTGTGCTCCAGCCCACTCCGTCCACCGCCTCTCACCCACGCCTTTCCACCTCTCCAGTGTTCTCTAGCCATTTTTCACATCGTCCTCTTCCTCTTTCATTTTTTCTTTTTTACAATAATAACAATAACAATCTGCTCGGCTGCTCACTTAATCGCCTGCTTAACTGGAACAAATTACTTTCTTTTCATTTTTTTTCTTTTTCTAATTTTCACACTTCTTTCCCTCTCTCTCTCTTTTTTTTTTTACTGTTGTGTTTCATAAGTTACTTCTCTTTTCCCTCTTTCGCGTATATAAATAAAAACGCCTGTCTCGTGCTTTCATCAAAGTACCCACCGTCATCCTTCAATTTCTCCTCTTTAATTTTTTACTCCAATTTAACACGGAGTAGAACACCATATCACCAACCGTCTCTCTCTCTCTCTCTCCTCTCTCTCTTGAAAAATAAAAAAATAAAAAAAGAAATTTTCCTCCTCCTTATTCAACTCGTTCGCGCGTCACAATCAGGTCGTACCTCCCCGCTTGTCCTTCTTCATGAACACCCCAATAGCACTGCCCACCCCCATTCACGCGCTCGCAATTGTACTCGCAAACGTAAACGGAATGAGGTGGCAAGACGTGCCATAACGACGTCCACAAAACACAAGAAAATGAGATGAGAAAAAGAAAAGAAGAAGAAAAAAAGTGATAAATAAGAATAATAGTAATAATAGTAACTCCAGTACTAGTAGTGGTACCACTAGTGCTAACAAAACACACATAGGCGGAGGGGGGGATACGACTCCTGAACGCGTGACGCTGTAAAAGGTGGAAGACCGGACAAAACACAACAAATGATGGGTGCACGTCTGCGCATTATACGTTTTGGCTTTGTACCTATGCCCCTTCGGGCTCTCCCTGCTCGTCATCGTTGTCGCCCTGTTGAGCTGCCAACGGCTTCTTGACATCCTTATCGTGTTTGAGCTTTGTCCCAGACACCACGTCGTCAACACGCAGAATCATTGATGCCGCCTCAATGGCCGTCTTGAGTGCCTGCACTTTCACTGCCACGGGCTCTACGACCTTCAGCTGGCGCACGTCGACAATCTCGCCGCTGTTGCCGTCCACGCCCCAGTAATCGCCATCTGGCATCGCGTGGCGGGCACGTAGATCTGTGACAGTGCGAATAACGTTGGCGCCGCAGTTGCTCGTAAGAATACGGGGAACCACCTCAAGCGCCATTGCCACTGCCTGGTAGGCGGCCTGATGCACGCCAGTGATGCTCTTTGAGCGATTCATCAGGTAGGAGGAAACATACATCTCAAGGGCGGAGGCGCCATATACAACACGCGGCTCAAGGATGATATTGCGCGCCACACACATGGCATCGTGCAGATTACGCTCAACTTCGTTGATGGTGTCCTTGCTAGCACCACGCAACACTATACTGCAAGCCTTACCAGAGGTGCAGCCCGTGATGAAGGTGAAGTACTCGTCGCCAATCTTCTTTATTTCCATCAAGCCAGCACGCCCAATGTGATCCTCAGTTAGTTCCTCTACGCGGCTAACAATGGTCGCACCAGTGGCCCGGGCAACACGGTTGTTGTCAGTCTTGCGCAGACGACGGATACAAGTGATCCCTGCCTTATACAAGAAATGTGCGGCAAGGTCTGAGGCACCCTTCTCGGTGATTACAACATCTGGCTTGAAGGTGATGATTTTTTGACAGAGACCGCGAACATAGTCCTCCTCTTGCCTGATCAACACTTCCCAATCGGTGGCTTTCCCAACCTCAACGTTTATGGTCGTCTCTGGTTTCTTGTACTCCAGCGGAGTGTCGAGGAGAAGAATACGCGGGTTTTCAATATAGCGCCGCATCTTTGGGTGAATGTGGTCCTTGTTGAACATAACGCCGTCAAGGACAACACTATCGTGGATGGATCCACCAGGAATCTTCTCTATCTTGGCATAACGCTTAATATCCACCTCCTTTTGTCCAGTCACCTGATTCACCACGACAACTCGCTGTGTGGCTTCCACGGCCATTTTGCACATGAGATCGTCTTCACGAGAATTAAACTTTGTGCCAAGGCAAGCACGCACCACCTCCTCGAGCTGTTTGTTGTCGTTTGGATTAATTGTGGTAGCCATTTTTTCAATAGCAGCAAGAGCATCAGTCAGTGCAAGCGAAAAGCCCTTCACTATCTTAAGAGGGTGAATGCCACGCTCGAGCAAAGGCTTCGCGAGACTCAGAATCTCGCCGGTGAGAATTATAACAGAAGTTGTGCCATCCCCTACCTCTTCGTCCTGCGCACGCGCCAACTCGAGCATATGTTTGGCTGCGGGGTGAACCACGTCAATCTCGCGAAGGATGCAGTTTCCGTCGTTGGTGAGAACGGTGCCGCCCATCGGATCGAGAATCATCTTGAGCATTGCACACGGACCTAGTGTGCTGCTGATTAATCCGGCCACAACGCGAGCAGCTTCAATATTATTCAATTGTGCCTTTCGACCGCTTTCTCGCTCCATCTTCTGGTTTAGCACAATGACGGGTTGTTGCTGCATGGCGTCCCTCACAAGAATAGCGAGAAGAATACAAATGACAATTCCAACAGGGTGCAGGCAAGCCCACCGATAGCGGCACACCAATAAACCTTTACAGTAGCAACTGCCTTTTACCGCAGCCCTGTCTCTACGCTCACGTCACACTGGTTAACTGCTTACTTTCCTATTGAGGAATTTGACAAAACCGTGCACTGGCGATGTTAGTGATGCTGGTGTAGGTTTTCTGTTCGCTCGTAAGTTGCCCCACCTTCCCTGCGCTTTGGAATGACGTTGTAACTTTGAATTACTTTTCTGGTAGTGTGTGTTGGTTTTAGGGCGTGTGATAACATTAGGTTTAGGTAGAGCGCGACATGGGGCGAAAAGGTACAAAATGAAATATACAAAAATAAATAAATAAACAAATAAATGTTACCAGACAGCAAGGGCATGGACTGCAGGGAAGTAAGAAAATGTGAGAGGAGTGTGGGGGAAATGTGTGGAGGGAAGTAGAAACGCTGCCGAGTGTGTTTAGGCCGCAAACATATGGGAGTGTGACTTCACTTCACAGTCGCAGGAGAGCAGCTTGAAGTGCGCGGGGTCACAAATGAAGTGGCAAAGCGACGAAGGGTGCGTTTTCATTAGAGCCACATAACCGTGTGGCCGTCCATGCAAACTCGCTGGGATACCCTGATCAACGAATTAGTAAAATGAAAACCACAACGACAACAACAACGATGTAAAGAAACACAGCCACAACGACGATAAGGAGATGAGAACTCGGCAGCGCATGGTGGAACGGGTCTAAGGTGGGTCTATTTCGCACGTCGCGCCCTGCCTCAGGCTGCCAGCGTGTTGGTGGCGGCCCAGAAGTAAGCAAGTAAGTGCTTCAATGGTTGCTGCTACACTGTTCGTCTCCACTCGCATGGACTCCAAGCCATCTGCGCGTGTCACGCCTGCTGTGACAATGGCAACTGGCACACAGCATTCCCGGGCAGTGAGCACGTGCCGGTAGGCGCTAAACACTTGCAGGGAGGTACCAACGCAGAGGAGGCACGACGCCCCACGGACAGCCGCTGTTGCCGTCTCCACACGTTTGGGGGGCAAATTCTCACCGAAAAGCACAACATGGGGCTTCAGTGCGCCACCACAACGCTCGCACTGGACAAGCTGCATGGCCTCCACGGCGGTAATGGGGGCCTCATAGTCGCCATCGGGCCTCATATTATCGAACTTCGTGCTGTACTCCTCATATAGTTGGCGATTGGCTTCACAAAGCCGGATCTGAAGCTGTTGGCGCGACGTTATATCACCACACTTCATGCAACACACCTGGTGAATGTTTCCATGCAACTCTTGTACCCCATAATTGCTACTCGTGTACGCGGAGTAGCCGCCAACGCTCTTCGTCCCCACCCCACCGTGAGCTGCAAGGTGGTGAAGGCCGTCTACATTTTGTGTGAGAAGATGCTCAACTACACCGGCGCGGCATAGATCAAAGAGACCGAGATGAGCTGCGTTACAGCTTGCGCCGCTCATGGCATCGTAGCCCAGCATGCTGCGCGCCCAGTAGCGTTTTTGTTCTCTCTCCTTCTTGATAAAGGCCTGAAGCGTCAGTGGGACAAAATTGGCGCGACGGTACAAGCCATTTGGACCACGATAGTCAGGTATTCCGCTCTCTGTGCTGCACCCGGCGCCAGTTAGGACCACGCAGCGGCGCGCACCACAGCGCTGAATAAATGCCGCCAAACGTTCAGCCATAAGGCATCCATTCAAATAATGCAACAGGCAGGGTATCACCTTTGCTATATCAGTTGCTTGGAACAAGAGTAAAGCAAGAAAGAGAGTAGAATAACCAAAACGTACACATCAGAAGGGACGGCCGTGTATCCAGGTGACGGTAAGAAAGAAGGGAACAAGATACACAATGTGACAGCAGTCAATCGTTCCGCGGCACTAAGCAGGTACATCACAAACCGTGGTCGTAGCGTTGGGTGGCAACGAGTGCACAAAGCCCCTTGAAACGAAAAACAAGAGGGAAGAAAAGGGGGTGGCTTGTGGTGTGCAGTCACGAAATCATGGCAATAGCAAAATAAAATTATGCTATAAGCCCGTGTTGAAGCGTGGAGTTTGTCATGCACTGCGTACCAGCAAGCGCACGAGAACAAAACCACACATAGACACACACAAATATATATGTATAGGAGGGAGAGAGAGAGAGAGTGTGTGTGTGTGTGTGTGTGTAGTGAGAAGTTTCGAAAGTGACAGCAACAGCCGAAATCTGGACTTGAATTTCATGCATCACCCAGGCCATCGTCATGGGGTGGTGCTCTGCTATTGCGCTGCATTGTAAGGCGTTCTTTTGGTTCCAAATTTTCAAAGGTAAAATTGTTTGCGGGAAATCCGTACGTTTGCCCTGCGTACATACCACTTAACCAGCGCAAAGAACTGTCTCGGATTTTTTCCTCAGTGAGTGATGTGGCATTTTTCAGCACATACGACGATATAGCCACGCGTGTGATCACCCACATTTTTGTATGTCGTGTGAACCCGTATGTTTCCACCTCTTCAGTATCTATGACTTCGGTATAGCACAGCAATGCGTGTGGATGCGCCTCGGCGATCTCGCGAACAAGTCGCTCCTCCCATTCAAGTCTGGAGAACACCACCAGGCGCCCATTGTCACGAAGCATCAACAGCGCATTTTCAATCGCCTGCTTCAGCTCGAACATTTCATTGTTCACAATACACCTGAGTGATGTCAGGAACCTCCACGACATGGGCGACCTACGCCGACTTTTTTGCACTTGCCAGCCTTCTTCGGGCAATTCGTCACCAGCGGCCTCCACACACGCGAGCACATCCTGTGAACCTACAAAGGGGCGCTTGTGCCTTACTGCTCGTGCCATTTTCATTGCCTGACCAGGCGCCAGAATACCGTAGAAGGAGAGTGTGGCAGCGAGTGTATGTTGCGGCACGGTGTTGAGGTAAGTTAGGGCATTGAGCCCGGTCTGCATGCCGTAGCGCATATCCAAATAATGACTGTTTTCATCGTTAATCAAAAAACCGCGCTCAGGGTCAGCCAGTTGTGTATCAGATGGACCACTATCAATCATGATGGCATCGAATGCTCGTTCACCAAACATAGACTTTGCTTCCGACATCCGGCAACAGTAAAAGCGAAAACGATCCCCGCCAAACTCCCTTGCTAACTCTTTCGCCGAATGCCCCGCGTCTTGGTCACAGTCCAGGGCGACAACACGCGTATATGGTCCTCCGTTCTCCAGCACCGCACCAGAATGATACCCGCCACCAAGCGTGCAATCCAGCACGTCGTATGAGACCAATCGCTTCTCCTTTGTTACTCGCACTGAGAGGCCACCTGTCACCGTCAGCGCATTGCTGGAGGAGGTCAGTGGGAGTTCAGCCTTCAGAGCGGTTCTCTGAATGAGACGCCGCTTACGCAAAGGGGCCCTCTTTACATTCAGCGCCTGTCTGATTGCAGGAGTACTGGGGTAACCATCCTCAATGGCGCGCGATGCTATATGCTGAGCGAGTGCCTTCGTGTCAAGCCAGCGTAATCCGCCACAAACACCCTGAAACAGTTGCTTCATCATCAGTGGAGGATGTTCCACGCGATTCATCTGTGACCAGCGCTTGGGCGCCACAATGCGTTTCATTATCCCTAACTATATGACACGCAAGCAATGCGCATTCTTGTACACGCCGCAACAACGAGATACGCCAGGAAGTTAGAAAAAAATTCCCGACAGCATTGCTTGACTCTAGCGTTTACTCCTCTTAGAGATGCGTGGTATAGCAAATAGCAGTGATTATACACCAAGTAAAGGAAGCACGCCTGGCACGCCCCACGTTCAGGTGGCGCTCGCCGTCTGATGAAATTTACGAGGATGAGGAAGAGGAAATCCCGCAAAGTGATATGCCCGCCACCACAAGCGAGCAGCCGAGCAATGCACGCGGTCTCAGCGTGTCTTCCCGCATCACAACAGTGCTAACAAGCACAGTGATAACGAAGGCAAGTGAATTGGCCACCACACTGCCCACTGCAACATCAACGTTAGAGAGACCTGCAAAGAAAAGAACTGAACCGCAAAGGTTGGTGACCTGTATCGCCAAATATTTTGGGCGCCGGACAAGAAACATCAGGTCCTGCAAAAATGAAGTAGAGTCTGCCGGCATGCCGCTGCTGTAATGTTTGAGTAGCGGGTTTGTCACACCCCAAATGAATGCGGCAAGCAGCAGGAGAAACATCCCCTCCACTCTCCTCCGCTCCTTTTCACCTAAATCTCTCGCGCGCAGAGTTTAGAATAAAAGCAACACCATAAACAGCCCTAGCAATAAGCGAGAAAGGAGCACATTTGGTAGCATTGATATGGGAACAGACACGTACGCAGTGACGACAGGGCTACAAAAAAATGAAGTGTTTGTGCCACAGTAAAGAAAGCGAACAAGTGGAAGAGGTGAAAGGAAAGAAACAGTTGAGCATTGGTTCAGCAGCTCTTTCATTCGTGTTGTCACACCCTCTCCGAATGCCTCGCGTCCGTGACCAAAGGAATGAACTAACGCTTGGTAAACTTTCGCTTGACCTTTTTCCCGTCCACGTAGCCGGGAAACTGACCTCTCTCACGCCTCCGGTCCACCGACAGCAACCCGGCCTTCTTTAATGGAATTCGCGTCAATGGCAGAAGCTTTACCAGGGCGTTGGCCACAGACATGCGCAGTGCGAAAGCAGCAATATCGTTGGCGATCGAGGGTGAAGCATGACCCTCAGAAACAATGTGTACATCAAAGTCTCTGTAGTCCAAGTTCGCCTCGTCAAAAGGCATGAGAACCATCTCCATCAACCACGCCTTGTTGTCCAAGGCAAGATGTAGCGGCTTGCCCATTACTACCACAGTCCCATTATGGTCTCGGTTTTCACGCATAAGGGCCGTAAACCAATACTTATCGCCGTCTGCGCAGCCGCGCCCAACCGCGATGCCCGTATCGGGGTCGATCTCGGCCTCATCAATGCGCACACCGATTTGGTGTCGTGTGTCTTCTCCAGCCACCTTGCGCGCAAAGTCCTTGAGCACTGTGTAAAAGTGGCTGTAGCTGTCGGCACTATCAGCAGCAAGCGTCGCCTTGCTCATCAGTTTGTAATTCTCAAACATCACTCGGACATCATCACGGTTAAACTTTCGGCGACTGAACTCGAAGAGCGCATGCTCCGTCTTGAAGGCTCGTGTCTCAGTCATTCGGCCCATCCATTCCAAGAAGTTTGTATAATGTCCCGGGGCGTTGTCAAGCCCGACTGCATCTGCAGTAATAGTACGACTAAGTTGCCGAGCAGCTGTGTTCAGCGGCTTGCTGATGCATTCCAACGTACGCTGAACCAGAGCCTGAGCTTCGTAGTGACTGAGATCGGGAAAAAGCGCTGCTAGCACTTCGCTAATCTGCTCAGCATCTAACCCATCAACGGATGCATAGTATGCCTCCACAGACTTGAAGTACACACCACCACTTACCCGCATCCACGCCTCCTTGAGTGACTGGGCAGTGAGGTCTAGGCGCAACTCGTCACGCAAAGAAGAAAGTGTGTTGTGTTCCGCCGGCACATACTCGCCAGGATACATGGGATACTCACGAAAATGGAACAAATTGCCGTGCGTTGCCTGGCTACTTGTTGAAAAGGAATTCTCACCCACCTCCAGAGGCATCTGAGCCTCCCGGAGTCGCTCTTCTTCGCGGGAGAGGGCAATATCTTTGTCCCGCCGGACGTGGGAGTTCACCCACACGAGACGCTCACCGTCCGTTTGTGGTACGCCACTGGCGGCCGCACTCGATGACGTTGCAAGTTTGTTGGCGAGGCGGAAGAGGCGGGCATGGCGCGCCGTTCTCGGCGACAGCAGCTGATGCATAGACGATAAGCAGTACCTAATACTTTTCCAGGTGGATGAATGAGCAAATAATAACAGACTGCTCTTTCAGTCAAAAAACTGGGAGACCCACAAACCAAATCGCTTGGTGCTCCACAAATTAACTGTAGTCAGCCGGCCTTCACAAACGATTAGCGAACAAGAAAAACAACGGTGGGCGAGAGAAAACGCCAAAAAAGTGGGGGGGATGAAAAACGTCCAAGGGGGCCACATTGATTGCTTCAGAGAGGACGTGAAGGAAGCGACGCTCGTAGCTTGGAATAAACGCACTGGCAGCAAGAGGTGTACGTTTTTCACTGTTCGATAAACGCTTGTGTGTGTTCGTATAGTCCCATCCTAACACCCACACATCTCCCTCTCTGCCCCCACTCCCCAATGCGTTACAAGCCCTTTCAGTGTCCACAACACCAACTAGTACCGAGGACCCAGGAAAATTCAGCCGCATTAGGTTGAGGGAGCGAAAGTACGAGTCACCTTTTGCATATCGGTAGCCACAACGAGACAGCGAAAAAAATAAAAAAATAATAACAAACACCTTTCACACATGTGAGCGCAAACGGACATAAACATCACATGCCGTGCCGCGCAGATTCCATCATCACTAAGCCAGCACCTTCCATTCACAAAAACAGTTTTATACATGACGCAAGACACCACTCCTCCTCCTCCTCCCCCTGTGAGTTTGGTTGTTCATCCCCAGCGCGCCTCAAATCACTGGCGCGACCACCAAGCTATTTCAGGCCTTATCACAGCGGTGGCAACACCACGTAAGTCAGCACACAAACATGCATGTCCTTGGTGTCTATATTGGCTGTAAACAACAAATGAGGAGGAAAGATGAAGGGGCCTTATCTAAGAAGCCGGTAGACGCACAAGGGGGTGCAAGGAAGGACGAAAAGAAAAAGTGTGCCATGGGAGGGAAGGTGATGGAGAAATTTGAAATATGGACAAGCAGTGGGAAGGAACAAAGAAAAGCAAAATGACGTGGAAATGAAAACAATAACAATCATGATAAAAGTGCATTCTTTGTTGGTGTTTCTGTGTTTTGTTTTGTTTTTGTGTTTCTGTTGACTTCGCTTGTGATTGCGTTGTATTTTATTATTATTATTATTTCTCGTTCTTTTTGCTTTTGCTTCTCTCTCTCTTTTTTTTTTTTTTTTTTTTGCAGGGCAAAACACCCCTCGAGCCACGGTGAAGCAAACGTACCCGACCCCTGGAAAAGGCTTAAAACGAAACAAAATTAACTAACCGCATCGAGTCCCTTTCAAAGAATCAAAGACCAGACTGACGCCGGCTCTCCGTTCCCTCATTCTGCAACCGACAATTATATGCCAGTTACTTCCCATGCCGTAGAGCGCCGGGGAGTGTGGTAATAAACGCCATCAATTCACTAGGGACTAACAACAGTACACACGAACTTGTTTCTAAACGATGACACAAAATTGCGTGTATGGGTGTGGATGTACCACCGCCGTTCTCCACCGGACCCCACGACGCTGTTAGGAGTTGCCTGAGGCGATCGTATGGATCTTTGCAATCACCTCATTCATGAGACTCTCTTGCCTTCGCAGCTCTTCACGGCACTTCTTCACTTCTTCCTGCCGGCGTTTCAGCTCCAGCAAAAGGGGCTGCAGCTGCTGCCGCAGAGAGTGCGACTCATCCTCCCCATCATTATGCAGCGGCCTATTCTTCCCTATCAGCGCGGGGTCAGTGTGCCTCGAAAGTGTATGACCAGATTTAGCGTCACTCTCCATTCCCCTTGATGCCACTGGCGTGGTTCTTTCAAACACGGGCTGCATACTCATGACCAATGGCTTCCTGTTTTCTCCCGCAAAGTACTCTGAGGTCGACAACGCAGGTTTATCGGAGAAAGTTGGCGGATACACGTCCTCCTGTAGTTTCACATCCGCCTGCTTGCGTGGAAGTAACATCTGAATCGTGTACAGTGACTTCTGCGTCAGGGCGTAGAAACGTGCAATTTCACATTGCCGCGTATCCAGCATCCACTTGGGAACCATGCAAAGACCCTTATGAGCCTCAGTAGATGCGTAGGAAGTGCAATTGACAAGCCGCCCTTCCATCAACTCGAAAGAACGGATACCACCATCGCCGCGACTGCCAATGTAAAGCAAATTTGTGTCATCATCAAAGAAGGGAAGCATTACAGCACACGTCTGGTCCACATCCTCCGTCTGTACCGGCATCTCCAACGAACGCGTATCCCACAGCATCACCTGCCTGGCCTGAATCTTGTTAAAGCCAACCGTGAGGATCATATCAGAGCGCCGCGCCCACACGGCACGCTGTGTTTTGGTGCTCTGATGTGCATTGGCAGAGTTAACAATGCTGCCCTTGCGCGGATCAACAACGTTCAGCTTCCTGTCTCTTGACGTTGAGCACAGAAGAGAACCATTAAGATTCCAGTCAATAGACATTATCTGCTCCGTGTGGCATTTCAACGTGTAGCCGGCCTTGGCGGTGTTCACATCCCAAATATTGACAACCATATCAGCACCGGCCGAGGCCAGTACGTTCTCAGCGCTGGGGTGGAAGTTCATAATTCCAACCTTCTTGGAGTGCCCTTGCAGATGCACAATGTTGTCAGAGCAGTTCTCCTTCAGACCTTCTTCAGGAATATCCCACCCCATAATAGTACCGTCCTCACTAGCAGTAAAAAGCTTAGAGCTATCAAACGGGTTGAACGCTACATCAATAACGTGCCCCTCCTGTCCGAGGAGAACAGGCGGAGTGGAAGAAATTTTGCCGTAGTCCGAGTGACGGAAAACGGCAGTGGTACCGAGCTGCGACCATGGAATCGCAATAAAGCGATCATTGCATGCCATCAAGTTACTGCAATCCCACAGCGCACCCGTCGGGTTCATATTGAGGAACTGCTTGTCCTGGTGAGCAGGCACCGGCTGAACGTGGCGAAAACGTGAAAAGGCCATTGCAGAATTGGATTTTCTTCTTCTTTTCGATTTTCTTCTTTTTCTTTTTTTTTTTTAACTTTCTTCCGTTTAACTTGAACAGAGAAAGCAAAACCGATTTATGCAGCGATATTGGAGAAATATTGCACTTGACGAAAAAGACGAGTGGAACGAAGTAATGAACGGTAATGTAAAGAGCTGTTGGGGAAAATGCGTAAATGGAATCACATGGACTGTTTTTTTTTTTTTTTTTTTTTTTTTTTTTTTTTTTTTTTTGTGCAGCTGATGGTCGTGGGTGCGCAATTAGAAGAAAACAAAAACGAAGAAATGTACGGGGCGCCACTGACGCTAATATTGTCACTAACAGGCACTGTTACCGCACCACGTAAAGGGAAAGAGCCCCTCCAAGTTGGGCGAGAAACGATACTTTGAGGCAAAATAGATAAATAACAATGAGAGATGATGTAGTGTGGCCATACGTTTAGGAGGGTGGCCGTTTCAACAACAGCAAGACAAAACACACCGTTTATGTTCGTCCGTTCGTGTGTGTGTGAAGAGGAAGAGGAAGAGAAATAAAGAGAACAAATACTGATAAGAATATATATAAAGATGATGACAATTGACTAGGGTGGTGCTTACCCCCCTCAGTTTGAATATGGCTTGTTCCTTTCACGAACATAGCTGGACTCCTCCAGTATTTTACTCGCATGTTCCTTTCGTTCATTGATCTCACTTCGGTAGGAACGCCAAACGTCCTGCTTGAGCAATTCATTGACGTCTTCAGTTGGAAGGCGCACCAGAGCCTTAACAATGTTCATGTGACTCATAAGAAAAACAGCTGTAGCGGCTCCAAAGCCGAGGAGGACGCGCTCGTACACCAAATGACTCTCATACTTCCAGAAGAGGCGCCACTGCCGCCGTTGCAATTTGAGGTACGTTACTCGAAACTCATTGTTACGCATTTCCCACAAAATGTGATACCACCGCACTCTTTCAGGAATGTCGTAGGGCGTTTTAGCCTTCGGCTTGTCCACGCGTGGGCAGACTGGCATGCTGCTGTGCCCGTTCTTGCTCTGTTGGCTGGGCATACCAGCGAAGCAACAACAACAACCAAAGGAAAGAAAAAGGAAAAAATGTGAATTATAGTTGACACTTTTACAGGAACTAAACGAGAGCGCTGGCACAGAAAACTGCAAGTGAAAGATAAGAATTGGGGGATGAACGGCTGCGGTGCAACATGGAGATCCGCGCCAGGCGATATCAAATTGTGAGGCAAATAGAGCAACTGCCTATCACCACACGTAGCCCAGGTTGCACAACAACCCAATGCAGCCAATATTGACAATCACAGCGCACTGTGCACGTATCGCAACAAGGCACGCTGTAAGACCGCTGGTGGGCCCAAACCACAAACCGCCAGTGAGACGAGCGGGACCCCAACGTTTCGCTTACAGCACTGTGACAACCTCGACGCCCGAGGAACTGGAGACACTCTGTTCATGTGAGTCTAATGCCTCCTCCACCACGCATTCCACTTCCTTACTCGCTCCAGCAAGACTTGCAAAAGCAAAGCACGGAGTGCAAGGGCGTGTAATGTTGCTATGAAGATCGCTGGAAGCGTTACTCTCTTCGTCGGATAAGGAACCATCACTTGGAATGTGGCCAGCGACGCCGCAGACACTACTGCGCCCCATCCCACGCGGTACCTGAAGCGGAACAGCGTGTTGTGCGTCGCGTAGGCCGTCACAACCCCTGTACCCATACTGCAATGGACACGAAGACTCCAAACAAACCACAGCTTCACTCTTGTACAGAGTGGAGAGCATCATCGAGGCAATGAGACCATCCGAATCAAAGTATCCGCGCGGATCTCTACGATTAAGCGTGTACGGCGCCACCGCGACTGTACGTCCCCAGTCTGATTCAGCCCACACCTGAGGCGTATCATCAAGAATTACAACACTGCGTGCCCGTTGTAATTTGGGAACAAGTCTAGTTGAAGAGGCACATCGGTCCCATGCCTGCAAAACTGTATGGGAAGACTTTTTGGAGTTAACCAGCCTTTGGCGCAGCATGTGCGTCTCTTCATGGGCCCAATCCTCTCCAGCTTCATTACTGTCATGTGTGGGATCACGACAGGACTCGGAACACAGTAAGGCTTCTGCAGTGTAAAGGAATCCCTCCTTGTTGAAGAGCTCTCCCCGCGGATCAAACACCTGCTCCAGAATTGCCTTGGTACGGCGAAGCGACGATTTCGACACCAAAAACAATGGAATGCCCCATTCGACGGCGAAGCGATGGAGAAGACGTCTAATACCTCGTCTTACATAAATGGTTTCCGACCGCATCCCCTGGAGCGGATCGTCAGAGACAAAGTAGAGCACCTCCTTCCACGTCTCACAGAATTCCTCCAGGGCCAACGGAGACGCCTGTTGGTCGGCGAGCTGCGTGGGTTTAGGCTGCTGGCATTCCACCTGGCACCGACCGGATTGCGAAGTTTGGTGCTGCTGTGACATGAACGAAGGAACGAGCAAGTCATGCGCTACAATGGCATTGTCCACCAAAGTACGATCCAAGTCCACCATGATAACTTTTTCCTCACGCAAGTGTCGAAGAAGTCTTGAAACATATAGACTGAAAAAAAGAACAACAAAGCGCGTTTCTTGGACAATCTGATTGTCCGACTGGACACACTGCTGTCCATCAGGTGACGGCACCAGCGAGATGGCAGCAACAGGTTTTGCCAACTCTCGATCTACGAGGAGTGCATCGAGTCGTTTGGAGTGGGCAAGGCGGAACTCAATCTTAAGCCGCTCAACCTTCCTTTGGTTCTGCTCCCATTGGGAAAGTGATCGGCCTCCTTTCATTGAGGACCTTGGTAGATTGAACGCAAAAGGACCCCCCTCTGGCAAGCCAGCCAAAGAAAATTCACCGTTGCTCAAGCCGTCTTCATCAGACACCACTTCACCTTGTGCCCATTGAACTAGTGCCTCTACAGCAACATCTTCGTAGCAGTCGACAGCAAAAATATCAAATCCCTCGGAAGAGAAAGTGCCACCATGATCACCGCCCACATAAGGCATACGCATACGGCTACTGCTGCAAACACGTCGCCTCCGTCTGCGCGGCACATGATCGTGCCAGTAACGGTGTGACCGACTTTCGCGAACGGAACAAACAACCACCTCAGTAGAAGCAGCGAGGGCATTAAAGAGGAGCTGCTGGCCACGCGCGCTGCTGCACACTGGACTGTTACATGGAGCAAACTTGATGTTACCAACTTGAGTAATCAGCAGCTTGAGCGGTAAATCGTCATTTGCCATTGTTCGCTGCCCATGATTCGGCTTAGGAATGGGACCGCCACCACCTCCAGCGCCTAAGCAACAAGCGCTTGGCGCCGTAGAACTTTCGGCAGCACTTGCCACGGGCTCCACAATAGGGTCACTTCCCACTGCGTTCGCTACCTCCGGATCATAATAGCGACGGAGCGGTGCCCCGCGCGCGTGCCAAAATTCCAGGCGACTTAGCAATTCATCTGCAAAAGTAAAGTGGCCTTCCATAATAGAACCTGCAGCGAAATCAGCCGGAGTTGATCCCCCCTGCCCAGCTAGCGACTCCTCAATGCATAGTACGCCGTGTGCAGCACTCGGCGGGACGAAAACAGCCTGATCCAAGGGAAGATCTACACTCCCAACAGCATGTCCAATGCGTATCACTGAATGCTCCACGCTATCCTGAGGGCTTTCGGGACTCTTTCCAGTACCTGCAGAAAAAGCAATCAAGTGCCCAGACGAGGACGTTGGTCCTCGGAAAAAGGGCGCCGTTACACTACAACGATTGGAGTGCACAACAATCCACTGCCGTCGCCTTTTCCGCCTCTGCTGCGGCTCGCTCTCGTCGTCACCGTCGTCAACTTCCACATTTACCACAAATCTGCTTTCGGAATCTACCGCCCTGTCCGCCCGTCCTTCAAAGACCCCAAATGCCTGCTCAACGGCGGGATCACTCGTATCCCACGCACAGCTGGTATTGTGCCTCAATACGCCACTTACGCGTGCAGACTCCTCACACCGTTCGGAAAGCAAATATTTTCCAACATTTAGTGCTCTAAGACGATTGACACAGGCAGGCAAAATTAGCGTCGGAAGCGAATGCGTATCATCAAACCCGTGACGGCTGGCCACAGCGACATCACAGACGAGTGCAGAAGAGAGCGGCGATTCGCGTGGGGCCATATTGGATGAAAGTTGTTTCACCGGACATGCCACGTCTCCCGTTGGAGCACCTCTGTCCTCCTCACACTCATTTGCCTGCAATGGGGGCAGAGTCGTAGAGGATGATAGCACTTCCGTAAGCAACGACGGTTTCAACAATCTAGATGAGTAAAAGTTGCAACGCTCATTGTAACGCACAAAAAAAAACTTGCGATTACCAAAACACAAATCAGAATGCTCACATGAACCAATGGCGCGGCTCGCCACAATTACAAAAAATAGGCCTTCCTCTTTCTCTTCATTTTCTGTACTACCGCTGCATTCGGGCACAACAGAAGGTGAAGCAGCAGCATCCCTCAGAGATAAATCCCCCAACTCGTCATCAACATTCTTGATATGTCGTACATACATTAGACAACGAGAAATAAGACGAAGAGCACAAGCTGTAGGATTAAGAGCAACTGCGGCTCGAAGGAAGAGCTGAAGACTTACTGACGAACATGTGGAGTCATCGTCTTCATACGCACTATCAAACCCCAAAGTGTCCTCGACCGAATCAGTACAGTCACCCACTTCTAAATAGTCTTCGGCATTACAAGTGAAGGAGGAATGGGACGAGTACTGCTCATCTTGTTCGGGAAAAGACTCACCACTGCAACGTGGTCGCTTCTGGCGGTGCGCACTAGATGACTTAGGGCACGCATTTGCACTCCCTGAGAAGTCATTGCCACTACAACTGATGCCAGCTGTACGATCCCCTCCATCACTGTCTGCTATCTCAGCAATGCGGGATCCCTGCGGACGACTCACATTAAATCGCCTCCGCCGCTGGCACAATAAGCCACGCATTACTAAATCTTCATTTTCTTCATCAACGGTTACACGTAAAAACTGCTGCACCAGCGCAATCACTACAAGGCGGCGGACGCACTCCACATGGCGTGCTGCCCTTTCCACTTTGACACAATGGGAACGAATTTCTTCCAAAAATTTGTTGCCACGGTGGGCTGTCCCATGAAGTCGATGGCCGCCGCCGATATGATAACGCACTTCACCTCGCCGACTTGCGGCGTGCGCCGCGATGGCAACACTGTGCCACGCAGCGAGAAGGCGATGTGACGTGTTGAGCATTGTGCGCACATAGTCATCGAGAAGTGTTGCGGCGCTGCTAACTTCTGCCAATATATAAGAAATTGCTTGTAATCTGCGTGAAGCGATTTTCACATTGACACCAAATGCCGGGAGTAGGAACTTTTGCGGATCTGGAGAATCGGGTGGCGGAGCGCTAGTCAACATCGACTCCCACAACAGCCAGACACAACCCACGCTTCTTTTTCTGTAATTGCAGAAAAAAGACTTTGCTGAAAGGTGAGGCTACAATTGAGTCGTCGTGGCGGGTGCCTGGGCTCTCTCCCCAGCCTACCGCCCAATATTGGGGCCACTGTGGTGACCCAATGCGTCAAGCTAACAAACCTCCAAGCGGAGTGCGAGGACATAAGAAAAAAAAAAGAAGGAAAGGTGGGAAAAAACTGAGGGAAGCGCTAGTAGATTTCCACTGCATGTCACACACGAAAATCAGCGCAATTGTCTCATGTGTGAGCTCGGCAGCACGGCAGCACGCATGTTTCAGGTTGTGGTAATGAACGAAGGGCGCGCGCAAATGCATGTAAGAAGAAAGCAGTTAAACTTCGATATAAGGAACTCAGTCTGTTCACTGGATGTCGCACTGTTTGCGGTTTAAAAGGCAAAAAGAAGATTGTACACGCCCAAGGGGAGGCGGTAAGGGACTTCCCCCCTAGCCAGTGAGTTGCCTGAGCAATCCAACCGCAACTCAGATCACTTTGTCTTCACGCGACAAAAAAAACACTGCAAGTGATGCTCGTTAATCATTGGCTTGAACAATACGTTGTAAGCGCTGCACCTCTTCCCGCCGTCGTTTTACCTCCGCCTTGTCTGCTGCCACATGCAACTTCCCAATAATTTCCCTCTTTGCGCGCATCAGCAGGAAGGCGGGTAGCTCTTTTGTCGCATCATACCCCATTACGCGCAGCACTTCATTTGCATTTTCCGCCATAGTGCGTTCTGAGCCAACAGGTGGAGGTAAAAGCCAACGAGCAACAATGAGCTGGTACAGTGTCAGACCAAATGTCACGCCAATGGCCACGTTGGCAAGGGCACCCAAGCGCTCAAGGTAGCGGTCGGCCGCCCTGCGTTTGCGGTAGTACCGAAAGTGGGCGCGGAACGCGGGGTCTAAAATATTCCAAAAGACAAACGTGGCCCACTTAAAGCGAGCAGGTGACTGGCCAACCATTATTCTGTGTCTCTCGCGCAATCCTTCCTTATCCTCACGCCTTTGACCCACACTGCCTCCTACAACTCTTCAACACTCTGGTAGAGGGCCGCGACGATGTGGGATGGAACTCTACAATGCAACTAGGGGAAACACACTCGGAATGCGTGCACAGAAATGCCCAAATGGATACAGTCAGCTCGTACAAAAGCAGTCGTACTGAGAAATGGGGAGGTGCCGGTCGTCATAGTGACGGCAAGAGTGACCAATAGAAGAAATGAAGCAACACATCGCCACTACTCCTGCGTGTCCGTGCATCGGTATGGCAGCAGAAGTCCAAGACCCAATTACACCAACCTGTGAAGAGTGACAACCCACATACTTGTCAAACGAACAAAAAGGTCAGAGATGAACGATCAACATGAGGGGAGGTGAGACGGTGTGTAAAGTTAATCTATTCCCTGGTGGGGTGCCCACACACTTTCAGAGCATGCTGTCCCTCTACAGCGGCTCAAATACCAAGCAGGTGACACTGTTAGCCAGCCAGAAATCTATAGTCCTTCCATTCAACCTCCCTGTCCTGTCTCTGAGCCACAGCGTCGCTTATTCCGTCGCTGCACACGATCTGTTAGCTCTCTCTCTCTCTCTCCTTCTCTTTTTTTCTTTCCTTCCCTTTTTTCTTTCCATATATATATATATATATATATATATATCATCTTTTCTTTCTCTTTTTCTTTTTTCATTATCTCCCATCAGTCGCTACGCCTCTTTTATTTTGGCCTTGCCCCTTCAAACTTACCTCAAATTCATCTGGTAGTGAAGCACAGCCTCTAACAGAAGTCTCAAAACAGCAATGGCGATAAATACATGCCAAAAAATAAATGAAAAGTGAACAGATAAAAGATAACGAGAATACCCAAAGAGATACGCGCACACTATTTGGTGAAAAGAAATGCTTCTGAAAAGCAAAGGAATTGAACGATATATATGAGAGGAAGAGAGAACGCCATGTGAACCTCGAGATGGGATGAGGAAAAAGTTGGGGAAGTGGGGAAATGTGGGAAGTAAGGAAATGGCCCTCCAACCCACATGCAGCCATTTCCATCACATGAGTGAACGTTCATCACCTGTGACTAATGGCAGTCAAATCAAGAGGGTCACGTGTAGTAACAGATATATGGTACACCTCTGAATTCCAGTGCGGCACCGCAAATGATAAAGGGGCAGCAGGGGATGAAGTACGAGTGAATGAAGAGACAAAACTGAAACCACATCGTCATGTAGAATGAAGGGCGGATGTAAAAAAAAAAAAAAAAAATGTTCTCTAGCACGGAGACATAAAAACTAATCTACTCACAGCGGGATGCCGGTGGTTTCATTTGTGGAGGAAAGACACGGGCATAAGAATCGATGTTACCACACCACAGATGGAAAAACGCCTTTTCAGTAGGGTACGCACGAACACACACACACACACGTGCACAAGCATATATACATACAGCGCACCATCCGCCCATCTCTTCAACATACTCATTTCCGTGCACTCTCCATTGAAGTTGCCGAAGATTAGGAGAACGTTTGAGTGACGCCCGTATTCATTTGTTCGTCTAGTCGTTGCAATGTGGCCTTCACCGCCCGCTCACTTTTTTGCCGCGGCCCTGCCCCGTGGCCTCCCCTTCGCCGCTTTCGCATTCCGCTTGGCAGCAGGCTTTTCCTCCTCCTCGCTGTCTTCGTCAGTCTTTGCTGGTTTCCCTCTCCTCCGCTTGGCAACTTCTTTGTCCTTCTTTGCATCATCCTCATCGGCATCTTCACTGGTATCAGTAGATGAGGATGAAGTGGTAGCAGCACGTCGGCCCGCACCCCTGCCCCTTGTCTTTTTGCCCTCTGCCCCCTTCGTCTTGGCTAAAGGCACGACGCTCTGGCGCAGGTAATCCAGAAGCAACTGTACGCCAAAACCAGGCGCCCCAGCAGGCTGGAAACCCTTCGGTTTGTCACTGCCAACGCCCGCACCTGCAATATCAAGATGTGCCCACCTTACCCCGTCCTCTATGAAGTTACTTAGAAAGGCAGCAGCGGTGCATGAGCCCGCCTGCCTCCCTGTGGAAACATTCAGTAAATCTGCTAGTTGACCCTTGATAGCCTTCCGGTGTTCCTCACCAATAGGCATGGGCCACAACTCATCTCCGCTACTGCGGCCGCCAGCCATAAGCTGCTGTGTCAGGAGCAAGTCGTTACCAAACAAACCTGCCCGCCGACTCCCGAGCCCAACAACAATCGCACCAGTAAGTGTCGCAACATCAATAATGGTGCTGACGTCCTTCTCCACTTCGGCATCCTTTTGCAGGAAACTCAGCGTGTCAGCAAGCACAAGCCGCCCCTCCGCATCGGTATTGAGTACCTCGACAGTGAGACCCTTGTGGCTGCTTATGATGCTAGACGGGCAATAGCTGTCCGGTCCAATAGCATTTTCCGCGAGACCAACAGCCGCAACAAGGTTGATGGGAAGTTCAAGCTGAGCAGCAGCCTTCATTGTCGCCATCACTGTTGCAGCCCCCATCATATCCATATGCATTGTCTCCATGGATCCGTACGGCTTGACATTGAGCCCACCACAGTCGAATGTGACACCTTTACCCACAAGTGCCGTGGCATGGTTGCTTTTGCTGTCGCCAACGTACTCAAAAACAACCAGATACGGGACGTGTTTTGAGCCCTTCCCAACGTTGTAAATAAGATTGAGACCAGATCGCTGCAGCTGCTCACCGCGCAAAGTATGCTTCACCTTCACACCCAAACGAGGGAGATGCTGCTGTATCCACTCACAGTACGCTTGTGGGGTGCCTTCATCTTCCCGAAGGTTGCCAAGCGTGCGCGCATCGTTAATGCAATGACCAATAATGTTGCCGCACGATATAGCTGTGGAGTCGCTCGAGTCAATATAAAGTTTACTCAACTTACTCGACTCGTCGTCCCCGTCGCCCCCTGTAGTGCCTTTCTTCTTGTCCTTTGTTGTTCGTAGACGGTCGTAACGATATGCTCCAGTAACAGCAAATGCTGCGGTCTTTTCCACTACCTCATTCGCCGAGAGTGCCGTGGGCGGCTGAAAAATGTCGCCCATTGTCTGGAGTGTCGTGGGTAGTGAGCGCAGTACTAGCTCAGAGGCACCCAATTTTTGGGCCTCACGCACCGCAGCAGTCACCGCAAGTCGATAGTCGCGCACATTAGGGTCCTTTCCAGTGCCAGCAACGAGGCGTCGTCGCTCGGAGTCCAATGACACGCTGCCTGCCACATTTTTAAATCCAAACGGTAGCTCTGGGGTGTCGTCTTTGCCTCTGGCATAACCACTCGCATCGTCTTCCAGTGGGAGAGAGGCCTTGTCATTGCTGCAAAAATCTACAGTGAGCTGATTCGGATTGTACACATCTACCGTGCGCTTATCACTGGCGTTCGAAGTGCGCTTCACAGTCGTTCCCGGAGTAGAAAGTGGAAGTACATCCAAAGACACTGGAAAGGCAGCTCTTGCGAGCACCTTTTTCAGCATAGTTAAACAATGCCAAACCGATAAAACTACTTATCCAAGCGCTTCTTTGCACTATTCACCGCTCCTTTGTGCGAAGAAGTATTTACGAGTCACAACGCCTCTACCTTTGCCTTCTCCAGACAGACAGTCTGCCCTAGAAATGTATGTGGCAGCCACTTCTGCACGTGAACACAAATGGGCTCCCTTCTGATTTGCAAGAAAACAACACTTTTTTCCTTTCTTTCACGGATCTATTATTATTGTTATTATTATCTTTGTTGCTGTTGTTCACTTGCCGTTGTTGTTGTTGTGCCCTTTATGTGATTCTTTACCTCAATAGATCCCAACCTTATTCCTCGAATACGGACCTCCAAACGAGTGATCTATGACTCTATTATTGCCACACACACACACACTCACACTTAACCCTCAGCGTCCATTCACGCAGCAAAAGGGAGAAACGGTGAAAAGGGCAAAAGGAAAAGGAAGATCGCCAGAAAAAAAAGAAAAAGAGAGAGAGAGAGAGAGAGAAGCCGTGTGCCAGGAGCAAAGCACGCCTACACGAAAAGCATTGCTAGAGGCAAATGAGCACATATTGGCATTTGACGAAGTCAAGGGACAAAAAAAAAAACAGTAAACAAAAATAAAAAATGCGAGGTCTAAATATTATGCTGTTTTGCTGCTATTTCCTCGCACTCCACGGATAAGAATTACCATAAAAGTTTATATATATTTGTGTGTGTGTGCGTTTAGGCGCTCTCTTAATTCGTACTGTTTTCAAGCAAGAACTTTTTGGTATCCCCCTTTTGTCCAAATAATGCTATTTGTCGTACAGGTGTAGCGTACCTTTAACTTCATCTCGGTCACCGGTATATAAAATATCATGTAGCAAGTAATCGAGTGTTAGAAGTGGGCAGTAAGCACTTGTGTAAAATGTTGAGGGAAGTTTAGGGGAAGCGTAGAACCGTAACGCGGTCGGAACAAGAGTAAAAGCGAAAATGCATCGGCAAAGGTGGTGGTGGGGAAACAATGGAAGGAATAAAACACACATATATACATAGAAATTGAGTGAGCGAGCGAGTGAGTGAGAGAAAAAGAGGCGGGAGCGGGGTGGGTGGTAAACGCACGGCGCTCGAGGTGGAAACGGGCTTGGAAAGCCAAAATAAAGTAAGAGTGGGTGAAAAGAAAAAAAAGAAAAAAAGCAGAGACCGCTCAGAACTGCAAGGGGGGTGTGAGAAAATACGTAAAAGAAGAATGAAGAGCAACGAAAACACTGAGGAGGACCAAAGAGAGAGAGAAAGAGGGATGAAAACATCATTTTTATCGCAGATTGTATCTAGGACGTCCTAACGTTCTATGCAATGCAAGACAATGTGGCGGCCCCTCACCCCGTTTGCTGCACCTTGGATGGTGCCACTTGGGGGAGAGGGCACATGTCTGCAAAAACTTTTATGGAGTTTGTGGGGAGGGTGGCACGTGCATGCGTGTAGGTGCATGTGCGTGGGTTCTATGCAGGCGAGGCACCAGGCAGAGTGTACGTGTCTATTGTACATGCTGCCATGATTAAAAAGACGCTGAAGAATTTTTACCACAATTGCTTGATCAATTCTCTCGCGCGAGAAAGGAAAAGAAAAAACCTCGACCATTCCATGTTTCGTTGCCTCAAGATGCGCTCAACGAAACACTAATCATTCATAAAGCTAACAGTGCATTTTTTACGGCATAATAGAGAGAACAAAATCACAGGTACGTCAATACGGATGAAGTTTTTATTGAGTGGAAAACCCACGAAAGAAGCGCTCACTGAAACGGTATCCCGTAACACTGCCACCGGCCACGGGATCTACAATTGGAATGAACGTACGAGCGGTCAAGTACACCTGCTCCACCTCCAATTGGGTTACATAGATTGGCTGCCCGGGTCTGTAGATGCGAGTACTGCTGTTCACTTCAGACGCCGGCCCAGCCTCCTCCTCCAACCGAACAGGCCTGGGGAGGCCAACACTCGACATGTGGAGAGCAACCATTGCGGCATTAGGGGCCCTTGGCTCTGTGCAATCAAGTGTATAGCAAATGATTCCGCCAGCGGGTGGATCATCAAAAAACACCTCAGACTCCTTACAGCTTATACAAATAATTGGCGGGGACAAGCTGTTGTCGAGATCCGATTGACCAACCCCATCCCCCTTTTCCTCGCGCAGGCCGCGGTTCCATTTGGCACCGCGTCGACAGTCGTACACCGCAGCTGAGCTGCGTTTGTGCCGGCGCCCAGTGGGGCAGTCATTCATCGCCGGGGATGTTGCTCCTCCCTCTTCAGGTGAGAACGTCCAGGCATAGACAAAGGCGACATCGTCACTAAGTGGGATGGATTTACCGTCGTACAAAATCCCACGCTTCCGTGAGAACTTTGGCTTTTGACGTGCCTCAGCAACATACACAAGTTGGTACAATATGCACGTGTTAGGGGGACGTTTTGTCTCGTCAAAGTACAGCATCGCATCCACCGCACGCACCTGCACGACGGGCGCAGGCACAGCGGGGTCAAGAAACGTGTGTCCTGGCTTGTGGACGGTGAGATGGGCCTCTACCACATCGCTAGCCAGCTCCTTATCACGGCAGCAAATGGCCACGGCCCTCACAACAATCGACACGCCTGGGCTCTTGGGATTGTTGGCGTTGAACGGCGGAACCGAAAGAGTAAAGGGGGCCGTGTACAAAATTGACGGGTAGGTACCATCCACACTGTAGCGTATCTGGTCAGGAGGCGCACCGTCTTCGCTCGGGGAAATAACAATTGGTGTGAACGTTGTCACCTCGCCATCTTCAGGAACAATGCGCGGTGGGAAAAGCCGTCCCTGTCTCTCCGTGACACCAGCAGCACGATCAGCTAAGTCAAATCTCGGAGATTGAGGAGACGGATCAGGAAGGCGTTCTTGGCCCTGCAATTGTTCCACTTTCGCATCATTCATTGTGCTCTGATTATTTGCATGCACATCAAAGGTAAAGTTGTGCACAGCGCCAAGAATGCGGAGGTTGGGGTACACTGTGTGTGCTTTGATAGTGTACGTCCCCGGTCTGGTGAATTGCAGCGGACTCCGGTACAGCTGGAAGTGTTCCCCGTGGCTTTCATTCGAACTAAGCAATTGTGCCGCACTGTCTGTAGAGGTATCTCCACGAGAAGCCGTGATGCCCGCAACGTTATCACTGAGCATGTGGTGTGGTGTATGGGCCACGTCAATGAGAATATCGCACGGCTCATTGCTTGACGAATGTAGGGTCACAACAAGCGGTGAGTAATGAATACCTGGAGACGGAATGCAAGTCAGCTCATAAGCGTTCCGCTGCTTGAAGCCACGGTACATCGTCTCGTCCCCCTTGTCATCGCCCTCCCTGCGGCGGCACCATAAATATATGAGAAGGACAATGATAACAAGTAGAAATATCCCACATATGACAAAAATGCCAATAGCCACTTCAGGCCGAATCGATGGGTTCGTCATTTGCTGCGACTGCCACAATTTTTATCTGCAACAAATCCACACGCCGTCACCTTTAGCAGAACAAGCAGAGACAGCTGTTGTTGCAAGGCCGACAACAGAGAAGTGCCACAACTCTTTTTTTTTCCTCTTCTGATGAGAAAAATACGAGAAATTTTTCTCGCAACAACGAACAACCAAAAAGCGACGTAAAACGAAAAGTTGGGAAGCAAGAAACAATAATATTCGTTTATACGAATGTTATTGCCACTCTACGCCAAAGAAGGTCAGCTGCGTTTTCCTTGTTCTGCGTAGTGCGCAATTCGTCTCGCTGTTGCTTGTAATACTGCAGAAGACTTCTAGTAGTAGCAAAAGCAGTAGTGCTATTTCTTTTGGTGTTTTATTTATTTCTTTATTTATTTCCCTCTACCTCACTCGTACTTTTGTGCTTACACCTTCTCACGCCTGGTGTGATGTGTGTCTTTTTGTATTGATATCGCACTTCACTGTTCACAACTCTACAAGGCACAACCTATTAACGTGTAGGCGTCAAGGAAGGCAAAAGGGGGAAGAGGCAGTAAAAAAGCACAAAAAAAAAAAAGTAGCAAAACAGCTAATGACGTTTGGGCGACCAATAAAAGTGTGAAACTGTGGTGGAACAACGGAAGAGAGAGAAAGAAGGGGAGGAGACGAACGCGTGGCGAATGGGTACAAAACCGCGCAGGCGAAATGGGGTGACATTATTCGTAATCACAACTGCTATTGTGAGAGGAATCGATAACCAAAGATTGAAATGACAATGCCGACGGTCGCCTCGTTGATGATGGAAATAAGTCGTCAGGTCCACAAAGATAGACAAGCGTGCAATAAGTTTGATGTTGACTCCTTCCTGGCACGATGCCTCGCACGTTCAAAAGAAGTGTTTCGTCGCGACACTGTCCAACACGATCAGGCACACATGGATCATCACAAGGCGTCGGTTGTCCGGTACTGCCCCTGCGTGTCCCTTCACTGTGTTGGGGAATATGAGAGGAGTTGCAGGCGCTTGATGCTGCTGCTGCTGTTGTTGTTGTTGCTGTTGCTTGTTTGTTTTATGTTAAAAGAGAGGAGCACCGACACATTGTTGGTTGAAGGTCACTTCTCTGTTTGTGGCGAATTGAATTCCATAGCAAAAGTGCGACGAAGAACAAATGGTCGTGAGTGTGCAGAATGAAAGTGGATAATTCAACCCGATAGGACGGCAAATAGGACCAACATAAATGTGAGCAAGTGTTCTCAGTCCGTTCGCGAGGTATTGGAGAGCAGCAGTAATCGCCGCTTTCTCTCAGCAACATTCTGCTCTCGCCTCACAACGTTTTCAATCACCTCCCGTGCACGATGAGAGACACCCAACCTCGCAGCCACCCGCTCCACATTCTCACGTGCAGCAGGGATGTATTCTCCATTCTCCATACAGACATACATAGCATCGTAGAGCAAAATGTGGCTCAGGGCGGCGGGGAGAGGACTAGTGTTTTTAGTGGACTTGAACTCTGATGTCTGTAGCCCTCTTCCCCCTGGCCCACATCTATTGCTGCCACCGTCACCACCCCCACGGTCGCTCAATGAAGTGTGGTCTGAACATGTGGGCATGGCATTCACAAGACGCAGCAACCCTAGTTTAGATTGTTTCCCCTCCTCGGTTGTGGCAGTGACGAGATGTTCAACGAGACCACAAATGTACTCCCGCTGCCTTTTCTGTGTGTCTGTACACTTATTGTTGGAGGTACAGGAGAGTATTGTCGAAACGTAAGCATAGGGTGAGCTGCACGAACCAATATGAGGTGCGTACCTGCTACCATAAAGGAAATCTACCATAAATGTGTAGCCGATAGCAGCCGCACATAAGTCGCCGCGGTGTAACCGCGTCCGAAACATATAAACGGCTAGGAGTATTCAGATAAGAATGAAACTGGTCTTCTTCCACATGTGCGTTGTGTGTGCAGAAATTAGCAAGGAAGAAACAACGGCCAAATTTCAGTCGAACGGTCAACAAGCACGAAAACAGTGGTGGTGAGTTTCACCACTCACCACTGACACGTCTTAGTTTGAAAAACGTAATTTAACGATGGAGTGGGAAATGATGATGATGATGATGATGATGATGATGATAGTGGCAATTATGATAATAATAGTAATAGTAAGAGGAGAGAAGGAAGGAAAGAGAGTGTTATGCGGAAAGGTTACAAAGAATTCTCACAAGGGTCAAGTGCTTGAAAACACTGCCAGTTCAACGGGAGAACGAAGGGCATGTGGGGAAATGGAATCAAAGTAACGAGAAGAAAAATGTGAGGAAATTGGAAAATGTGAGGGCCTCGAGACATTTCCGTAGGTGCGTGTGCACGCTTACCTGAAATATACCTTCCCCCAGCCCATCCCCATCCATGCGACGTTTCCACAGACAAGTTCCTCTGCATTGTTCGCGCTTTAACGGCGGGGAGTCAGGAAATGATGAACTAATGGCTGCTGGTGCGCAGTCTTTAGTCACAACAATTCTATTTCCTAATTCTCCTCACTTCACTTTGACACAAGTTTCCTCTATTTATTTTATTTTCATTAAATTTGTATATATACGTATTGTTCCTCGTACTCGGCAATGCAACGCCAAAATGCAAAGAGAGCAACAAGAAAATGATAAAGGCAAGTGATAACAACAACAAAAAAAAAAAAAAAAAAAATGAGTAAAAGTAAAAGAAAGAGAGCAATTCGCACCAACGACTGTATCCTGCCACACAGCACAGCGTTGGGTATGCGTCAGTGCCTGGACTTGCATCCTATTAAACAGCGGCAAACTCCATCCAACGAGTCAAGCACAGAGAAAGGGGCGCTGGTGCGTTGCACACATGAGTGCAGGTAAGGGCCACATTGAGGGCGTCATTCCATTTCACTAGAGTGAACTTGAAAACCACAGCATCCTCATTAGCACTCCCACTGCAAAGCGGCCCCACACACCTCTCCGCCTCATCCATCCGTTTTAAATCTCAGTTCTCCCTTTTTTTCTTTTTTTTTTTTTCCTCTCACTCTGCCACACACAAACAGTCACGTTTTCCATTTCATTTCCCATCTTCCCATTCCACAAGACTTTGCACCCTCATTTACTTTTAAAGTCCACACACAATCCATCATGCCAATCCGCGCCCCTTTCTTTTGTCTCTATTGACCAGAACAAACTTAAACAGCGTAGGAACTTTTTCTTTATAATTCACTCTCGCATTTTGATGCCACTTCACTTCCTTGCTTTCCTTCTTCGCATGTGTCATTGTGACCCCACACTTCGTCAGACATTTGTCTCTTTTTCCTTTGTTGTTCGTGAGTGGGTGCGTGTTGGGGAGGGGAAGGAAATAAAGAAAGATAAGATAAGATAAGATAAAGAGTTTGTGGGGAAGGCAGAGCGGGAGGGCTACTTCCATCTCCGATCCGGTTCCCCCTCGCTTACTTTTTCCGGCATTGAAAATCCATCGCACCCAAATGTGCTTCTACCTCAACACCTATCGCGAACGAGGCGCGTACAATAAAGATACAACCACATTTACACACACACACATACACACACACACACAGACAGACAGACAGACAGAAACGCGCATACACGCATATTTTCGTTTGTTTTGCTTTGTTAAGAAAAAATGAAAAAGAAAAAACACAATAAAAATTATCTTAATGGCGAAGAAAAATGTGCACCAGAGCACTATGCGCCCCCATTGTTTTTTGGATAAAAACCGTAATGGGCCATCGCAATCGAAAGGGGGAGTACATTGGGAAAAAAAGAAAAAAATGAACATGCAGACAAATGAGCTACAGCGAAGAAAAAGTAGTAATAGAGAAAGATCAGTACCGACCACAAGAGCACTGAGCAAAGGATTCATCAACAGGAGGACACGAAAAAGCAGCGAGACAGCTGTGCCACAAGGGCTTACATTGGACAAGCAGACGATCAAATAGACGACCACGCACCACGTACTTCTGCAGTCGCCCCCGTGTCTCGCAAAAAAAAAAAGAAAAAAAAAAAGGGCATCACCACCAATAGACGACCAAGCGCTCGCTTTTGGACATTGGTTGTGTTGGGGAAGGTGGGGGTATTTTCACGAAAAAGTTCTTGACGAATGTAGGCCGGCACGAGGTACCATACAATTCCAAGTTCGCGGCGGCAATCGAGGAGAAGGAAGTGGGCGGGTAGGAGAGGCCATACGCTAATGCATAAGACCCCTTCCCCCATCGTACAAAAGTTATAGTTCTGCTGGTCAATTCTTCTTTTTAAAAAAAAAAAAAAAAAAATTCTTTACTTTTTTTCGTCGTAAACAAACAAACAACAAAAGAAGAAGAAAAAGAGTGTCACTGTACCTCCTCAAAGCTCAGCATCTTATCCGCCTTCCCTTTCCTCTCTTCCTCACACGTGCCCCACTACTGCTTTTAAATTTTTGTTTTTTTGTTTTTTATTTTTATTTTTATTTTATTTTCCATCAAATCGCTTTGTGTTGTTGTTTGGCAATGCTAGTTCCTAAGAAACACAGAGAGAAAGAAATAAAGAAAAGAAAATTAGGAGGCCACCCACACTTTGGCACACGTGTTTTATGGCCTGACCCAGCGATGCTCACCAGCGCCAAGCAATGGAGTTACATCGTTTGGGTTGATGTCACATAGTGGCCCTGCCCACATGTGCTTCCTACCGCCACATACGGCTTTTTGAAGGAGTCGGCGAGTGCAAATCAGTCCCGGTCGCGGGGCGTGTGCGAGTTGCCGCAGGTCGGAGAGAACTCGTAGAAACTTGATCGGCTTTTCGCGACTCCACACAGCGAGCGTCATTGCCTTGCTCAACATAGGCGAAGTTCTGCATGAGCTTGGTGTTGTCCCTGGGTGGTCCAGCAGTCTTGCCGAAGCGGGACGTTCGAGGCGTCGCGTAATCACCATTTTGTGTCACACCATAGCGTGTGGACACGCTGGCATACGTTCCCTTTGTCACCGTGCCCACATCAGAGGCCCGTGTCATCCGCAACGTTCGCGTTGGAGGGTTACCAAACGGTTCTCTTGTGTCCTTCGGACCATCTCTCATAACGGAAGGATAAATGTCAGCCAGGCGCATCGTTCTGGATGAAGGATTAGCCGACACACGTCTTAGTTTCGCGACTAAGCTCTCCAGGAATGTGCAAATGATTTCAATAAAGTCCCTGATTGTCTCGTCGGCCGCGACTTCTATGGAAATCATGAGGTTCTCGTATAACTCCTTGAAGTGCCGCACCTTGGCCTCCATTACTGTCTTTGCGTTACTGCAGTCCATCTCCTGTTGCGGCAGCCTTTTACTGGCAGAAACCTCCTTGTTGCTTCGTGCATACTTCAGCAGCTTGTTCTCAACAATGGAAGATTTATGCTTATAGTCCTGCACAGCGGAACATGCAGCCTTCGCTGCGGCTTCTGTTACTCTAGCCGATTCATGCAGCGGTGTAATCTTGGGAATAAGGCAACGACAAAAGTCCGACCTGAGATCAGAAAGTGTGTTGCTGTCCTTCATCTCGCGCATGTCGCACGAAAAAATGCAAGCAACTTCAAACGGTGCCAAACCGTCACCAGAGAGGGCAAGTCTGGACGTTGCAGTGGCGCCAAGTGCGGAAGAAGGTGTGCCATCCTCCCACGCACGGTGAACGCGAGTAGAGGCCGTGATATTCGCATAGGAGGAAGCAACAAACTCTAACGCGCTAGCCATGTCACTTGATGACATGATCATCTTCTTAAAAGAACCCTCCAGAACTTGCAATCGCTTTCGTATTTCCTTAACATTTTTCAAACGTTGTTCTAAGTCTCCACAAGAACTCTTCTTGATCCTTTTCAACATTACAGCCGAAAACTACCTTACCGTGCAAAAGTTTAATTATTATTGTTTTATTTTATTTTTTTGCTGTTGTTGTTTTCTTGCTCGGGGCACAAAAATCCTCCCAGTATATGCCTGTGTGTTAGGGTGAGTGGGAAACGTGCCGACGGTATATGCAGTTAAGAGAAGGAGCGACCAAAAGAAAAAAAAGGGTTGTGGGTGAGGAAGTGAAAGAGAGAAAGAAGAAATTGCATAAGCGATTAAATCGTTGTGTGTGTGCGTGTGCAGCGGGAAACCAGCAGTGTAATTGTAACGCTCGTGCGGCGCAAAATGAGCGCTGGTGCCCCTCCGGGGTGTGGAACGAGACATGAGGCTAAGAGACACAAATATGTTGATTGACGAAAATTGGAAAGGGAAGCAGCCACATGTGATAGTGGCACGCAGTTCAGACGTGGGAACAGTCGAGTCACCTTAGGCAATAAAACCATGCCGTGCCACGAGCCACTCAAGTCAAAGACACAGAAAAAAAGAAAAAAAAACAGACACGCACATGCCACCCCGACACGCCCCACAGCGAAAGCAAACAAAAGAGACCAGCAGGGAGGCGCGGGAGGGTTGTGCGGAAGCACGACAAGGACCTTTTAGGCGTTCATTTAAAGGAAATAAAAAAACTTCTTCGGCTTTAGCGGCATCTCACAGGGAGGCGGTACTGTTTCACATCTGTCTGCATTCAGAACGCCATCGCAAGCCCTCTCCCACTCTTTCCCACAAAACGCAAGCGGGGCGTGCGGCGCACACACACCACTGCGATTTCGTCAACCCTGACATATCACTGACCACACAGTGCTATCCGCATCTCAGTTTTTATCTCTCTCTCTCTTCTCTCTCTCTCTCTGGGGGCGGTTAAAGTTGCCAACATTTTGTTCTTATCCCCATGCACTAAATATATTTATATATATTCTCCTCTTAAATCCTCCTTCCGTTTTTGTGTTCCGCTGCTTTCGCTGTAGGTTTTTCAGAATTTTTTTAATGCAAATTTTCAAATGTGTGTCTGTGCTTCAAATGATATGATATGTACGTATATTATGTTTGGTTGTTTTGCTTTGCTTATCTGCTTGCCAAAATTACTCCATTCCTACGTCAATGCCCACACTGAAACGTAATTCAGTTTTCATCAGCAGCTCCTCTCTTACCACTACATCCAAATCACAGGCGGCAATGCAGTTACAGCACACACCTCTATCTCTCTATGTCTCATACCCCTCACCTACGAACAAAAGAAAAAACGAACAAATCTGCCACCGGTTCAGCACATCGAACCGTTCCTCATTTTGAAAAAGAAACGGCCTGATATAAGCCATAGGGAAAGGGCGAGTACGTACAAACATACAGAAAAGAAAAGAAACATTAAAAGAAAGTAAGAAACGCTCCTTGCTTGCACGCTAACAACCACTGCCAATGCGGAGTTCTTTTTCATTTTTTCCCTCCTTTTTTGGTTTTATTAGTTTTTCCCCCCTGAAAGCAAAAAAGAAAAAAAAGGAAAAGGGAAAAAGAAAAAGAAAAAGAAAAAAAAAACCTCCCATGTTCCCTTTTCCTCTTTTAATGGTCCTTCCATTCGACACCCTGACGTTATTGGTCGCTGTTGTTGATGTTTGTTTGGCCACTTCCCTCCTCGTTATGCCTTCCTTTCAAATGACCGCCATACGACCCCCAAAGTCCGAGTGCCTTTACTGGCAGACAGAAAAAAAAAAAGTAACAATGCTGCGAATATCAATAAAAGTGTAAAAAATCGACAAGGGCCAAGGGGCGCGGCACGACAACAGAGCGCTCCGTCATCTGTTGGAAGGGGAGAAAAGGAAGTGTGGACCATGTGGCCATGCCCAACGTTGAAATAAGTACGGCACATGAGTGCACACAAGAGAATTGAAGAAGAAAATGACCAAAACAAAAACAAAAAGAGGCGGGCCGAAGGAAGAATAATCGCATAACCGTAGGAATAAAGAATGCGGGACATGAATGAACACTATAGTGCTCATTGGCAGGGATATAGCGAATTACAGATCTATAGCGACAAGCAGTGAAAAGATGCATCCATGCAGAGCGCCTACGTAAATAACTGTATGGAGGGAGATAGATAAGTAGATACAATTGTAACAATAGACGAAATGGTGGGGAGTGAGGCGAAGATAAAAGGAAGTTTACGGCATCATGGAAGGTTGTCTTCTGCTCCACACACATGCAAAGGGGGAAAAAAGAAAAGAAAAGAAAAACAATTTAATAAAAATGAAAATGACAGGGAGAAAGAGCGGCCCACTGTTAGAGTCGATGCTACATTCAAGAAGCTGGCCAATAAACATGCCTGGTGTAGGGCGCGGAATACCCGTCACCTAATGCGCACCCGCTGCTGGTTTATCATTGCACAACATCAGCTCCATAAGACCGTTTAAGTAGCGCTTCGAGTAGGTACTTAAAGCATTAACCGCACGTTGCACCGACTCAGCCCTGTGTTGTAGCAAATCCGAGTACATCTGATTGAGTTCCACCTCTTGCTTCTCCAATTCGTTGCGCATAAATTCACGCTCTTCGGCCTTCTTCACGTACTTGGGATTATCCTCCGAGTTGCGGCACTTCTTTACATCTTCCGCTGCTATCTTCTCTACCTTCGAACGTACGGAGTGATACTTCCTCACTAGCTCATCACGCTCTTCCTGGTGCCTCTTCACCACCTTGTTTGCAGCCCGAAGAGAATCCAGCAGGCCAATCATCTCCTTGGACAGATCATTCACATATGGTGCGATGTTGTAAGGGGATCCATCACCGCTTGTTGGAAGAGCCAGTGACGAAGCTTCCACCATGTCGTAGCCGCTGGAGTTGGCAGGGGCCACTTCCCTGATGTCACATGCAACTCCCGGCTCCGTCGCGATAGAGTTGCCCGAGAGGCGTCCTTTGGTTTGTGACTTCGTGGGTTGTGTGACAGTGCGGACCACAGTCGACTCCTGGTGGCGATCTATTCCGCAAGCGAAGCTCTCCACGCGTTCACGGACTTCTTGTGGAATGTCCCCAATAGAGAGGAGACGTAAGGCCGAGGAGATTTGCTGAATCGATGAGTCGACATTATGCATAGCGGAAATGTACCTGTCCATCGCCTCACCCAAAAGCCTCGTGCCATCCGAGATGTTCTTGAGAAGAATGGCATTGGGGTCAGTTGGATCAACTCTCTTCTTTTTCAACATTTCGCTCACTGCCCCCTGTACTGCTGTCGGCAATATATTAGAAAAAATTTGTAGACCCCTTTAAAGCAACTTACTGAAATTCAATTAGAGCAAAACGACGATGGGAGGCAAGTAAGATCTTAAAGTTGATGGAACCAAGAGCGTAAATGGCGAGAGAGCAAAACGGCGCATAATGAATCGGTGAGGAGCGGAATAGAAAGAAATGACCAAAGACAAAAGGCCCAACAATCAATCAAGACGGTGGAGGGTGAGGCGATAAAAATGGAATGTGAGGGTGCACGGAAGAGCAATAGCCGTGTAGAACCGTTGCCGTGTTCGTGTTCAGCGTTCTCACCCTGTCAGCCTCTCCAGTGCACTTGCGTTGAAGCCCCGCGCATCCTCCAGGAAAAGCAAAAGAAGAAAAAAGCTCATTAATGAGAGACAAAAAGATAAAAGCAAAAAATTAGAATTCAACTAAAACCTGTTCGCCAACGCAATAAATGGTCAAAAAAAAAAAAAAAAAAGAAATGAAATGAAATGAAATGAAATGAAATGTATGTCATTCCTGCGTTTGATTCTGCGGTCCTATACGCATAGGGAAGCAAAAAAGCGAAAGAAAAAAAAAGGTAAAAAAAAAAAAAAGGAGATGAGAAGAGAACCTTAAATCCTTTTATTAAAAGTGTTTATTAGTAGTGGCAGTAGTAATATAAATAACATTTTCCCATCATCCTCACCAAATAAAAGTTCGTTCTCGAAGAAAAATTAGAAGGTGGGTTTTAAGTACAAAAAAAGAAAAAAGAAAAGAAAGAAAAACACCAAATTCCTACGGAAAAATAATGACCACAACGAAAGTGACTTCAACAGTACGTATTGTAATAAGATGATGATGATGATTGTTATTATTTTTCCTCTTCTTATTTTTCCCTTCCAGTGGGAGGAGGGGAGAGACGAGAGTGATAAAAAAGAAATAGTGATGGCAATAACAATAGCAATCACGGTGGGTCAATGGACAGGTGGATGGAGGGAAGGTAAAACGTGGAAAGACGCAAAAAGGAGTAGAAAGGGAAGTAATGAAGGTCGGGGCACGACGTCACTGTTGGCGTTTGCAAAAAGAAAGAAAGAAAGAAATATTATTTTATTATTATTGTTGGCCCCCGATTGGATTTTGTCACTGAACTGTTGTGAAACGGTGTCATGAAGCGATATGAAAAAGAGCAATGTTGGCCCCCCTTCCATCGCTTCAATCCACCACTGCCCCTACAGTTCCAACGAAGGTTTAATGAAAGATAAGGAAAAGGGGAGCTCAGAAGAGGGTTGTGAAGTGGTAAAAAGAAATTCGCTGAGGGTAAAGGCTTTATTACGAACTATGGTTTGAGTTTACAGCACAGTCAATGAGCTTAAGGAGAGCAATAAAGAAAAGCAAAGCAACAAAGGTGGCAAAGGAGGAGTGGTAAATAAACAAACAAAATCGGGGAAGTATGAAGGTAAATGAAAAATACAAAAGGAATCGGATACACGGCAGTTATGACATGAAAATGCCCAGTGTGGGCGAATTGGCGGACAAGGTAAAAGAAAGAAAAATGCGCCGTACATTGGGTGCGCATTTTCTAAATACAAGAACCCACAAAAAGAAGACAAAAGCGAGAAGTTGACAAGAATGGTGCCTTAATTTTCCGACCTTTTTTTTTTTTTTTTTTTTTTATCTGGTTGGTTGGTTGTTGTTGCTTTGGAAAAACGAAGCGAAAAGTAATTTATCTCCTTTTTTGCTGCGCGTGAACGCTTATTGTGGGGGAGGTTGTCATCGACATACAAAAGAAAAATCCGAGATGACCAGAACGGCGACATGGGTCCAAGCAAGTGAGTGGGTGAGTGAGAGAGAGAGAGAGAGAAGTGAGTGGCAAAAATAAACAAAAAAGGACTCTCGTGGAGATTCAACGCGCGTCAGTGTGCGCACGTGGAAGCAAAATTGACTGCCAAAATGTGGGCGGAATCGTCTAACACCAAAAGAAAAAAGCTCACCGCCTCAAGGCAGCAAAAAAATTACTCCCCTTTTCAAAGGGACAACACAAAATACGCAAAGAGGAGTGTACAAAAAAAAATGTACATCACTCCCTTTTCCGTTACTTTTGTCCTTCTATTATTATTTTCTCCTTTTAAAACCAACGAAAAAAAAAAAAAGGAAAATTGTCTTTCTCCCTCATTGTATTATTATTATTACTTTTTTCGTGTTTCTGTTTTTTTTCTTTTTTTCTTTTCTTTTTTTTTTTTTCTTTTATTATTATTTTTTCTTCAGTAAATCAGAAGGAACGGCAGTGAAAATGAAGGTGAAGATGGCTTCTTTCTCCCTTGTCTTAGGAATGAAGTAAAGGAGTTGTTGAAGCAAGTGGCAAAACGGTGGAAGAGAGTGGGGAGTGGGGAGGATGTCGGGGAAGTGAAGCCCTCCATTGTGCAAGTGGGTAACGGGGAGAAGTCCTTAGAACAGTTACCAAATTGGGAAGAGATAGTTTGGGGAAGGAAGTAGGAGAAAGGTGAAGTTCGAGTGACACAGAAGCGCACTGAAAGAGTGATAAAGAGATTAGAGAAATGAAAAATTTTAAGTGTAAGTAGTGGGAAAGGGAGCGCGAGGGCAGTGAGCGAACGCACACCCCGTTGTGGCGTAGTGCAAAAAGCTCGTCCCCACCCCAACTCGATTTCTTACAGCCATAGCCGACATCAAATTTATTGAAATACCTCATACCTTCTTCATCAATCTCTAATTCTTGCAGCCAAAAGGCAGCGACTGTCGACTAAAAGCACCACCATCATCAGATGAAAACACACACACATACATACACACACACACGCGCGCGAAAAATGAAAAGCGTTTAGGATGAAAAGGGTATGCAGCGTCATGCTTGACAATCAATTCGCTCCCGAGAAAGTTGATAGACAACAATAATAATGACAGATAAAAATACAGTTCAGAGGTTTTTTTTTTCTTAAAAAAAAAAAAAAAAAAAGGTAGCGTAACGTGTAGATGTAAAGAAACATTCCGGATGTGGCGAATGTTTGGTATAGTGTCACCGTGACGGATAGAGGTTTTGTGGGTGCTGCGTGCACGACAAAAAAGAAAAGGAGTTGAAAAATTTTAACAGAAATGAAGCTCAATAACGTCAGCAAGGTAAAGAAATGAGAGCAAGTGAAAATGGACGGGGGGTGATTCACCAGGTTCATTTGAAGGGGAAAAAAAAAAGAACGCGGAGAGGAGCGGGAGTTAGGGAAGACACTCGAGTAAAGTACGAAGCGCTTTGATGCCATGGCACTCAAATATCCATTTCTTCTTTTTTTTTTTTTTTTTTCTTTTTTTCGTTGCTGTTGCTGCTGCTGATGCTTTGCGTTCTTTTTGTCGGTTTATTCCTCCTTCCCTTCCCTTCCCTTCTCTCCGTCTCACTCTCTCTCTCTCTCTGTGTGTGTACCTGCGTGTTTGCGTGCCTTTAATTTTTCTCACCATCATCAGTACTAGTATTATCAGTATTAGTATTGCTGCGCCTGCTGCTTTATTTTTTGTTTTATTATTGTTATCATCATTAGTATTATTTCTTTTTCCTTCCCTTCGTCTCCTTCTCCCTCATTTTTTTTTCTCCTCTTGTTTATTTCCCCTTTCAGTTAAAGTGACGATACATACATATATCCACACACACACACACAGACGGACTCACTCACTCAGTAATAACAATAAAAGTAAACCAAACATGACGCAAGGGAAAAGGAAAAACAAGAAGACAAGAACGTTCTTAAGCTCATGCAATTCTCTACCACCCCAAGTCCCCACGGGCAGCAACAGTTATTTCTATGTCCCTTTTTTTGTTTTGTTTTGTTTTGTTTTGCTTTTGTCACTTACCATACACACCATAGGAGGGGGTGAAACAACTCTAACAAAACGATTATCATCGAACCACTCACAGCAATGCGAGCCAGGGCTCATTAATACCTGTCAGTATATCAACCCCAATATCTCCGCCTCCTCACTTAACTCACACAACTCCCTCAAGTGTTCGCGACTGATATGGAAGCGGTACAGGACAGCATTACCCCACTACTCACATTGTTATTCCACTGTGAAAAAAGGTTGGGAATAGAACGGAGGGGCGTAATATCTGAACATTAAAATAGTCTCCCGCTGAATGGGGAAGCGGACAAGTAAAGATGAAAGTGGGAGGGGATGGGGAAGCTTCGAAGAGTATCAAAAGTATAGGAAAGTTATTGGGAAAACGTTTCCCTCCCACACGAACAGATGACCGATATTAAAGACATGAGAACAGCAAAAAAAGAGAGAGAAAAAAAAAATTGTTTTTTTTTTAAAAAAAAAAAAGATGAAGAGAGCAGTAAAATAGAAAAGCAAGACGCGAAGAGTCATTAAAAACGAAGGACATCATAAAGGTGAAGTAAAGAGGGAAGACGTATGGAATGAGAAAACGTCAAGCAAACAAAAAACAACAAAAAGAGGTGGGGGGAAAAAAGAGTGGCAAAGGTATAAAACGTTGTAGTCGCAGCGGTGGTTTTAGCAGTGGTTAAAGGGGCTTTGAGGATGTCACGTAGGGAAACCTGAGGCGCCAAAGGTACCTCTACACGGGCAGCAGCACAAACGAAGGAAAAGGGGGAGGGGAATGGCGTATCTTGTTTCTTCTTCTTCTTCTTCTTCTTCTTCTTCTTCTAACTCTTCCTCTTTATTTTCATCATCATCTCCTATTGTTTCTCTCATTTACTTTCACTGTTATTTTCTTTCTTTCCTTCTTCCTCTTTCCTGATGATTTGCTTTTCCTTGTCTCATTTTATTGGATTCTTTTTGTTCTTGGTGTCGTCGCTGGGCATTACTATTATGACTATTATGAGTACGATTATTGTTATTATTTTTCTCCCTTCCGTGGTAAGCAAAAACTACTTTTTCCATTTTTTACAACAACAACAACAACAAAAAAAAAAAAAAATGGAAAAAGTTCTTTTCTCCTTGTTTTTTTCCTTAAAAAAAAAAAAGAAAAAAGAAGGTGAATTTTATGTGTTTCGTGGATAAGCAGTGCGGACGGGAAAAACACTATTGACCAACGCGTGTGGGGAAACGCCACAAACACACTGTCACAAGAAAAGTGATATCTCCTGGAGTGCATGCGGGTTAGTTTGTCGGATTTCACGACCAATCACATCAACTCCTCCTGATCTCTGTTTCATCACACTCACTCCACATCCATACTTCCAATCTCCACCTCACGCCCATGCACGCGCGCCCGGACGCACACACAACTGTTCACTACTCCTCTTCAGACTGTTTCATTTACTCATTTCATATTTCAGTGTCTACTTGTGCGTGCGTGTGTTTTGTTTCTGTTCCTTTTCCTCCACTCATCCTTTCATTATTTTGTTTTAAAAAAACTGTATTATTATCGTTCCCGTTCATTGACGTTTTACGGATCAACAAATGCAGGCACACAGACAAATACAAGAGAAATGAAGGGAATAATAATAATAATAGTGGTAATAAAGACTTTTAAAAAAGCGGTGGAAAAGTCCGTCAAAACGAAACGGGAACAACAATGTCAGTCCACACTAGAAAGCACCAAGGCGTGGGCGGTGGAAGTAAAAGTGGAACAGGATGAAGCAGCACGAAAAGGAAAAAATTGTTTTAGTAGAGAAACAAGAAACATTGGAGCGAAAGAAAAAGTTAAAGAGGTGGTAACTACTCGCTCTTACCAACATGCACATCGCGCCGATCAGTCCCCGTGTGGTGCCACAAATGTCTAGTAAAAACCAAAAGTTGTTAATAACAATAATAATAAATTCACTTACGCCAGTTACTGTTTATGTCTTGTCGCTGTTGCTGTTTGTGTTTTTCCTCCCCCTGACGTAAACCGTTCTGTTAGCTTTCGCGTCGATATGAAAGGCAAAAGGAAAAAAAAAAGGAGAAAAACCTCTTTAGCCCTTTTTTCTCCTTATCGGGCATTTCTTTTCTTTTTTCAAATTTTCATTTTGCTAACTTTTTTTTTTTCCTCTAAAAGACGAAAAATGAAAAAAAGTTCTGCTCCTTCCTTCTCTTTCTTTGTCAGACGCTCCCTTTTTAAAAAAAAAAAAATTATTTCGGTTTTCTGTTGCGCGTTTTTCCCTCCTTCTTACGTTCCTTCCTTCTCTTGTGGGAAACAGAAGCCTGAAATTATTATTATTTTATTTTTGTTCTTCTCCCCCACACTCGCCCCTTTTTAAAACTCCCGTTCATTTATTTTTATTTTTTATTTTTTTCCCTCATTTTCTTTCTTTCTTTCTTCCCTTCTTTTTTTCGACCGTTCCTCTGCGCTCATCAGTTGTTAAACGCAACGGCATCTGACCATAAGTCGTGAGGGAGAAGAAAAGTAGCTGACAATAATAACAATAATAATAATAATAATAAATGTCTGAATAAAATGGGCACCGAAATTTTTTCTCACAAAAGTACTAATCTCACATCCCCAATGGCAAATGCAACAGTGGCAACGAAACGAAGAAAAAAGTGAAAAAGATAGGGGCGAAGAAGAAGAAGAAGAATCTGCAAATGACACGGGTAAGGCGTACAATAACACTATAAATATATTTATATATATTATTCTCAAAAATAAAATAACCAACAGCAACAGCTAAGAAGAAAAAAAAAAAAAAGAAATGGGGAGGGGGGTAAAGGGAAGAAACTTTGGTAGAAGAATAGAAATTTTACACCAATGACCGCCAGAGGGTCACAAGACCATCGAGAAAATTAACAACACTGCTTTTTGCCTCGCCACTGTCATCCCCACATCCCCGAAGATACTTTTTTATTCCACAATCCTTCGTGTACTGTACTCCCTACAGCCCCGCTCCGTCCAATATATATATATATATTGAGGTAGTGGCGGCAAGAACGGCACATTGGGTTGCCCCACGCTCATGTGCAAACGGTTAACCACACACCCCCTGCGCCCCTCCACCACTTATCACACACCACACATAAAGCTGCGTACAAAGTTCACAGTTATCTGTCACTCCACTTGATCAAGTGAATGCGTTCCAATGCAATAAAGTGTAATACATAACGCAAACACCTGCATGCGTACCAACATCAGGAAAAGCAAACCTTTGGGTTAATGTCAGTTAAGGGGAAGTCGGTCCGTTCGAAATGATGGCGAGAAGGAAGAATAAACCCCGCCACCTCCAGACATGAGGAGTGGTACGGGACGAACAACCTCAGCTTCCTCCTTCAGTGGGTCTCGCTGTGCTTGTTGAATGAGCTTTGTTCTGAGGACCGCCCCCATGTTGCTGACGCACGTTCCGAAGTGTGGATGTCTGGGAGCGATGTTCATCACAAACATGCGAAGGCCGTTTTGCTGCATGAAAAAATCGACAAGTGTAAAATCACTAGGTGCTAGCAGTGTAAAAAGAACTGTGCGCCGGCCTTCCGCACCCACCCTCGGATCGGCTGTTGTGTGTAGTACATGCATAAATTCCACACGTTCTCGCTGCTCAATGGACTTTTGAGGCGGGTAGTATTGAATTAACACATCAATATCCATTATGTCTGCGGCAGTGAAGGCATCCCAAGCAATTAGAAGCGAAGGGGTTCCCCTATCCCTCGTACCATTGCCGCTACCTCCACCACCACCGGCTGCACTTGTGGACACGCCAACAAACCGCAGCAAGACGGCCTCCTGTTGTTCAACTGTATCTGTACGCAACATACAGCTTAAGCTTCCAGGACTCGCGTCACCGTCACTCCCATTGGAACCGAAAATATTCCACCTGGATATGAGCTGGTACATGGGCCGCACCTCCTTATGATGGGTGAGTAGGAGAACACGGTGATTTGGGTACTCTTGCAAAATACGGCGAAGCAATTCGATGTGATCATTGTCGTCGCGATACAGAAGATACACAGGCTGTATGGAGACTCCTGGAGCGGTATCCTTCCTGAGCTCTGAATCGAGGTTATAAATGTCGTCCGTCCTGATCTCCGCCTCCATCTGATAATAGCGCCTCTTTTTGCGATTTAATTTGTAGCGAACACCTGCACTCACAGAGACGAGGGGCTCAAGGTACATCAGAAATATGTTGGTAGAAGAGGTAGATACCGTCACTGGTATACCAGTTCGAGTCAAGGGAGGAGTAAATGCGGACCTCGTGATGCCATTTGACGCTGAATTCTGCTCAGCACGGGGGCACGACGCAAAGAAACCAATAATTGCCTCCAGCCGCTCCTGAGGGAAGCTACTTGAATTTTCAGAAGCAAACGTAGTGACTCGCCTGAGGTAGTCACTCTCCAGAGAACAAAAGTCTTCTAACGTCGTGATCAGAATTCGCTCACAACCTTCCAGGCCTGCTTGATCCGTGCTTGGAATACATACCTCTCTCCGCTCATTGTCCGCTCCTCCGACAGATTGGAAGCCCTCAGTCAACTGCAGATCAACTGCAATTTGGCACTGTGGCGCAAAGGCCATCGCACTTTTCTGAAGACGTAGGGCGGCTTCCTTATCGCTTGCTAGTACTAGGGCGTTACGGCGTGAAGGATTTTTCTCGGATAAAACGCAATGTGCAAGGAATATCATAATGAGGTCGTGCTGCTCGTTGGTAGGTGGCCCGGGGTAACCGCTATCCTGAGTGTAGCCCTTAGCAGCGCGGCCGTCGACAATGATATCTGCAAAGTCCGTAGTAGAGATCTCTAGCACACGGGCCTGGAAAGGTGTGGGTTTCATACGTTTTCCTCGAAGCGCCATGGCCAGCGTGCGATGTATGCCCAGAGACTCAAAAGTAGGCATCATCTCTGAGTTTTGTAGATATTTTTTTTACGTAAACGATTCTGGTGGTGGTGCAACTGAAATTGGGCTGCACTTCAGATAAAGGGGGAAAAAAAGAGGGTGAACAACTAAAGAAAACAAAGAAGGGAGGAGAAGAGGTGTGTATGAAAGAGTTAATTTGAGTGGAAACGGGGGAAAGTCCGAAGTACAGGAGGTGAGGCAGAGCATGAGGACAAAGGGAGGGAACACAGGACAGACTATTTTTAAGATTTGTGCTCTCTCGTTGAACTGACAAGGCGATGGAGAGCAGTTGAAGAATGTACATTAAACGGAAGGCAGAGAAGGGGATTGGAGCATCACTGTGAACGAATGAGCAAGACAATGGAAATGCCGTTGGTTGCAAACAACGTGCGAGCGCAGCAGCCCAGGTAGCAGCAGCAAGTAGCTGACACCCGTAGTGGGAGGGGAAGCTGCTGCACAAATAGTTGCCAAAAACAGGAAAAGCGTGTTCACATAACGGAGTGCACACAAAATGCTTCGGTTCTATCCTCCTCCCTCGTTCGTACCCTCACACGCGAGACAATTTTTAGTGAATTGTTTGGTGACAAAAGTAAAGAAAAAAACAACTATGGAATAAAGGAAAGGAAAAAAAGAGTAACTAAAAGAGGAGCAAAGTTTAAACATGAGATGCGATGAACGAAAGGGCATAGGGATGGGGGGTAATGCACTTGAGAATAAAAGTACGTGGTGAATTGAGGAAAGAAGACAAAGAAGCATGGGGTAATGAGCACTACACTGTTGTGCGGCACAGTTGTCTGCGCACAAGTGCTAGGAAAGGAAGCCAAAGAACTAGTTTTGTCCCCTCACCGAGCGGAATGTGCTTCTCTTTTGTGAGTAAAAGCTGTCACTACGGGGCTATCCTTCACGAAGCCCCGATGTGAATGACTCTTTTCTTTGTGCAACGGACCCCCATCTAAATTGGCACTCTTGATATCTACAAGCAAGCCCGAAGGGTTTTGTATGGGAAACCGAAATTCCGCCAATCTACGCAGAAACATTGTGGTGCTATTGGAATCGAAAGAATACGAACGGTCCACGCTGCTCTGAGTAAGTGCTGTGGAACCAGAAGGCTTTTTTCTGATACGAGAGTGTGCCAGGTGGGGTGTAACGGACTCAGTGTCAATATCCTCCACAACAGCATCCGCTTTAGAACGCGCCGGCTCCTTCCTTCCCCCATCCACGCCAGACAGGTTTGGACGCATGACAGACTCAGATAGTAACTGGCGCTCCCTTCTACGCTCACTCTCCTTTTGCCATGACTTCAATTCGCTTTTTCGAATTTGTACCTTTTTGAGAATTTTCTTCATATTTGGCACGTTAGCAAACTGTTCGCAGCGCCTCAGCTCGGAGAGAAAAACGTCCCGTTCAACTCTAAGCTGCTCCACGTCGACCTCCCCACGTGGCGCAAACTGAGACATTATTGAAAGGTTGGAAAGCGCTCTGTGTAGCTGCTCATTCTCCTTTACTAACTCGGCATTTTCACTTTGAAGGTTGTCGACCACGTCACCCTTACGATTAGACTCGCCAGCGGGCCTGGTGCATGCGGACCGGGAACGCCTTGTGGCCCCAGAACCAACACCATCGGCACTCCTCGCTGTACAATGTGGACTCTTTCCAGCGGTCCCACCGGACGAGCCATCAGCCACGGCACCTCCCCTGCCGCCTGCAGCAGACGAATACTTTTCCTTCTCCTTAGCGGATCCACACGCCACATTTAACGGTCGATCAGCGACCTGCAGTGCGTTACTCGTATTATGCAAGTCAGTGAGCAACTCCTTCTGCTTTAAGCTCCTCACACGCAAAAAATCCTGCAACTTCCCAATAACTCGAAAGAGCTGACGCACTTGAAGCTCCTGCAAAGTCGCATCGTGCTCTACCAGTCTCAACTCTTCCTCCAGAAGCTCTGCAACGCTCCCTGATTCTAAATTTTTGACCATGATGCGTTCATCTCCGCATGAGTCTTCTTTTATTTGCTTCTTCAACTTTCCCAGTTCTAAGGCCAGACGTCGGTTGTCGCGCTTGACTTCACTGAGAAGCAGTAATGCATCCTCACGCCGCTGCCCCTCAGTGAGAAGCTCACGCCTCAGTCTAGTGATCTTCTCCGTCATGGACTCAACCTGATCGGCCGTGAGTATATGAGAATCGGCAGTGGAATACCAGCCGCACTGTTGCTCCCCAGAAAGTTTTTCTATTCTGCGCCTCAGAAGGACGTTTTCTTGCTGAAGAATTCCAACCAAGTCCGAGCAGTCCGTCCCGGAGGAATGCCTGGGTCCATCACTAATCGCCATGCCATTGTCAGTGTTATAATCTGCATTGCAGATTTTTTGTCGACTACTCGCCGTGGAGGCATCAGGAGCAAAGTGTACCTTTGGGATCCTTCGCCTGCCCCATGTAGATTTACTGTCATGCTGCCCCTGCGCCGTGCAACTAGCTTGCTCGCAACCCAAGACATTTGACGACTTTGATGCACAACCACGCGGACTAAGCTCTACAGACGATACCTCTTGTGACAACGGAGGAGGTTGTAGTAAATTTTCATACCTTCGTGCAATGTACTTTATTTTTTCCTGCAATGCTATACTCCGCTCCTCCGCGTCCGCCAGTTGAGCTTTCAGTGTTTTGTTTTCTTTGATAAGCGATGCCAATTGGCGAGTCCCAGGTGTTTTATCATCCCCGCAACGGCCGCTTACCTCGCCACTAGCCGCATGATGCAGTGACTGAGAATCTGTCAGCGAGGAGTCCGGCAGGGAAGACAGGAATGACGGCACGTTTGCAAGGAGCGCCTCTCTCTGAAACTTAATGGTCATTTCAACCACCTCTCGAAGAGCAATATCCTTTTCACTAGAGCGCGTAGACCGTGGAGCCTCTTCCGGGGGAAGTTTGAGAGCGCACTCAGCCGTACGACGAATTTTATCTAAGCCAGATCCAGCCACTCGAGCCAGGGTTGCCAGGCACCGGCCGAGGTTCAACGGCACGTCGTGGGGTACCTCAGAGCCCTCGATCCCATCTCCATTCCGCGCCATGGCTCTAGAGGAGGCCCCTTTGGCCATTGATATGCACAATGGTGGTGGCGATGTGTGTGTGTGTGTGTGTGTGTGTGTGTGTGTACACTAAACCACACGTAAAAGGCAATAGGAATTCAACCAAGGCACAAGATATAGATTCAAGATAAAGAATTGAATAAGTGAGTAAGTCTCTACGTAATATCAAGCAATACGTAAGGGGGGCTCCAGTACACCGACCTGAAGGAAGCACGGGAGACTAATAAACAAATACAGCAAAGGGATTCTATTGTAAAAAAAAAAAAAAAAAAAAATGAAATGAAATGAAATGCGTAACACATCATGAGCTCATGGAGATGGTCGGGCTCCTGCGATCATGTTTGCTGAGCCCTTCATGTTGGAGTACAATTGGCACTGAACAAAAAAAAGACCTCCTCTTTACAGTCGTGCGGCCAAATATCTAAGACGAGCACGCAAATAATAAACGCTCCTCTCCATTATCCCGTCCGTGGACTGAGGCAAAAACAGATTTGTCTGCTTGTTAAGTATTGGAAAGTGAAAAGGAGAAAAGAAAAAGAGAAAAGGCTCATGAGATCAGCCGAACAAAATCTAGTTAACACCGTGGTAGCTCAGTCCTTCCTACGAATACGGCCCACGATTAACCGGTTAGCTTTGCTTGTTGCTCCACCAGTATGTCTTCATATCGTTCTTTTTTTTTTTTTTTTGGTACTGCGGTGAAGTAACTCCACAAGACCTATGCACAACACACATCATCCGTCCAGTGCAGGGCACACACCAATTACTACAAAAAAAAAAAAAATGTACATATACGATTGATAAGCAAACGAGAAGGGACAAGAGAAACGGACACATGAACACCAATAAAAAGAGTGAAATAGTCATGTCTAACGACCGACGCACCGATTGGAATAGCGGTGACGTGAGGCCATGGTGAGCATCACAAGATCAAGTCGGACACTAACAAGTAAGATGTGATATTGTAGAGGCACGCGACCTGCTCCCCCAGTCCACCGGGTTGCCCTGACCAACAGAAGCAGTCGTCGGTCCACTACCATCGCTGGTGCCATACCGGCATCCAACAGGTATGCTAATTGTCACTCTCTCCTGTACTGAAGCAGCAGAATCAGCACTATAGGGCAGTGTACCACCATAGGGTGCAAGTCCACGGCTAGAGCCAGTGTTGCCAGATGTTCTGAAGGCCTCACTTCCGGGATAGCCTGGAGCGTGTCTAGGGGGTGTGTGAACGCCGTGTAACATATGGTCACTCCCCACCGTATGGGAGGACGGCGCAACCGAGTCAAATGAAAAGTTGACGTTGCGACGAAAGTTAACTGGTTGCTGCGGGGCGCGTAAACCATCAAAGAGGTCACAGTTGGACCCAGTGGACATCACAGAGGAGTTATTCATTTCACATCTTTGCGGATCCATCTCTGATAACGTGTACGGTTGCGGGTGGAGAAAACTCGGGGATGGTGAACGTGATTGCCTTGGTGAACGCCACTGCGATCCGTCCTGCGCTACAGTGGCAAACTGGCGCGAGTAGTTGCTGGGCAGTGGTGGGGAAAACTGTTGCGATAACCCTGTGGCGTTCGTTGCAGGCGAATGCGATGCTGCTCCGTTAGCTGGTACCTGCGGGCTCCCCCCAGGGACTGTCATTTCCTGTAATGTTGTATCGCCATACAAAGGGTCCTGACCCCACTCATTGAACCTCCTGGAACCTGGTCGCACCAACCGAATACTCGGCTCTTCTCCACACGAAATAGGAAGAAGGGCCTTCACTGAGGACACGCTACCACGCCCACGTACGCACTGCCGCTTCTCAATGTCACTACGCCATAGGCCGGTAACACCATTCTCTTCGGCACGTCGAACGCGAGGTGGATCACCACAGCGTGTAAGAATCAAATCGTTTGCATAGTTCATTAGCTTGATATCGAGAATAGATATACTTTTCCATTTTGGCTTTTTGGCCTTCCCTCGAGCAGACGGCACTTGCAGCTGAGTGTCCTCTGAAGTATTTATTAAACAATAGTTTCCCTCGACATATTTATTGGCTGCCTCCTGCAAAGAAGGGACGATGGGGCCATTGCGAAGAACTTCTAGTATTGTGGGCTCCCTCCTTTTGCACCAGAGCAGGGGAGACTGAGCAGCAGCTCGCAAAGCAACTGGTTCTAACTTCGTTTTATCAAGCCTCAAAATGCATTCTGACTGGAGTATGTGAGAACCAGTAAACGGACCTGCGGGTTTGAATTTACTGAGCTGTTCAACACGCCTCAGATGCTCGTGATTATACCAGTGCACCAAACTCTTGGCAGAGGAAACCACCGGCTTTGTGTTTACAAGATGTCCGAGCAATACATGATTTTCCTTTTGCATATTGATGGCTTTCATCACACGGATTCGCTTCAGCGTCTGCCGCTGCTTGTCCGTGATTGCTTGCTGCTTTTCTTCATCCTCGACCGAGACTTTATTCATCCCGATTCGCCTCCGATACTTTACACTGCTTGCATTGCACAGGTGTTCAAGCAGTACCATATTACTTTTAACAATCTTCTTTTCCTCAGCAGCAGCACGTATCTGGTGTCGCGTCGGAAAACTTAAAGAGGGCTTCCCTTCTTCTTGTGGTCCTTTCGATACAGGCTGCCGAAAATCAACATCTGGTACATCAGTAATACCCGGTCCAGCACGCAGGCGAGCCTCAGCTAAACGGTGCATGTGCCACAGGTGTGACATGCCTGCCTGTTCCTCCTCTAATGTCACACGGCATGAGTGCCGAGTGCGAGGCATTGGAAAATTAGAGATGCCGCCAGTGCGATCTCTTCCTTGCATACGTCCGCACTAAATGCCTTATCTAGCTTGCAGACTGAACGACAGTGAGAACGATAGGTAGATGAAAATGGCGCACCAGTCCACAAAGGAAAAAGAACACAAAAGCTGGGCACAAGAATTATATTGAGCACGTGGCAGTTCACGGGTGGACATACATACATATATACATATACATATATAGGCACGAGCTCAGAGAATGGTGGTTGTGGAAGTGAGGGGGAAACAAGACGCAGCATAAAATGAAGTGCCCTTTCCCGTAAGAGGAAAAAGTAAGTAAAACAGACAGTGTGTGGTGTAGTCGGTTTGATTGGTCGTTTGTTGCTGCTGTTATCTTGGGTGTGTGCGCATGCACTTGGCAAGAACCGGAGAGAGATAATAAGCTGTGAGGCTCACACACCACCACTCCATCGCTGTCGCTATCTTGCCATCACCGGTAGTGCATACTTCCGCGCCCAGAGATGCATTCAGGGTAGATATGAGTTGGGGAAAGCAGAATAAAATAGCCGCCGAACGCTCTTACAGCCGCGACCAATCACCGTCACCCCATGGCCACGGAACACACTGCACCACTTCCTTCGAGGTAAAGACGGCATCCATTGGGGCATCATTAAAAGCGACACCTGGCAGTCCGCTGTCACACATAGGAAGTCTGGCAGCACCACTGGGAAGCAGTTGGACGTTTCTCCCAACACCCCATGCAGCAACCATATCTTTTGCTCCAGAGCCCAGAGCAGTTCGCTGGAACTGCAGAAAACGATCATAATACCCACCACCTTTTCCAATACGCCCACCGGCACGGTCAAACAAAACACCAGGGGAAAGCACAAGCAAAAGTGGTTTCCTTTCTTCCTCACAATTCAGGTAGGTGCCTAAGTCAATTAACCCGACAGGTTTTGTCCACAACGGGAACAGTGCGTTCCATGCATCACACGCAATTACCCTGCGAGACCGAACGCCCTTACCGAGTTTGCGGTGCGGCTCATGAACGAGAGTGCTTTGCAGCACGTCCTTTTTCGGTTCTACCAAACCGTACGGTGGTTTGACTTCAAAAGAAGTTACCAAATCAAATTCATCGAACACTTCAACAAAAAACATGGCACTATTGAAACGAGACTGCGAGGCGGTGGAGACGCTGCCCCCTCGTAAATGATAATCACCAATGCGCTCCGGTGTGAGCACAGCTGGGGCAAAGACTACAACACTGTCCAGGTGCCGAGTAACGCATCGCTCCAGCCACAATTTTTTAATGAGCGGCAAAAGATTTATTTCGTAATAAAGTGGAAGATATACGCAAATGTAAATCGGAGGCGGGCTACATGTCCTAGCACCTCTTCCGAGACATACCGACTTTATGTTTGCATAAAGCAGATCACACACCCGCATCGACTCACAATGCAACGCATTCGGGTCCATTTTTGCCAATTCGCGCAAGAGCCGCATGTGCTTATTACGTAGGAGTCACTTTGCGCGTGCGACGAGACACATCTTGGAAAAAAATACTTAGCCCACCTCCTACCTGTGAAGTTGCAATGCGAAAAAAAGGGGGGTGGCTGGTAGGGCTTAACGACCTTAAGAAAGGAAGCAAAAAACAAATATGTGCAGAGGAGCAAAGACAGTAAAAAAGAAAGAATCAGAGCGAAACTTATTGCAGCAATACTCGGGCACGCATACATGCACAAGTACACGGTGAAAAAAAAAAACATGAATTTTTGTAAAATCAAAGATGAGATGCGAGCAACAACAGACAATACAAAGGAGACACGCCGCCAACAACTAGAGGATCGGTACTTGGAGGGTGTGTTATTTCCCGCCGTACTGTACATCTTAAGGACAGGGAACTCCTGCCATGGTAGTCCAAATCCTCGTTCTTTCGGTACTACCGCATTTCCTCGCGACGGATCACACCTGCCCCTGTAAGGCAGTAAAATGCACTTTCAGCAACTCGGTTTCCTCTCGCATCTGTGCCCTTGTACGTGGAGAGCGGCGTCTCTGCACCTCTTCGTCCTCCGGCTCACCAGCAATTCGCCCATCAGCATCAAAAGGAATGACATGGACGTGAAGGTGTGGCACCGTCTGCCCAGCCAGCTCGCCCATTTGAATGGCAATACTAAAGCCGCAGTCTTTGATGTGGTCATGGGACAAGGCAGATGAAGCACCATCACTACGCTTCCCACTACCAAACTCCCCAGAACCAACGTCACTGCAATCGTAGCTGAGACACGACGACGCCGCCCTAAACCGTCTGAGAGCATTTATTGTGGCATGAATCACGTGTCCAAAATCCTCCAGCTCCTCGGTTGTCAGCGCACCAATCGTGCCCACACAACGGATAGGCACAATCATCAAGTGACCAGGAACAATGGGTTTGTGGTTTACCATTACGACAAAATACCTTGAGTGGTAGGGAATGCAGTCACGGACAACGACGCGGTGGGGGAAGAATGTAAAGATTTCTTCACTCGACGCTTCCGAAGGCATGTTCTCACCGATAGATGAGGCATTGGTGGCAAACACACGCTGATTCTCCACTGAAGCCTGTACAGCGGCATGAAGTACCGCTAAGGCGTCCTCTACGACATCTTCGTTGTCAACTATTGTTTCTGCATCTTCTCGTAGTTCTTGCAGCTGGCGTAACAAGAAAGAGAATTCCTGTAGCGTATTGCACAACCCAACACCTATGGGACTCACTGCTGTAAATGGGTGAGATGGTAACGAATAACGCTTCTGTATTTCATGATAAATCAAATTGTTCGGTACAAAGTCGTCCCTTGTCCTCTCCACAACATGTACAACGGAAACATTATGAACTTCCAGTTTGTGTTCCGTACGCGCTGTGCTGGATCCCGCATCCGGTTCAATGGGGTAGAGATCACCTGGACAGAAAATATTAAAATGGCTCCCCTGGCTCTTCTGGCGCACAAGGCGAACACACTGCCTCAGTAAAGCGGTCCAATCTGCTGGGAGAAGGTGATCGACACGGAACCGTGCGCGGTATCCGGGTGAAACCGAACTGTTATTTTTTTGAGTAGACTCGGACACAGATGCACAGAATTTCTTGAAGCCTTCGCAATTATTGGAGACGGCGACAACCCAGTGCCCACGTAAACCACCAGTGATGGAAAGCTTTGGCGGGAGCTGAGCGCACCTCATTTTCAGTCTATCCGTAATTAAAACGATAGCAATAAGAAGTTATTGTTTTTGTTTGTTTGCATGTTTGTTCCCCCAAAGTGTCAGTAAATGCAAGAGGGTCCAGAGGGGTGAACAACAACAACAACGACAACGACGACGACGACGAAAAGCAACAACGGTAAAGTGTTAGGTAGGCGGTGTAAGAAAAATAAAAATCACCCTGAATCAGATGTTGCAAGGAATGAGTACAGGACATGAAGAAAAAAACGCTCATTGCCACCTGATTGACTGCTCCGTTTCCATCTATTTTCCTCAACGACAGACATCAGCAGGTTTCAAAGGGCTTCATAGAAAGTCATCTGTTCAAAAACGAGAAACTATGAAAACGAACGTGTATGGTCATTGCATCGCCATAACTCGGTTTTGTAGAATAGCAACCAAGGAAGATGCTTGAATGGTGAAACAGTCTCCTGACTCCCACTTACAAGGAGCTCTGACTTAATTGCAGGCACGATGTAAGCGACGACCACGAAACTGGACAAGTACGAAACGGTAGCGTAGGGCCTACTGGTAGTCACATGGTCTCAAAAGAAACTTTTGTGGCACACCCATCCCAAGAAGCGGAGCATGGCTGCTTCTTGGGATGGCAGGCAACACCTGGTGAGCAAAGATGATGATAAGTGACCACGTGGCATTGCGCATGATCGTGTAGCCACAAACAAAAGATAGCCTCGAATGTACAGGCATACAACACAAGCAAGCGTCACAAAGGTTTTAACAGCAAGGGAGCGCAGAGCAGACGTTCTCCTGGAAGAGCCAAGTAAGCCACGAACAAATGCGTGAAGGAACGAAAAAAAGAAAATAGAGGAACGCCATCCCTTTATCTTTCTGTTCTACTACCTAGAACCCGACTGGCAACTTACTTTCCAGACAGCGGCAGCAACTGGCAAAAATACACGTGCACTGGACTTGGTAGCAGAATTTTTTACTTTCTATGGCCTGCTTCTCTCCGGAATGGTCCTCTGGAGCCGGAAGAAATACGAGGATTAGAAGCCCGATAGGAATCCCTCTCAGACATCAACTGAGCCACAAGCGCATCTTCCTCCTCGGCCGACAGCATTTGCTCGCACCGCAAGCAAGAACTCGGGTCTATTAAAACAAGTGTGAACGAGAATGGTAGCAACCCAGAGAAATCAGAGTCAAATTGACGGCACGTTGCCCCCCACCAGTGCTTCACAGGACCGCACAGGTCGTTTTCCGCGCGGTTACCACTAACGGCCTCAGGCACAAAGGGGCGCAACGCCCCATTGCTATCCACCATACCGACAAAAATAGAGACACCACTGGAGTTATCCCTATTAGCAGCACTGAACAAAAGCCGCACCCCCTCTAGCAACTTCATACCCTGGTCTACGCGATCTTCATAGTAATACACGTGTCGGGGACGCTTTTCTGTGATGAGGGCAGTAAAAACTTCAAGTTTGTACTTCACCGTCCCATATGTCTCATGGGGTTTAAGAAAGAGTTTACTCACTACCGATAGCAACCCAGCATTATCAAGAATTTCCTCAATGCGACCGCGAAATTTTTCGTCCCGCCCCGTTAGCACGCATACATCAACGGGACTCGGGCACCCAGGCTCTACAGGCGTTCCCTTCTGCTCCTCCAAGACTTTGAGTTTGTCCAATGTGGATAACACATACCATTCCTTCACCTCGGGCTTCCGCGGCACAGCGGGTGGCGAAAGCGTGGACAGACTCTGAAACCAACCCGCACCCTTATCAGCGAGGGGACGCATGAGTTCGCCAAAGATTTTCGCCCCGTGCACCCTCCTCAAGCGCACCGAAGGAACGGGAGAATTAAATATGGTTCCATCAAAGTCAAAAATGTGAAGCTCCATTGTATGGCCTGGGCGGTAGAACCCTCCGTTCTGCCGGCGGACTGGAAGACAGCGGAAAATAATGCCTACAAAACTGCGGTGGTATTTTCCTTCGCGCCAAGGGGGACTCAAAATAAGGGATCAAAGCTTTAACTATGCTTAGGCGACAAACAACTGGTATACGACCCAAGAGGGGTAGGTAAACGAAGGAAGCTGGCTGTCAGGCGTTGGCGGGTGAAAAAGAAAACAGCGAACAGCGGTACCACACGTAGAAGCTCCGTCTTGTTTTATGTAACCACGTGAGTCAATCTCCATACATCAACAGGGTACTCGCGATTACGGTCAATAGGATCAAGTGTGGTTCACAACTCTCCAGCTACTCCATTGCTCACTCTGAAAAGGGAAAAGCAATGGACCGCAAAAACTCTGACATGTATAAGACGAAAATCGATGAATAGGAATACTAACAAGTTTAACCAGTTTTGTCTCTCTTCACCACAGGTACAGAAGGTTCAGTGTCTCATCGGCTACCCCTGGAGAGCTTTCGAGATACCACTCAGTGGTACATTGCCTTCACAGAGTCCATAGCTGTACGCCCGCAACGCAGACGTGTGAAAGGAAATGAGAACGACCAGGCGGCCCATGTCAGCTGTGAACGCATTAATGCGTCGCAAAATGCAACCCGACAAGCCAATACCCATGAAAAATGGGTCTTTTCAACGTTGTGGACAGACACCCAGTAGGGGACAAAGAGCATCAGTCTCAAATAATGATCTGAATGCCGAGCAGCTAGAAGACCACATCACAAAAACACCACCACGTCACGAACGACCGTCGCCAACAATACAGAGACCGCTTTGAGCCTCGGGACGATCCATCATATGACGCAACCATACTTCGACACGTTCCTCTCCTACGCTCTGATCGACCTCGGTAGCCGGTTGCTTGCTGAAACTCATGCCCACAATTTGCTTCATGATGTTTTTATGGACCCTCTTGAAACCGATGCTTTCTATACAGGCAACCCACTCATCAACCCAGCAATTACGTCGCCCACCCTGCGTGCGGGTACTGACAATGACAAGCAGACCGTAGTCTTTCAGTGCAAGATAGGCATGCAGACAAGCCTTGTACCGGAGGCGCGGATGAGGAAGAAACGATAAAAAGAGACAAAAAAACACCACGTCGAATGCACCCATGGCCACATGCAACTTAAATCCCATCTTGTTGTCAGCCTTCACCTCGCCATTACCGACCGAAGCTTTAGTATCCAAAGAAGCGCCACTATTGTACACCCTCACCAGTGGACACCTTCCTACCGCCGCAGTTGCAAACTCACCACCACCAGATTCCATATTTTCTCCGCTCCCGCCTCCACCACCACCAATGTGCACGTCGCCATCCTTTGCATTGCATGGATCAAAAAAACGAGCAGCTAGCCAATCACCTTTGAGGACGCTGCTCCCTTCATACGGTGACAAATCAAGCCCCGTTACGGAAAGCGGCACGCACAACACCCCATTTGAAATTGTTTTCCCCTCAAACGGCCCGTAGCAAGAACCTATGTCAAGTGCCTGTAGCGGTGAATCTGTCACATAGAGACGAGAAAAAACTTGGGACGTAGCAGCCTGACAATGTTGATTAAGTTTTTGCCGTGTCAGATACATTAACTTGGCCGAGACGGCGGCCGAGGATCTCATCGCCGCACAGCCAAAACGTATGGTGTCATCATTCGAGATGGGTAACTCTCTTAACGGCGCTTGCTGTAAGCTTGCCCCACCTGTGGCCTCTCCAAGTCTGCAAAGTGAACAGTACGCCTCTGCCTCCGCCTCACTCGCCTGGGCCTGTCTCTTATGCAGTTGATAAAAATTTCTGCGCCACACCTTTATAGTAGGAGATATAATGAGAGGGAGTTTTTCAAAACACACTAAGTCACACTGCTCCGATGGAAGTGGCAAACCGGCACTCAGACAAACAATATTCTTCACTCCATGATGAGGCACCACGGAGATACCAAGGAAATAGTCAGCTACACACCGCATTGAATACTCTAAGCGATCGTTGTGCTGGCAAATCATGGCGTCATCCGCGTGACTGCCACTGAGGTCACTTTTCTCCCCTTCCTGCTCAGCAGCACCACGCCGTCGCTTTCTGTTACCTTCCAACTTGCACGTGGAAGATACGGAGCAGGAACAAGCATCTCGCGCCTCTTCTCTCCCGTTGCCAGAGCCCTGCGTGCCCCAGTAACGAGTTGCTATGTCATACATGGCCGTTGCATAATCTCTTAAGCGCTCAGACTCATCGGCAATTAAACGAAACCATAGATGTTCCTCAGTCTCATTTTTAGATCTGTAAGAACATGCAGCCGCCATTCGCTGCTGCAGGTGGTAATGAAAAGATTTGACAGTGTTGGCTTTCTGTAGATGTTCTTCATGTGTGTAGGTGGGCGAAACCGGCGCTTCACACACGCCTGGCCGCATGTCATCACTCTTTGCGTTACAAAGATCCAGGGATTCTAGATCCCCCACTTTCCCCCAACTAGTGTCCCTCATTGGTTTCTGCATAACGATATCACTGTAGTAGCGACCCACCCCTTCACCAGCGGTTGTGTAATTTTCGGCCGGTGGCGATTCACGAGTTCAGTTTTGCAGAGCTATAACGATCATAGAGTACTAGAAAGCGATTAGCTAGTTGGTAATGTGGGTCAAAGATCAATACGAAAGTAAAAAATGTGCAAAGGGTTCAAAAATAAAAATAAAAAGACAAACAGAATGAAGGGTTTTGGTGAGAAGGGTTCATAGATGAATGCAGACCAAGGAATGATCAACAATGGCACCGGAAATTCTGCACGGTGTTCTTAGAATAAACAGAGTGTTGAAGCCGTTACCAGAGGAAGGAACGGTGGTCAGCCCCAACAGTGCAGGTCATTGCAGACCAGGAGATATCATTGACAGCCACTGGAGCAACAGACTTAAACTGTATTACAGGCTGTACAGCGGGGCAACGGTGCTAGATGCCAGAAAAATCACCGTCCATATCAAACGAGTCGTGAATCACCTCCAAGTCCTTCCTATTTAGTAATGACTGGAGCCCATCAACACTGGAAACCGCATTACAAACATTAATGCTTTTTAAAGATTGGCACGACGCGAGAAAGTTGACGTCAGTGACGGCTGTCATTCGTAGATCAAGCTCCTCCAGTACAGGGCATTCTGTGAGTAACGTAATACCTTCATTTGTCACGCTTGTTCTGGCACAAAATATTCGACGAATGCGTGGACATGTAGACAACACATTAACATTTGTAATGAGTACACAACCTGTCAACACCACTGTATCAAGCATCGGCAGATCCTCCAGAAACATCAGGGACGGATCACTAAGGGCGGACCTGGGTGCGTCCAGGACACGAAGAAACTGTAAGGATGAGAGGAACACAATATTTTCTATCTGTGAGTCACTCATCCGGAAGAGCTCCAGCTTTGTGCATCGTGTTAGGAAATGTAGTCCCTCACCGTGGTAGGAGCCTGAGACATCCAGAAACCGGAGCTGCTGCAGTCTGCCGAGCGGTTCAAAACTCTCCAGCTCGGTGCAACCATCAAGTGAGAGAAATTCAAGCTGACCTTGCACAGAGGGGGCCAAATCACATAGAGTCTCAAAGCGAACAGGGGTCTCACGCAAGTGCAATGAGCTAAGCTTTGAGCAGCGAACTTTCTCTGGAATATGTGTGAGAGCTGAATCAACTCGTGTACCCGGAAGGTGAAGAACGCGAAGGTTCGGCGTGAAGCCAGCACACAACTCGCTAGCGGTTTCATCCGAAACATTGCAGTTCTCCAGGTACAATTCCTCAAGCGACGCCACAGTTTCACGTGAAATGCCACTTACGTTACTCAGTTTGTAGCAAGAGTGTAATTTCAACCGTCTCAACTTTGGCAAAAAGAGACCAGTTACACCATCAGGTTCAAGAGGACAAAGGTGCACTTCAAGAGACTCAAGGCTTGACACATTGCTCGATTCAGCAATAGATTTGATCGAACGACATGACACTAATTCAAGTGCCCGCAAGTTCGAGAGTGGAGCGATAATTTCAAAAAAACTCATATCAATCGGCGAGTGGTGCAAAACAAGCCTAGTAAGACCATCAGCGACGCGCTGATGATAACGGCTAAGAATTTTTGCGCTAAATGTCTCAAACTTTCGCCCAACAGGAGAAACCGAACACAATTGGAAATTTGAGCGGCCCTTGTCATCGTCCTTTGCATTGAAGATAATGCATTGACCATACCTGGAAATCATGACGTCTTCGTGGCACGCCCACGGACTGTTAGGGTGCTGCACAGCGCGTCGGTATGGTTTGGAAACACATCGCATTGTGCAAAGCGTCCGTCTGTTATACGGAACATATCGCATAACTTGATGCAACAAGTTGATAGAGTCCACATCTCCAGTGATTGGTTCTAGAGACGAGCGCGAAAGCATTATAAACACTGTACAACCAAGAACGTGAAAATGAAAAAAATCAAGCAACGCCAGCACGCAAACACAAAAGCAACGGATGAGCACACACAAATGCTTAAGGTGAATGGACACTATTATATATAATAGATATAAGGACGTTAAGAAAAAACATTTTCAATAACAAAAAAGAAAAAATGGTAAAAGGGAAAAAAAATAAAGCAAGAGAGCAAAGATAAGAAAAGGGAATAATGGTACTAACGAGTGAAAAAAACGAAAAAGGGATGCTTGGAAAAGCAGTGCACTGCCAGTCAGAGAGGGGATACGGTACAGTGGTCAGTTACATCTCCCATACTGTGTGTGAGGGGGCAGGGTTAACGAAACACCGACTTCGACAACCTCTCCAAGTCGCTAAGCGCGTGGTTAGCGCAGCGATATTGATATGCAGCTGCACTCCCTGCAGTGCTTGTTTGCGAAGACTCACCAGCCGTATCGCCAAGTGCCTCAAGCAGCCCACTGATAACCTGAAGACGCCGGCGGCGAAGGTCAGTACCTGGATGCTCAGCGGACCGGGCCGCCCCCTTCGCGGTGGCTGGAGCCCACCACTCAGCCGTATTGGGAAACAGATGCGCCTCCGTGTTGAAGACCCACCCCACGTGGCTCCTTGCGCGGCCCGCGGTGCTCGGTGCGGCGCACGATGGCGAGGCACGCCCGCCCATTCTCCCGTGGATGTGGATAGGGTTGCACTCATCGAACAGAAGATACAGGTACTTCAGTGTCTCGGCGATCATGAAACTTTCCATCTCGTCACGATGCAAGCCATCATGATGAGGATAGCTTACGTCGCCGAGCGTGGAGAACCCATAGGGAGTGCGTGTCCGTAAATTAATGCCCAGTGCTAGCTCCCTACCCATCACAAGGTATACAGGGTCACGCGTTGCACGATATAACATGTACAACGACTCAGCGTGCTCAGGACGTTCGCTGTACTGGGGCGCACGGCGCACCGGCCGAGCATCGCCAAGAGAGAACAACTCTGGGAGCACACCAAAGTACTTGAAGGTGCTCTGAATCGGCCAATTGCTCGCAACTGCCTCCGCGAGATGCCCGCCCAGGACCAGGTTACCTGGATAGAAGGACGACAAGGACTCCTGTGACGTTTTTAATCGTATTCCTAAAAACATACTTGATTCTAGGAGCATCCCACCTTTCATGATGTACAAATGCACGGCACGAGCAGAACGCTCAAATCGCTCCCAATCACCAACATTGCCGGTCATGCTATGGGACTTGATAAAGTACTCAATCGTGCTATCAATGCACCCACCAACAGATGACTCAAATAAAGTCCAAACACCAGTCTGTGCATTTATATGCGTACCCATCAACTCCGTCCTACCATCACGTGCTGCGAAAAGAGCCTCAGAGGCACGCCGGGCAGCGCGCTCATACTTGTCGTCTCCCGTCACCCGTGACAGTACAGTCATTTCCATCAAGAGTGTGCCAGCACCGGCATTGTTTGCAATGGTTGTCTCAGAAGGGCTGACACCGTGGCGGAGGTTAATGGAACCATATGGAATGCCTGTATCAGTGTTGAATGCCGGCATGAGCCTGTTCGCAAGATCAACAGCCAGCCGCAACAGCCCGCCATCGTACTTATGCTCCTCCGGAACTATCGGGACGATCCCCTCCTCATACATGAAATGCGCCGCCAGTAGGCCACCGAGGGCTCGGATTGTTGTCTCGAACACGGATACGGTGACATCGCGGTCAAACACAACATTCTCCTCCACCCACTTCGCATAGCGACGAAACTCCGCGTGAAATCCCGCGACGGCCAGCGTGTCCAGTGAGTCAATTAGAGTCCACCCGTACCCTCCCATCGTATCGCGACCAGAGCCACTCAACGCGCGCAGCTCGTCACGCGGAAACGCGTGCTTGATGTACGAACTGAATGCATGGTCGATCATGTCGCGCACAAAAGGCTGCATCTCGACCTGGATGGGATGCAGCGAGCCGGCACTGCGCCAGCTCCTAGTGTCGTCACCACCTGACTGCCCAGCAACGCCAGGAGCCCGTAATGGTAAGTGCAGCAGAGCTAACACAACAAATGCACATGAGAAACGCGCGCGCGCAGTCGTGTGGATATGGCACATCAAGCCCCTATTGTCAGGAACGGAAACCCTTGGAAACAACATCATAATGAAAGTCAGGGAGGGAGGAAAGAGGCGAGACAGGGCACACAAGCAAGCACAAACAATGCACTGCCAGTCAGAGAGGGGATACGGTACAGTGGTCAGTTACATCTCCCATACTGTGTGTGAGGGGGCAGGGTTAACGAAACACCGACTTCGACAACCTCTCCAAGTCGCTAAGCGCGTGGTTAGCGCAGCGATATTGATATGCAGCTGCACTCCCTGCAGTGCTTGTTTGCGAAGACTCACCAGCCGTATCGCCAAGTGCCTCAAGCAGCCCACTGATAACCTGAAGACGCCGGCGGCGAAGGTCAGTACCTGGATGCTCAGCGGACCGGGCCGCCCCCTTCGCGGTGGCTGGAGCCCACCACTCAGCCGTATTGGGAAACAGATGCGCCTCCGTGTTGAAGACCCACCCCACGTGGCTCCTTGCGCGGCCCGCGGTGCTCGGTGCGGCGCACGATGGCGAGGCACGCCCGCCCATTCTCCCGTGGATGTGGATAGGGTTGCACTCATCGAACAGAAGATACAGGTACTTCAGTGTCTCGGCGATCATGAAACTTTCCATCTCGTCACGATGCAAGCCATCATGATGAGGATAGCTTACGTCGCCGAGCGTGGAGAACCCATAGGGAGTGCGTGTCCGTAAATTAATGCCCAGTGCTAGCTCCCTACCCATCACAAGGTATACAGGGTCACGCGTTGCACGATATAACATGTACAACGACTCAGCGTGCTCAGGACGTTCGCTGTACTGGGGCGCACGGCGCACCGGCCGAGCATCGCCAAGAGAGAACAACTCTGGGAGCACACCAAAGTACTTGAAGGTGCTCTGAATCGGCCAATTGCTCGCAACTGCCTCCGCGAGATGCCCGCCCAGGACCAGGTTACCTGGATAGAAGGACGACAAGGACTCCTGCACAACCCCCAAACGGTGGCCATCACGTATATCTGCATCCAGGAGCATCCCACCTTTCATAGTGTAGGTGTTCATAGCGCGAGCAGAACGCTCAAATCGCTCCCAATCACCAACATTGCCGGTTATGCTATGGGACTTGATAAAGTACTCAATCGTGCTATCGATACCTCCACCAACAGATGACACAGAGCCAAACCACACGCCGCTCGATGAAGAAATCTCCCTCCCCATCAACTCCGTCCTACCATCACGTGCTGCGAAAAGAGCCTCAGAGGCACGCCGGGCAGCGCGCTCATACTTGTCGTCTCCCGTCACCCGTGACAGTACAGTCATTTCCATCAAGAGTGTGCCAGCACCGGCATTGTTTGCAATGGTTGTCTCAGAAGGGCTGACACCGTGGCGGAGGTTAATGGAACCATATGGAATGCCTGTATCAGTGTTGAATGCCGGCATGAGCCTGTTCGCAAGATCAACAGCCAGCCGCAACAGCCCGCCATCGTACTTATGCTCCTCCGGAACTATCGGGACGATCCCCTCCTCATACATGAAATGCGCCGCCAGTAGGCCACCGAGGGCTCGGATTGTTGTCTCGAACACGGATACGGTGACATCGCGGTCAAACACAACATTCTCCTCCACCCACTTCGCATAGCGACGAAACTCCGCGTGAAATCCCGCGACGGCCAGCGTGTCCAGTGAGTCAATTAGAGTCCACCCGTACCCTCCCATCGTATCGCGACCAGAGCCACTCAACGCGCGCAGCTCGTCACGCGGAAACGCGTGCTTGATGTACGAACTGAATGCATGGTCGATCATGTCGCGCACAAAAGGCTGCATCTCGACCTGGATGGGATGCAGCGAGCCGGCACTGCGCCAGCTCCTAGTGTCGTCACCACCTGACTGCCCAGCAACGCCAGGAGCCCGTAATGGTAAGTGCAGCAGAGCTAACACAACAAATGCACATGAGAAACGCGCGCGCGCAGTCGTGTGGATATGGCACATCAAGCCCCTATTGTCAGGAACGGAAACCCTTGGAAACAACATCATAATGAAAGTCAGGGAGGGAGGAAAGAGGCGAGACAGGGCACACAAGCAAGCACAAACAATGCACTGCCAGTCAGAGAGGGGATACGGTACAGTGGTCAGTTACATCTCCCATACTGTGTGTGAGGGGGCAGGGTTAACGAAACACCGACTTCGACAACCTCTCCAAGTCGCTAAGCGCGTGGTTAGCGCAGCGATATTGATATGCAGCTGCACTCCCTGCAGTGCTTGTTTGCGAAGACTCACCAGCCGTATCGCCAAGTGCCTCAAGCAGCCCACTGATAACCTGAAGACGCCGGCGGCGAAGGTCAGTACCTGGATGCTCAGCGGACCGGGCCGCCCCCTTCGCGGTGGCTGGAGCCCACCACTCAGCCGTATTGGGAAACAGATGCGCCTCCGTGTTGAAGACCCACCCCACGTGGCTCCTTGCGCGGCCCGCGGTGCTCGGTGCGGCGCACGATGGCGAGGCACGCCCGCCCATTCTCCCGTGGATGTGGATAGGGTTGCACTCATCGAACAGAAGATACAGGTACTTCAGTGTCTCGGCGATCATGAAACTTTCCATCTCGTCACGATGCAAGCCATCATGATGAGGATAGCTTACGTCGCCGAGCGTGGAGAACCCATAGGGAGTGCGTGTCCGTAAATTAATGCCCAGTGCTAGCTCCCTACCCATCACAAGGTATACAGGGTCACGCGTTGCACGATATAACATGTACAACGACTCAGCGTGCTCAGGACGTTCGCTGTACTGGGGCGCACGGCGCACCGGCCGAGCATCGCCAAGAGAGAACAACTCTGGGAGCACACCAAAGTACTTGAAGGTGCTCTGAATCGGCCAATTGCTCGCAACTGCCTCCGCGAGATGCCCGCCCAGGACCAGGTTACCTGGATAGAAGGACGACAAGGACTCCTGCACAACCCCCAAACGGTGGCCATCACGTATATCTGCATCCAGGAGCATCCCACCTTTCATAGTGTAGGTGTTCATAGCGCGAGCAGAACGCTCAAATCGCTCCCAATCACCAACATTGCCGGTTATGCTATGGGACTTGATAAAGTACTCAATCGTGCTATCGATACCTCCACCAACAGATGACACAGAGCCAAACCACACGCCGCTCGATGAAGAAATCTCCCTCCCCATCAACTCCGTCCTACCATCACGTGCTGCGAAAAGAGCCTCAGAGGCACGCCGGGCAGCGCGCTCATACTTGTCGTCTCCCGTCACCCGTGACAGTACAGTCATTTCCATCAAGAGTGTGCCAGCACCGGCATTGTTTGCAATGGTTGTCTCAGAAGGGCTGACACCGTGGCGGAGGTTAATGGAACCATATGGAATGCCTGTATCAGTGTTGAATGCCGGCATGAGCCTGTTCGCAAGATCAACAGCCAGCCGCAACAGCCCGCCATCGTACTTATGCTCCTCCGGAACTATCGGGACGATCCCCTCCTCATACATGAAATGCGCCGCCAGTAGGCCACCGAGGGCTCGGATTGTTGTCTCGAACACGGATACGGTGACATCGCGGTCAAACACAACATTCTCCTCCACCCACTTCGCATAGCGACGAAACTCCGCGTGAAATCCCGCGACGGCCAGCGTGTCCAGTGAGTCAATTAGAGTCCACCCGTACCCTCCCATCGTATCGCGACCAGAGCCACTCAACGCGCGCAGCTCGTCACGCGGAAACGCGTGCTTGATGTACGAACTGAATGCATGGTCGATCATGTCGCGCACAAAAGGCTGCATCTCGACCTGGATGGGATGCAGCGAGCCGGCACTGCGCCAGCTCCTAGTGTCGTCACCACCTGACTGCCCAGCAACGCCAGGAGCCCGTAATGGTAAGTGCAGCAGAGCTAACACAACAAATGCACATGAGAAACGCGCGCGCGCAGTCGTGTGGATATGGCACATCAAGCCCCTATTGTCAGGAACGGAAACCCTTGGAAACAACATCATAATGAAAGTCAGGGAGGGAGGAAAGAGGCGAGACAGGGCACACAAGCAAGCACAAACAATGCACTGCCAGTCAGAGAGGGGATACGGTACAGTGGTCAGTTACATCTCCCATACTGTGTGTGAGGGGGCAGGGTTAACGAAACACCGACTTCGACAACCTCTCCAAGTCGCTAAGCGCGTGGTTAGCGCAGCGATATTGATATGCAGCTGCACTCCCTGCAGTGCTTGTTTGCGAAGACTCACCAGCCGTATCGCCAAGTGCCTCAAGCAGCCCACTGATAACCTGAAGACGCCGGCGGCGAAGGTCAGTACCTGGATGCTCAGCGGACCGGGCCGCCCCCTTCGCGGTGGCTGGAGCCCACCACTCAGCCGTATTGGGAAACAGATGCGCCTCCGTGTTGAAGACCCACCCCACGTGGCTCCTTGCGCGGCCCGCGGTGCTCGGTGCGGCGCACGATGGCGAGGCACGCCCGCCCATTCTCCCGTGGATGTGGATAGGGTTGCACTCATCGAACAGAAGATACAGGTACTTCAGTGTCTCGGCGATCATGAAACTTTCCATCTCGTCACGATGCAAGCCATCATGATGAGGATAGCTTACGTCGCCGAGCGTGGAGAACCCATAGGGAGTGCGTGTCCGTAAATTAATGCCCAGTGCTAGCTCCCTACCCATCACAAGGTATACAGGGTCACGCGTTGCACGATATAACATGTACAACGACTCAGCGTGCTCAGGACGTTCGCTGTACTGGGGCGCACGGCGCACCGGCCGAGCATCGCCAAGAGAGAACAACTCTGGGAGCACACCAAAGTACTTGAAGGTGCTCTGAATCGGCCAATTGCTCGCAACTGCCTCCGCGAGATGCCCGCCCAGGACCAGGTTACCTGGATAGAAGGACGACAAGGACTCCTGCACAACCCCCAAACGGTGGCCATCACGTATATCTGCATCCAGGAGCATCCCACCTTTCATAGTGTAGGTGTTCATAGCGCGAGCAGAACGCTCAAATCGCTCCCAATCACCAACATTGCCGGTTATGCTATGGGACTTGATAAAGTACTCAATCGTGCTATCGATACCTCCACCAACAGATGACACAGAGCCAAACCACACGCCGCTCGATGAAGAAATCTCCCTCCCCATCAACTCCGTCCTACCATCACGTGCTGCGAAAAGAGCCTCAGAGGCACGCCGGGCAGCGCGCTCATACTTGTCGTCTCCCGTCACCCGTGACAGTACAGTCATTTCCATCAAGAGTGTGCCAGCACCGGCATTGTTTGCAATGGTTGTCTCAGAAGGGCTGACACCGTGGCGGAGGTTAATGGAACCATATGGAATGCCTGTATCAGTGTTGAATGCCGGCATGAGCCTGTTCGCAAGATCAACAGCCAGCCGCAACAGCCCGCCATCGTACTTATGCTCCTCCGGAACTATCGGGACGATCCCCTCCTCATACATGAAATGCGCCGCCAGTAGGCCACCGAGGGCTCGGATTGTTGTCTCGAACACGGATACGGTGACATCGCGGTCAAACACAACATTCTCCTCCACCCACTTCGCATAGCGACGAAACTCCGCGTGAAATCCCGCGACGGCCAGCGTGTCCAGTGAGTCAATTAGAGTCCACCCGTACCCTCCCATCGTATCGCGACCAGAGCCACTCAACGCGCGCAGCTCGTCACGCGGAAACGCGTGCTTGATGTACGAACTGAATGCATGGTCGATCATGTCGCGCACAAAAGGCTGCATCTCGACCTGGATGGGATGCAGCGAGCCGGCACTGCGCCAGCTCCTAGTGTCGTCACCACCTGACTGCCCAGCAACGCCAGGAGCCCGTAATGGTAAGTGCAGCAGAGCTAACACAACAAATGCACATGAGAAACGCGCGCGCGCAGTCGTGTGGATATGGCACATCAAGCCCCTATTGTCAGGAACGGAAACCCTTGGAAACAACATCATAATGAAAGTCAGGGAGGGAGGAAAGAGGCGAGACAGGGCACACAAGCAAGCACAAACAATGCACTGCCAGTCAGAGAGGGGATACGGTACAGTGGTCAGTTACATCTCCCATACTGTGTGTGAGGGGGCAGGGTTAACGAAACACCGACTTCGACAACCTCTCCAAGTCGCTAAGCGCGTGGTTAGCGCAGCGATATTGATATGCAGCTGCACTCCCTGCAGTGCTTGTTTGCGAAGACTCACCAGCCGTATCGCCAAGTGCCTCAAGCAGCCCACTGATAACCTGAAGACGCCGGCGGCGAAGGTCAGTACCTGGATGCTCAGCGGACCGGGCCGCCCCCTTCGCGGTGGCTGGAGCCCACCACTCAGCCGTATTGGGAAACAGATGCGCCTCCGTGTTGAAGACCCACCCCACGTGGCTCCTTGCGCGGCCCGCGGTGCTCGGTGCGGCGCACGATGGCGAGGCACGCCCGCCCATTCTCCCGTGGATGTGGATAGGGTTGCACTCATCGAACAGAAGATACAGGTACTTCAGTGTCTCGGCGATCATGAAACTTTCCATCTCGTCACGATGCAAGCCATCATGATGAGGATAGCTTACGTCGCCGAGCGTGGAGAACCCATAGGGAGTGCGTGTCCGTAAATTAATGCCCAGTGCTAGCTCCCTACCCATCACAAGGTATACAGGGTCACGCGTTGCACGATATAACATGTACAACGACTCAGCGTGCTCAGGACGTTCGCTGTACTGGGGCGCACGGCGCACCGGCCGAGCATCGCCAAGAGAGAACAACTCTGGGAGCACACCAAAGTACTTGAAGGTGCTCTGAATCGGCCAATTGCTCGCAACTGCCTCCGCGAGATGCCCGCCCAGGACCAGGTTACCTGGATAGAAGGACGACAAGGACTCCTGCACAACCCCCAAACGGTGGCCATCACGTATATCTGCATCCAGGAGCATCCCACCTTTCATAGTGTAGGTGTTCATAGCGCGAGCAGAACGCTCAAATCGCTCCCAATCACCAACATTGCCGGTTATGCTATGGGACTTGATAAAGTACTCAATCGTGCTATCGATACCTCCACCAACAGATGACACAGAGCCAAACCACACGCCGCTCGATGAAGAAATCTCCCTCCCCATCAACTCCGTCCTACCATCACGTGCTGCGAAAAGAGCCTCAGAGGCACGCCGGGCAGCGCGCTCATACTTGTCGTCTCCCGTCACCCGTGACAGTACAGTCATTTCCATCAAGAGTGTGCCAGCACCGGCATTGTTTGCAATGGTTGTCTCAGAAGGGCTGACACCGTGGCGGAGGTTAATGGAACCATATGGAATGCCTGTATCAGTGTTGAATGCCGGCATGAGCCTGTTCGCAAGATCAACAGCCAGCCGCAACAGCCCGCCATCGTACTTATGCTCCTCCGGAACTATCGGGACGATCCCCTCCTCATACATGAAATGCGCCGCCAGTAGGCCACCGAGGGCTCGGATTGTTGTCTCGAACACGGATACGGTGACATCGCGGTCAAACACAACATTCTCCTCCACCCACTTCGCATAGCGACGAAACTCCGCGTGAAATCCCGCGACGGCCAGCGTGTCCAGTGAGTCAATTAGAGTCCACCCGTACCCTCCCATCGTATCGCGACCAGAGCCACTCAACGCGCGCAGCTCGTCACGCGGAAACGCGTGCTTGATGTACGAACTGAATGCATGGTCGATCATGTCGCGCACAAAAGGCTGCATCTCGACCTGGATGGGATGCAGCGAGCCGGCACTGCGCCAGCTCCTAGTGTCGTCACCACCTGACTGCCCAGCAACGCCAGGAGCCCGTAATGGTAAGTGCAGCAGAGCTAACACAACAAATGCACATGAGAAACGCGCGCGCGCAGTCGTGTGGATATGGCACATCAAGCCCCTATTGTCAGGAACGGAAACCCTTGGAAACAACATCATAATGAAAGTCAGGGAGGGAGGAAAGAGGCGAGACAGGGCACACAAGCAAGCACAAACAATGCACTGCCAGTCAGAGAGGGGATACGGTACAGTGGTCAGTTACATCTCCCATACTGTGTGTGAGGGGGCAGGGTTAACGAAACACCGACTTCGACAACCTCTCCAAGTCGCTAAGCGCGTGGTTAGCGCAGCGATATTGATATGCAGCTGCACTCCCTGCAGTGCTTGTTTGCGAAGACTCACCAGCCGTATCGCCAAGTGCCTCAAGCAGCCCACTGATAACCTGAAGACGCCGGCGGCGAAGGTCAGTACCTGGATGCTCAGCGGACCGGGCCGCCCCCTTCGCGGTGGCTGGAGCCCACCACTCAGCCGTATTGGGAAACAGATGCGCCTCCGTGTTGAAGACCCACCCCACGTGGCTCCTTGCGCGGCCCGCGGTGCTCGGTGCGGCGCACGATGGCGAGGCACGCCCGCCCATTCTCCCGTGGATGTGGATAGGGTTGCACTCATCGAACAGAAGATACAGGTACTTCAGTGTCTCGGCGATCATGAAACTTTCCATCTCGTCACGATGCAAGCCATCATGATGAGGATAGCTTACGTCGCCGAGCGTGGAGAACCCATAGGGAGTGCGTGTCCGTAAATTAATGCCCAGTGCTAGCTCCCTACCCATCACAAGGTATACAGGGTCACGCGTTGCACGATATAACATGTACAACGACTCAGCGTGCTCAGGACGTTCGCTGTACTGGGGCGCACGGCGCACCGGCCGAGCATCGCCAAGAGAGAACAACTCTGGGAGCACACCAAAGTACTTGAAGGTGCTCTGAATCGGCCAATTGCTCGCAACTGCCTCCGCGAGATGCCCGCCCAGGACCAGGTTACCTGGATAGAAGGACGACAAGGACTCCTGCACAACCCCCAAACGGTGGCCATCACGTATATCTGCATCCAGGAGCATCCCACCTTTCATAGTGTAGGTGTTCATAGCGCGAGCAGAACGCTCAAATCGCTCCCAATCACCAACATTGCCGGTTATGCTATGGGACTTGATAAAGTACTCAATCGTGCTATCGATACCTCCACCAACAGATGACACAGAGCCAAACCACACGCCGCTCGATGAAGAAATCTCCCTCCCCATCAACTCCGTCCTACCATCACGTGCTGCGAAAAGAGCCTCAGAGGCACGCCGGGCAGCGCGCTCATACTTGTCGTCTCCCGTCACCCGTGACAGTACAGTCATTTCCATCAAGAGTGTGCCAGCACCGGCATTGTTTGCAATGGTTGTCTCAGAAGGGCTGACACCGTGGCGGAGGTTAATGGAACCATATGGAATGCCTGTATCAGTGTTGAATGCCGGCATGAGCCTGTTCGCAAGATCAACAGCCAGCCGCAACAGCCCGCCATCGTACTTATGCTCCTCCGGAACTATCGGGACGATCCCCTCCTCATACATGAAATGCGCCGCCAGTAGGCCACCGAGGGCTCGGATTGTTGTCTCGAACACGGATACGGTGACATCGCGGTCAAACACAACATTCTCCTCCACCCACTTCGCATAGCGACGAAACTCCGCGTGAAATCCCGCGACGGCCAGCGTGTCCAGTGAGTCAATTAGAGTCCACCCGTACCCTCCCATCGTATCGCGACCAGAGCCACTCAACGCGCGCAGCTCGTCACGCGGAAACGCGTGCTTGATGTACGAACTGAATGCATGGTCGATCATGTCGCGCACAAAAGGCTGCATCTCGACCTGGATGGGATGCAGCGAGCCGGCACTGCGCCAGCTCCTAGTGTCGTCACCACCTGACTGCCCAGCAACGCCAGGAGCCCGTAATGGTAAGTGCAGCAGAGCTAACACAACAAATGCACATGAGAAACGCGCGCGCGCAGTCGTGTGGATATGGCACATCAAGCCCCTATTGTCAGGAACGGAAACCCTTGGAAACAACATCATAATGAAAGTCAGGGAGGGAGGAAAGAGGCGAGACAGGGCACACAAGCAAGCACAAACAATGCACTGCCAGTCAGAGAGGGGATACGGTACAGTGGTCAGTTACATCTCCCATACTGTGTGTGAGGGGGCAGGGTTAACGAAACACCGACTTCGACAACCTCTCCAAGTCGCTAAGCGCGTGGTTAGCGCAGCGATATTGATATGCAGCTGCACTCCCTGCAGTGCTTGTTTGCGAAGACTCACCAGCCGTATCGCCAAGTGCCTCAAGCAGCCCACTGATAACCTGAAGACGCCGGCGGCGAAGGTCAGTACCTGGATGCTCAGCGGACCGGGCCGCCCCCTTCGCGGTGGCTGGAGCCCACCACTCAGCCGTATTGGGAAACAGATGCGCCTCCGTGTTGAAGACCCACCCCACGTGGCTCCTTGCGCGGCCCGCGGTGCTCGGTGCGGCGCACGATGGCGAGGCACGCCCGCCCATTCTCCCGTGGATGTGGATAGGGTTGCACTCATCGAACAGAAGATACAGGTACTTCAGTGTCTCGGCGATCATGAAACTTTCCATCTCGTCACGATGCAAGCCATCATGATGAGGATAGCTTACGTCGCCGAGCGTGGAGAACCCATAGGGAGTGCGTGTCCGTAAATTAATGCCCAGTGCTAGCTCCCTACCCATCACAAGGTATACAGGGTCACGCGTTGCACGATATAACATGTACAACGACTCAGCGTGCTCAGGACGTTCGCTGTACTGGGGCGCACGGCGCACCGGCCGAGCATCGCCAAGAGAGAACAACTCTGGGAGCACACCAAAGTACTTGAAGGTGCTCTGAATCGGCCAATTGCTCGCAACTGCCTCCGCGAGATGCCCGCCCAGGACCAGGTTACCTGGATAGAAGGACGACAAGGACTCCTGCACAACCCCCAAACGGTGGCCATCACGTATATCTGCATCCAGGAGCATCCCACCTTTCATAGTGTAGGTGTTCATAGCGCGAGCAGAACGCTCAAATCGCTCCCAATCACCAACATTGCCGGTTATGCTATGGGACTTGATAAAGTACTCAATCGTGCTATCGATACCTCCACCAACAGATGACACAGAGCCAAACCACACGCCGCTCGATGAAGAAATCTCCCTCCCCATCAACTCCGTCCTACCATCACGTGCTGCGAAAAGAGCCTCAGAGGCACGCCGGGCAGCGCGCTCATACTTGTCGTCTCCCGTCACCCGTGACAGTACAGTCATTTCCATCAAGAGTGTGCCAGCACCGGCATTGTTTGCAATGGTTGTCTCAGAAGGGCTGACACCGTGGCGGAGGTTAATGGAACCATATGGAATGCCTGTATCAGTGTTGAATGCCGGCATGAGCCTGTTCGCAAGATCAACAGCCAGCCGCAACAGCCCGCCATCGTACTTATGCTCCTCCGGAACTATCGGGACGATCCCCTCCTCATACATGAAATGCGCCGCCAGTAGGCCACCGAGGGCTCGGATTGTTGTCTCGAACACGGATACGGTGACATCGCGGTCAAACACAACATTCTCCTCCACCCACTTCGCATAGCGACGAAACTCCGCGTGAAATCCCGCGACGGCCAGCGTGTCCAGTGAGTCAATTAGAGTCCACCCGTACCCTCCCATCGTATCGCGACCAGAGCCACTCAACGCGCGCAGCTCGTCACGCGGAAACGCGTGCTTGATGTACGAACTGAATGCATGGTCGATCATGTCGCGCACAAAAGGCTGCATCTCGACCTGGATGGGATGCAGCGAGCCGGCACTGCGCCAGCTCCTAGTGTCGTCACCACCTGACTGCCCAGCAACGCCAGGAGCCCGTAATGGTAAGTGCAGCAGAGCTAACACAACAAATGCACATGAGAAACGCGCGCGCGCAGTCGTGTGGATATGGCACATCAAGCCCCTATTGTCAGGAACGGAAACCCTTGGAAACAACATCATAATGAAAGTCAGGGAGGGAGGAAAGAGGCGAGACAGGGCACACAAGCAAGCACAAACAATGCACTGCCAGTCAGAGAGGGGATACGGTACAGTGGTCAGTTACATCTCCCATACTGTGTGTGAGGGGGCAGGGTTAACGAAACACCGACTTCGACAACCTCTCCAAGTCGCTAAGCGCGTGGTTAGCGCAGCGATATTGATATGCAGCTGCACTCCCTGCAGTGCTTGTTTGCGAAGACTCACCAGCCGTATCGCCAAGTGCCTCAAGCAGCCCACTGATAACCTGAAGACGCCGGCGGCGAAGGTCAGTACCTGGATGCTCAGCGGACCGGGCCGCCCCCTTCGCGGTGGCTGGAGCCCACCACTCAGCCGTATTGGGAAACAGATGCGCCTCCGTGTTGAAGACCCACCCCACGTGGCTCCTTGCGCGGCCCGCGGTGCTCGGTGCGGCGCACGATGGCGAGGCACGCCCGCCCATTCTCCCGTGGATGTGGATAGGGTTGCACTCATCGAACAGAAGATACAGGTACTTCAGTGTCTCGGCGATCATGAAACTTTCCATCTCGTCACGATGCAAGCCATCATGATGAGGATAGCTTACGTCGCCGAGCGTGGAGAACCCATAGGGAGTGCGTGTCCGTAAATTAATGCCCAGTGCTAGCTCCCTACCCATCACAAGGTATACAGGGTCACGCGTTGCACGATATAACATGTACAACGACTCAGCGTGCTCAGGACGTTCGCTGTACTGGGGCGCACGGCGCACCGGCCGAGCATCGCCAAGAGAGAACAACTCTGGGAGCACACCAAAGTACTTGAAGGTGCTCTGAATCGGCCAATTGCTCGCAACTGCCTCCGCGAGATGCCCGCCCAGGACCAGGTTACCTGGATAGAAGGACGACAAGGACTCCTGCACAACCCCCAAACGGTGGCCATCACGTATATCTGCATCCAGGAGCATCCCACCTTTCATAGTGTAGGTGTTCATAGCGCGAGCAGAACGCTCAAATCGCTCCCAATCACCAACATTGCCGGTTATGCTATGGGACTTGATAAAGTACTCAATCGTGCTATCGATACCTCCACCAACAGATGACACAGAGCCAAACCACACGCCGCTCGATGAAGAAATCTCCCTCCCCATCAACTCCGTCCTACCATCACGTGCTGCGAAAAGAGCCTCAGAGGCACGCCGGGCAGCGCGCTCATACTTGTCGTCTCCCGTCACCCGTGACAGTACAGTCATTTCCATCAAGAGTGTGCCAGCACCGGCATTGTTTGCAATGGTTGTCTCAGAAGGGCTGACACCGTGGCGGAGGTTAATGGAACCATATGGAATGCCTGTATCAGTGTTGAATGCCGGCATGAGCCTGTTCGCAAGATCAACAGCCAGCCGCAACAGCCCGCCATCGTACTTATGCTCCTCCGGAACTATCGGGACGATCCCCTCCTCATACATGAAATGCGCCGCCAGTAGGCCACCGAGGGCTCGGATTGTTGTCTCGAACACGGATACGGTGACATCGCGGTCAAACACAACATTCTCCTCCACCCACTTCGCATAGCGACGAAACTCCGCGTGAAATCCCGCGACGGCCAGCGTGTCCAGTGAGTCAATTAGAGTCCACCCGTACCCTCCCATCGTATCGCGACCAGAGCCACTCAACGCGCGCAGCTCGTCACGCGGAAACGCGTGCTTGATGTACGAACTGAATGCATGGTCGATCATGTCGCGCACAAAAGGCTGCATCTCGACCTGGATGGGATGCAGCGAGCCGGCACTGCGCCAGCTCCTAGTGTCGTCACCACCTGACTGCCCAGCAACGCCAGGAGCCCGTAATGGTAAGTGCAGCAGAGCTAACACAACAAATGCACATGAGAAACGCGCGCGCGCAGTCGTGTGGATATGGCACATCAAGCCCCTATTGTCAGGAACGGAAACCCTTGGAAACAACATCATAATGAAAGTCAGGGAGGGAGGAAAGAGGCGAGACAGGGCACACAAGCAAGCACAAACAATGCACTGCCAGTCAGAGAGGGGATACGGTACAGTGGTCAGTTACATCTCCCATACTGTGTGTGAGGGGGCAGGGTTAACGAAACACCGACTTCGACAACCTCTCCAAGTCGCTAAGCGCGTGGTTAGCGCAGCGATATTGATATGCAGCTGCACTCCCTGCAGTGCTTGTTTGCGAAGACTCACCAGCCGTATCGCCAAGTGCCTCAAGCAGCCCACTGATAACCTGAAGACGCCGGCGGCGAAGGTCAGTACCTGGATGCTCAGCGGACCGGGCCGCCCCCTTCGCGGTGGCTGGAGCCCACCACTCAGCCGTATTGGGAAACAGATGCGCCTCCGTGTTGAAGACCCACCCCACGTGGCTCCTTGCGCGGCCCGCGGTGCTCGGTGCGGCGCACGATGGCGAGGCACGCCCGCCCATTCTCCCGTGGATGTGGATAGGGTTGCACTCATCGAACAGAAGATACAGGTACTTCAGTGTCTCGGCGATCATGAAACTTTCCATCTCGTCACGATGCAAGCCATCATGATGAGGATAGCTTACGTCGCCGAGCGTGGAGAACCCATAGGGAGTGCGTGTCCGTAAATTAATGCCCAGTGCTAGCTCCCTACCCATCACAAGGTATACAGGGTCACGCGTTGCACGATATAACATGTACAACGACTCAGCGTGCTCAGGACGTTCGCTGTACTGGGGCGCACGGCGCACCGGCCGAGCATCGCCAAGAGAGAACAACTCTGGGAGCACACCAAAGTACTTGAAGGTGCTCTGAATCGGCCAATTGCTCGCAACTGCCTCCGCGAGATGCCCGCCCAGGACCAGGTTACCTGGATAGAAGGACGACAAGGACTCCTGCACAACCCCCAAACGGTGGCCATCACGTATATCTGCATCCAGGAGCATCCCACCTTTCATAGTGTAGGTGTTCATAGCGCGAGCAGAACGCTCAAATCGCTCCCAATCACCAACATTGCCGGTTATGCTATGGGACTTGATAAAGTACTCAATCGTGCTATCGATACCTCCACCAACAGATGACACAGAGCCAAACCACACGCCGCTCGATGAAGAAATCTCCCTCCCCATCAACTCCGTCCTACCATCACGTGCTGCGAAAAGAGCCTCAGAGGCACGCCGGGCAGCGCGCTCATACTTGTCGTCTCCCGTCACCCGTGACAGTACAGTCATTTCCATCAAGAGTGTGCCAGCACCGGCATTGTTTGCAATGGTTGTCTCAGAAGGGCTGACACCGTGGCGGAGGTTAATGGAACCATATGGAATGCCTGTATCAGTGTTGAATGCCGGCATGAGCCTGTTCGCAAGATCAACAGCCAGCCGCAACAGCCCGCCATCGTACTTATGCTCCTCCGGAACTATCGGGACGATCCCCTCCTCATACATGAAATGCGCCGCCAGTAGGCCACCGAGGGCTCGGATTGTTGTCTCGAACACGGATACGGTGACATCGCGGTCAAACACAACATTCTCCTCCACCCACTTCGCATAGCGACGAAACTCCGCGTGAAATCCCGCGACGGCCAGCGTGTCCAGTGAGTCAATTAGAGTCCACCCGTACCCTCCCATCGTATCGCGACCAGAGCCACTCAACGCGCGCAGCTCGTCACGCGGAAACGCGTGCTTGATGTACGAACTGAATGCATGGTCGATCATGTCGCGCACAAAAGGCTGCATCTCGACCTGGATGGGATGCAGCGAGCCGGCACTGCGCCAGCTCCTAGTGTCGTCACCACCTGACTGCCCAGCAACGCCAGGAGCCCGTAATGGTAAGTGCAGCAGAGCTAACACAACAAATGCACATGAGAAACGCGCGCGCGCAGTCGTGTGGATATGGCACATCAAGCCCCTATTGTCAGGAACGGAAACCCTTGGAAACAACATCATAATGAAAGTCAGGGAGGGAGGAAAGAGGCGAGACAGGGCACACAAGCAAGCACAAACAATGCACTGCCAGTCAGAGAGGGGATACGGTACAGTGGTCAGTTACATCTCCCATACTGTGTGTGAGGGGGCAGGGTTAACGAAACACCGACTTCGACAACCTCTCCAAGTCGCTAAGCGCGTGGTTAGCGCAGCGATATTGATATGCAGCTGCACTCCCTGCAGTGCTTGTTTGCGAAGACTCACCAGCCGTATCGCCAAGTGCCTCAAGCAGCCCACTGATAACCTGAAGACGCCGGCGGCGAAGGTCAGTACCTGGATGCTCAGCGGACCGGGCCGCCCCCTTCGCGGTGGCTGGAGCCCACCACTCAGCCGTATTGGAAAACAAATCGACTTTATTCGCTGTTTCCTATATTACATATGTACATATAATATTTATTATTATTATTTTGCACTTTTGTCGATGACCGCTACTGTTGGACTTAAAGATATATATATGTGTGTGTGTGTGTGTGTGTGTGTCTATTCAATGTTTACTATCATTATACTTTTTTATGTCCAGAACGCTCACACGCATTTTTAGAGATGTTTATTTGCCCAAGCGCTTCTTCACTTAATTTAAATACCGATACTTTTACTATGTCCAATTGTTCGTTAAATTATCATTTGATTCGCATAATAGCTGTACAAATTGGGATATTATTTACAAGCGCTATAAAAGATGTTATTGACGGGTGTTATTTGTAAGACTAAAGGGATTTTTATTTTCATGCTTAAAACTTATCTATATTTTTGTGTTACTCAGTATGATTCGATTTTATCCCGCTGATTTGTAAGTACCATATACTACATGAATGGCGATGTGCGATAACTACACAATATTTTTGATAAGTTATTAAATAGTGATATAATGTCATTAGTTTACGGGCTTGCCCAGAGTGCCTTGTAGGACAAAGATAAATAAACGTGAGCTACGGCAATGTAGAAGTCGCTTTTCTTCTGAGAGAATGCTCTATAACTCTTCTCGATAACGTGATACATTTGTTTTTGCCAACCTGAGACGGTATTGCACCAAACTCGTTCACTAATAAAATCAGTACATGCATTGAAACACAATACATAAAGTTAGCAACTCCATAGCTGCTTTTACATGAAAGAATACCATGATAATCAGTTGAAAGTTCGCCATGATGCATAGTTGCTCCGATTTTAATATAACTGTCTCACATGCAGCTAGGTGCTATCCTAAAGGTTGCACATTCAGTAACCTCATCTACACGGTTGTACAGTCTTATCACAGGTAGAGTATGGAGAATTCATGGGGCGTTCTGTGTGTCGCGGTAGCTCTCGCATCGCTAATAACGATGCCAAACCTAAACAGTAGAATAATGTTAAAATAGAAAGGCCACATTATAACACTGAAAAGGTAGTATTGATGCAAACGACAATAACGTAACAAATAAGCAAACACTGTATCATCGAACGAACAGAAAGACGAAGTGAAGATGAAAAATATGAATGAATAGGCCTAACTGCAGTACCTCCGGAGTGCGTACGTAACACGGTACATTTAACAACAAACATGCTATCAGATGTAAATTATTAACAAATCCCGTAACCTTTATAGAGCATCATGTATTTTTAAACGCTTTCGTACCTTCATAAACTGGGAAATTGCAAAATTATTTGATATCTAATATATATATACTAAATATTATAATTATGATATTAAGAATAATAGTGCTTGGGCGAAATAGTGAGAATCAGCGTGATGGGCAAGCTTATTTCGCTGCCTACAGCAAATTCTAACATTCACAGAGGTTAAAAAAAAAAAAAATGTTAATATTTACAAGAGATAGAATGGAGGGAAAATCATCAACCAGGGTGTCTATATAGGTGTCGATAAACGTGAAGAAACGCATAGATATGCACGACGTAAACAAGCGTAACAGTATAGTTAAAAGTTAAATAACTACATTTGATTAAGGCACTCTACTAAACCAGCAAGCAGAGGTATTTCTCTTGCCACTTCACTCTCACTATTTAACAAACTCTCAAAACAATTGACGACATCCTGTATTAACTTAATTGTTTGTCGTAGTGTATCTCGTTTCTTAAGAAATCTTGCGTTTTTAATGGAAATATGTGGGGCTTCCGTTGCGATTAAATCAGTCGAACTAAACTGCAGATAAGATGTGGAAACATCCACAAAATGACGGCGAGTCACAAATGATTGCTTCAGACAATCACACACGATTCCAACAAATACTTCAAATGATTGTATCTCTTTAATGATTTCGTTTACTACCTCGGTATATTCGTATGAAGTGCGAAAAGAAATTTTTTGTGCGTGGCTTTGTATTGCATGTAACTCTATAGATTTATACAAACTATTAAGCTTTTGAGAGCCGATGATCTTTTTTTCCTTGTCGAAGTTGGTTAAATCAACGCCTCCGCAGTAACCTGGGGAAATTTCCACTTCGAGTGACTTCACAGCGTTCGAAGGGGAAAGAAATGAATCTTTAAGTGTCATATTGGTGTTTCCCCGACGAATTGATGTGAGCCTAGAGCAAGTGCTCGAGCCGGCTACTTCCTTACTTCCGCTTTTATTTGCCACGGTAGATTTCGATCCCAGAGCAATGTACTTATCCCTAACCATTTTACGGTGTAACATCAAAGCTCTTGTCATGCGCACACCCTCCACGGACCCGAGACTGTGTTCATCCCTTAAACGCCTTCGAATCGCCAGTTTCGAATACTTATCTAACATCCTTCTGACAAAGTCGTGAATCCACCTAAGCAGCCGTAGGTGGTCTTGTAGCATGCCTGAAGACAGGCGCGCAACGTTAATTTCAATAAAAAATCCTGGTGGTAGGCAGTCGCGAATCATGAACTGTAAAATATTAAAATTTTTACGACAAATGGAGTGTTCCTGTATGCTGTCAGAAGACGGAGCAGCGTTACGGCAGGTAAGCAATGTCACTTCCCATTGAAGACGACTAAGAAGGTATGAAGCATGTTGTGCACGCAAATTGAAGTCTTCTGCCTCTGACGATGAAAGAAGAACGCAATTATCTGTAACCCTACACAATACTGCTTCAATAATGGTACAGTAGGCAACACCATCACGCAGTGACTCGATGCTGGGATACTGGGTCGAGCAGACGTTGTTTACCCATTGCAGCAATGCCGTCCTTCCTAAAAGGTTATTGCTCGTTGAGTTCATCTAGTAACTACAGATTTTTGAAAGAAAACAATTCGACCATGAGGGGAAGAAGGATATAGAACAAAACAAATTTATAAGTACAATAAACAAATAAATAATTCTTTCGACCCTATTTACATGTGGAATAATAAAACACGAATATAACATAAAGAGAATAATCACCTCGGAAATAATCTTGGAGGATTAAGGTATTATTAAAAAACATAGGTCGTGTGCAAGAAACTCAATGTCTTGATTTTCAAAAAATGTAATGAATGATTTGTTATCTCAGTAGCGACATGTGAATAGACAGCAGCACAATGACCCAAATGGGAATTAGAAAATTAAAATTAAGCGAGCAATGAAGAGTTCAAAGCGAGACAAGGAGTGGTCCAATGAAATAACAACAACACAAATCAGCATCGACCAATTATTTCTATCTCCGGCTGGTGCGACAAATTCACGGCTCAAATTTAATTGCTAGAAATAAATAGGAACAAAAGGAATACTCGCCAACATCAAGAGGAAACAAAAGAATTTAGCAATAATATGAAAACATTATAATTGTAAACGAATGTTAAAATTGAATTATACTCATTGGTATCAAGTTATTCCGTAGCTCTCTCATAGTAAGGGGACAAATTTTGAAACATGACAGCGACATGTCATAAATTGGAGAAAGGAAGGAAAAAAAAACAAGATACTGTGGCATTGTTGAAGATATAACAAATCAAATGTATAACATGAAATAAAGTAAAAATAATGCCTAATCAACAGGGCGTAATAAGACATTAACACCAAGCCGAAATAGTAGGGGGACGATGCATGGCGCACGATGCTCGTTAGTGATGTGCGTGGCGAAGTCTCTCATAGCAACCAAAAATAATACAAAAACGCACTGGAAAGGCGTTTAGATTACTGACTAAAGAAACTAACCACATATTCGTCCTTTTATGGAAACGCAGCCACCTCTGCAGAATGCTTATCAGTAAATTCAAAAAATAGTAAAAGGTTTGCTCTTGTCCCAAAAACAGGAATCCTGCATACCAACTTTCAAACGCGGACAATATGTATGTAATACGAGCATTTTCCCACGTTTATATAAATAATAAAAATATATTTAAATTCAAAGACACAGCAAGTCTTGCTAAAATATATAAAAAAGAGTATAATACCTTATGTTGAACCCATAAACAAACAAAAGAATTACAACAACGGTCGCCGGGACGATCTAAGAGGCCACTTCCATAAGCGAAAAGCACAGAGAATAAAAGGTGCGTGAACTACAATGTCGTATCCATGTTAAGGGAACAAAAAAACGACCAATCTCGGTAATACAAACACTTGAGCCCATTTAAAAAAAATTAAACCGGGAATGTAAATAAAAGAGGCATGTGGCGTTTGAAGCCAAATGGGAATTTTTTATAAAGTGAAAAGGGACGCAAGTTTGAGTAAGTGTATTGTCAAGCATTGGCATTTGGAATATTCAAATCGGCCTGGTCCAAACAGTTAGGCAAATCGAAAGGTCCATTGTTTATTTGCCGATCTGCACCATAAATATAACGAACCAGTCATAGCACAAACAAATGAAAGTATACCCACAATATCTACTGTTAGAAGAAACTTGGTGAGTATAGTTATTATCTAATGTCCTGTACAGGGATCGGGCTAGAGGAACAGTAAAAGCTGTAACGAAGGAAGCTAAACCTAGTTTGGCTGTAAAATGGAGATGGGAAAATATTATAACTACCGTGCTAACTTAAATGAAAACATAAAACGAGCAAGCAAATAAATAGCCATTGGTTGACCACACTGCTGAGGGAAACAACGCGTAAGCATTGCAACCCCAGGTGCAGAATAATGAGTGGCATCAGCGTTCAACGCACCACACCCAGCAACAACTACGAAGCCCAGGGCGAATGCAAATTGAGGGTCCCAGCGGCGCCATAGTTTTTAAAAAAGGGAGGGGCAATTAAATGCCATCCCCCGAACGTGGGGGGAGAGACACGGCATAGGAGCAGGACGGGAGCGCACTACCTTGAGGGAGTAGCGTCGGCCCTCTCACGGAAAGGAAGGGACTCTGGTCTAAAATTCGGATCCCAAAAACACGATTAAAGGAATGAGGAAGGGATGAAACACAGCAATGGGAACGGCGAACTCGCCGAAGTGTTCCCAAAGCATGTGCTCAAGAGAACTTTGGCCCCTCAGTGGTTGGAGGGCTGTTTTAAATTTCCGCGGCCCTTCACAGACACGGACTGCGTAACACCGCACAAGCCTAAAACAACTGTTCACCTAAGTCTGCTTCATCCGTTTTAGATATAGATATTAAAAGTATTGCGCAAGTTGGGGCGTATGATTCCCTTACGGCGACTTAAGCTAGTACTTGGACGCGCTCTGGGAAACCACACGCAGCAAAATCCTGGGAAACTACCGGAAATGCCCCATAGCGCTCACGAGAGCGCATTGCAAAGATACGTTCGCGGACCAGATGCCGACAAAAAGTTGGCGGACTTTATCGAGTCCGTGTCATCACTGAGAATCGCTACGAAGGAAGACTGGGTTCGAATAAAGCAAATCTCGTTCGTATATCTGGACGTCCTTTCATGCAGGACTGCGAATAAATTACTATCATTGCTAGTCGAAAGTGGCACCTGTGGCTTAGTCGAGTGCGTAAAGATACAGGAACAGCTGTCAAAACCTTTGTTTGTGTCGGATTTAACAATCCAAGAGCAGTCAGAAACTCTTCGTTGTATAGCCAAAGTGGGCGCCCGTTTGTCACAAAAGTTTTTGCCTTATGCGTTGGAGGCGTTTAAAAGAATAATAAGGGACTCGCAAGTAAAAATGTTGCCGATGCTGACGTATACATTGGGATGCATCTGCGCATCATCAGAAAACAGGGACCTCACAACCGAAAAGAGTTGCGAGATACTTGAAGAGTTGCTTAGACGGATTGAAGTCGAAAACCACGCACTACTTACACAGGATGAACTAATTTACTTGTTTTGGGGAATCTCTACGTTTTGTTCGTGGATGGCTCCTATTAGGAAATTTTATCTTAGCTTATGTGAAAAACTGTTAATGCAATCTATTCAAAATTGTGGTTATGAAGGAAGCAGTCCACGCGAACTGGCCCTGCTTATTTTCGGTCTATGTCCTCTGATTTTTTTATCAGGATTGAGGAGTTGTACATTAAATAATCAAGATAACGGTTTTATTGTCAACGTCTTATCAGCGTCGGAATTTGAGCCTCGTGAGATATCAAAGGACCTCTTTTCAAAAACAATCACTATGTTTGACACTGCGATACGTGAAGTAATTCAAAAGTTTGTCAATGGGCAATTACAAAGCAAGCGCATAATAAGGCAACTCGTAGATATTATTGTCTGGTGTGGAGTATCACGTATAAATAAAAATGCACAAATTTTTGTACATCTTGCGATGCGAAAATTAATGTACAAGGATCTGGACTATTGGCTCCATGCACACAATAACTGTGAAACCCATGGGATAGAAATGACGAAATCTGTAATGAACATGTATGCGTTTTCGAGGGAAATTGAAACTATTGATCGGCTCGCGTGTCGTCTCAAAACTACTATACCTTCCGAGGCATCTCTCTGGGGCCTTGAAAAGTTATCTATCCAAGAGACTGTCACAATTCTTAATGCGCTGGCTGATGGAAATCTCTCAGAGCAAACCAAAAAAATGTATCAGAAAGATTGCCTGAAAAAAGTCCCACGAGCAATACAGTGCGCATCGGTAGATGACTTCTTGTGCATTACGACAGCAATTAGAAAAATGGACATCAAAGATGAAACTATTTTGAAATCCATTGGCAGCAGGGGACTGGAGTTTGATTTAATGTATCAATGGCCAGTTCCATCTAAATCAGAAAAGGCCCGAGAATCTCGCAAGGACCTTGAAATTTCACCTAAAATGGAATGTTGCTCGGATGAGATGGCTCTGTGGATATGTGAACAGGTTACCGAAATGCATCCAAAGAATGAAACATCAATGAAAGACATTCTAAATGTACTGGAAGCGTATGACAAGCGGACGGGATTGTTAAGTGCTACAAATAAACAATGTGTGGCAATCATAGGGTCTTTCTCCAAGAGCTTAATTCGTTATAAATACAATAATGAACAAAGTGATGCTCTCACATCTATATTCCGCAGGGCAAAAATCACAACTTCCATCCGGTTGGCTTTATTACTTGTCTGCCAAGGCTCAAAAGCCGGGGTTCCTCGCTCCACCCTGCTCGACACATTGTCGTGGATTGGGTCCTTTCTTCTGGAGTCAAAAAAGGTAACGTGTGAGGACGTTGTGGTGTACATTGTGATCGCGCATGAAATAGGAGCTCTAAAAACGCTTTATCATCCAAAGATATTTAGCATATTTTATGGAAACAAGTTGGATGAGGTAGATTTACATCTTTTGGGACGCTTGTTTGGTGCTTTGTGTGATCATGGTATTGCAGAAGGTTCATTGTTAGAGAAGATTATAAAAGCACTTAAGCCATGGACAACAGAAATGGCTCTAAAAACAAAATGGAGTGAGGCCGAGCTTAGAGTTGCTATCACTATGGTAAATTCACTGTGGACGTTTTCGGCTAGAAGTATCGGAAAATGTTTGCTCCGGCATGCGGTGGCACTGGTATCAGCAATGGCAAGGATGGATAGTATGCCCTCAAAGGAAACAGCGTTATGCATCGCTGGTTCGATCGCCACGGTCATAGTGCATAGTGTAGAAGAGGAAGGCATATCAGAAAATACATCACCGCCCATGGACTCGGAAGTTCTATCATTCTTTTTTGACATGGTAACAAGGCTTTTTTCTGAAAATGGTCTGACATTTTCTCTGACTCGAGCCCAGGAGTTGATAGGCAGCAAAAGTGATCCCTTCATCCCCAAATGGGATGGTACCGTGTGTTCGATTGTAGTAAGTAACGCCATACAATACCTCACTCAACAAAAAAGTGATTGGAGGAAGTTAACGCAGTTAGGTGTCAACTTGTGGCGCTACTGTCTAAAACAAGTAGAAAAGGGAGTTATCACCGATGAAATGCTCCCAATAAGGCTTTCGTTTTGTATTCGCTTTGGAGCGAGCAGTCAAGCATTTGATAGATTTATGACGCTACTCATGGAGAGTGATAATAGTGTGGATATGTTAGCGGTGTGCTCTATCGCAGAGGGGTTGCACAGAACTGGCAAGAGACGATCCATAGCAACACAATTTATAGCTCATTATGCGCAGCAAAACTGTCTTGATGAACTTCCTGCACCGGCACTGTGTTCATTGCTCCTGTTTTTTACACGTGATGCGGAAAAGGTAGCCCTTGGACTGAAGCGCGTCACTATGTTAGTGGCGCTCATATGGTCCTCATTGAGCCTGAAGATGGACCAGCTTCAATACACAGTAGAACATTGGAAATTGGTGGAATCTGTTCCTGCTGCTGTAGCCCCGAGCCTACTTGAAACAGTTTGCAAAAGTGACTTGATAGAACGTACACCAGCAGGGGAGCTTGTGCGGCCTGTGTCTATTATTGTAGGGTGGTCATCATGTATGACGGACACTAGTATTTTAACTAATTTTCTGAAGAAGGTAACTTCGTTACTTCAACACACCGTCGATAATGGAAAAGCCCTGGATGCTACTTCTAAAGATCTTTTACAGGTAGTTTCATCCGCACTCCAAAGCCTTTGAGGGCAAAATTTCATGTAAAAGTGATGATAAAAGGAATAGGAATAATAAGATAGTAGGATTGAGTGGCCATTGCTTCTAGTTATAGATATGTGTGACATGACCTGTACAAAATTCTTGTATGGCAGCTCTTACCCCGTCCTTTGTGTTTATTACCAAAGTGCCACTTTAGTCTGTTGGCCATTATCCGCTCCTTCGCTAACACTAGGGACTGCAGGGGCAATGCAATGTCGACAAATCCTGTAGAAGAAACTCGACAATACTTGTCCCGTGATGACAGCCTTGAAAAGGTCCAGTTTGTACTTACGTTAGGAGAGAAAGGTTCTGAAGAGCTCATAGATCTTTTAAATACACAGAAAAATCAAGAACAAGTAGGGGTCCAGATGGAAATGGACCAACTATCCATAGTGGATTTGGATAGAGGGGTTCTGAAAGATGGAATCTGCCTAGAGAAAAAGGTGGTTGGTGGTCTGCCATCGTGCATGGTTCAATCCGAAGAAGTGGCGGTAAGTAGTGTTGTGAGTGCGGAGAAGGTACTAGAAATATCACAAACAGGGGAAAGCTCAGACAAATCACCTACGAGAAAATCTGCTGAGTCTTTTCAGAATAGCCGTAATAACTCATGGAAGGCCGTGCGATCTGGTGAACTGGTTACGAGGACAGAGCTGGAGCATGTGCAGAAAGAGGTTGTGATAGTTGAACGTTTGATTAAGGCTTTGGAAGAAGATAATGAAAAGTTGCATATTGAGCGACGATTCTTGAAAGCTAGGGTAAATGAGCTTGAAAGTGAAGCAGTTAACAACGAAGCAAAGAGCAGCATCATTGCAAGTGGGCAAAATGTGAATCAACGACTCTCTCAAGCATCGTCTGCAACTGTGGTCGGAGAATCTCAGGGAGAGTGGTTTGAGCAAATAAATGAGCTTCGAGTGGAACTAGAACGCCAAAGGGCAATATCGCACGAGCTGCAATTGGCATTGGAACTTGCACAATGTGAGAAGGGCAATAGTGAAGCACGCTTGAAAGGGGACGATTTAAAAAAACTTGAAGATATGAAGTCGCAGATTCGTAGTCTGCAAGCGGAAATAAAGCGAAAGGACATGGAACATGGCGAAATGGTAATGGAGTTGAACCGAAAAATATCGTGGTATGTCGAGCGTCAGGAATTTAGTCAATCACAGGAAGATCTTCTTAAAGAGCAGCAACAAATAATTTCTCATTTGCGCGCAAAGGTGTCGGAAACCGAAACAACAGAGAATGATGGCAGAAATTCACGTACAAAAAAGGACAAGCAAGTTCAGCAACTCACCAAGAGGATAGCTGAACTTGAGGAAACGCTCAAAAACGAACGCCCCGACAGCATTGCACAGCTGATTCGAAGCTGTCAGCCGTCAGTTGAAGACACAAAACTATTTAAAAAACTTAATAAGAGGATCAAAGAGCTTGAAGACGCACTCAAGGAAAAGGACCGTTGTGCAGAAAACGCAGTTAATCGTTTGCGTGTTGAAACAGATCGTATGAAACTACAATATCAAGAAAGGATAGAAAAGCTGGAAGAGGAATTGAAGCTCAAACTGTTACAAGCCCAGTCACGCCGTGTGCGTGAACTTGAGAAACAACTTGCGAGCACACAGCAGGAACTGTGTGAAAGGGAAAGGGGAAAGTCGGTGTCTTTACATGTGGATGTGGAAGCCGCTGACTCACGCAACACTGATGATACTATCCAGCCTAAAAATGACCTGCTAGTCACCTCTAAGGAAGCGGTTGAAAACAAAACTTTAGTAGCAACTTCGGCAAATGATGTTGGAAATCTGATAGAGCTGAAGCTGCGTAAGGAAAATGAAATGCTACGTAATGAGTTAACACAATTGAAGAAGATGGGTGAGTATCCATTGTCGTCACTTGCACCCGTTAACACTCTATCCGTTGCCACCTCTGAGAGTCTAGTCTCTAGTTTACACGCCCAAATTAGCAGCCTCACTTCCGAACTACTGTCGTACAAACGACTATTAAGTGAAAGCCAGGAGGCACTTCGCGATCTATACACGCGCCGGGATGATCGGTTGTTAATGGCAAAAGAGGAGCATAATGCACAGCTTCATCGTATACGGGAGATGCACAACAGTGATATTGAACGCATCCAAGAGCAGCATAAGCAAGAAATGAGATCCATCGTAGAACAATGTCGTGTGATGGGGGAGAAGTCCTGCATACGAAAGATATTGGCCCAACTGCCAGATGATAAATTGTGTAGTCGTGCCTTTCTCCAGCGAGTGGCAGACCGACTAGTTGCGCTAGAGCAACAGCAAGTACAAAGGGAGAGGGAAGTTGTGAGAGAAATTTCAGAAATCAAGCGTGTGGCTGACTTTGAAATCGCCCTCGTCAAGCAAAAAAGTGAAATGCTGTTAGAAGAAAAAAATCAGCAGATACAGGATTTCCAATTGCAGTTAGACCAACTTCTCACTGGTCTCACACTCCTGCAAAGTAGGTCATGAAATCTATACTTGTTACGTGTATCTTATATCAGATGTTTATAATCATGAGCATCTCTATGTTGAAAGTCCGGGTAATGTACTGACAATGTGTTGGCAGGAACGGAAAGTGAAGTTATACTATTTAGTGGGCCTCGAAAAGACACTAATTCTGAGGGAATAATTATTTGATGTTCTATTCGTATACCCTTCATCACCCTGGGGTCTGGGCAACTTTATTCCTGTATATTTCAACGTTATTTTCCAGTATATGTATCCGGTGTTTCAATGTGCTGACCAACGGAAATAATGTCCGAAAGTTGAGTAATTTATGTGATCCATTTATATTATTGAAAACCCAATGATGTGCGTGTAAATTCAAGACAATGAGTTCATAGAAATGATATGGGGGTCGTGAGGGAGGAGCAGGTTATAAGTAGAGAGTAAGAGAAAGAATTGCTGACGATAAATATGTGGTTGTTAAACTGCGCCACAAGAAGGATCTTAACTTATGTGTGCGAAGCATTCAACTCAAACGAAATTCATGGCTTGAATCAGCTAATTGCTAAGAGTAACTAAGAATAAACCCTTGTTGTTGGACGCATAGTCTCTCCCTGACATACCCTAACCCTCTCTTCATGGCTGGTCGTAATTGTACAGCAAGGGTGTTTGCAATGTGTGCAAGTGTGCGTAAGGCGACGACGTTAAAATTGCTCGTCTCTTGCATCGCGCCATATATTCTAATTGACTTGATGGGGTGTACTAACGTATATGTATGCGCGTGTGTTTGTATATTGTCCCCACCGACGTTTTGCAAATGACTACAAAGAAGTTGATTTACTTTCTCTGTGCATAGTGAAACAAGCTTAGCCTGTTAACGACGGGGGATAAACACATTTACACGAATTTATCGAAACTAAAGGGAAGTAGGTCGAAGTTGGGTTGTTGTGATGAGTGGCATCAATATCAATGAGGCAAGTAAAGAGGAGCTGGTCTCTATTGTAAGGCAGCTTCATCAGCGACTCAAGGATAATGCAAGAAGGTTAGCTCAGTCAAAAGAATTTGAAGAGCAAGTGGCGATGCTAAAACGGGAATTGGGGGAAAAGAATGCCGCAGTGACTGCATTGGCGGAGCAGAATGTGATGTTATCGGAACAGACTGCGAGAAATGAAGAAACTATACGGGAACTCATTAAGCAAATAGAGGAACTTCGGGACGCTGAGGGTCGCTCTGCCTCTGAGGGTGCTGCGGCTGGAATGCGTGTGTTGAGTCCAAGAGGACAACAACGGGAACAGCCATCAAACTCACGGACCTTCGGAAATGGTGGTGTGGGTGGGCTTGGAAGTGCTCACGGTACAGGTGGCGACCCTGCTTCCACTGCCGCTGCAACCATAAAGCGGCAGAGTGAAGAAATTGCGGAACTTGAGCACAAAGTGCGTGAGCTAACAGAGGAAAACATGTTTTATTCAAAAGTCGCGGCGCGGCGTGGCGCACATGAGGCTCGTGAAGCGCTGCGCGCATTGCTACCCGATAAAGGGGCAGATTCAGCCGAGGTGGAAGCTGTCGCTTCTCTGCATGACCGCATTCGTGCTCTAGAAGATGAGGGAGAGACATTGCGACGTATGCTGAGACATCAGGAGCAGGAAAAGGTAGGGTTGAGCAAGGAACTCAACGACCTTCGTGAGGAGCTTTCGCAACTCGAACTTGACCTTGTCACCTCTGAGCGCTGGAAGGCTGAGGGGGTTATGAATCATTGTGAGTCACCAGCCGCTCTATCGTTAACCCTCAATGATACTTCTTCCACTCAAGGTGGCGACTGCCCACCGTCGCGTACCTTTGCCAGTTTGTGAGTCCTATATGTTATAAAGGGGACGGTAGTCGGCGAACGCTAGGTCAGGCAAGTAGGGGCTCGACAGGCGAGCACCCAACCACGCAAGCTGGCTCAACTTCAAACAGTGCCCTTGAACTGGACACTCTCCCTGTGATACGCTTATCTAACCCAACCAAGCAGGAAAAGATGCTTTTTGAGCGCCTTGAGCTCTATCGGAAGCGTGTCGAACAGATGAATGCGTACGAAGTGGATAGGCAGCGGAGCTTTGATGAAATTGAACGCGCACGCGCAGAGATGTTTACGGAAATGAATGTTAAGTTAGAAGAACAGCGGAGGGAAATACAGCGTTTGAACAAGCAGCTTTCGGCAAGTGAAGCTCGTGACGAATGTGTATCAACTGTCTTGGGGAATAATGAGCGTAATGCGTTCATGATGGAGAGCCAAAGACCATCCGACACTGGTCTGAAGATGGACAAAGATATTCAGGAAGTTGTCGATAATATCGAGTTAAGTGACGCAAATGTTGATGAATATATGCAAGCAATCCTGAGAAATATTGTTGAGCAGGAAACAAGCAATGCAGTGAGTAAAGAAAATGTTGCTCTGCCCGTCGGTGATGTAGGGAAAAGGGAGGCAGAGTTACAATTGATCAAAAGTCAATGCCAGCTTGGGGGTTGGGAAGAAAAAGAAAGGCTAGACAATGTGTATGAAGGATTGTGGAAATTTGTTGATATACTGCTTTGGAGTCGGAGAGCTATTGCACAGTTCGCATGCGAGGCGGATATACGCACTGTTACATGCAGAAAGGAAGCGGCTGCGTACGAGGATAAGTTGGCAAAAATACGTAGCCCTGTTGCTTCCCAGGAACAACGAGATCAGGAGCTTGAAGGCCAACTTGGACAGTTGCAGCAAGAAATTAAATTCTGCACAGTGGTACGCGAAAGTAAACCAAAAGAGGAAGGCGATGGATTCCTTAAGATACAGGAATCAGAGCTATTTGAATACATAAAAACAACATCGGCATCCCGTGGACTAGAAGATCAACCAAGTCTATCTGCTTCAATCGAAGTGACGGGTGGTGATAGCGGAGGGGTAAAGACACTTACGAATAGCAAAAATATCAGCAGTGTAGGAATCGGTTTTGCATCCATTCGGTCTGTTGAGGATGGACAGGCCACTAAGGAAGAAGTGTCTCCCTGCGTTCAACGGGGAGTGGAATGTCTGGCTTGTGAACCAGGTCTCAGGATAGGTACAGAAACGGTGGGTGAGACTGGCATAAAGGAAATCGACAGTATTTTATGGGCGGGAGAAAATAAGAGTAGCAATCATCTCCACGAGCAAGAGGGTCGGACTTCTACTAAAAGCTTGGAACAAAGCATGAAGTTTCCTCCACCTTTGGATAAGTCGAATGTTGCTCAACAAACACTACAGGATGTGTTCCAGGACTCTGAGTGGGACGTACATCTGGCACCGACAATCGGGGATTTGAAATCTCAAAGTAAACGTTCAACGCAGGGACCCGCCCCTTGCGAAATTAATCAAGAACTGTACAGTGCAAAGGAGGATCAGCAGTACCGCGAAACAAGCGGCGGGAAGTGTACGACAAACCTCGACAATCTGTTCGATCTAACCACCGTCCCGCAACAACAAACCCCTCAAGCACCGGTGAAATTAAGTGGCTCAAGCTCCTTTTTAGGTGAGTTCGACCCTTTTGCTTAATTTTCAAGTCTCAGAAGCGGAAGGTAAAAGTAAGAAAAGGACGAAGGGGCGCGAAGAATGAGTTCTTGAGTAACTTACGTTGCAAGCAAAACGCATACAAATATAAAGAAGTTTGTTTGTATTCACTCCTGAACCAAGACTTCGCATGTGATAAGCACACATACAATCCGGAGCCTCTGAGCAATGATATGGACGACTACTTGAGTTTCATATGCACTCGTAGCGAAAAGAACACTTTTTTTTCTTTTTTTTTTTACCGACAACGTATCGGACTAATGTCTCACGATCGTTGGTTGCTTTCTACCCTTCCTGAATGCGTGTTTTTAGTGAGATTGTGCAACACCTTCTAAATTCTTTCCGTTGCATATATATATGTATCCTTTCTCTCATTGGCTATTTATATATATCCGCTTTTTACTTATCTTCTTGCGATAGGCGAACTTGATTAACACTTGCTTTACATGTCATCTTCGTCCCTCAGCCACCCATGTGCAACAGCTATTGCACGGCGGCAGACTCGCAGAACCAAACTCAATTTATGTTACCCTTCGTCTTCTTTCTATACCTTAGCACGTAGGTCACATCCCAAGTAAAGAGAGAGAGCCGCATGGCATTGTATGCGGACGCACTTCGTTATCACACAACCACTGCACAGAAAACGCCAACCACTTGAAAGTCACACAAGAAACACTTACAAGGTATTCCTTGTTGCACTATGCTGGTTTGTCGAATCACCATCCCACTACACACTAGGAGCACTTGTGAGGAATGCCCTATTTTTTCATGGGTCCATATTTCAGAAACCAGGTGCTATTCAAACGAAAAGGGAATGACTGACTAATAGGGACAAGGTCATCCGTATTACTCATACTTCGAGCGGCTGGCTTGCTGTTTGCATAAGAAAACATGGCGGTGCCTAACTGGACGTATTTACGTACATTGCTAATAAGAACTCTTCACGAGCGTCGGTAACCCACGGAATGAAGCGTTACACATCGGAACAACTAACACTTGACGGATTGGCGGAAAACTAAAGGAGTTACCCGATTATATCCCTTATGTGTTGTGGCGCGCTTGTATGGGATGCGGCCTCTGGAATATTGAAGTTCAAAATGCAACATATTTGGCACACGTGCACTCCCCAAGTCGGACAAAGGGCTAATACCTTGCGAGTCTAGGTTATAATCATCAAAGACTCCCCTTTCGACCACCCTCATTGACTACATGCCCTTTGGACTTATGCACTTGCCGCATAGGAGGACACTGTGGCACCTAGGTGCATGCTAGCGCTCACAAACCCCTTGGCACACGCGACATTCATGCTCCAGTGAACTTGAGGAGTTTGTCGATGACTCTACATTCCTTTGGTCGCTACTTTTAAAGTTCCCCTCACGCTCGTTGGCAGTCGTGGGCCACTTGTCAACGCTGCCTTGCTATACAGCAGCGGGTCACCTGGGCAAGCCAGATTGACAGCTTCGGTGGCCAAAGAGGCGTTCGTGACCCTTGTAGATTTTCTTTCTATTCGATTCAGCTGTGCCCATACCCATCGGAGGAGTGCGTTTTCTGTTCAAGCTCCCTCTGGGTCGTAGGAACTCTGACATGTTTATGGAACGAAAAAGTACCTCCAAGGCTTGCGCAACAGCACTTAAAAAAACTTTAGGTGTCGTACCCTGCTCCCCCGGAAAGTTTGGTGCGCGTTACAAAACCCATGTTGTTCTGCGACTTGTTGGGCATTTGGGTTAGCGCCCCATCTCTTCAACAGTCGCGCTATTATTTACCCTCTTTACAATCCAGGTCGTTTTTGATGTTCCGGAAAAGTGTTACCTGCTTTGAACAATAGACAGCCAATCTCGCGGCCGAGCCACAGGTCACGCATCGGTTACCCCAACCACTGCGTGCGGTTACTTTAGTGGTTCAACGGCCATCCTCTCCACCATCAAAGCGATATGGCAACTCATAGATACCCCGCGGCCCTCGAAAGGCTGAGGAGGGCCAGGCCGAAAACAAGAGGCCGTTCAACCAGAATGGAAAACGCGTTTCGAAAGCATTATGCATAAGGTATAGTCACCCAGCTTACCACCAGGGTGCCCCACAGCAAGGGCGTTATCGCAGCACCTTGCGTAAGACTAAGAACCCATGACTTCAGATAAGGTTTTCGCCGCGTAACTTCACGCCTAGACAAACCCCGGAAGGAACAAGCCAAGCACGGTTTAATGGCAGCAGCCTTAATCCACTCCAAAACGGCCAAATGCCGAGAGCGATCCGCAGGAAAGGCATGCCAAAGGACGCCCCGCGAGAGCTTAGCATTGGACATTTTCAATGACCATTAACCTACCTCACAAGATGGACCATAAGACCGAAGAATAGACTGCACCTTACCAAAACCTCGCTTGCAAGGAAAAATTAAAAAGTAAATGTGATTAAACTAACGCTTAATTTGACAATGCCAAAAAATAAAACAAAAATCCAAAATTCATTACCAAAGGACAATGTTTGAAAATTATGGCCAACGAAGGGGAGAAGCGGGAGAGCGTTTATCACCTCGTCTTCCGTTCCACCCCTATGCGACATCCACATTCCTAAGCCTGTTTCCGCGCGAAATCCCGTCAACGGCGTTCTCGGCAGAGGAAATGCAGTCCCAAAATGCCTGAACACCTTTTTCTTGTAACTCCTTATCCTTAGCGGCGGCTCACGCACCAGCGCGTCACCTCCAGAAAGAAATAGTACTCGAACAGGGCGCCGCTGCGCACACCAGCAGCATACACCGTTCGGGGCGTCAGGCGTTCCATTTCCGCCACCGTGAGTCCTTCCAGCGGCGGCTTCTCCTTGAGCTTTCTTATCTTTTTTTGGCTCAGGCACATGGTGCCAGTTTCGTATTGGAAGGCGCGCCGACAAATTTGCATTTCTTGGCGAGGCAGTTGCCCTCACCGAGCATGGCGCCGCACTGCCTCAAATTCTGGGTTGCAACACGGCACCGCTTTTCCACGCCCCACCGCGACTCGCTGATTCAAATATTGTCGATCCAAACGCGCATTTTTAGCCACCGTGGCGCGGCACATCTCAAACTCACCACCCCGGCGCCGCCTGCCAACGCGTGCGCGACCGTGTGCAGCATTTCGGGGCCGCACTCGCGTCCCATCGGGAGCCGCGTGAGCTCCACCAACCCTCAAGTTTCCGCGCGGTACCGGAAACTCGTGCGATTGCCTTGTGACACGCTGACCTGGAAGAAGGATGCCCTCAGATAAAAAACGGCTTCGACCTCGTCAAAAGACAGAATTCAGATAGCACGACGCATGCCGCGGCGGCGCCTCGGCCTCGCAGTCGTCGTGGTTTTTTTTGCCCTTCAGCAATGCAATAGAGCGCCTTCTCAGCCAGGCGGGTTTACCTTCTACAACGGTGAAGGGCACCTGCCCAGCCCTCCGTAGGTTATCGCGACGCTTCGCGAACGACACCGACCCTCTCCATTTCTTTGGCGTCTGCCTCGCCAATTCTCAAATTCGCGTCGCGGCTTGACGGATGCGGCTCCGGCGAAAGAAGCGCATTTCGCCACACCGCGGCGAAGCGCCGCAGGGCCTTGCTATTGAGGCGGCACCTCGCCCATTCCAGCGACAGCATCCCCACATTCATCTTTTTCGACGGCAATCGCCGCTGTTCCTCTTCAGCGGCCGCTTCGTTTATCCGAGTGCGCCCCAAAATGCTGTGCCCATTAAAAATCGGCATTGGCACCCTGCCTTTGCACGCGGCCCTTGCGGACGCACAAGGCAATTTGACCATGCCCGGCGCGCCCTCCTCATGAGGGCCGTCAACTTCGCGGAGCTGTTTAAAATGGCAGCCCAGTGTCCCAGGCACCGCGCGGTGCTGCGTGGCAGGCCCGGTGGGTCCGTGCGCTTCCCCAGCTGCGTCGGAGCTCTCGGGCCCAAATTGCGCCCGATCACTGCTGTGACTGCGTGCACCGGCGCGCCGTAAGGCTGCATTATTTTTTCCACCGCGCGCGCCAAGTGCGGCGAGCCGCTCCCAAGCCACCGTTTTTGCAATAGCTCTTCTCACCGTGGCGGCACCCGCGCCCGCGATCGCCACACAGCGCGCTGCTCTGCGCGTGCCTGCCTCGAGTGTTTTTGGCAGAGCGCCCCAGTCGACAATGAGAGCGTTGCGGTCGCTCGGGTGCTCGATAAATTCTTTCTTCCGCAGCAGCGCGATTTTGTCACAGCGACCCGCCGTGACCCACGCGAGTCGCACAGCAACGCGGCCCCTCTCGGAGCCCATCGCGTTGCAAACGAGGTGCGGTTCCCGCCGCATCATTGGCCGCGCCTGCCTCGTGGGATTTTCCGCCGCTGCCCCCCGAAGGTCCGAGGGAAGAATCTGAGCCGGCGCCTCCCCAGCCGCCATCGGCGACAGCGGCGCCCTTGTGCGCTGCACGGTGCTGCTTCTCGCCGGCTTCAAACTCACAATAAAAAGCGGCGCGTTCCCCCGCGACATTTCCGGCCCGTGTGCTTTTGCGAATTCGCCGAGGCGTCTCATTATGGACATTCTCTGCGCCCACATGGACCCCGTTCGCATTCGCTTGGCGACGCGGGCCGCTCGCGACACCCAAGATGGGAGGCGCGGATCGCGGTCCGTCGCTTTTATGATGCCAGCGTCGTTTGCGTACGCCTTCGGCGGTTTGGGTGCTGGCGCTGCGTTTCCCAGCGCTGCCGCTTGCTTGCCGAAGCTGCGCGCTGCTTCTCCCGCTGTTGCTGGCTGTCTCTCTCTTGGCCTCGGGCGGTGCAACCTGCCGGGCCTGATTGCAGCGTTGTCTTCTTTCCTCGGCGGCGGAATCCAACACCACATCGGCCGCGGAGTTCATTGTTTCCGAGGCTGCTGCGCGCTTTTTGGCTTCCAACGAGGCTCGCGAGCCATCTTCGCATGGCACGTCGAACTGTGGTGCCCCACTCGCCCGCGGCGAAGGCATCGCGCGTTGCTCGGTGCAGGCGCCTGTTGTTTCTGCGGTCCTCTCGCCGCGCCTGGTGATGCGGGCCTTCCTCTCTTCGAGGTCCTTTCGGCGCTCCGCCGGGCGACTCCGCTTTCATGCGTGGACGCGCGCTTTTCGCACGCAAGGGGCGCCGTCGATTATAAGCGCGCGCGCCTATCCGTTGCGGGCCTTCCGCGAGGCCTATTTCGCCAACAGTCCGCGCCCACGCCGCCGCTGCATCCCACGCGTCTTGCAACAAAAAGCCGGGCTTTGAGGGCATTGGAAACACGCCGCGGCGCGCTGCGCATGGGCGTTCGGGCGAGGTTGCCGTTAAATACTCGAGCGCGCCCTCGTGCGTGCGAATCTTTCCTTCAGCTTTTGGTTGCCTTTCGAAGGGTTCATTCCGTATCGCCTGCTTCGCGCGAAAAGCGACGCATGATGTCGGTCGCGAATGCGCTCCCCCTTTGTGGCGCCCTTGCCTTTCCAGTGTCGTCCGCCGGAATTGCCGCCCCTTCCGACTTCTGAGGTTGCTGTGCGGCGTGCTCGCTCCTATGTGTGCCCGTGGCTTCTCAAACTTCTGCGTCCGCCGGGTTCCTTCCCAGCTTTCAAAAGCCCATTCTCAGCCGCCGGCGCCCCGAAAGCCTCTGGCGCGCCCGAGTGCCCGGCGAGTTTGTTCCTCTAAGATGTCATGTTTTCCGCTCTGCGCGCGTTGCTGGGGCGTTTGTCAGGATGTTTCCTTCGCCTAAAAAAACGGATTGCCTTTTTCGTAAAAACGCCGCCCTGACGCACGGCAGGCTTGCAAACGCACAGGGCGAGAGAGAGTGAGAGAGAGTGAGGGTGGGAGAGTGAAATCTGTTAGGTGAGGCTGGCCCATTCCTTTCTCAAGCTCCAAAAAGGAAAAGAACAAAAAATCACAAAAATTAGCTTTCGAATGTGCTCGGCAGCTTCCGTTTCACGGCGTTGAGCGCCGCAACCTCCTTGCGAAAAGGTCCCCTTTCTCCTTCTCCCTATGTCTTTCCCTTCTTTATTTTGTATGTCCGCGCGCGCCGCTCTTCAGAATCCCCTTTGTGCGCCGCAAAGCGCGCAGCTGCACCCAAACCCCCTTTTGTTGTCCGTCCCGGGGCTTTCTGACTCACCTGAAAGTGACATTTGTTGGCGAAGACCGCCCGTTTTGTGTTGGCCAAGTTTGATCGCGCGCGCCGCGATGGGGGGCCGAGTTCTGTGCCCAATAAAAGCTGGCGCTTGCTTCGTGTTTCGCAAAACGGTTCGCCAGCGCGTGTGGCCGGGCATTCTGTGGTCCCATTTCGTCGCCCTTCGCGGTGCGCCGGCGCTCTCGGGAACTCTCGTGCCTTGTCCTCGGCGCTCCCGCGCGCCCTTCTGCTCCGCGGCCTCGCTCCATTTTTGGAGGCGTGCGTCCCATTTGGCTCAAAAGGCTGGATCGCTGCGTTGCTGTTTGCTGTGTCCCGTTGCTCCGCGGAGGCGTTCGCCCGCCGCGCTTCTCCGCATTCCTTTGGCTTCTTTCCCAACACGCGGCTTTGCCCTTTTCATCCGTTGGCGCGTGTCGCCGTCTGCCGTCAGTGGCTCCGCGTGCTTGCCGAGCGCCGTGTGTGATGAAGGCGCTGATTTCGCCGCTGCTATTGTTTGCGGCGGGCGTTTCGGGTTTGTCCTCTGTTTCGCTGTTTGTCTTGCGGGTGCCGCCTGTCTTCTTATTTCTCGGGCGATGTGCTGAGCCTTCGCCGGCCTTGAAAACAAGCCGACCCGGTGCGGTGCTCATTTTCACCAAAAGCGTGTCTGCACCTAAAAACGTGGCTTTTGAACTGCCTGAGAAAATAACGAGCCAGCCGTGTCCAATGGATTTCACACACACTCTCTCTCGCCCTGTGCCTCTGCGAGCCTGCCGCGCCTAAGGACGGCGTTTTGAAGAGGCCGCGAAAATCGCCCATAAAAACTCACAACACCCTCGCGAGAGAAGATGGGGCGAAAAACACTTTCCGGCATCCCGCTCTCCTCGGCTACCGTTTTTTGCGCGGTGTCTTTTGAAAATGAGCTCTGGATATTCTCCGTGACGCGCCGCGTTGCTCACTTACTTGGCTGTTCTTTTCTCCGCGCCCCGCTCCTCGCGACATTTCGCCTAAAGGCGAAACCGGGGGCTGGGCAAGGTGCGGTCTATTTTCGTTCCGCTGAGTCCGTGCGCGACCGCGCCCCGCTCCGGCCGTTTGGCGAACCGAGCCTCTGCTTTCATGCTTCGGCGAGGCCGCGCGCGCCGTGTCTGCAGCTGTGTGCCGCGTGGTTCGGTTGTTCCCCTCTGGCGGTTTGTCATTGCGCTGTGCGCGCGCGTGTTGGCGTGTCGGTGGTTCGGTTCTCGTGGCGGCACTTTTTTGCGCCATGCCCTCGCGCACACGCGCGCCTTGGCTCGCTGGCGGTGGGTGCAAGGTTCGGTTCCCGATGTGCACTCAAATCTCGCCTTTTGAGGCCGCGTGACGGTTTTCTACTGGGTGCGAAAAGCTGAACACAAGTGAAGTATGTGCACCGGTGGGGACCGATGGCGAACGACCCAAGTCAGAACACACTCGGGTGACGCACCGAAACGCCGAAAAAGCACGCACAACACAGAGTAGTTTGACAGTAAAAGCAGTGGAACGGCACGACGAAGAGTTTTGTTTTTAACCGATGGGTTGAGAGCGGGCACGCCACATCGGGACATTTACAGCGGCCCTATTGGCAGTAACGAACGCTTAGTTTTGTCCTTTTTTTTTTGATAGTAGAAAAAAGAGTAAGCGACATTTTAAGAAAGGCCATGACCGCGAACAACGGGCACTCGTTTTTTTTTTAGCCGAACGAGCGACAAAGCCCACCGCCAAGCATGACTGCGCAGCAGAGCAGTCCACAAAACGAACTTCCAACAAGCCCCCAAATGGTGAGGACTTGGTTCAATACCGTCGGGCCATTGGCAGACAAGATAAAGTTCATCCTCATCGGCGAAGGCAATTCCAGTAGACAACAACGCGCTGAAGAATCGCGCTTAACGCAGCAACCGGGGGAACGCGGAGAACGGGTCACCGCTGGCGCCACGCAGGAACAGACTTCTAACCATCCCCCAGGTCAAGAGGCTACGAGACAGACAACTGGCAACACTGCCGAAAGTCCTGAGGACGCGATGTCTGGGATGCATTACGTGGTGAATTGGCTGGTTGGAAATGGCGTCGTCACACTTTTCGATTGGATTACGAAAAGAGGAAAAACGGAAGGTTGGTGGGAAGGCGGGGTGCCGAAGGAGGAGTGGACAAAAGCGGTTAAAAGTCTTGACGGCGCGGTTGCTCGCGCATTGAATTACCTCCTTAACTATATGGAAAGCGCGCGGCCCGACGATATTCAGTTTGTACAGGGCCTCTTTTGTTTTACCGTTAGGAGAAGGGAGGCACTGGCCCTTTGGGCAGATGAAATCAGGCCATTGAATCTCGGAACGGCAGCGTTGACTGGCGGGAGCGCATTCAAGGGATTCGCGAAGAGTGGACCGCTCATCGAAGAAACAAGACGCTTGCCTTCAACGCCGCGGGGGGCGGAGGGTACCAGCGTTACGTTCTCTACAGTCGCCCTCGCTCAAAATTTCCAGTTTGCCATTTCCTCTTATTTGTTGATTCCCCGACACGGCAAACCGGTGGGTCAATGAATTGCAGTGGTGCAGAAGAAAACAAAAGAAAAACACTTATACTTCTGAAAATCCACAAATCTTCGACACCGGTCTTGGAGGCAAAAACAATAGCTAGCTTGAAGGAATTCTTGAATTGCGCCTTTGGTCTCAACGAAGAGAGCTTCGAGCAACTTGACTGGGAAATCGTGTACCTGAAGATTCCAAGCCCTGCAAAGTCTTCGAAGGGCAAAGGAAACACAGCTTCCACACACACGCGGAAGGCGCCGCTGAAACGGCCGAACGCTGGCGAGCAGCAGAACCAGCAAAACCGAACACAGAACGCAGCTGTGGGCGGAACGCGAAACATACGTCGGTACGCTATAGAGATAACGGATAGACTGATCGGCTCGCTCGATGAGAAACTTCTTTCACTTTGGACACGGCTGCGGGGAGAAAGGAACGCACGTTGAGCGTACTTACGGGCGAACGTCTTGGCACTCACGCCCGCATCGTTTTTTATTTTTTTTTATTTTTTTGAGAACGCGCATTTCCGTCAAACGAAACACGAAAACAAACAGCAGCAATGCGACAGCACTTAACATCCTGCGGCAATGATTTCAGGTTCCTCAGGAAGAGCGGGTATAAAGAATATACATATACATATTTCAACGCACAACGCAACTAAGCATTTTAATGCGGCACAGGTCAGTTTGATATCTGACCGACGCTTTTTTCCGAAATCGAGGCCAGCTAAGTCATTTTTTTTTTTTAGGCGACCTCCTTTAATGGGATTTCACATTTGAATTCCTGGTATTGATATGTTTGCGGAGCGAAAGCAGTGCAGCAGCGGGGAGGTCTGATCGAATTCTTTAGGTTAACAGACGGATGCATCCTTTTCTTCCTTTCTTACCATTTATTCCTAAATATATATTTTATTTTTGCTTTGCTTATAACTCGCTGAACGTTTAAAAAATTCGCACGCTCACTTTGTGAGCCGAAAAAAACTTGTTCAAAAAACGCGGAACAGATTGCCTACCCTCTTTTTTGGTTCTATTTCGCCCCTTTAAGCCTCAAAAGGTAATTTAGAAAGGCGCATCGCACTGGGTGCTTCTGCGTCGGTTCAATCCGCCACGGGCTTTGGAGCGTGCGGCCAATATTTGGGCGCCTCTGTTGCAGAAGTTCGGCACGCTGTTCATCCGCTTGCGAAGTCTGAAGGTGAACATATCGAGCGCTGCGCGGCGCTGTGGGCCAGGCGCGCTGCATTTCTGTAGCTTCAAGCTGGAAAACGTACCAACAAATGAACTGATTCAGCAATCTCATTCTTAGCAGTTGCATGGAACGCCTGCCGCCACCAACTCCCCGTTAGTCTCTTAACATTTTGTTGAAGAACTTGCAAAATGAATGGACTAGGCTCAGAATTTTACAATCTTCTTTTGCTTTCTGTAAGGCCAGCGTTGGCGTATGTTGTTTTTGACGAAAAGCAAGTCTTTTGCAAGTGAAGGAAACACGCTGGCAAACACATCTCGAACAATTGCGGGTGCGGAATGGAATGTTTTCCTGCGTGCTGCCCGCGCTGTTGTGGAAGAGCGTGGGCAATCGTTCTCTTTTTTTGACCATCGACCTCGGGAGGACGTAGGCGTGCGCATGCTAACGGTTTTTTTTTTTTTTGAGCTGCCCAAGAGCGGCGATATCACACGCGCATTCGAAGCCGCGAAGGAATGCTTTCAGAACGAGTGGCGCGCGTTGGCGGAGGGCAGATCCGCGCTCTTCCAGCAGTGCGAAGCGGCACCGTCACAAATTGACGAAGAACGCCAACGCATGCAAGCGACTTTTGCCGCTGCGGATGGTGAAAACAACGTCCCGAACCAATGGATTTGCCAGCCGCAGCGTCAAATCAACAGACGCTCCAGCGCACCAAAAGCGTCCGGGACGCCAACGGAATGCTCGCGGCTGAGGATAGGATTTTGAAAGCCGGGCGGGTCCAAACGGCCGCGGAAACGCGAGGCTTGAGCGCACAACGCGCAGAGTCCAACGCCCAGTTGCCGCGGCAGTGCGCGGGGGCGGTTTTCCATGCGCCCGCAGCCGGCGAATAGCGGCAGGAAAATAACAACCCTTTGGTGGGGAATGTTGGGTTTCGCGGAATGCAGGTGTTGCGGGGTAAACTCAGCGACGCGTCCTTCAAACCTGAAGAAAAGATTCGCACGCACGAGGGCGCGCTCGACTAATTGGAGGCAACCTCGCCCGAACGCCCATGCGCAGCGCGCCGCGGCGTGTTTCCAATGCCCTCAAAGCCCGGCTTTTTGTTGCAAGACGCGCGGGATGCAGCGGCGGCGTGGGCGCGGACTGTTGGCGAAATGGGCCGCGCGGAAGGCCTGCGACGGATAGGCGCGGACGCTTATAATTGACGGCGCCCCTTGCGTGCGAAAAGCGCGCGTCCACGCATGAAAGCGGAGTCGCCCGGCGGAGCGCCGAAAGGACCTCGAAGAGAGGAAGGCCCGCATCACCAGGCGCGGCGAGAGGACCGCAGAAACAACAGGCGCCTGCACCGAGCAACGCGCGATGCCTTCGCCGCGGGCGAGTGGGGCACCACAGTTCGACGTGCCATGCGAAGATGGCTCGCGAGCCTCGTTGGAAGCCAAAAAGCGCGCAGCAGCCTCGGAAACAATGAACTCCGCGGCCGATGTGGTGTTGGATTCCGCCGCCGAGGAAAGAAGACAACGCTGCAATCAGGCCCGGCAGGTTGCACCGCCCGAGGCCAAGAGAGAGGCAGCCAGCAACAGCGGGAGAAGCAGCGCGCAGCTTCGGCAAGCAAGCGGCAGCGCTGGGAAACGCAGCGCCAGCACCCAAACCGCCGAAGGCGTACACAAACGACGCTGCCACCATAAAAGCGACGGACCGCGATCCGCGCCTCCCATCTTGGGTGTCGCGAGCGGCCCGCGTCGCCAAGCGAATGCGAACGGGGTCCATGTGGGCGCAGAGAATGTCCATAATGAGACGCCTCGGCGAATTCGCAAAAGCACACGGGCCGGAAATGTCGCGGGGGAACGCGCCGCTTTTTATTGTGAGTTTGAAGCCGGCGAGAAGCAGCACCGTGCAGCGCACAAGGGCGCCGCTGTCGCCGATGGCGGCTGGGGAGGCGCCGGCTCAGATTCTTCCCTCGGACCTTCGGGGGGCAGCGGCGGAAAATCCCACGAGGCAGGCGCGGCCAATGATGCGGCGGGAACCGCACCTCGTTTGCAACGCGATGGGCTCCGAGAGGGGCCGCGTTGCTGTGCGACTCGCGTGGGTCACGGCGGGTCGCTGTGACAAAATCGCGCTGCTGCGGAAGAAAGAATTTATCGAGCACCCGAGCGACCGCAACGCTCTCATTGTCGACTGGGGCGCTCTGCCAAAAACACTCGAGGCAGGCACGCGCAGAGCAGCGCGCTGTGTGGCGATCGCGGGCGCGGGTGCCGCCACGGTGAGAAGAGCTATTGCAAAAACGGTGGCTTGGGAGCGGCTCGCCGCACTTGGCGCGCGCGGTGGAAAAAATAATGCAGCCTTACGGCGCGCCGGCGCACGCAGTCACAGCAGTGATCGGGCGCCATTGGGGCTAGCAAGGCGCAAAGAAGACGGGTGGTGACTTTCACGGACTCATTGTCCCTGCTGATGGCGCTGGGCGGTGGTCTTGCAGCGGCGGAGGGCGCGATGCTGAGGCGTACTTGGGATCTGATTCTGCGCATTGTGGGGTTCCGCGTGCCTGTCAACTTCCAGTTCGTTTTCTCGCAGTGTGCTACTCGGCCACGTTCGGCCGGCACCGAAGCACTCCAAGCTGGAACGTCTGGGCGAGTCGCTGCTGGCACAGTTCGGAACAGGCACGTCGAAGCATTTCGGGTGGCCACACAGAGCGCTCGCACGCAAGACGGACCGGCTTGAGCGCAAGTGGTGCAACACACAGGCCGCTGCGAGTGACGCAGCAGAGGAACACCTTTCGGCAGAGACAGTAGCGGACAGTGCAAGTGTACCCGACCTTGGGATAGCGACCGGGCAGGTCGACGCGATTATCTGCCCGTTGTGCGGCATGGTTTGCGCGCGTCGGCAGGCAGGCGTAATGGACCTAGTGAAGATTCATGGTCTGGAGAGGGACTGTGCATTGACGCTGGTCGCGAAAGCTAGACGCGCAGCACTGGCGCACAAGAATGGATACGGATGTCGCGCGTGAGGCGATGCCTTTGGGTGGCGGGGAATACTCGAGAAGCACGTGGCACAGCACCCTCCGGTGGTGCCAACTGTTGTGGAACGTCAAAAAAGGGCCAGGGAAGAAGACGCGGCCGATGACGGCAACGGGCTCAAATGCCCCTGGCGTGCGAAGAAGCGTACCGCACACGCGTGGCCGCGGAAGCACATGGTACAGAAACATCCGGAGAAGCAGCTATCGAGCGGCGCCGCGAAGGTTCAGGATGCACCCGACAGCGACGGCGAGGCAGAGCAGGAGGACAAGCAGCAAAAGGAATTTGTATGCCAGCAGTGCCATCGCGTCCTCCAGAGCAAGGCATGGCTCACCAGGCACAAATGCGAACCAACCTCTATCACAAACTCGGAAGGCTCGAACGTGGCAGAGCAGCCGGTCACAGCAGCGCGTCCCATTTGCGGCAAGGAGTGCCACTATAGGTGGCTGCTGCGGCATATGCTGACGAAGCATCCGGGCCACGACGAGTCGTTACGTCCTCAGCCGCGCGCGAAGCCCAAGCGGAAGGAAACGAGAACAGAGGCTCGGGCACAGGCCGAGTGGAGTGTTATGCTGGGGTCGGCAGGGGATGGGGACGGGGATGCGGAGAGACCGCGGAAACGTCGCCAGTTAGGTCGCCGCACGGAGCTGGATACCACCTACCCCCCTCTTCGGCAGCGAAGCCGATTAGGGTGTGCACCGCAAGAGCCATGCAAAAGCGTGTCCGGGAAGCCGACTCGTCATCCAAGTCAATCTGCTTCAATGTTCCGCTGGATGAAGCGAGGATGAGATCGGGGCTGCGTTCAACGTCCTCTGCTGGCTTTCGGAGCCGCAGGAGCAGCCGCGCGTTTAGTGCAGCACGGGCAGGCCAAAAGCACAATGAGTAAAAATAAGATAAAAAATAAACCCGGCAGTTCTCCTTTACTTGCGCCACCGCCTACGCCACTGTTAAATTGGTACTTCTGCCTTTTATTGCATTTCACTTGTGTTGAGGTTGAGCGTATGCCGATCTACGTATATATTTTTTAGGTGTGGTAAGGAAGTGCGGGGCTTGCGCCGGCGCGTCTCGCAAAAAGCGCTCGACTTTGAAGCGCCCGAAGCTACATAGTGGAGGGCCTCTCCATCACGTGGGTGGTATTGCCAACGCCTTTTCCTTCCCGTCATCTTTCGTTTCTCGTAGTTGGAGTCTTTCACATTTTTCTTTCTTTCTTTCTTTCTTTCTTTCTTTTTTTTTTTGTGATGAGTCTTAATTCCCCGTTCTTGAGCAGCCGTTGTTGCGGTTGTTTCTTAAAGTATTCGCCCTTATCCTTTAAAACGTGTTATTCTCGCAGACGAACGTCTGCCAGGGTTTCCGTTCTCACTCCACTTTCTCTATTTTAGGTGATCGCATTTCTCGAGCTGGCCACAAAGACAAATATCAGTAATTACTATTGCTAATATTATTAATATTATCTCTATTATTGTTATCGTTTGTGCAGCGTTATTTTATTTTTTAATCCATTTGATTCCATACTTTAAAGACGACAACATGCCTTCGATTACATTCTACTCTTATGTATGCGAAATGTTCGTAGGGTTAATTAAGTATTCAAATGGCTACAGAATTGGCTAATGCACTTGAATTAAATGCAACAAGATTTTTAGAGAATGATCAACCACTAAGTGCTGTTCCGCTAACAGCAATGCTTCGGGAGGTAAAACCAAACTCAACCAAATGCGCCCTCCTACACGCCAAAACCCTCTTCGCATTATGTGATTACGATCTTGCCCTTCGAACTGCAAAGGAGGTGATGAGGGATGACGACAACCTCGACGCTCTTTTAATTGCAATGAAATCTGCATATGAGCTTAGGGACCTAAAGAGTTGTGTATCGTATGCAGAAAGGTTGAAAGAGAACTTGAAAACGAGTGTTATTGCACTTTGCTATCTTGGAAGATGTGCTGAGCTCAACGGCGATATAACAAGGGCCGTTCAGTATTATCGTGCAGCATTGGATCAAGATCCGTTCTGTGGCGAACCGGTGAATGCTTTAATCGAAAGGCGACTTTTGAGTGTGACAAAAGTCCGTGAGGTTCTGGACTCGTTAAAGTTACCCCCCAGTGCTGAGGCCCTTAGAGCATCTTACAAAGCACGTTTGCCTGGCGAAAAAAATTCTTCAGAGTACGAGAAATACATACCACGGTCAACTCTACAGTTACAAGCGGCTAGAATTGCGTACGAAAATAATGATTTACAGCGAGCATTGGCATTAACAACTGAGTTGCTGAAGCTGTCACCGTTTAATCGCGAGTGTGTCTGTTTACACCTTTCAATCCTTGTTGATATGAAAGCAACGTCAAAACTTTTTGACATAGCCCATTTTCTTTGCAACAGTAAAACTCACGCGGAACTTGCTGTTTATGCTGTTGGTTGTTTTCAGTATTCCCTAGCTAACCACGAGCGCGCAGGAAGATACTTTAGCAAAGCAACGGAATTAGATTCTTCTTTTGCTGAAGCATGGATTGCTTATGGTCATTGCTATGCAAAACTTGAGGAAGGTGAACAGGCGTTGAATGTCTACATAAGGGCTATGAATATTTTTCCAGGTCTTCCCTGTTGCAGAATGTTTGTCGGCATGCAGTATAGTAGGACCCATCAATGGATGCTAGCTTCACAGTTCCTTGAAGATGCACGGCAGCTTATGCCAAGGGACCCACTTGTGCTGAATGAAATTGGTGTTGTTCTTGCGCGTACTAAGAGGATTGATGAGGCACTTAAAGTGCTTAATGCGGCATATCGGGGTCTTGCAAATCCGGAAAACCCTTCAGAACATCAGGATTGTATTATTTTTAATTTAGCGACTGTCTACAGAAAGTTGAGGCGCTATAAGGAGGCGATTTCATTCTATACACTTTACATGAAATGTAGACCTAATGCAAGTCACGGCCATTGTGCATTGGCGTTTACGTACCATCTCATGAGGAATATGGAGGGAGCTATATCTCACTATCACATTGCGCTGAGCATTAAAACCGATTCATTTTGTAGGGATATGCTTGACCGCGCACTCGCAGAGTTTGGTGGTAACACATCCAGTTTTGCAAACAGAATAAGGGGGGTATTTTTGTCCCAGTCACCCGATACTGTCTCGTTTTCCAATATATCCAAAACATTTGAGTCTGAACCGTTTACTTTGGGCAATACCGAGCCGTCACCTATGGGCCTGGGACGGAGTCGTTTATATCCAGTTTAGTATTATTATCATTATTATTGGTACTATTATTATTTTGTACACATTCTTACTGTTCTTCACGTAATAAGCTACTTTCTTTGCCTATGTGTGTTTTCCTCTTTAACCTTTATGTAAAGCTATTTAAATAAATTGACAACGCCTTGTTTTTCCCTTTTTACTACTGTTTCCCATTGCGTTTGCATTCCTTTTCTCATGAAACCATAGCTAGCGCATTGTGACAATAGGTGTAAAATCATAGGGTAATATATAAGCAATATCACATATAGTTAGTGGCCTAAAATCCAAACTGTAATGCTCACTAGCTTGGTATATATCACTATTTTTATTTTTGTACATTAGTTTAATTTTTTCCCCTCATTTTTGTCGTAAGGGTAACAGTTATATTTACTAGCTTTTCTTTTCTGTTCTCCCTATTTGTGTGACGACATTTAAGCACTACAAACAATTTAAAAGGGACAATTATTATTATTACTACTACTACTACACCACCACTACTACTATTATCAGCATAATTATGTTAATAATAATTTTTTTTTTTTTTTTGTAAATAAAGGGTCTTAAACCATTGTATGGTTGTCTGGGCTGCGTTAAACCATTGCAAAGATCGTATAACTGTATGCGAGTTAACTGGCACAATTAATGATGTTTTCCTCGCCGTTTACCAGTTCGTATGTAATGATTTTTTTTTTTTTTTTTTTTGTAAGCGTCACGGAGTAACGGAAACTTTGTGTAAACAGTGCTAAATCATTAACGATGGCTTTCAATTTGATAAAATATTTTAAATTCCTTCATTATCACGTGCATTTACCATATCTTTCCACTAAAAACAACACTGAACAGTTTGTTCGTATTTTTGCACCTATGAACCACGTTAAATTTCCAAAGACAATACTTGGCACACAGACAATGGGACTTATAATGACGATGATAACATTATACACAAATGGTTTATTCGCCCTTTATTTACAATTATACGAGTGGCGAATTGCACTCAGTTCTAAAAGCTACTTCCTTCTGGATTTAGTGCATGATGAAGTAAAATGTTTGTAAAAATGCAACAACTGCCTAATTCTTATATATGCACGTTTCGTTTTTTAGGATTATGTGGATTAAAGAAATAAAAGTAATAAAGTTCTGTCGTTATTTTACACAACTCTGGTTGGTGTGTCTTTTTAATTTATATATTTGTTTTTATAATTTCACCCTCTGTTATTATTGTTTCTATTTCATTTACTGTAGTCTCAGTGAAATGTTTTTGAGGTCATTGGTGCGTCTGGTGGTAACAAAGGCAGCAGCTGAAAGTTATATGGAATATTTACAGAATGCTGACAGAGAATTACCTGCACTAAGTGAAATATTTCCGAGACATCAATCTGATACAAAAGAACTTATCCAGTTTCATTCACTCTTGTCTGAGGTGATGCAAGAGCATGGTTTCAAATATGTAGGCATCAAGGTTGTGCCTCCTTCAGCTACTGCACTGCGATGTTTAAGAGCAACGGATGCCATATGTGTGCCCATATTTTCTAACGTCACTCAGAAAACATCGATATCCGTGAAACAAGATAGAATACAATTTGTTGAACCTTTGTTTGTGATGAAACTAGGTTGTGATCCGCCAACGCAGATGACTGCTAGTAAATCTCTCAGTATTTGTGACACATTTTGTCCCGGGGTTGACCTTACGGGTTCTCGGTATCCCTTTTACCCGCCACATACTACGGGCTTTGCTGCAGATCTGGGTGGTACGATAGCAATTCACTTCGGCGACAATATGAATTTAACTGATGGCATGCTGGAAAGTTTGGCAGATCATAGTTTTGTTATGACTCGCGAGGGGGAACCAATTCAAGTTGGTTCAGTAAAGAATTGTTTGGGGGGTCCAGGTGCGGCCGTTCCATTGGCGGTTTCATATGCTAGTTCTATAGGTCTGCCGCTCCGTGCAGGGCACCACATCCTATGCAATGGCGTGGGATCCCGTACTCCTGCACTCCCGGGTGAGTATAAGGTGAATTTTGGTGTGTACGGAAGTGTGTCTGTTTGCGTAACGTGAGCCAGGCATGCCAAACAACCTGACCTGACCCTGCTCCTCATCCATTTATGCTGGAAATGATGTGAGTGTGTTTTTGACATAATTCAGCCTTGTTTCAACGTAATATGTTAATAAAAAGGATTTCCTTCCTTCTGTTGTTTGATTGTTTTTATCTACTTTTGAGTCGTTAAGGATGATGACTATTCATTAGAAATTAGTAATGTATCCACTATTTTTTAAAAGGTTACTTCATCCTTCGAGTTGCGATCTGGCAACCAAAGTTAGTAAGGTTAGCTAAAATGAATGCACGCGTACCAGTAATTATTATCAATACAAAGGGTTTCAAACCCACCGAACAGTACCCATTAGTTGTCTCATACCTCCGTCGCATGTGCCATCCATTTCTTTCTGTCGGGTGAATAAGCATTCTGACAAAAGCACCAATGCGCTTAATTGTTAGTAAGTAGAAGTTCATGGCGTTGCTCCTTTGCTGACATGAATGTTATGCTTATATGTTGAGGTGTTCACTCACAGTCGAATGTCCTGTCATAGTGTGATTAAAGATGATTGGCCCTCAATCTTGTCAGGGACAATGTTTTTAAGCCTCTGAGCTGTTTTTCATAAAGCACAAAAGTGTTCGCATTAACGATCTGAACTTAAACAAGAACACACACATACACATCGTTTGTTATTACGGTCTTCCTGACACAGTATAAGCTTGCTGGTAATTTAAATTTCAAGAATGGCTGGCCCCAGTCCACGTGTGCCTCCGAGCATTGGGCAAGGTTTTGTGGTTCCGAGAAAATTGATGCTTGAACTGTTATCATGTACTTATGTTGGCACGCGTAGTCAGTTATACTCAAGGATACGGTAATGCGCGTTAAAGCTTTTGACTGTGATGGGAGCGAGCAGAACTCTCGTGGGCTGTGTGCGTATACATTGCTCCAACTCCTATTTTCGTTGTCTCGAGAGCCTCTCGCGTACTGGGTGCGTCACAGCAACATTTTTGTATACTTTACATGTGCATAACAGAAGGAGGGAGAAAAAATACTACCTAGAACGTAGTAGCGTGTGGGATTGTTTCATACACGCAAACATCGTCCTTAGACTGCATCTAGTTTTGAAGTGGGTGACAGTGGGCCGTAGCGTACTTTTCATCTTTTTACCTGTTTGGTCATTAAGTCCTGCTTCGAAAATTATCATTATTACTCTGTTTTTAAAAATTCCATATAGCATGATTAATTCATTTTTTTTTTTTTTTTTTTTTTTTTTTTTTTCATACCAGATATGTGATATCTATTTTGATATGGGTACTTGACTCGTTCTAAATGTTATAATTGTTATTGTGTTATATATCTTAACCTCTGTTTAAGGTGATTAGCGCTCTGTCACTTTGAAATCTAGAGGACTTGAAGCGGACTGATACCATGTCACTTGTTGAAAATCAAAAGGGTATGACTAATCTTATCCCCTGCAATAGTGAGTACGGAGGCGATTATGAGCAATATTCGTTTGGACAGAGTGACTCGGAAGTTGTTGTTAAGGTTCCGCTACCAGAAAATGTAACTTCAAAGATGCTCGTTGTGAACATTGCTACGTGTGAACTGACGGTGGGCATAAAGGGACATAAACCAATTATATCAGGGAATTTATACAAGCCTATTAAATCTAGCGAGAGCACATGGTGTGTTGAGGACAAGCGAATGCTGATAGTTACTCTAATAAAAACAAATCTCCAATACGAAGAGTGGTGGCCCTGTGTCACTGTGGATGAAAGGCAGATAGATATGAAGACATTTAAGCCACCAAGCAAGCATATTTCCGAACTGGATGACAGTGCTCAGGCAACCATTGCAAGGATGATGTTTGACCAGCGACAAAAGACGCAAAACCTTCCAACCAGCGACGAATTAGAGCTGCAAGAGCTTATGAGGCGTAGTGGGGGTCCAAAGTAGGGAATGGCGCAACGTTTTGATTTTTTAGTTTGCTTCTCTGGTTGATTTCTTACACATGACCCTTGCCTCTAATGTCAGCGCCAAGTAGGCAGTCCATAAAAGACCTACGAATTGCTGTTATTTTTCACTAACTCCTTCTGTATTTTGTTGTCAAAGGTCAGTTTGTCCACTATCAGTTCTCTCGCATCCTCTTTCCGTGTGGATAAGTGAATTGGAATACAACTAATATTAATATCACTATTGCATATCATATTAAAGATCAGTTAAAGCTCAAATAAATGGGTTCCGAAGACGGCAAGAACTTACTTAAAACATTAGAGCGCCCAGATTCTTACGACAGTTGGATCCAGGGAACTCATTATTCGGAGAAGTATTTGGCCACCCTAAAGCGTGTGTCGCGTCCATATTTCAATCCTTTACCCAGCAAGGGCAAAACTGTGAAGCGCCATGCCACAAAGAACCCGCATAAATGCACTGAGAGAATCCAGTCTTCTGGTCGCGCTCCGGATTTCGTATGTGGTAATAATGAACAGGTTAATGGCGCAGGCACCCCCTTTGACTTCAACACAGCCCTAGGTGTGGGTGCAATGCAGTCGAGTAAGAGAACTTCTGTACCAAATCACGCAAAAGGGGAGTCTTTTGACGGTATTTTGGATGTTATGATGGATGATGAACTAGAATCACTCCCTAGAAATATCCTTTTCCGTTCATACTACAAGGTGAAGGATGAATGCCCTGGGGCATTCCCAGCTCTACTAACTCCATATCAACGCCCTTTCTGGTCCTACAAAACAGCTTCTGTACATGATATTCCCCCGGCCGATGTAACCGATGCACCAAACCGTTATCTGCCATTTTTGGGCTATTCATTGGAATCAGTGCATAACACCTTAAGCACCTCGCTGAGGTCTTCTTTGCCAACTCGTATTCGTCCTCCTACCGGTCCTCCATGCTTTGCCCCTACTCGCAATTCATCTAGATGGATGAACAGCATGCGCAAGTAACTTATATAAATATCGAGTGATGACTTTGCATCACTGCACATGTATAAAATAGAATCAGTCTGAACTATCAGTCACTTCATCTGTCACTACTGAATCTGTTGACTAGGTTTCCCTGTTTTGCATCAATAACTAAAAAGTCTCCATTCACACAGTAGAATATATATATATATATATATGTGTGTGTGTGTGTGTGTGTCTGTGTGTGCGTGCTTTGTCATACTATGGTAAATATTCCAGCGATTAAATGTGTTTATTCTTGCATCATTTGCTTTGACTTTTACCACTGCTCTAACATTTTGGTATAGTTTTCTAGGCTTCGAAAATGGGGAAGGTCCATGGTTCCCTCGCGCGCGCTGGCAAAGTCAAGAACCAGACACCAAAGGTTGCCAAAATGGAAAAGAAGAAGCAGCCCCGTGGCCGTGCTTACAAGCGCCTGAAGTACACGCAGCGTTACCTTGCCAAAACATTGAAGCCAGGCGAGAAGCTCCGCATGAACAAGCAACCTCCTGGCAAGGCCGGTTAATTCTAAAGGAAAACAATATTTTCCTTTTCGCTTTTTTCGCTTTTTTTTTTTTTTTATCTTTTGCCCTTTTTGACTACAGACTTTTCCCCCCGTCACTCCATCGTTATACGAGTGGAAGGTGTATGGGTAAACATCCTTATGAGCATTAAATTTTAATTTCCTCTGACAATATGGCACAGCTGTAGTTTTTGCCGCGCACTACCTCTCTCACTCTTTCCTTCTTTCCTTTTCCCTTTTTAAATTACCTTATGTTCCGGTTTAGTCTCGTAGTTTTCTAGGCTTCGAAAATGGGGAAGGTCCATGGTTCCCTCGCGCGCGCTGGCAAAGTCAAGAACCAGACACCAAAGGTTGCCAAAATGGAAAAGAAGAAGCAGCCCCGTGGCCGTGCTTACAAGCGCCTGAAGTACACGCAGCGTTACCTTGCCAAAACATTGAAGCCAGGCGAGAAGCTCCGCATGAACAAGCAACCTCCTGGCAAGGCCGGCTGAGTTCGGGAAATTCTACTGAGCTATGCTTATGTTTTTCTTTTTCTGCTTTTGTTTGTTTGTTACTGTTATTGGTCACCCTTTCACTTATTTCTTTTTATGTTGTTTTTTGTTTGTCAGAAAAATAGCAAAAAGAAAGGGGGAAAGTACCTACTAAATACAATACGTTGAATTTAAGGCCATACTGCTTGTAGGTTACTACAAGATACAAGCATACTTTTTGTTGTCCCTATCGCTCTACCTGACATCTCATATACGTGCTCTAAACAACGTTCACCCTTTCTCATCTCTTTTTGCCATACCTTTGAACGTTGCTTGAAATGAAGCTGTAGCTATGGGTGCCTGCCAAAGCAATGGAACCAAGACCCGAGAGGCGGACCCGTACTGCCCTGACGGATCCCCGCGTCAGGCTGCCCTGTGCAGGATGTCAGCCCACACACCTTATGATTCTCCAAGGACTCAGGAACAGCAGACCGGGGCTGTGCATTACCTACATTCCTTTCTCCCTGGCGTGAACTCGGTTTTCAGTGGCGCTTTCACGTTTGACACCAACGAGGAAAAACATGCTGTTTTGGTGAGTTTCATGAATTCCTGTGTAGAGATAACTAGAACTAAATTTCGTTTGAGGATGGAGGCGGTTGTCGATATTATAAAGAAGATCTCTCGGGATAAGAAACTTGAAGCTCTCCAGGCTGGTATATCAGATGTTAGTGAATGTTATGTCGATGCTGGGTTCAGTCGACTCCTCAATGCCTGGATGGCGAATGGTGTTGGATCTCCAGACAAGCAAAGTGGGTCCTCGTGCCAATCTGGACCAGAAGGGAAAGTAGGAAAAGCGAACGTTCCATCCCTGGAAGACTTTGCGAGCAAATTAACCAACCACCTCCGATCGGCTACAGTGGTTCCAGCAATGAACCTTTTCCAGAGATTTGCACCGAACGCATGCGTAATGTCTGTCGAACAGTTTGGAGCGTTTCTCTGCAGGGTACAAGGCAATGACGCTACACATACCCATGTGATGGAGAAGTGCAAGTACCGCTTCGGTGGAATCATTCATAAATACAATTTTAATACGTATCTCATGGGTTTGTCCACCAACAATGCCCTCGATCCATCGCGCACCACAGCGGTTTGGCAGGACATGACACAGCCCCTGACCCACTACCTGATTAAAGCGATAAATATTGAAAGTGACGACGACTTGAAGCGCGCCCTGTCAGATAATTATAGGGCGTATATTCTGAACATTCGAAAAGAGGGTAGTGTCCTTAGCAGTGGTAGCTGTCCCATAACAAACATTCTAGACGCTATTAAAGTGAGCGGCTTTGTGCAGAGTCCGTACCCCATCATTCTCTGCTTGTCGCCTTTGAACTCCTTGGCATTGGAGGTCAAGGATGAGCTCGCCAGAATGTTTGAGAGTGAGCTAGGTCCCAAACTTGCGAAGGGGCTCATGTTTGAGGGCGCTGTTATTAGCGATCCTAAATTCAGTCCTGCTGCACAACGTAAGCGGGTTCTTCTTCTTGGGTATCAGAGCAGATTGAAGCCTTTTGTTGGGAGCTTGATGGCCGATATGAATAGGGATGGCTTGGGTGTACGCGTAACTGACGTTTTAGCAGGCACGCCGGCAGCTAAGGCTGGCGTTTCGAAGGATGATTGGTTCACTCATATCAATGGTCACGCTATATTAAATAAACAACACTTGCGTGAGCACCTGGTGAAGCTCAACCTTGGAGATGAGCTAACACTGAAGAGGGAGAACCAGGATGAGGTTAAGATTGTCGTGGGAGGAGCTGTCGACACAGATGATAAAAGCGAATCCACTGCATTGTCCAACATACTGTTCCTGAAGTACACTGAATGCAAGTGCCCAAAACCGTGGGAGACGCGTGTGTTAACGGCTGGCATGCTCCAGCATTGTAAGCTGACAAAGAAAGATCTCGAAGACCATTTTGCCCTCTTTGTTGGCGAGAAGGGCAATGGCGACTCGAGTTATATAAATGCCGCAACCCGAATGGGGATTCAGCTGATAGACAATGGGGGCTCACATGAAGGACGGATGTGGGCGCAAGGGCGCTTCGTTGATAATGGTCGGAGTGGCTACCTTTTAAAGACGAATACCGAAGGTAAAGCCACCGTCAGCATAACTCTCGAAATCCTCGCTGGACCACAAGAAATTAATGGCCCACCTTTAGTAAGTAGCGCAGTACGTGTGTACGGTGGTGGCTCTGCCAATGTTGAAGGAAATAAAATCCATTTCAAGGATTGTGATGAAACAACAGTGGTTGTCATTGACTGTAGGTTTGGACGGGATAACAACATTTTTTGTTTTACCTCTGCCTTCCCGCCGCTATTGTTAAGGGCTGGCTACAGGGTTCTTCGCTTGGAGCAGACCGGGGGACCGTTGGATTTAGGTGATTCTTCTATTGGTGCTTACTGCCTTGTACATTGGAATGAGCTGGCCTGAGTGGGACGTACGTTTATCCCCGTTATGGTACTTGGGGGGGGGGTCAGTTGCCTATAGTTTACGTGGCACCGAGCCGCACAAATGCAGTCGGTGTAGGTAGATTTAACACTGCAGGATAAAATGCTAGTGAAGGGGCTTGGGGTGTGGTGTGATCTGGCATCAAAGCCATGGAGAGTTGGAGCGCCACCTGTGGTATTTTGGAGCGGGGGCCTTGGGCTTTGGGGCGAGAATGAGCCGAATACGAGGTGTTGGTTGTAGTGTCATCTTTGCCCTGTTGCAGAAACTGAGGACCGGGAGCGAGATGCAAGAGATTGCCGGGACTGTAAGTGTGCATTTGCGTGCGTGCACAAATAGGTTAGAGAGTTTTCTAGCGGCACCGAAACATTTAGTTTCTCCTTTACTTCCGACCAACGGAAAATGAGGCCCACAAATCGTGTAAATGATGTAGGCAATTACTAGAGGAATTGCGTATCTGGTGACACGCTTGACAGATACACGCCCCTATGAGAATGCATAAAACTTAGTGCTGAACAGAAGGCTATTTTCCTAGTTTCGCCTATTTTATAACAGAGGCATCTTGCTCTCGTGCATCTATTTTCACAATGCCGCAGCTCCGTTGTGCCTCACTGACGCGTTAATGCATACATGTGTGGTTAGACGTACAATAAACTTACCTATTTCTATTTCTAACTTATCACTACATACGTGATATGTTGTAAATATAGTTCACTTAGTAGGAGGGCAGTATATTTTCGAGGAGAATTGCTCCGTGCGCGGGGCGACGGGCGTTAGGTGCATAGTCGCTCTCTTTACTGTTTACTTCCTGACGGGGGGCGATGCGCCCGAACCCCCGGCGTCTCGTAGGATATACGCCAGTGAACCCTGACACATCACCTATGTTAGCCTACAGCCAGTATCACTGGCACTACAACCTACCACAGGGAATGGAGCGGCCCCATGCGGTGAATCGTACGATGTCCGTGCCTTTCCAGAGCTCCCACTCGTTGGTCAACAAGTACCGGGGTGTGTGGGTTGAGTTCGACTTGCACCCAACCTTCAGGTTAGCCCTTGAACCGCAGTTAAGGAAGCTGCCGCACGGTCGGACGCTCCCCAAGACACCTGCTGAGGAGGTGATTTCGGACTACATAGCTACGGCACCCCTTGTGGACGACGAAGTAACCAGGGATCTCTGGCTGGCTAAGGTGCTCCAACACTGCGCTTTTCAAAGAAGTGAAAGTGCCATTAAACTCTGGGAAACATTCTGTCATTCGCGCTTCACGGCTGTCGGTGCGGCGGGTAAACCACCGCTTCCTCTGGTGAAGGCTATGTTGTTTTACTGCAGCAAAACTGACAACAGTAACTGGAGAGTGGTGTTTGATCGATGTCTGAAGGACGGCTGGAATTATACTCCTCTCTTTGATACCGCACAGTGGAGCTTTTTGCTGAAGAGCGTTGGACGCATGGGTGACGAGAAAGGAGTGCAGCTTATTTTAGAAGAAATGTTGGATGTGCAAGCAGATTTGGACCGTGTGGAAGCCCGCTCAATTGTCGTCGCCCTTAACGCCGTCAATGATGACAACATTTACGAGTTCGTTAAGAAGTATTTATTTAACTTTGGGGAGCGGAAGGTTAAGTTCCTTCGTCTAACGTACTCGGATCTTCGTGGTCATGGGGCGGGAAAGCTGCGCGTCCCCCTCAAGGAGAACGACAAGATGTACTATCACGTTTGCTGGCACAGTAGCATTCGTGCGCCACGGCAGTTTTCTCCGCGTCAGTTGTACTTTGACTACAAACCGTCAACCCTCGGAGCAACCTCCCATAACCCTAACGCAAAAATTGACGATATTGTGAAGGAAAAAATTGACAAGTGGAAAATGGAGGGGCTTTTACCTGAGGACTACGTGCATGAGGACCGCGTTTACGATCGCGGTGCAGCCTTTAAGAATATAGCTCGTCAGGAGAAATGGAAGAAAATGCCGAGGATTGTAAAAAGCAAAAGGATGGGCTACACAGGAGAGCCGTAAAGTGAAAAAAGCTTCCATCTCGAGCGGTGTGCAAGTGCAACTCTGTTTGCTTGCTTTACTGTTGCTTTCGCGTTCACTGTTTGTACCAAAGTGCTGCTATTCCTTCTGTGGCAGCAAAGGCGTTCTGCATGGAACAACGAAGCGAGGGGCTAGTGGGCGTCAAGTTCTCTGCATTGCTTTGGTAGCTGAAATTGTGTTACGCCTCGATCGTTTTTTTTTTTTTTTTTTGGCACATGTGGGCTAAGCCGACTGCGGTCTCATTTCAAGAGGCTAACTCCTTTTCCAAGTGTCGTTTTAACCAGCGTTTTATGAAGTATTGAGTGATGCACATTGACCCAGACAAGTACTGGTTCCACGTTTTTTTTTGTCTCTTGTTGGCTTTGGGGCAAGCCTACATCATAGTGAGTCATTACTGATTGCTCAGTTCCTCGTTTCTGTCCCTCCCTTCCCCTCCACGTACCGTTCATCTGCGCACCTTGCTTCCAACATATCCACTTCACGCCCCTTAGCTTCGTGCTGTACTGCTGCCTCCCCGTAAGTCACTACAACGGGTGTCATCATGTTGCAAGGTACGCTATATCACTTTGACTTTCAACGTTTATTTCCTTTACTTTCCACAGGCGTCTTATTCCGACGCGAGTGAGGGCTGTAGGTCACCTTGCTGCCATCTAGAGCAAACTATTGGGATGTTGCGATGGTGTTTCTTCCTAAGGTCCAATTCTCTTCACAATCCAGGACCATTTCTAGACGGGGCCCTTCAACTCATCAAGTTGCAGTTAGCTCATAAAAACGCATCAATAGATAATAATGAAAAAGCTTGTAGTGCAATTGAGAGCGAGTTTCTCCGAGAACTTGAGATATTTCGCCCATGTTTCACACTTGCTTCCTCGCTCAGCGTTGCGCAGCTATACACCAAGAAGCTCCACCGTGCCATGTCATACTTCCAGCTTCACGACGATCCCCTTATGCGCCAGTTGGATCTTCTTATCGGGAAACAAAGCATGCGACAAGTGGCGAACCATCAGATGGGTGTTTTCAAGGCCCCAACCCATAGCTGTACAACCTTCCACAACATGCTAGAGGAAAGAGAAGTGACTGTGCTCCCAACGGAACTGCCCAATCCACCTAAGCCAGACCCCCGTATCCCGTTTCGTGAGCATGCACTCAAGATGCCTGAGCGGCACCGTGGACACTGGGTGCTGCGTGACCCTGAGATCGCAATTACTCGTGAGGAACGTCGGACAGATCCGTGGTGAGTCACAGAAAAATCACAGGCTTTGCTGAGCCGTGCAATCGGCACCTTACTCCTTCGCCCACCTTGTCTCTGTATCTAAGGTAAATGAAGGGAGACCTGAAGGAAGAGTCGGTTGAGCGCATACCAGTGGTGTTTACTGGTCACCCGTTCTGATAGTTGGAAAGAGATGACTCGTGTATAGAAACGTTATGATCCATGTTTCGATGACTTACTGCTGCTCTACTCATTCTAACGCGTGCTGTGTACAAGAAGATGCTCACCTTTCCACCGGTGAGAGCCTCGTGGAAACCTTCATTCTCACGCGATGAATTCTTAAACGTGCTAGTTAAGTATGAATTACAACAAGTCATTCTGATGCAGCAGCATATGTTGTCCAATCGATGCCGTTTGCATCTCTGTCACCTCTGGTATTGTTTGGTCGCGAAGTACTTTTCGGGCGTGCTTTAGTGTTCGTTATAGAACTTCAACGCAAGGATTAAAGAATTACATGCGTAGGTGTGTTAGCGTGTACGTATGTGTACGTGATATTTGACATGATTCACTGAGACTCGCGTGGTGGTTGGCTACCTCAGAATCACAACATTTCGGGCTTCGAGTGCTGGGCTCGAATGCGCGGGGGGAATGGGGTAGCGTACTGCGGACAGCACTGCCCATCTGAAGGGATTGTTCCACTCACACTCCATGCCTCACTAACTTTGTGTACACTTTGCTTTCTCTGATTCTTACCGGAAATGTTATTGGGTGCTCCGTTGTCCCTTTATAACTCATTGTGTGACCATTTCATTCTTGTAGCGATGGCTGAGATGCATCAGGAGCACTGGTTTGCCATTGCTCTTGTGTAGTACGGAGTGCCTAATGTGCATGCATCGTTATCAAGCTAACGGATTGATGTGTTGACCTTTGTTTAGCCACCTGTGGACCTCTGGTAGAGACAATCGCTGTGGCTCGGTCATCTCTGCTCACCTTCACTTGTGCACTTATACTTTAGTAACATAGAGAAGTAAAGGTGATACACTGTTGCGTTTGCTTTGTCGTACGAGGGTGTCAAAGCCTATTTCCAGAGCCATGTCTAAGAGTGTTGATAGTTCATGCATTCTTGCGGAGATTTCACAACTGAGGCAACTCCTCGCGGAGAAGGAGGCCCTAGTTGCGACTGTTGAAGGTGGTGCTCTTTCAAAAAAATCAAAAAAGAAGAGCCAATCGAACATGATTGAGACCGAACCGGTGCAGGGGTGTCGCGACTTCCCTCCTGAGGCAATGCGCGTGCGTCGTTACCTTTTTGACGCTTTCCATGACACCGCGAAGCGGTTCGGTTTTGAGGAGTACGATGCCCCTATGCTTGAAGCGGAAGAACTTTACATCAGAAAGGCAGGTGAAGAAATAACGGAGCAGATGTTCAATTTTACGACTAAAGGGGGTCACCGCGTTGCCATGCGTCCTGAGATGACGCCGTCACTAGCCCGTCTACTCCTTGCAAAGGGACGCTCACTATTACTCCCAGCAAAGTGGTATTCTATTCCCCAATGTTGGCGCTATGAGACCATCACCCGCGGACGGCGTCGTGAGCATTTCCAGTGGAATATGGATATTGTCGGCGTGAATTCAGTGTCAGCAGAGGTGGAGCTAGTGTGTGCGATCTGTTCCACCATGGAGCGGTTGGGCTTGACATCAAAAGATGTTGGTGTCAAGATTAATTCCAGAAAGGTGTTACAGACTGTTATTATGAAGGCAGGTGTGTCTATTGATCAGCTTGCACCCGTTTGTGTTATCGTTGATAAAATGGAAAAACTACCACGAGAGGAGGTTGTGGCTCAACTTGTTGCTATTGGACTCGAAAGCAACATTGTGGATGACATCACAGCGACACTCAGTCTCAAGTCCATCGATGAGATTGCGAAGCACGTGGGCGAGGAACACGAGGCAGTAAAGGAGCTCAAGGACTTCTTTGAGTTGGTAGGTGGCTACGGTTACGGAGACTGGCTAATTTTTGATGCAAGTGTGGTTCGTGGTCTTGCCTACTACACAGGTATTGTCTTTGAGGCGTTTGACCGCGAAGGGAAGTTCCGTGCTCTTTGTGGAGGCGGCCGCTACGACAAGTTGCTGACAACTTACGGAAGCCCGACCCCTGTCTCATGTGCCGGTTTCGGATTCGGGGACTGTGTTATTCTTGAATTGTTACACGAAAAGAAGCTTCTGCCGGAGCTGCGCCATATTGTTGACGACCTCGTCATTCCTTTTGACGAGTCTATGCGGTCACAGGCCCTTGGCGTTCTCCGTCGCTTGCGTGATGCCGGTAGGAGGGCTGATATCGTTCTCGATAAAAAGAAGGTCGTACAGGCATTTAACTATGCGGACAGAATTGGCGCTATACGTGCTGTCCTTGTGGCCCCAGACGAATGGTCGCGCGGGGAGGTGCGAGTGAAAATGCTTCGCGAAGGTTCTGGAAAGGGGGAAGGTCCAGGTGAGCGCGGCGTAGCATTGCCGGTGGAGGAACTGGTGTGAAAGCGCAGAAGGGAAAACAGAGCAAATGGAAATCACGTTTTGTCTGCAGCTGGCATGTTGACAACGCAAGGCTTTAATGCGTGTGGCTCCCCGGCTTTCTTCACACGTACAGCGCTGGCTTTAATGATCGCAACAAGTGATAATAATTATGTGCCGCACTCACTTTCCCCCCTTATTTCCTTTTTTAATCTACCTGTGTATTGATGCGGTTTGCGAACTCAGCAAATGTTGAGACTGCGAGGTGCCTGACTTGTACCATGTTTTTCTTCTGACGTGAACAAGCGCATCCTTAACTGTCATCCTCAATTTCCTCAGTACCATTGGCGCCATCTTGCCCTGCCATATTCTTTGCCCTTTAAGTGGTAATAACTGCTAAGGTGTGCGCCTCAGCGTGTAGATACTCAGCAATGAATGAGTACCACATGGATGTTGGTCTTCTATGCATAACAAACACTTCTCTTATTAGTGGCCCGCGGCGTGACGAGGAGGACTTGCATCAGTCCGCTACGCAGGCCATGCAGGTGCTTTTGAATGAGTGTCGTGAGCTGCCAGTGACGAAAAAACGGGGGAAGTTTGATGCATCGACAACACTTGTACAGTTGCCGCAACCGGTGATGCGGCTTCCGCGCGAGAAGGCCCCACCTCGGCCCAAACCTCTCACTGCATGGGAGAAGTTTGCTCTAAAGAAGGGCATAGCCCTAAATCGCAAGAAGAGCAACCGCATCTTTGACGAGTCACGTCAGGAGTGGAAAGACAAGTGGGGCAAGCGCGCCCGTGAGGATCGTGAGAAGCACGATTGGTTGCGTGAGGTTGGGCCGAATTATATGCCCAAGGAGGAAGGCGGTGATCCATTTTTGGACGACCGTCGAGCAAAGAAGGAGCGTCTGGAAAAGCAGAAGAAGAAGGAGGAGCACAACAAGCGCCGTTCGGAATACATAGCCCGAGCCCAAGAAGAGGTGAAACACCTAACGGCTGCGGCCAAGCACCTTGCAACCGCATCTAATGGCAAGTTTGATAAGATATCCTTCGGTAAAAAGGGGAAACGGTGATCTTCATATCATTTTTTTTAGTGAATAATTGAAAACATCTAACATCAGCCACCTCATATTTCCTTCCTGCCGTATGTTGTTGATTAGTCTGTGTGCGCGTTGTTCTGAATACAATCTACAACCGCTCTTGCCCGTGTTAGTGTTGTTTCTATTTTCTGTTTATTCCCACCTTCTCTGGTCTTGGTTCCAGCATAGAGGCAATGCCCTTGTACCATTCCCAACCTGTGACATATCAGAGGGTCGCGGCTGTTGATTCGACCCCTTTACTCTAACTGAAGAGACGCATTGACAGGTCTTGGTAACGCCCATTCGCTCCGGGTGGCATACACTTGGTGGACTGAAAATATCAACAATGGCAGCCCGCTCGTCGATACACTTCTCAGACACCTTCATACGGTTATTTTCGTATTGGTATGTTCGATTTTTTGGCATGTTGTTTGCTGTTACTTCAGTCTCTTCCTCTTATATATTCCTTTAATTTCTCACACTTTGGTTCGTAAGTACCTGATGCCTTTAACATACCAACTAGTATCAGGAACAGGAGGGAGTCTTGGAAGCAAGTCAGAAAATACAAAAGGTATGATGGGGGTTGTTCTATGCAAACCGTCAGTGAAAAAGAACGACAGATTAACATGTGTCCCTCGAAGGATGGGTGCTGAATCTGAGTACAAGGTATTTACTCAGGAGGAGATTCAACACCTGATTAGTGTGGAAAAGCGCCTTATATTGATTTTAAATGGTGTTGTGTATGATGTTACAGACTTTGCACAAAAACATCCCGGAGGCGAAGAAGTTCTATTGTCCAATGCGGGTGTTGAGATGGGCAGCACATTTGACAGAATTCACGGCAAGACCACTCGACTTTCGGTCTCAAAGTACCGCATCGGGCGCATGAATACGGCAAGGTCGAGGGTAACCGTCCAATCTCCCAGAACACAGCTCAGTGGGCCGTTTGCACTGACAGACACAACCGTACTAGAATCGGAGGTGGTAACAGAAGATATTAGGCGCATTCTTTTCTCTTCCCCGGAGCCCCTCCAACTGCTGCCTGGTGGCTACATAAGAGTAGTGGTCCAAGTGCCAGAAGGTAACTTTGCTGGAGAAGGGTGCTTTTCAGAAAGGTGTTTCTGCCCTATTTTAACGAGTGAGACGGCATTTTCCATAATATCAAGAAGGTCCGCAGATGAATTTTTTTACAACCACCTCTTTTCTCTTCAGCCTGGTTGCTCTCTTAAGTACGCCGGCCCATTCCCACCGGCATGGATTGCTGAGAAGGATAAAGCACTACAGAGCGAGGCGATTGATAGCAGAAACGTACTTTTGGTTGCTGGTGGTACCGGTTTCGTTCCTATTTACTCTATAGCAGAGTATTTGCTTGAGAGTAACACTGCGGATGTGACACTTGTACTGAGCATTGGAAGCATGCACCAGATGGTGCTGCGAGAGGAACTTTCGGCGCTAAGGGCAGCGTATGGAGAGTGCAAAAACCGTGGTGTTGATGGTCACAGTTGTAATTCCGAATGCCATAGGATCATGCGGTTCCACTTACTTTTGACACGTTCAAAGGAATGTCCCATGACCTTGACTGACAATGTTCATTTCACTCGTTTTGGTGCTGAGGTGGTGGGCTGCCTTCCGAAAGCAACTCTGGCAGTTGTTTGTGGCCCACCAGCATTTACGAGCGCTGTGGTGGAGGCGGTTGTGAAGGGCGGTATTTGCCATGAGGATCGAGTGAACATACTCTAGGCCTGCTTTTTTTTTTTTTTTTCCTTTGTCGCTTGTGTTTTTTAAAAATGTTTTCAGTGATTGCTGAATACATATATATTTATGCTGTGTCGTTTCTTTTCCGTCCTATTGTGTTCCCACTGTAACGTCCCCACCCCTTCCCCCTGCTCTTACCCCATTTAAGTGTCGTATCCACTAAAAATGTTCATACATAATTGTTACGGTTGAGCTAGGTATACAAAATATGTTGTCGTTTGCCTAAGTGAACGTTACAATTTTTTTTTTTTTCGTGGAATAAACATGGAGGAAGAGATTGTGGGATCACCCATGTTTATCTGCGCGCATGCTCGGACATGCAATTATTTTATACATTGCTCACAGTTACCCCGTGAGCCTTCTCTCTCCCTACTCTATATAAGCTTTTCCTGCCGCCGTTCCCTTTTTTTATTAAACTCAGAATATCGCGGATGCTTACAAGTGTACACCTGTCCTTGGGGTCGTGAAAACAATGGGGAGTAAAGCCTTTTCATGACTCAGGGATATCACAGCCAAATGCTTTTTATAACCTTCTCACATCTCGTAATATATATATATATATATATATATATATATATGACACTTTTAAACAAAATTAAATGAAGAGTCGCGCATATGAAGTCAGATTGTTGTTGTTGTTGTTGTTTTTGTTAATGCAGCTGATGATACGATTTGTTGTTGTTGTTATGAATGCTTTTTACGCGTCTGTGAGTGTTTATTTTTTTCTGTCCCTTGCTAACGTTTGAATGGTCCCGTTTACGACTTTACACCGCCGCTGCTGCTCGCCCTTGATGCTTTAATGTGATTGTATTTCGTTTTCTATGAATAAACTATCATCTCTTTTTCGTTCTGTACGAGTAGAGAACACATGAAAGACACACACACTTAACCACTCTGGAGTTGAATGGTCGTTTTGCTTTCATTTGTCACGTTGCTACTGCTACTGCTACTGCTCCTAACCTCTCCACCTCTGCGCCTATATACTAATGGGATCCCTCATTTGGATTCTGGCTAGGCGTGTGAAGTTTTAGTGGAAAGTGAGGGGGTGAATTGCACTAGGGCACTTAACATTTGGTGGGGGCTGTAGGTCGGAAACGGTGGTAGTAGTGGTGGTGGTGGGGGGTCCCCATGTACCTGCCGTTCTACTTAAACCTTGCCGAGTCTTGACATTTGTCAGTTCTTTGGCACTTTTGTGTATTTAGGCGCATCCTTTCACGGCCATTTCAATCCATTCAGTGTAACAAGGACCTTTGTCGATGGAATTTCCTCTACTCTTTGTTTTTCATAGCCCTTCAGTGGAGGGCATTTGCGGTGCTAGAAGTGAGGAGAGAACTAGCAACATTGCTTCAATTTGAGTTACACTCAATTCTCAGCGGTTACTCTAGCACGTTAAAGCCTCTGCCCCCATTAGTACATACCGACTTTTATCTAATCTTGTTCCCGAGTGTTGGAAGCTACAGCTTTAAATTATTTCCCACATTCCGCTAGCTTAATTCTACAGTATAGTATAGTGATTTTTTCCCTCTGTAAAGCTCGAAAACTACCAGTTGGTGATCCTTTACTGTATCGGATCTCGGCATACCAATCCAGTAGAGCAATTTCCTCGCAGTCGACCAGCACAGCAGAACAATAGGGAGACCGGGCAATCATTTGGAGACATTACATTGTTCTCTCTGGGTTTCATCCATTTAGTTGCTGGTGCCTTGGTGCTTGCCTGCAGGATCATTGTTGCTAGCGCAATGATGCCTTCCTCTCAAAAGCGCTTCGACAATGACACGAGGCCTTTGTTGAACAGTGATTTCTTTTCTAGTGACAGTAACGCAAGACGCGTGCCAAGTTCAATTTCACCTACAGCGACAAACATTACCACCCCCCGACGCATCGTGCGCACTCATAACTTTTTTTCAAGACCTACCCAGCTTGTGCAGCTTGATCGCGCGCCAAGTTGTCCGTTGTCGGCAGGTACAAGTGTGACTGCATACAGTGAGGAAGTAGATGACTTAGTGAGCGAGACGTTGGACGTGGATGGTGAGTCATACAAGCTGCTGATGGGTCCATTCGTTAATGATGCATGCGTGTCGAATGAACAGCCAACGAATATGCGACGGGAAAGCCGAAGCTTGGTTGATTCCGCCAGTAGTCGCTTACAGCTCAGCGGCACATTATCCAGTTGTTCACTGGAATACGCTGAGACAGCTGAAATGGAAAGTATGAACACTTGCAGTACAGGTGTTGGCGATCATAGGTCCTGTACGCTGAGCACCACGCGCCACATTGCGGCTACCAGTAGATCCCTGCCAGAAGGAGGTGGAAGCACTGCAAAGATTGGCGATTTGTCCCCACCGCGTCCATCACAAAGTGTCATAAGCACAAATATTGCAGACTGCACGCCACAGAGGCGTATTGTCAATGTGAGGCGTGAGGAGCGTATTGGTCGTGGGACGTTTGGTGATGTTTTCCGTGCAGTAGATCTTGACACGGGTTTGCCACTGGCAATAAAGCAAATTCTAGTGACTGCAGACATGAGTAAGGATCCAGAAAAGCAGCTCCAGTCCCTAGAAAGAGAGATAAAGGTGATGCGTAAGTTGAATCACAAACATATTGTCAAGTACTACTCAGCTAGACGCGACGAGAACTGCAGCGCACTACTAATTTATATGGAATATGTTGGTGGAGGTACTGTTGCGCAACGGCTTAAAGCTCACGGGGCGTTTAGTGAAGATGAGGCGAGGAACTATACCCGTCAGCTACTCCAAGGCCTGGAGTACTTGCACCGGCAGAGCATCGTGCACAGGGATCTGAAGGGCGACAACTTGTTCTTGACGGAGGATGGGGTTCTTAAAGTGGGAGATTTTGGCACGAGCAAGGATCTTCAGACAACCCGAGTGACGAACAGTGTGGCTGGCACTCCAAACTTTATGGCACCGGAGGTGATTTCATGCACTGGCCATAGTTACATGGCTGACATATGGTCTGTTGGCTGCTGTGTGCTAGAAATGTTGACTGGACATCCTCCATTCTGGAACTTGGACAACTACATGGCAGTGATGTTTGCCATAACGAAAGGTGAGCTGGAGAAGGAGGTGCCAGCGAACCTATCGGATGACGCAAGAGACTTTATACGGAAATGTGCACAAACGGACCCGAAGGAGCGACTGAGTGCTGTACAGTTGCAGCAACATCCGTGGTTGAAAAGTAGGTCAATTACCGATGGAGTGAGCGCCAGCGTGACAAGGTGTTTCTCCTTTTCGAGTTTGAGGTCTACGGAGGCTGATGGCGCTGGTCGAGGTGGAGACGTAACGGAGGGGTTTTCACCAAACATTGAGGTTTCTGATGTCTTCATTGGTACCGCAGCAGTTGCTGTTGCCCCCGGTTGTGGCCAGACGAGCAGATCTAGGTATGCTGTGATGACTCAGCATCCAAATGAGGGAGGAACGCCCATGTGTCTACCAAGTCTCTCTAGAGAGCGACATCTACCTGGTTCAAAAGGTAGATGCCAAGAGAGTGTTTCCATAGGACCAAGCTCGGTGCACCTAACTCCGCGTAGCAGCAAGGATATGGACCGTCGAGTTGGTGGCACAACTCAGTCTTCTGCTTCCGGTACAAGCATTAGTACTGCACATTCTGTTGTGAGCAGCAGCACACTTCGACGGCGGGGAAGCAGGGGGAAGGCTCATCCCTTGACAAGGCCAGGGTCGCATCCTTCCAGGGCCTCAACACAGAGTCTTGGATGTGCTGGAGAGGCCGGCGAGGGCTTCGAAAGTCAATAGTGGCATGTACCTGACAATTCTTGCTCTACCTGGGCAGTTTTATCCAGTCCGATTGTGCTTCCTACGAGAGGCAATTTTCGGGAGGAAAGATGGTTCCCTGCCAGCTTTACTAGGCGGCCAGTAGGCAGATGAAAAGAACCTCAATTGGTTGATTTGTGTCACTGCGTTACTTGAAGCTGAGTTTTCAAGCTCAAGACGATTAGCCAGCTTGGGCCAAGTCCACAGTAGGGTAGGTTGTGAAAGTTAAAACCAATAACAAAGGGAGAAGGAAAAGGAGAGGAAAGCTAAAAGCAAGACACCAAGGCGGTGTATTGGACTGATGCTGTTTTAATCATATTCATTTACTTCCTTTTATTTATTTATTTACTTATTTTTCACTCACCACACGATACTTGGATCTCCATTTTCTTGCCTAAATACACCCACCTCTCGAGACGCTGTTTTTGGCTACAACGAAACCACCTGTGCGCTGTTCTTGGCCCAAGCAGCATTTTTCCATTTCGCCTGTATTCCGATGCCAACACCAACACTAACCTTCAATTTTTTTCAGGCCGCCACATTACAGCTGGTAGGGAAAATCTCGTAAATTGTGTATCACTGTTACCACATGTTTTGGTAGTGGCTGTTCCTTTCGTTTTTTTTTTTTTTTTTGTTATTATTCCGCGCATCGATTTTTTACTTCTCTTCTAAGTTGCTTCGCCGTTACTACAGCCATCGCCATTGTTGTTGTTATTTTTCGTGGTTCCACACTTCCACTTGTGCTGGATATTTCCAAAATTGTGCGTCCACAATGCAGCACAATGCAGAAAAAGGAAAGAAAAGGAGTGTGAAAGTTGTAATTGCTGTTATAATATTAGACGTGCTCCAACTCGCATATATGAACGCAAGATTCGAGGGGTACTGTTAGAGACACATCCACGCAAGGTATATATATATATATATGCATATATATATATATATAATGGGTTGCGTTACAGGGAATGGGCCTGGTAAGGTGCGTTGACCGCTGGGTAAATTGAAATTAATGAGTTTACCGTGAGTAGGTGTGCGTAAAAGTGTGTGAGTGAGTGAGTGTGTGTGTGTGTGAGAGAGAGAGAGAATGAGAAAACGAGGGAGGGTGAGGAACAAATTCAGACGGCAAGGGGTATCGGTGAATTCAAATCCTTCTTTTGTGTGTCCTTGATTTTGTTATATCCCGTCTCTTCACATTTTTTTCCTTCTTCCCAATTTTGTTTGGAGAACCGGACGCATACTAAGTAGACTTTTGTGAGCACCCTTCTTATCAGCAGCGCCGCGCAGTCACAACATCTCTCGGTCTTGCTCTAAAATCCCCTTTTTATTCTCCCACTACTACGCCCTTCCCACTTGCTCACCACCTTTTGTCGCCCACGTTTTCCCACTCCTCGTTTGTTCATTCGCCCTCTGCAGCTTACTCTCTGGATACAAGCAAGCTCGTGCTACAAGAGGGTTAAGGAAGTGGCGTAACAGCTTCCTATCGGAAAATCAATGACATGCTTTCCCCTTCCGCTCGTGGTTGAGGCCATATTTGTGTGCACCAGTAGTTTAAAACCACGGACTCTCTCCTTCTGTAACCATTTTCAGTTTTCACCACCTCCTCCTCCTCCTTTGTTTTCTTATTTTCGGTTACCCCCTTCCTTTCACTACTGTACGCTACCAACTGGCTAGTTATAAATACTTCAACATGTGGTTACTGTGCTCGGTGACCTCGTTGTCTTGGGGGAACGGAGTTCGCGCCCAAAGGAAGCGAGCAAACAGACTGTGACGCCAAATAGTGGAGAAGACATTTGGGCGTATTTCGAACTTTGTAAGCACATCTACGTCCAGCCATCCATCAACACCCTCCCCGTCTCATATTATGAACTTTTTTTCAACGTTTTTGACCTACTCTTTCTCATTTCTTTAACGCCCCCACGCTTCCCCACACACATACACACCTTTCCCACTGTTTTCTAACTTTTGTTGTTTATTTCTAGCTCACTCATTTTTTTTTTTTGTTTTACGTTTTTTCTTGAATATATATATTTATATTTGCACGAAAGTACACGACAGGGGAAGACGAATGGCCTACTTTTTATTATATTTTCAGCTTTATACCGGTTCTTTCTTTCTTTCTTTTTCGTTGCTGCTAGTCTCCGCGCCTGCCCACCCCCCACGGCGTGTCTCACTCTCACGGTCGCGGACACTCGTGGCAAATCGCCGGGCAACAAGGTGGACTGAGAAGGAGCTGTAGCGGGAGAGAAATCGGTATTAAATATTAAAGGAGGGAAGAAAAAGAAAGAGTGTGGAGGATGGGTTGGTACTGTGTACATTGAGAAAAACAGGTCAGGGTATGGCTGCGAATTATCTAAACATTCCTTTTACTTTCTATTGAAGGCCCTTCCCCCCCGTACCTTTTCCCGCTTTTGCGAATGCTGCTAGGTTTACAAGCCTTTGGCAGCGTTCTGATGGCATGTGGTTGGCGCCAGTGTGTCTAACAGTGCGATTTTATAATTGTGTTTCCTTTCTTTCTCTCCCTCCAACACACCCACACATGCACACACATTTTTTAATACCTTTCTTCACTTGAGGTACGTTCTTCAACGTAACGTTGCTGAACCTCCAAAAGATGGAGTGGACGTGTGGTGCAGTAACTGGTGATCAGCGTCTAGCGGGCCAAAAAGTGAGAGTAAATGATTGTTGTGGTTAAAGTTGCTGCAGGTGTGCACGGTACGTGGAAGGCGCAGCGTTCTTAAGGGTAGAATGCAAGTGACAAGATGACATCTGCAGCAGGAGGGGAGTTTGGATGGGTTAGGGATATTGAGAGGTGGAACTATGAAGGACTGGATACGAAACTGTGCAACTGATATCGACCAAAAGTTGGGTGGTACTTTTCTTTGGTCCGAGAAGTGTGTGGGCAGCTCGTTTCAAGCTTTTGTACCGTGCACACTCAAAGGATAAGGAAGATGGGAGTGGTATGAGCGCAATTACTCGATGACTCTTTTTTTTTTTTTTTTTTTGCCTTGCTGTGTTGTTTTCCGACCAAAAACAAACGTTTGTACAGTAACTCTCTCATCTTCTGCGGATCTCCCCCGTGCCTTTTGCCAGTAGTTTCCCACCGCTCCTATTGCATGGGGTTTCACTTTCCCCTTTACACTGCCATTTTCCAATTTCTGCGCATTTATTGTCTTGTTTTAGTCGCCCGCCCACACGAGGCCGGTTCATGGATGATAAGCACGCTATTTGATTGCCTTACCCCCCGCCGCGACGCAAATTACCCCAACGCGTCGACTTCTTTTCGAAACTGTTGTGCACCGTTCCATAGCTCACTTCACATCGCCTCCTTGCCACACCCTCATTTTATATGCGAAGCAGCATGCACATGGGTGACATAAGTCTTGGTTGTATCTGACTGTTGCGTGTGTTTTTGTTGTTGCAGCAGAGCGTGTGCGCCTATTTCCATCGGTTCGCATTTTAAGTCCGTTGTGGGTGATAATTCAGCCACGTGGTGCATTTTCGTCAGCCTTTTGTCTGGTTCGCGCGTTCTGTTCATTCTTTTTTTCATATGCTCAATGAATCCTCATCATCTCCTGCTTCGTGACAGTTTGTTTGGCTGATTTATACATCTCTGCCTTACAGAAGCCATCAATAATACAGGGGTGGAGCGTTTCGCTCAGACTATTTATTTATTAATTTGTGCAGTGTCACACACTTGAGCACACTAACACGGACAAAGAACATTGAAGCGGACACACACAAAGGGTGGGTGAGGGAAAAGGTTTGAAGACATTCTCGCTTGTAAAGTGTATACAAAAGAGGGGAGAATCATCAGGGGTGTATAAGCGCCTGTAGAAGAGCAGAAGGTTAGCGAACAGTTTCTAGTGAGCCTGTTAGTGCAGTCACTGCTTGAGGGGGTGTTGCGCGTCTGAGTGTCGGTGGCTGTGCACCGTGATTCCTTTCGGTGCTTGGTCGTGCAATTGTTGTGCCCACACCCGCTCAGAGAAGCAAAAATGCCTCCAAAAACAGATAACTTTGTTATGCGGCCTGTCTTCCAGCTGCAACTCAATGCAAAGCTTATGGAAGGGCTTGCAACGATTGGCCGTTTCGACGGTAGCACGCCGTCGCTCGTCTGTGCTACAAGCACGCAGCAGGTTTTAGTGCACACGAGTGGGGACCAAGAGGTGATGCAGAGTCGCAAGGCATCGTTATCAAGTTCTCCCATTCGAACACTGAGCTTCGGAAAAAACCCAACAGCAATCACTGCTGGGCGTATATCCAATGGTCCTGATGGTGTTGACGCCCTCTACTTTGGCGCTAGCACTTCGTTAACGGCGTATAATGTCCAGAAGAACACGGAGTACTTTTACAAGAAGGTGGAGGATGGCGTCCATGCTGTTGTGTGTGGGTCTGTGAAGGGACCAAGGGATGTTGCGGGTGGCGCGGATCGCGGGAAGAACCAAAACGCTGAAGACCCTCCATGGGTTATTGTAGGCGGCAACTGCGTGATAAACGGGTTTGATGGGAATGGTGACGAAGTCTTGTCAACTGTAACGGGCGGTCAGGTAACGGCCCTGATGCTTATGCCTTGGGCCAAAGCGAAGGGAAAGTCTGCTGCTGCAGCGCGTGGTAAAGTTAAGTCACTTGTGGCAGCCTCTGAGAACTTTGAGTTGCGTGTCTTTGACGGTGAAGAGGCCATCACCAGCATCATGACAGCAGAGAGGGTACATCAGCTTCTCTACAGTGGCACGCCGGGTCGCTTCGCCTACCTCTCAGACAATGGAACCATCGGTGTCTACAACAAGAATGAGCGTGTATGGCGTGCGAAAGGAAAACATCGTCCTGTTTCAGCTGCTTTCTGTGACGTTGACTTTGACGGTGTGCAGGAGCTTGTAGTTGGTTGGAGCAATGGTCTGGTAGAGGTACGTGACGGTGCGGAGAAGCGTGGTGTAATGTTCAAGGAGACATTTTCTGCCCCCGTAAGCTCCGTACTTGCTGATGACTACAGGCAAAATGGGCAGCCGTTACCAATAATCTGCACAGTGGACGGTGTGGTACGCGGGATTCAGCAGACACGTGCCGAGGAGGGTGTGGTGGTAACACGTAAAAAGGAGACGGTCAGACTGGACACGTTGCTGGAGGAGCGGCAGGCACTTACTGTGGAGCTGGAGTGCATTGAGGAGCAGCTCGCTAGGTGGCAACTGGGGGAGACGGATGCCACACTGCCTCAGGCTGGAACTTCTGTGCAGTACCATATGAGGCCGAATGCGGAGTCGGGTAAACTTGATTTGGTTTTTAAGCTTGAACAGGCGCAGGAGGACACGATCGTTCATGGCTGTGTTTTGCAGAGTGAGGCACTATTTCCCGGTAAGGAGGATGCGTTCTTTACACAGGACGAGCCATCATCTTCGCTTACATGTGCACTTACAGTTCCACGAGGAGTGGACATCTTGGTGTCAGCGTCTGTCATTGTTGGATCGATGAATGCAGTGAACTATCAGATTCACGAGCTCGGTTTTACCATTCCCAGTTGTTGCATGTTTCAGTTGTGGGAAGGGGGGAAATCGGAGAGGGAGTTTCCAGATCCGGTTGGTGGCGTGACGCTGGAGTTACCTGAGTCATTTGATTTCTCACAGCTGGAAAATTGGCTAAAGAAAACCTTTGAACTCTCAGGTGGCGCCTCTGTGGGCACCTCTTCTGATTTCTCTCTCTCGTTTGTCGACATGCAGGACAGAAGTGGTTTGGTGATCAGCGGGCGGCCGTCTAATCACGAGTTAAGTATTCGTGCTAACTCCATGGACACGTGCTGTGTCATTGTAGAAAGTCTCGCTAAAAGTACAGTGACAGAGGCATCAGCTCGCTGCGACTTTCCAGAAGAATTGCGAGAATTGCAGGATTCTATTGATCGTGTAGAGGAGTTTGATTTAGTGCGACAAAAGTTGAGCAACGATATGGCAGAAGTGGCAACTAGCGTAAAACCTCTCCTCATTCATGCGGAGGACTCTCGTCTCATGTCAGACATCACTAGCATGCGCCGCTATTATGCACAATTGTATGACTTGGACAAGGAGCTTATTGCTGAGAACATGAAGCGCTGTAACAACTACAATGAGTTGAAAGCTGCTCTCAAGCAGGTAAATGCATTTATTATGAAGGCCGGCAAGCTGCGCATTGGGCAGGCTAAGACGAATCTCATTGCTGACTGCCGCGACTGTGTGAGGACCGGCGACATGCGGCCGCTTATTAATCTCACTCGCACCGGTAAGCGTTAGGTGCTATCAGACCATCAGTGTATAGACTTGTAATTGCATTACCTTTGCCGCTCTTACACACGCCCATACTCACTCACCTCCAATCAAAGGGACGGTCAGGCACCTTCTTTCTCCTCCTTTGCTTTATTGTCATTTTCCTCCTTGCTCGTTGCGTCACTCAACGATGTGAAGCGGTTTCGTATTTTCAACTTCCGTGCCCCTTGTTTGAACACTCGTTGTACTTTGGGTCTACCATGGGTGACATCCCTTCTGACTTAATATTATTATTATTATTATTATTGTTATTGTTTTCGTCTTTTGGTTGCCGTTATCGTACTTGACTGAGCTATCTCAACAATGTTGGGCCCACTCATTTGATGGTATCGCCTTTTTTTTTCTTCCTTGCCGTTGTTGTTGCTTCTTTGAGAAGATTATTTTGCAAGATACTAATCACCGAGTCAAGCAAGTCTGCTGGCACCGATAAAGGCGGTCATACAGACGTTTTTGACCCTAAAAGAACCAACTAGTGATATAGGAGTAAACATTAGGTCCCAAAACAGCGCTTAGCATTACACGGAGGGAATGTTGCGCCAACTTGCGCGATACGCTCGCCCGTGCGGTAGCGCTACCGTATTTTTCAAGAAGGGATGTGGGATGATGGCGTCTTCAACAGCTGCTGCGGCCCATGCTGCTGCTCCTCTTTCCACAACAGCACGGGGTCCAGCAACAGGGGTGGAGTATTCCGTGGCGAAGGGTGTGGCTGATGTGCCCGTATTGGATCAGCTTGTGGGTTACTATGTGAACATTCAGTCTCGCAAAATGTACTACAAAGACTTTCTGCGCATTGAGCATCAGGCAGTACGCTGGGCCTTTGCTGACATACGCAAGAACAGTGAGGCTCTAGCCCACGGGCTCCTACAAACTGGTCTTCGTCCGGGCCACAGGGTCCTTGCAATTCAACCGTGTAACTGTGAGACGTTTGTGTTGCAGCTGGCTTGCGCGAAGGTTGGGGCGCTGCTCGCTGTGGTGCCACATCATAACATCAACGCGGACAAGTTGCGCTTTTATCTCAACGAATTCCAGCCCCACCACCTCATTGCGCGTGAGTGGATCGTAGTACCGGAGATGAAGCAAGGCGTGTTGGTTGAGCGTAACATGCACTTTTGGGATATGATCTATAACGTCATCCCTGAGCTTGGTCTCTCCTACCCCGGCCAAAGGTTTCAGTGGGTTCACTCGCAGGAGTTCTTCTTTTTAAAGAAAGTTGTTATTACGGACCACAACATGAATCTTCTGGGCGTCACTCCAATGCGCAAAATCCTTGTGTGGGGTCCATTTTCGTACTACGAACAGCGCCTGCGCCGCCTCTCCGCACTGCTGCATCCTGATGATCCGATTCTTGCGCTGGAAGATCCGCATCCAGCTATTGAGGATAAGCTGCACATCACTTTCTCACATCGAAACTGCATTAATGCCGGATTCCTTTTTGGGAACATTATGCAGCTCAAGGCAGAGACACGTTTTGGTGTGATGCCGAACCACCATGTTGACCCAGTTGGCGCCATCATTGCCCCATACGCCGCGCTCACCACCGGAGCTGTCCTTGTGCACATTCACAGCGATATGTTTACGGATGATCACGCCATTAACGCAATAGAAAAGCTCTGTGTTGAGGAGGTGGAGGGCATCCTGGGCAAAAAATCTGACTTTGATCTGCTCCTGCGCCATACCGGTAATTTTGATGCTGATCAGTACGAGCACCTTAAGTGGGTGTGTCTCTTCGAAGATGCCAACGAACCGGTTGTAGGTACAGACTACCTGGAGAAGTTAGCAAAAGAACTCAGTCTCAATGATGTTTTTGTCTTTCGCGGTCCACTGGAGAGCGCGTACATGCTTACGTGGCGTTCATTGCGACGTGGCGACAGTGGTATGGTGCCGCACGTGGAGGCAAAAGTGGTTGGTGACCGCGGAACAGCAGATGCAAAGGTTCTTGCTGCCAATACACGTGGAAACCTGAAGCTTAAGGGACCGCACATCTCCCCAGGGTATTACAACAATGCGGGTTTATTAACTGAACTTGTCGATGAACGTGGGTTCTGTAGCACTAGTCGTGAGGCAGTTATGGATGAGAAAGGGTTACTGACACTCCATCCCACGCAGATCTACTAGAGGAAGCGTACCGGGGAGCAGAAGTAACTTGGGGGCGATGCACCTTTGCTGCTTCTCGGTGTCACTCATACCGGCATTGTGTCAGTTAGGAAAGAGGAACTGTGCCGTCTCATAAACCGCGGGGATGCTCAAATCATGTTGATTGCCTTATTTTTTTTTTTTTTGCCAGCCTTTGGGTGATTGAATGAACGCATAGAGGTGCTGTAGCTTAACACTTCTTCAACCTTTTCTCATCGCCTTAACGCGCTCGTGTTCATCTATGCACATCAGTCCACCCCTACCCCTTCGTGTTTTTACTTCTCATCCATTTACTTTGTGTGTTCACTCAGACGCCATCGACACAAGTGGTAAGGAAAAGACTGATGTAGGGATGTGGCTGCATCTTGTATTCGAAGGGTTGCCTCCGTCATCACGGATCAGCTGGGAAACTGCGTATTTATGCTTTTTAGAATAGGTTTTGGGTTAACTGAATGCGTTTCGGCTATGTGGTATGTGTTTTCATTCAAAGTAGCCTCGGTCCTACCCTTCGGTGGGCGGGTGGGGGTGGGGTGGGGGGACAGAGTGAGAAGGGGAGGGACTACGCACACGCGCGTGTGTGTTGCACTGAGCTAGCCCTCATTTCTTGTGACATATGTTTTGTACCCCGTTTACATCGCGTGACCGTGTTTTGCTGTTTTTCCGTGGTAAATGAAGTTGGAGGCGAGTACTACACTCCGGTACCTTTTGAACTTTCCCATCTTCGGTGCGTTCCTCAGTGCGATTTACCCTCCTCCTCCTGCTCTATATTACCAGTAACATCACGTCATACAACGGAGCACCGTCTGTTCTATACACTATACTACTAAATAACAATTTTTTATGACTATTTCGTTGTACGTGATGTAGTGAAGGAACGTTCCTTTATTGTGCACTTTGGGTTCTCCAATTTTTCTACAACCAGTAAGCAGCTCAGTAAGATTAGTAGATGAAAGGCGCGAAGGATAAGAAGCAGCTTCGGCGTAAGCGACAGGAGGAACTGAAGGAGCGGGCGAAGTTAATCCAGTCCCGCTTGCTTGCCTCTGGGGAGGAGGAGGAGGTTCAGTATGTTCTTCCGGCTGATGATGACATCGACCGAACGGCGAATGGGACTTCTGGGGGTGACAATCCAGTAGATGGCAGTGTTTCTAGCGGTGTGGGCAGTAACCAAAAGGATGATCATGACGAGGACCGCGTGCAGTTGCCATCTGTGACCGTAAATGAGGGCGCGAGAACTGCATCATCCACAGGAAGACGGCGGCGGCAGAAAATGTCTTGGGAGGAGCTGAAGATTGCCGTTGCAGAGCGTTACGGGCACGAAATGAGTGCTCTCGTTTCGGAGCATGATGGAAATGCGGAGGATCCATTCTTTACTGTTTATCTCAAATCGGTGCGGCGAACGGTGCCAGTACCACGTCATTGGAGTCAACTGCGTGCATTCATGTCCAACCAAGCCGATCGTGAGCGTGCAACTGACATAGTGCCCCCAGAGATTGCCCTTCTAGGTGTGGGTAAGGTTCGTGCGACGCGCGACAGGAAGGCGAACCTCGATCAGGTCGCATTTGTTAAATGCTTTATCACTGGCACGCCGCTGCAGTCTAAGCGCTTTAATGTGGCACTGAGTCGATTTGGTGATATTTTCTACGAGGGTAAGTGGTTGCCCCGCTCTAAATACGAACCTGGCGTCCTGTCACAGCGTCTGCGGGCGGCCCTTTCCATGGGTCCACATTCCCCACCTCCATGGTTGTACGGTATGCAGGCTATGCGGCGTCTCCCACCGGCGTACCCAGGTTTGAAGGTGCCCGGGCTTAACGCCCCAATTCCACCAGGTGCGCAATGGGGCAGCGGCGAGGGACAATGGGGACAGCCCCCGCGCGCAGAAAACAATACTTTTCTTTTTCCAGGCGTTATGGACGAGGCCGCGGCGGAGGACGCCCCACCGGTATACTGGGGTACCGTTCCTCCACTTAGCACGAACGAAACAGCTTTGGCTCAATCCGACATAAAGCAACGCCCATCGGCGACTGTTACGATGATGACCCCACCCCCTGCTGCCACTTTGCCCGTCAATCCTGCGCCAGCAATAAACATAAACCCTGTGCCATTCCGACCGCAGGTATACACGCCTGTTGCTGCAGCGCAGTTCGTACCAGCCGTCCCACAGGAGTACGTCCGCGTGCAGGACGGCACGGTCGGTGCGACTGTGGCTCTTGGGTCTGTACTAGTTCCCAAAGCGGCGGCCGTATCCGGTGCGGTCCCTATATTGCCCGTGGCACCACAACTTCAGCCTCCTACCGTACAGCCGCCCCCGTTGCGCCCCACAAAGTTCTGATGCATCTGTGGAAGATAGTGGGGATAGGCGTGGATTAGAGAGGATGCGAGTAAGCACCAAGTGGGACATCAGGGAAGGGAAGCACTGACATTGTTAGTAGCATGAGGGAAGGATGAGTCGGAGAGAAATGAAGCCACCCCGTCACGCACCACATGTACGTTTGGAAGATTATTTCTTTCTTTCTTTCTTTTTTTTCGTTGTACTTTATTATTGTTATTTGGCGGGACGCTACTTCTTTTTCTTTTCACTTTCCTTTGCGTTCTTACACTCCTACCTCTGAGACCGTATGTGTGTTAGCATCCTTTTTTCTATTTCGTGCGACAGAATGAGGAATGCATAGCCACCCTACAAACTTTCTGCTTCCTAACCGCCCCTCTCACCACCACTTAATCTACACAGTCACACGTGCTCGTTGTTCCTTCTTATCTCTTTGCCTGGAGCCATCTTATGTTTTGTGAGTGCATGCGCTGGTAAAAAGGCCGTGTAGGGCTCTGTCTGTCACTACCCTCAGAACTGTTTATATTGAATCAGCGGTCCCCCTAAACCACGGCTCCCAGCCCTGGGCAGGGGTATGGCGTGCCTTTTTGTTGTTTTTGTTCATGTGCACTTCCATCGACTTTTTCCCCTTTTCCACAAACGTACGTACACATGCCACGCTTTAGAAACAACACGAGCCTTAGTTTCAAATTTTTGTGCACACGATGTTGGCTAAGAAAGGCGAAAGGGAAATTGACAGCTTTTTGTTCGAAAAGGCCACTTTAAAGGGTAAATTCGATTTTTCTGCATTTGGAAAGATCACTAACGACCTTTTAAATTGCTACTCTGATCGGAAGCACGGTGATGCCGTGTTAAGCTCATTTCTCAAGACCCTGTACGAGAATGGGACACATGTCAGTAATGAGAATTTCAATAAGTTGGAGGAGGCTCTTTCAGAGCGGGTGAACACTATTCTCGCGGATGTGCGTGCGCAGGACAAGTTACGTCACTTAAAGGGACGAAAACCGGTTTTTGAGTTGGCAGAAGATGAAGAGGACGAGGACGACATGGAGCCAACGATGACAGAAGAGGAGATGCTGAAGCAGGAGCAGGAGCGTATGGAGCGTGAGCGGCTAGAAGAGGAGCGGATGGCAGCTCGAGAGGAGGAACGGCGATTGAATGAGGAACGACTTCGAATGCGCACGCGTCAAGTGGACACGGGCAGGATTGAGAAACTTCTTCAGGAGGGGGCTGTCATTAATGCGGAGTGGGTGAAGTCAAAGGGAGGGAAGCAGAAACAGGGTCAGAGTCAGGTATCTGTGGAGAATATGCGGGACATGGAGTTGCAGGTAGCGTCTCTTACCAAGGAGAAGGAACGCTTGCAGCTAGTAATTGAACTGGACGAGAATGAACTGGCTACCAGGATCGCGGAGGCAAAGGCTGAGTGCGATGCCGCTGTGACGCAATTGAGTATGCACGCGCCAAACGCTAGTGCAGAAGTCTCACAGGTGTCTATGCCCCACAAGCAACTAACCGCTCGAATAGCAGAGCTGAAGCAAAAAATTTCAAAGCTTACGATGGAGCGTAACCGCTTGTCGCTTAAGTTGAAGGCCGAACCCCACCCTATCCGTGAGGAACTTCTAGACGTTTTAAAGCTTCGTGACGAATCACTTCTTAAGAGCGCTTCTCACTAAGGGTGCGAATGCGCAACACCGTGCGAGCGTGTCCCGTTTATTGGAGTGAGGTGAAGTAGTGAGGCGGGAATGTCTGCGTGCCATTGTCCGCTGCAATGCCCAAGTTGGATTGCAGCAGGCGTCGACAAATGAATGCACGTTTTTCCCTTCCTTGATATTCTGCCCGCTTATATGGTAAGAGTGACTCATTTTATTTTTACACTACTAACCCACATGGATCCACGCTATAACATACTTTCCAAACACAGGAGTCGCATTACTTGCGCTAAGATATTTTTAGGTATAAGTCGTCCCCTTTATCCCCTTTTATTTTCGTCGTTTCCTTTCCTGACCCATCCTTTTCCACGACCTTCTCTTTCTCTTTACTACAGAAGTTCATTCTGCAGTGTTCCAATTGCAGGGGTCCCATTTTTCATTTTTGCACAGTGCGCACGTGCATGCACTTTTCCAGTGCCAAAGTACCAACTAGTTCCTGTTCTGTGGGACGGGTGTGTGTGTGGTGTGGGGGTGAGGTGTCACTGAGTGACCACAGGAGTTTTCCAAAAGGGAACGACTAGGTGTGAGAGGGGTCGTAGATCTTATTACCGATCATTTGTATTGAAGGAAGGTTAACAGAGGAGAACAGACTACGACCGCGCCCTTTTGGAAGGGTTGGTTGCCGTGCGTTCATCCATTCGTGGGCAAACATACACATATGCGTGCAAGAATTGATTGACAAAGGTTGTGAATTTTTGTTTGTATAAATTTGGTCTCATGTACTGTCTCAGTGCTTGCACTTTTCATTTCTGTTCTCTACGTTTGCTGTGCTTTTGTCTTTTTTCCGTTTGTATCATTCGCCTTCCCAGTTGCCAGGTGCAAAGATTAGGGGACCGTGCATTGTGTTGTCCCCAATATGGTCTCGGGAACTCTAGTTGCAACGACCGTGTTTGCCATCTTAGTCCTCGTCGCCACATTATCGCTGTTTTGGCACTACACAAAAGTTTCTGTTAAGTCCGTACCGCTACTTTGTTCTGTATGCACCATTGTATCGGTTTATGTTTCTATCCTACCGTTCCCGCTTCTGGTGGTTGACATCAGTGCGGCCTCGGAAGCAAAAGGCGATCCCGAAAAAGAAGCAAGATGGCTTACTTGTCTATGGTATATCATAATGGCAATTACGTACATCATGGGGTGGGTGCTGCTTCCAGTGTCTCAGTGCTATACGGAACTCGGACAGTTCACTTCTAGAAGAAAGTTGGTGTACGCCATAAAGACAAACATCAAACTCTACGCCATCATGTTCATTGTAGCAATTGTTTTTTTTGCCTACTTGGCATTTTTGAAAGGAGTGGGTGATTCGTTTTCAGGTATTGTGAAGCTTGGCACCGGTTTAGCGAACGCATGGGGTCTTCTTCTCTTAGTGCTTTTCATGTCAGCAGGGTTGGTGGGCGTGCCAAGGGTGCTTTGGCGGAGGTCGTGCGCAGCGCGGATGTTGCGCTACGCCTACTTTGCGGCAGTGGACATTCAGGAAGATCTCGAGAGTGCCCTGACAGACCTGGCTGCTGTGAAGGAGGAATTAATGAGTATACGCCCGTTGGTCGCGGTCGAGCACAACGCGCACTGGGTCCACATGATTAAGCTTATCGATGATGCCCGCATCGAGGCGTCTCAGTATTCCTCTATAAGCCGATGCCATTCTAAGAAAAGTGGGGTTGTGCATTCGGATGTTTCACTTGGTCATCTCGAGGAGCTGCACGAGCGCGTTCTTAGACGTATCAAGATTACACGGCGTATGAGCTTTATGTGGAGGTCGACGCTGAAGAACTGCCAGTTTTACGAGTCAGTTTTGTATGGGGTAGATGAAAGTGTCAACGGTTTTACTAGGTTTTGGATTTATGTGCGCGAGGGCGTGTATAAGATGGCTTCTGTTTGTGCAGCAGTGCTGACGGCAATGCTCCTCCTGAGTGAGTTGGCAGTGCCACTTAAGAGCTTTGCCACGTTTCAGCTGTCTATCGTGGCCATTGTTGTCGGCAACGGTTTCGAGCTAGTGGGCTCTATGGTGTTCTTGTTTTACATGGCCCAGTGCTCCTACTGGGCAATAGTTCAATTGAAGGTGTTCGACATTTATGTTATCATGCCAAGCATATCCGACAATGCGTCCCTGTGCTTTTATGCTATCTTTCTCACACGTCTCATTATGCCCCTTTGCTTCAACTTTTTGCTCATGGCTGACGTCGACGTTGAAGTTCAGTATGGAAACGTGTACGAGCGCAATATGGATGTAACCTTTATCTTCGGCAAGGCATTTAACCAGTTTCTTCCGACGTTTATTTCAATTGTGTCTCTTCTGTATTACGTGAAGGTTGTGGATCGATTACTTGCTCTCTTTGGCATCGAGGTTCAGAGTGCAGACGACGTGATGAATAGTGAGGTCCGCCAGCGCATCGAGAGTGGGCATCGGCTTGTGACGCTTGCGCTAGGAAAGCCGCTGAAAGGGTTAAATTTTAGCCATTTGGGCTTTGAACATGAGGAGGTTGAGGGGCTGTTCCAGGACTATTCCCCCCAAGAGGTGCAGCCAACATCACCAGTCGAGCGAGGGCGGCGGTACAGGGAGTACCTGGAGAAGAAAAGGGCGGCACAAGCCGACCACGACGTTTAAGTCGCATTCTTAGGAAGTCTCGGTGTACACATTAATGCATCAGATGTGGTATGTACACTGTTGGGCATCTGTTTTCTGTAAGTTGTTCTCCCTTAGTGCTTGAGGCTTGTGCTGTTTATGCATTTATTTTGCTCAACAGCCTATTTATTGGCCTCCATAGAAAAGGGACAAAGGTTGTTCGATCTGCTTCTTCCCGTTCTCCCTTGTTGCCGTTGTTTCGTGGCGTCTTTCTTTTATTGCGATCATTAACTTCCCCTCTTTGTTAGTTTCGCCTGTCCGTTTTGCAGCGTACTTTACACTTCCGAGTTTTTGTCCCGCTGCTCCGGTTGTTTTTACTATTACTGAAGCATTTTTCTTCCTTTTTTTACTTCCCTTCCGATGCACTATGGGTTGCAGTGCCGCTTGTCCCAGTAGCTATTTTTGGCGCCGCGTGGCACTCGCCTCGCTTGGTTACTGCAACTCTTATCAGTGCCATTGTTTCTCTCTCTCTCTCTCTCTCTCTTCCCTTTCCCTTGTTATGGGGGCTAGGCTTTTTCATAGCTACGAGGCAAGTGGTGACAGCAGGGAGGTGGCTTAGAAATTATTATTATTATTATTATTATTATTACTATTATAATATAAAAATGGCAGAGTACATTGTAGACGTAACCCCCCGTATGGCTTACGTTGACAGACAAGAACTTTTACGTTCTCTGTTGTCAGAAAAGGAGTTTGTTCTTCGTCGGCAGCAACAGCTAAACAAAAGTACGACAGTTTATGTTGGAAATCTCTCCTTTTATACAACAGAGGAGCAAATATGGGTGCATTTTTCCTCATGTGGTCATATTCGTGATTTGGTTATGGGTCTGAGCGAGGCAACGCGAACTCCGTGCGGTTTTTGCTTTGTTGTCTTTGAACAGCAGTCCGCGGCAATGAGTGCTGTTAGTGACTTGCACGAAACGCTTCTAGACGACCGCATAATCACTGTTTCATGGGATGTTGGCTGCGATCACTCGCGTCGGTGGGGCCGGGGCGCCTACGGTGGTCAAGTGGTTGACGGCGTTCGGCAGAACCTGGACGAGGGTCGGGGAGGCCTGGGCGTTCTCAGACGCGAGGAGCTGGGTATCGCGGCCGCCGTTGCTGAAGAAGAGGTGGTGCACTATAGCTGGGTGCCCCCAAGGCGTGCTGAAAAGCGTGGCCGTGCGTAGCCCGTGTCTGGTACAGGTTCATTTTCATGTCCCTTTGTTCACTCTGATTGGTGGTGCTATGTGCACGACTGTTGGGGCGGCTGCCAGTTTTCGCCTAGTCGTCAGCACCCATGCGATGCCTGATTGCTTTGCGTGTTCTTCCCTTCCCTTTCACTTTTGCGCTACTCTTTTATTGATGTGGTTGCACGCCTTTTAGTGGTGGCAACTCAGTGTAGGCAAATATTCGCATTGTATCAAGTATGGGTGCATCTCCACACCTTGAATGACGATGTTCACCTCATGTGTCGGTGCCTCTGTGAAAGCGTGCTGGTGTTTTCCGTCCTCCGTTCCTTGGACTGTTGTGCAACGCTTAGTGTACATCTAGTAGGGACGCATAGGAGTTATGTCACTCCCGTGCTTGACGCTGGTGCTGATCACTATACTAGCACTTGCATGGCGCTTTTTGTACGTCCTGCGTGGGCCTCCAGCACCAAAGCACCGTTCACGTGATGCACCACTCAGTGTTTGCGTTGTGTTGGGCACTGGAGGGCATACTTGCGAGATGATGCGAACTATTTATGCGCTCAAACCGGCCGTGTGGAGAGCAAACCGGCCCTTTTATGTTGTCTCTGATACGGACCATCACTCTGGAAGCCTCGCCAAGGAGTTTGAGCAGTCAAACTTTAGGCGCTACTGCCTGTTGCACCGTATTCCACGCGCTCGCGAAGTGGGTCAGAGTTATTTTTTCTCCATTTTTTCGTCGTTACGAGCACTGTGGTCATGCATGTTTCTTATTGCACAGGAGAAGCCCGATGTAATCCTGGCTAACGGGCCAGGCGTGTGCGTTCCTGTAGTGCTCGCAGCTTTTCTGCTGGCCATGTTCACGCCGTCGCGGTTTTACCGGCGTCCTGCTATTGGTTTCATAGAAACGTACAGCTCAGTGACACACCTGTCAGTTACAGGTAAGCTTCTGGCTCCGTTCAGCGATGTCTTCATTGTCCAATGGCGTGTGTTGTACAATATTTGCTGCAATAAATGGTGGATGAGTAAAAACTCTCTCTTTTTTGTCGGGACTAATGACAGCCTTGCCGGGAGCAATGTGCCACAACTGTTGGCACAGGAGTACCCTTCCACGTCCCTTTTCCTTCCACGTGTGAATTTAAACAACACGGGTAGCGATGGGGGAAACGGTTCTGGGCTGATGGCACTTGTTACTGTTGGGTCTACACAGTTCAACGCACTTGTTGAGGCAATGGACAGCGAGGATGTGTGCTGGGCACTGGCTCAGAGAGGCATAAATCGATTGCTGATACAAAAGGGTTCATCGTCTCATGTAAACACCGTTCGATCAGCGCATGGTGTTTCCATTGAGGTTTTTGATTACCGCCCTAACCTAAAGGAGGTTATAGCGAGTGCTGCACTGGTAATATCACACGCCGGGGCGGGCACCGTCCTGGAAGTCCTCGAGGCCAAAAAGCCTCTTATCGCCGTGCCAAACCGTTCGCTCATGTTGGACCACCAGTTAGAGTTTGCAGAGGCACTGGATGCCAATCGATACCTTCGATGTGTGCAGGTGTGTGACCTCCGAAGAGAACTGATGGAGCTTGATTTGAGCAAGCTCCGAGTGTTCCCAGGCTCAAATGTTGCTGATCTGCGTGAGGCGCTTGCTCTTCTTTTTAGTTCATGAGCTTTTCATCAGCCCCATGGAAAGCGCGAAAACCAGCGAAGAGGGAGGGACGTATAAAAAAATGAAAACGGGAAAAGGAAGAAGAAAAACAATAAAAAGCAATTAAAAATGACCATTTTTTTACGCGTTCCCTGGTTGCTTGGATGTTGTGAAACACGTCAATGAACTTGTGCGAGAAAAAAGTTGGCTATTTTTGCTGATCATGAGTGCGTGTGTGCAATGAGTTGTTTTTTTTTTTTTTACTACTCCTGTCTCAAAAGTGGGCCGTGTTGTTGGGTAGCGTAAGGCCTCGCCCGTCATAGGGACGAGGATTCATGTAGGTAATAATACCTTTGACCCTGTAGTAATCATATCGTTGGTTGCTTTCATTATCTACTTGTTCCCTCCTATTCAAGCTGTTAGTGAGTACACTGAGGAAGGGAAAAAAGTGCAATTTCGGGTATTCTCTTTAAACAATGCCGCCGCTTCCTACTGACCGTGCGGTCACTCGTATTTTTGACCTAATAGATGCTGGGAAGAACGGGCAGGCTGAGGGTGCGCTTCAGGAAATGCTTCCGAAGTTTCCAAATGACCATGCCCTGCGTGCGGCGGAGTGTTTGTTGTTGCTGAGGAATAAAGAAGTGAACAAGGCCAGAGACAAGGTGGAAGCGCTTGGTCGGGAGAATGTGACGGATCCCAAAGCTGTCAATGCACTGATCTACGTTCTTCAGCAATGTTGCTGTTGGGTTACTCTAGCGAAAACATTTGAACGTCTTAAGGAACCCCACAACGAGAGGAGCACACTTGAGAACCTTTTTCAGACTTATGTGCGTATGGGCGCCTATGATCAGGCACATAAAGTGGCAATGGAACTGAACCACAAGTGGAGCGATCCCCGCTACCTTGTGTGGATGGTACAGGCTAGCCTTGCCCAAGTGCCCCCTGATTCGTGCGACCATACGCTTCTCAAGGTATCCACCAAGTTATTGGACTCTTCAGTTCTCAACAGCGGCGGCGTTCTTTCAACATCCACTTCACGCATGTATGTGGAGGTATTAAAGCAACAGAAGCTGTATGGGGAGGCTGCAGAATTCCTGTGTTCCCAGAGAGGCGCTGCGGTGGGGTTGCCAGAGGCACGGCTTGAAATGCTGGCAGTAGCATTGCAGAATCACGGTGATATCGCGCGTGCCAACGCGATCTCAAAGTACCTGTGGGCCCGTCATCCTGATAACTGGGCGTTTGTAAAGTTGTATCTGGACTCGCTCTCTGTAACAAACCACTGTAGTGGTCTCTTGGTGCTTGATGGCCTCGAAGAGTCGAAACGCATTTCTATAGAGTTGTCCGATGTGGACCGCACCATGGAGAATGCCCTCTGCTTTACGCATATGTTGATGGATAAGGTGCGCAGCGACTCATCCAGCCATCGGCAATGCCGTGGCCCGTTCTTGGCCGAATTGGAGATTCTCTCACGAATGAATGATAAGACGAAACTCTACGAGGCTGTGTTCGCCTATGCAAAGCGTTTTTACCAAGTGGCGTGCTGCTACATGGACATATCGACCTATCTTGATGATACCTCTGCTACCGCAATATATCAATGGTCCCAAGAAGAGGACGCTTCACTGACTGGAGAGGGGACACTACGCTATCACGCGAGGAAAATCCTAGGCCTCAGTTGCTACGTTGGGCTTTGGGGCACTATCAAAGAACAGCAACCTGACCACGCCGAGGTAAACAACTTGCTGGAGATGTGTTGCAAGGCCTACGAAGGCGCGCGGTCCCTCTCCACTTGCTTGGCAAGAAGTGAAAAAGGTCTCTGTGATGAGTACATAACAGTGGCTCTAAATGCGCTACTTTGTGTTTACCACGCAACAAAAGATCTTGCCTGGATCGAGCGAGGGCTGGCCATACTGGACAATGTGGATCGCAGGGAAAACAACCCCTCGTGGCTTGTTTATTCACTGTGCTTTGCACGTATGCTTGGGCTTGCAGACATTGAAGCATGGCGTCAACTTGATTTCAAGAGTATTCAACATGATACCATGTCCCATGTTGGATACTGGCCTCTCGTTGCGAGTGGTGCCGTGGTGGAGGTGTGTCAGTGGAATAATCATGCATGGGAGCACTACACATCTCTCTATAGAGATTGCTGCCTGCTTCGCTCCAAGGTATTTGTGCTCATGTCGTGGCCAGCAATGAAGGACGTCCAAGAGTTCGAGCGAAAGCAGACGCATTCTCTCGCTAAGATTGTATGTTCCTTACATCGTATAGTTGGAGCACTTCGAAGCTGCCAGACGCAGCGAAATGTGTTCGAGCTCATGGAGGCTGAGGAACCGACACTTTCTGAGGCCTTTGAAGCCCTCCATGGTGAGCGTCTTGATGAGCTGACGGAAAATACGGATTGGGTTGTTGTGCGCTCGATGGTTTTGGGGAATATTCGCAGCAAGAGAGTAGAAGAGCTAACTGACACATTAATTGGAATGCCTACCGTGGACTATCGCATTGGCCACATATGCCAACTGTTGGGGAGCCTAGTGCTTTTACATGATGTCGCACTCCTGGAGGAGCATCGTGTACGCCTTTCAAGCCTGCCAAGGCCAAAAAAGCAGAAAGGAAAAACGGTGTCGACATCCCAGGCCATGCCAGCCCTGCCCACTCTTCTTTCTCATAAATACACGGGCTTGTTACCTGCGCTTCCAGTAATAGAGGCCATTAAGCCTGCTCTTATGGAGTGCATCACAATGCAAGGCAGCGGTGCCCGTGTACCACATAACGAAGCGCTGCGCAATGCTCTTCAGGTTACCACGGATGTGCACGAAGTTCAACGGATTCTGTTTCCAGATATATTTGTGCTGATAGCGATCCTTCAAATTGGTCCAACATCGAAGCTGCCCGTTGCTGCGTGGGCAGCCGAGCTCCAGGAAGCTATGGAAGGTGTCCGTGAGGTTGTTCGGTGTATTGGTCACTACAATCCCTCTGGAAAATACGAAAAGAAGTTACGCGAAATTAACTGCCTTCGACTAAGCGAAGTGGTGACGGACATGTGTCGAGAGGCGCTCGCTGCCAGTCGGCGACGATAGTCCAATATAGGACAGCAAAGACAGTATAACCCGAGAAAAGCCACACATCTTTGCTGTGACGCGGCCCTCCGTGCTATGCAGCCGGGTCCAGCATGTCACAGGTTATGATTATTCGTTCCCACACATATTTTAACAACAAACACAACTGACTTAACCCCATTTGATGCCACTGTTGCAGCGTATTGGGTGTTTGATCGCGTGGGCGTTGGTGACTGCTCCGTTAAAATACGTTTGCCTCTTTCCCCTTCACAGAAGTGTCACTTGCATCGTCAAAACTTTATCTTCTCGCACATCCTGTCTTATGTTAGTTAGTTTTTGCTACACATGCACTGATTTTGATATGGACCGAAAGCGTGTGCCCCGGTGGTACTTGCGGTTGCCTGCACCACACTGAGACGAGTAAATGTGTGAGAGTGCGCACGTGCCAACATAAACTATTCTCCATGTCGTATTCGAATCGCATACGCCATTGAGCGAGGGTGTTTGTTGCTTAAGCACCTGTACTGTGCACCTAATGATTCGGTTGTAGCTTTTACGGCTCGTCTGCTTGCCCACTATTCCTGCACAAGGTGCTAAAAACCACTCTGACTACGTCCATCCACTTCCTGACGCTCTGCTGGCAGCTCCAACATTCTTATGGCTATTTCCCACCCACCCTGCTCTTATTTAATTATTTGTCACAGTTGTACCAAGGCCTTCACCAGCTCTCCAAAGCCGAACTAAACATGTCAATGAAAAACGATGACACTTCCAAAAGATGTCTACCGGTCGACGGTGTCGTCCTAAGCACGGATCCTTCACAAGCACATGGCAGCGAAGTGATACAAAAAATGCCCCAATGATGCAATGCCCCAATGATGCACCCAGGGATGCCCCCAATGATGCGCCCAGGGATGCCCCCAATGATGCACCCAGGGATGCCCCCAAGGATGGGCGGTGCTACCATTGTTGTGGAGGGACAGCGTAACTGGGAATATGGTTTGTGCACTTGTTGCTCTGATTGTGACTCGTACTGCGAGACGTACTGGTGTTTTTTTTGCCAGATTTCCCGGCAGTACAATATGATGCTCGGCGACAAGACTCCATCGATTCCTTGGATCTTTTGTTGTTGTTTCACTATAATTTCCTCTTTGGAGTGGCACTTCCAATATACCTGACCGTCTTTCGAAGCGTTGTCCGTGGGCGGTTCAACATACGTGGCTCGCTGGTGTCTGATTTTTGTACTTCACTCTGTTGCACATTTTGTGTCGTGCAGCAGACTTTGCTGGAGATGTCCTCAAGGGGATTTTTCCCCGGTGCGTGCTGCTACAATGAAAGAACCTTTAGTGTAGTAATGAATTAGCAAAAACCAGATGTTTGGGGGATTTTTTTTTTTCTTCCCCCCACCCCTTTTTTTTTGTGTGCGTATGCCAAAAAATATTACTTGAGGTGCTCGCCACTCAATAATGCTTCAATATAAATTAGGACTACTCGCTATTCTTCTCTCTCTCTTTTTTTTTTTTCTTGGTTGATGGTGTTCCTCAGATTTGAGTAAAGTGTGGTATCTGCGAACGTATCTCCTGCCTTTGAGTACTTTTGTTCCGCATCCGTTTTTTGCTCATATATCTCATGATTTGACTGTGGTGTGTTATAGGGCCTGAGGGATAAACACAAAGTTCAACCTTGCCATCTGTAAACGGTACACCAAGGCACGCACACGCACACACGCACAGAGAGAGAGAGAGAGAGAGAGAGAGAGAGAGAAGCGGCGTTTCCCCCTTGTCACTTCTTTTTCTTTTTTTGCATAAATAAATAAATAGATATTTATATAATAAAATCATACAAATATGACCTGTACTGTCCCTGTGTTGGGATGGTAAATGAGCTGTTCCTAACACCCGTTGTGTCGAAGCAGAGGAAGTGAAAAATAACCCGAGAAGAAACGGCGTGTAGGGGTTTTTATATATGACGTTTGTTTGACCAGGACCACTCACGTTATGTGCTGCCACAGATGTTCGTGTTTCCCCCCCCCCCCCCCCCCAACCTTTTTTTTTTTTTTTTTTTTATGTTTTGACATGCTACTGGGCCCTGTTCGTAGTTTTCTTTCGCTCTTTTTCTTTTTTTTTTTAAACCAGCCAAGTCTCTCTATAGCCATCTTTTTGAATGCTTTAAATTTGAAGGACGTCAGTGGTGAATGTTTCCCATTTTTTGCCTATTTTCCCCCCTCCTCTTTTTTTATTATGCGAGCTGTTTGAGGTGTTGCGCCGAAACGAGTCTTATTTTTTTGATATGAACTTGTACTTTACTGATGGTGCCCTTCTCTCTATCACCTTCTCACACATGATCTTTTACTATAAATATATATTTGAACAACAAACAAACAAACAAAGACTAGAAAGCTTGATAGATGATCGCGCCTCCTCCGTGGGAAGCGCACGCGAGGCGGGCCTTGCCAACCGCATCTTCTGGGACTTTCAAGGACGTTTTTTGGACCATGATGCGCACCTATACTGGATACTCGTATGAGGACCTTCAGGCACTTATGAATGCGGGCGCAACGCTGAGTTCTGGTATCTCCCTGTGGCTGTGCGATGCACATGGCGTTGGGTGCCCCCCTATTCCTGATCTGCTTACTGCCGAGCGAACTTTTGCACCCCTGGCACCCATAGAAGAGCTGCCTCCTGTCGACTTTGCCGAAAACAGTTCAGCGGTCATGTGGCTCCGATCTTGCTGCGTGAAATACAAGGAAAGTGTCAGTGAATTGTTGTCTGTGGTGAATGACTGCAGGGGATTAGGTAGTCGCCCGCCACTTGACATGCGGGATAAACTGAGGGGGGCGATTTTAAAGGAGAGAACCTTCAGAATGAAGGAAGATGAGTTGCAAGCATGCTTTTATGATCTTAGAGTTGTTGGAAAGGGATTGAAGCAACTGACACCAGACCTGGTAAAATTCGTCAATCTCACAACACTGGTGCTGAGCAACAACCCACATCTCACCTCCATCGCTTATATGCCGCCTACGTGTCGTGTACTCATTGCATGCGGGTGTTCAATTCAAGAGGTTGGTCCTTCAAACACATTAGTTTTTCTCGGTCTTGCCTACAATTGTATTGAGGCGCTCGGCTTCCTCGCTGATCTGCCACTGCTGCGTGTTCTTGATCTTACATGTAACTCTGTGTGGAACTTTGGCACGACTGTTGACGCACTCAATGCCCACCCATGTTTGGAGGACGTTGCGTTCCTTGGCTGCCCGCTGTCGCTCTTGGATGGCTACACAACACGCATGACCCGCTCCTGTTATCGACTTCAGCATCTGGATCGGGTGCCACTTACTCAAGCAACACGACCTCAGACGGTGATCGCGGCGTCTCCAAGCAGCGACGGTAGGTGTGCAGTCACAGTTGTGACGGACCAAGCGTACTCCGTGTCTTATGAGGAGCCAACCAGCATCGAAGTCTCTTTTACCCTAGTGCGGCTCGAGGGTCTGAGCCAGCTCACACACGAACCTTTGCTTCGTGAGGAACATCCACTGTCCGACTTGTACGACCATAAGGGGTCAAAGGGGAAAAAGAAATCTAAACTAGTCCCACTCGGGCCGGCGTACGAGTGTTCTTCCTTCTTATCTTTGGAAGGCACATGGGGCATAGCGGGTGGCGTTCCCATTAAGTGTGAGGATATCCAGCTCGTGGCGAATGCTGCTGCCGCTCAGCAGGGTGGGAGTGCTAGGAGAAAGACGTTAGTAACGCCTCCTGTGGATGATGTAATTGAGATAAACCAAAAAATCAATGTAAAACTAGAACCCAAAGCGGAGCAGGCGAAGGCTCTTGCACAGCCATTGCTGCTCGCCTTACACCTTAAGGATGTGATACGACTCCCTAGCGGAAATAGTAAGACACTAACATGTGACATTGGATCGTTTGTGGCCGACTGTTCCTCTCTTGTATGTAGTGCAGAATCAATGCCGCGCCGTGCAACGGTTCAAGTGCCTCTCGTTGTTAGCGAGGCAGCACTTGAAGAAAAGCGCATACGCGCGCGCGCTTACGGCAAAAAAGCAGATAGCACGTTCGATCACTATGCGATGGCGTCCAGTCTCACTGAAGTAAATATGTCCGTTACCACCAATTTCAATTCCAAGCGACGATCCAAGTCGTCATTCGTAGAGCGTGCTAGTGGCAGTTGTCGTCAGGTTGCAGAACTCAAACGATTGCGCGAGGAGGCCGAAGAACTGCGACTCATTGGTAACGTTGAACAGAGGCGTGCAGAGGAGCTAAAGACGTTGTTCATAACATTGACACTGGAGTTTTCCATAGGCTCACTACCTGTACTTGACCAGGCCCCAGCCACACTCTCAAAGCTGAACCGTCGTCGGACTGGCAATCGTGCAAAACACTGAGGTACCCCCTGAAAGTTAAAAGGGTGTGCCAAATTTTGTAGGCTCGGCTTGTTCAGCGGTCATTTCGGGGGCTTCCATTTTTGATTGTCTGAAAAGTCATCAATGCCCACGCTAAAGAAGGAAAAAAAAAAAGCAGCTAGGGAAAAAGAAAAACAAACAAACAGAAGTGCTTTCGGCCCATGCCTTTACATTAAATGCTCTCCTGCCTTTGCATGCTGAACCTGAAGCGGAAGAAAGTTTCGAGCATTTATTTATTTATTTGTCGAGACAGCAGTTAGCTACAGCTGCACCAGCGACCTTATCTCGTTCATCAACGTCCCCCTCCTTTACAACCACGTTTTGTTCCCAACCACAACACTGCACACTAACTCGTATTCGTGCACACATAGTGCTGGTGAGGCCGAAGCGGTGGCTATTTCTTTTTGTTTCGGGTTTCAGTACAAACACTTCTGCGGGCAGCCCATCCCGCAAACAAAGCAAACAGTCATGACGATTCATTCAATATGTTTTTCCTTTCCTTCCTTATGATCTTTATTCTTATTATTTTTTTCATCTTCTTTGCTCTTGTTGACTATGGACAGTTATTTAAAAAGCTCGTTAGTGTAGGCCTACAAAGAAGATTTTGCTGTTCCGCGTCTTTGGCACGTTTTCAAAAGTCTGCTTCCATATTTATCTTTTTTCTCCTTCTAGTGGTCGCTATGATTTCTTTGCAGCGGTTCATGTACTTGCCTCAGCTGGCCGTTCTTTTGTCGTTAGTCTTCACAGTGGAAGCGACCACAGGGGTGTCGCCTGCTTTGGCCCACAAGCCTGTGAGCCTGTGGACAGTCGCAGATGTTGACCACTGGATGAACTACACTGTGGGGTACGCGGAATATAGCGGCTACGTGCGCAAACATCTTATCGATGGGCCTACGCTGCTGGAAATGACGCCGGCAGACTTTGAGGAGCATTTTCCCATAGAAAACTCTGTGCACGTTATTAAGCTAGCGGCACATGTCAAGCTTCTTAAGGGTATTTGCATTTGTGATGCCACTATCTCAAAAGTTGTTGACTTTTGGTCGTACTTTCAGCACCACAACTTTCGCGTGTGGGTTGTCGGCTTCACATCAGTCGTATTTCCTCGCGTTTCTATGCTTTATACTTACTTCTTTGATGCCGAACTGTTTGAGTTGGTCGTTGGGATTACACAGTCGCCATCTGATGTTTTGACAGCTGCAGCAGCAGCAGGGGCAGACAAACTTCCCGCCTTGCGTGTTGTCCCCTTTCTGCATCACGCGCTGTATCTGATCTTTATGCTTGTCGCACCGGACTTTTTCATGGCGTTCCAGGCCATGAGAATGGTGCCAACAAACTACTTTATCATGCCATGCTTCGTCCTGCACTTTGTTGCACAAGCGTTCCATGAGTGCATGGTTGCAATTCTCATTTTTAGAGGCGACGCTTTCCCCCCTGGCACAAATTTTTTTCAAAAAATATGGACTCTGTACTCGTACGCGATCATCGTCCCGATTGCCACCCTGGTTCTATACCCGTTTATTGCGTACTCCATGCAAGTGGTGTGTTTTGTCGCTCTGCTTGCGTGGCTACTCTTGTCCTCTGCGAGTGTCCTCATTTCCTTGTTTTTTCGCGGCCCTTGGGTGACTGAGCACTCTGCTGCCCCTCGCAGAGCGTAGCGTTTCGCTCCGAGAAAACGTGACATTTTATGTCCTGGGCTTAGGTTGAGGAGAAGTGGAGGTAACGAACACTGGCAAGCGGAGTGAAGCGTTGTGGTGCGGCCTAGTATCGGTGATTGCAATGCCCAGGCATGCTGTAGACGAGATTGGGGAGACGAACGCGGGAATGATATGCCAACACAATGAGAGTACAGAAGCTTTGGGTCTGCTGGCATGCGTTTGTATTGTTGAACTGCTTGTAGTGCCTTTTGTATGCGCTACCACTTTCGAGGACTTGTCTTTGGATTATCGCTTAGACAAGTGTGCGTTATCAATTCGCTCCTCCACCTCTTTCCCCCTTTGGTGTTAGTGCGGTTAAGCCCCTGCGGACGCGCAGGCGCATGTTTTGTACGTATCTGCATTTGCGGCTGCATGGCAGCTGTGCCATTCTGTTCCTGGCGTGCATATTTAGAACATTGGTGACACCACTCTTCTTTATCTATTTTTTCGGTAGTAACTGCGCCATGCCGTGGCTCTCTGTTAAAGAACCTTGTGGTTAGCAGAGGTTGTGTTTCCAGCAGTGGTACGATTGACGTGTGGGCTATAAACCACCACGCCGGAACAACAACAACAACAACAACAGGGGTCTGTGGCGGATGAGGCGCAGGGAATTGATCTGGCAATGATCGTAAAACGAGAAGTAAGCAACAGTGTTCTCTCTTAATGGCTATTATTGTGCTTACGGTACATGGCATTTCTTCACCCGTTTTCCCCCCTACCTGTTATCTTCCTCTGACCGTAAATTTTATTTATTTACTTCACAGCAGGAGGGTGAGGGTGACCAGAGCGGAAACAAGAAGGGGATGATGGAGCGGATTTGTACAGAAAACTGTCGTATGTTGTCTTGATCACTGTCTCCTGGTGCTTTTGTCTTCAATAATGTCCCTTGTTATTTGCCTCATCCTGAACGTTGTAGAAAGATCAGTTGGACATAATGTCTGGCATGAGTCGTGCAGATACCAATCGTCGCCGTGCCCGCACACCCAATGCTGAAGGTGCTGGGGGGGGCCTCGGGGGTACAGCGACAGCGTACAGTTCCTTTATATGGAAGCGTGCGGGTTCTTACAGTGAAGGTAACAAGAGGATGAGGACCGAAGCCCCCGCAGCTTGCAGCCCTGAAAAGGAGGTGTTGCTTTCGCGAGAGCTTACGTCTCAATGCGACATTGCACTGAGCCGAGTACAGAAACTCCTTGAGCGGGAGAAGCAGATTGAGCGAATAAGTCAAAGTTTACGGGGCAGTATCGATTGCTCCCCTGTACGTAGTCTACGTGTGTCGGCGACTGCATCCCCCACTGCGGCGACGGACCGTTCGGCTTACCATACATTGGTGGCAACCCCTTCTTGGGCGTCAAGGCGATCTAGCCCATCACAACTGAAAGTGCCATTCACGTCCCCTGAGCGCCTAGGGGACCGCACAGAGACAGAGGCGGTAACAGAGTTAGGGAGCCCGAGTCGGGGTGCTAGTTTTCTAAGTGGTATATTTGGTAGGTCGCCTGAACCGAGAAAGGGGCAAGTGTCCACGAAGGAACCGTTACAGACACACTTGCTGAAAACACCACCGCCGGCTGATTCATCTGAAAGAATTTCCATGAGCTGTGTAGAGGGCGCTACCCCACGCAGCCTACGAAAGTCTGTTGTGTTTGAGGATGATGACCGTCTCGAAGTAATCACGCCACATAAACCTATGCACGCAAATTCCAAGTCGGAGGCACCATCACATGGGAGGCGTGAAAGGAGCGCTAAAGCAAGGAAAGCAGCTGCGCCATCAGAAGTGGAGGACAGCCCACAGCCTTCGCTGGATCCACTTTTTTCTCCTGAGGCTGTGAAACCTTCGCCGCCGCGAAGCAACGGTGTATCCAAAGAGGTGAGCAGTGATTTACCAGGATTAACTTTAGAGGAGGTTGCTACGGTTCTTCGTGAGTTAACAGTTTCTCGTGCTTATACTGTGCTTAAACGAGATGATCTTGTGGCGTACGTGAGGCAGTACCATGTTGCTGTGGGCAAGTCAACCTCAAAAAAGGAGCTGTTGCATATTGGGCGCCAATTGGCAAGACGTGAGAACAGCGACAGTTTGTAATGGTCGCAGGTGGTGCAGTTCGTCTCTGTAACCATGTCGCGTTAAATAGATGAAAAGTGTCTCCACCAACTTGGTGGCAAAGTACTAGAGTGTAATAAATGCGGAAAGCAACGTAAGCTTGAGTGATGCCTGTTTTTGTAGTGAGCACTTGCTCGGTAAGCGCTACGCAGAATTCCTTTTACCACAGTCAGCTCCCGGAAGAAACTGGCGCGTTTGTCATGGTTGATAGAGGGTTGTCGATGGTGAGATGCCAGTGCTATAGGAGATGGAACTGGACAAGGGGCGAATTGGTTAACGGCAGCGCCATTCATTATGCATGTTGTTACTGTCGTCGTCGCTGATGTCGCCATTTTCCCCGGCACACCTGCACTATCGTCTACCCTTCCGTGTTCCTTCGCTAGATATCTATATCTATCTATCTATTATTATTATTTTTTACGTCATAGTACATGGAGTGAGGCACCATATTATTTGCTGTGCCCCCGCGCTAATGCAAGTATCATATGTGTCTTTTTCTTTCCTCAGCCCTTACCCCTCCTGGTGGACGGATGACCAGGTGCAGTTTTTGTATATTCGCACAACCACCGTACCCACACCGCTACAGCGGAGTGAGGCGCAACGAGCACAGGCTTCGCGACAGTGAGGCGAGTAGTTGGTATGGAGTGGAGGAGAGGCGTAGTGTGCCTTGCTACTCCGTCGCCGACGCACGACCAGCGTGGTAAACCAGCGGCGCAGTGGCCATTCGTCTCACTGGCAATCATTTTTCTTAAACGCATCGGCGTGCGTGGTTTTTGGCACCCACAGCTATTCCACAGTTATGCGAAGATTTTACTTACTTATTTGACCTATTATTTTGTTTCTATTGCGTTGCCGGTGTTGAGGATCTGCGGTTCATATTTTGTTCCTACACCGAGCGCCTTTCATTGACGTCTTTCCTCTTGAACACCATTGTGGCAGGTGAGTGGGGGCAAACATGCTTGGGAATGTTTTGTGCATGTAAAGGCACACATGTACACCACTTGTGTATGCGTATGTGTTTTCTTTCTTTCTCCCTTTGCTTTTTTTTTTTTTTTTTTTGCTTCTATATTACCGATATTGCTGTCAGGTGCTGCAGCGGATCATTGGGAGCCCGGACGGTGTGGCACTGGGGAAAGCAGCGCTTGGGAAAGGAAATGAGAGGAAAAAAAAGGAAGACAAGAAGGGAAATTTAATAGTGCGCGCATAGAGATACGCCGGACGTGCCTGTATTTTATTTGTCCACGTGGACTCTTTGTGTGTGTGTGTGTGTGTGTGTGCATGTCTATATTTATATTTCGTGTAACCAACCTTCCCACTTGGCACAGCTCACACTACTTTCATGTAATCTCTCTCTCTCTCTCTCTCTCTTTCTCTTTCTATCTTGCAGTGGTGCCCTCTTAACCATTACGTGGTGTTTTCTTTCGGTGTGCAAAGCTGTCAGGATAAGGACAAGTTAGCCCCGTGTACACTACGGAGGGTGGTATCGACAGACACTGCCCCTTAGCGAATATACCAGAAGGCTTTTGTTTCAAGTTACTGAAGAAACAGCCCAAGTGCTACACGTTGCATTGGGGATTGCGGGCAGGGCGCACGCATCCGTGTTCATTGCAGTTATATAGGCAAGGATCTTGCCTAAGGGATACGTATATCAGCTAATCCGTTGGGTTAGGCAGCGTGGCTCTGCAACCCTTAGAGGACCAAGTATCTGGACACGTTAAGTGCGGTCTTACTGTGATTTTCTAGGTTGTAGTTACACAGATCCTTGCTGCTCCCAATATAGTCAGTTAGTGCGGTGCACGAGCCGCAATGAAAGAGGAAACAATGTCTTCTGCCAAGCGCATTCAACTTCTGCGCGAACGGTTGGAAATGTACAATGCAACCATTGTGGAGGCCATGGGTGTGGTTGCGGCGTCTTCTGCGTCTGAAAGGGATTCAGGGCTGGACTCCTCAACTGCTTCGGCGATGTTTTGGCGACCAACATCACGCCAGCGGGCTAATGATGCTGCTAATCACAGTTCTACAAGCGCCGGTAATACGCAGCGCTCTCGCATGCACCTAGACATCGCGTCCACCGACGGTCACGGACACAAAGACGCCTTTAAAGAGGACACGCAGCGGAACGAGAGACGTGTAGTGCCGCCACCGCCGTCACCACCGGTTGCAGCACCTGAGGAGCCACGAGAGTTACTGTCAACGTCGGGGAGCACCACCGTGACCACCGAGAGTGGCGATGAAACCGATTCAGGCACAGTTTATACTGACACAGAGGAGGAATGTGACGAACCGTGCCTGAATGCCAGGGATTGCCCAGATGTGTTACAAGCTCCTGGCGACAAGGTCAAAATTGGTGATGAGAGGTTCTCAGCATCCCTGACGGATCATACGAATGGCAGCAGCGGCAACCGCTCACTCACAAGGCTCGCGAAGGAAAGCTGGTCAATGGTCCAAACGCCAGTGCATACGAGTGACAAACAACTGGGATCAGAGGCAAATTGTCTTACACAAAGAAGAGGGAGTGCTGCGGAGTTGGTGAGGAGCCTAGATAGTTCTGTAAGAGATTTACGGCATCCGCCTGTTCCAGATTCCGTTTCAGCAGCGCGCACGGCGTCAAAGGCTTCAGCCTCTCAAGTGTCCTTTGCAACATTAGAGTTGTTCTGCGGTAGGGTGTCCGCTTGCGAGCAGGCCATCCGCAAGCTTCAAGAAGTAATAGACGCGGAGCATTTTCCACGTTCGCTACCACAGAGGCACAAATCTCTACAGCTCGCCGAGGCCCGCGACGAGCTGGCAAGGCGTGAGCAAGTGTTGAGACACAAAGGAAGTAGCGAACCCTCAATTGCCGCATTGCATGACAACGATGTTGTGAGCCTTACGAGGAATATACATCGAGTTCTGGAGGAATGTGCCGAGGTTAATGCGCTCTTTCGTCGTGTGCACGAGCGAAGGGCGATTGTTGCCGAGAAAGAGAAGCTTTTGCAGCAACGCCAAGATGAGCTGGAGGCACGGCAGGCAGAGCTACGTGAGCGCCGACAGGCGCTAATTTCTTTGGAGCGGCGTACAGACCAGCGTGAGGCCCGTTTATTGAAGCGTGAGGAGGCTTATCAGAAGGATGTAGCCACACACAAGGAGCGGGAGAAGCAAGTGAAGGAGCGTGCAGAGGGGGTAGACGCACTTGGTCGGAAGGTTTGCTCGTGGATGAAAATTCTTGAGGGTCGGGACAGTGCAATGGCTCTAAAAGAAAAGCGGCTGCGCCGTGTGCAGAGTGACTTGTTGCGTCGATCTGAGGAAGTTATGTCCTTCCGCGGTAGCAGAGAAAGGCACTCCTTACGCATGTCACCTCGGCTAGACCAGTCGCCGTAGATGGCTAGCAAAGAACTAATAGTGCTCTTGGCGCTTCCAGGTTCCCTCCTGCGCGGGTTGGCTTGCGCTTCATCCCTATACACAGACAAAATTTTTGGGTTCTATTTCATTACTTCTACCACTACCACTATGAGCTTCCCTTCTCGGTTGTTGCTATTGATGTTGTTACACTTTAACCCATAGATACACCTATATACAGCGTTCCTTCTGTCCTCATCATGAATTCCGTGCGGTGATGAGCTTTTATCTCTCTACTTCTACGTGCAGATGCAGATGTGGGTGTGTGTGTGTGTGTGTATTCGCCGCTGCACGCTTTTACATGAGCATTCCACGACTGAATGGAGGTGGGATGTGGATCTGTGTACGGAAGGAAATGGAAAAATACCGTGGAACACCCCTCAATGCCAAGTGATAGTGAAGAGAGTGGATAGAGTTCTGAGTGCCTAAGGGGGAGTGGTGGAGGCACAAGACATAAGTATGATGAGTTTAGTTTGGAGAGGTGTATGTAATGATAACAATAATAATAGTGCCGCGCTAATTTTCATCGCGTGCCCTCAGTCTGGCGGTAGCGACAGTACAACGAAGTGAAGATTCCCTGCCTGTGGAGTTCACTTTCCACAATTAAATTTGGTATCTGTGCTTGTGGTTTCTTCCCTGTCCTTGGACTATTCCTCTCGTTCCAGCCGTCTGACATTCGTTTCCTTCCCGTTCACTTATTTTCTCCACACCTCCTTGTATATGCACTTCCATTCGCGCTGTGCCTCTGTTGCATGATTGGAATTTTTGCTTCCTGTACCCGTTACTCCTTTGGCTCAAGCCGTCACTTTTGCCTCGAACCAGTGTGGACGTTTTATTTTAGCTATGCCGGGGCGTGAGAAGGGCCGACGGCACACCAACAGGCCAAACCCATTGGGCGAGGACCTGCATGCAGATCGCTTTGCCAGTGCCAAGAGAAGTGCGATGTCTGCCGCTGAAACGACAGGTGATGTGGATGTAGAAGGAGGTCTTCTTTTACCGGGTCGCATGGCCAAGAAAATCCTGAAAACTGCAAGAGAGCAATTGGAGGCAGTTGCTGAGGAGGAGGCGGAAGATCACAGTGGTCTGCCGGCCGTCGCTTATACTAGTGATGGAGAAAATGAAGAGGATCCCGGTCTGGCTCAGCTGGACTGTGATGGGCGTGGACTAAACGTGTTTCATGGTGGGAATGAGGAGGACGACGTTGACGAGGAAGTTTTTATTGAATATGACGATACGGAATCGGCGGTGTCTGAGATTCCGTCTGAGGTGGACATGGGTGCTGACATGTACGGGATTGATGAGGAAGAGGCACGGCTGCTGCAGAAATTTCAGCCCCAGTCTCGTGCACTGAGCCGCAATCTTGCAGACATGATCACGGAGAAGATCAAGGAGCGTGAGGACGTTCGAAAGATGGCTGGTACCACCAGTACAGACGATGGGGTATCGGAATTAGGTGAAGGGGAAACCCGCGTAGATCCGCGTGTGGCGCGCGTTTACACTGCTATCGGAACTATCCTGAAAAAGTACACCTCAGGTAAGATTCCAAAGGCCTTCAAAGTGTTGCCTAACATCAAGAACTGGGAGCAGTTGCTAATGCTCACGAAGCCCCATGAGTGGTCGCCGCATGCAACGTATCAGGCAACCCGTATATTTGCTGCAAACCTCAATGAGCGCATGGCTCAGAGATTTTATGCCGCAGTACTATTGCCAATGGTTCATGAGCGTATGTCGTCTGAAAAAAAGCTCCACCCAGCGCTGTATATGGCTATTCGTAAGGCTCTGTTCAAGCCTGTGGCCTTCTTCAAGGGGTTTATTCTCCCGCTAACCGCCGACGAAGAATGCACGCTGAAGGAAGCGCTTGTTGTGGCGAGCGTGCTGCAGCGTATGCATCTTCCACCCGTACCCACAGCAGTGACAATTGTGAAGCTTGCTCAACAACCATTTTCTGGTCCTCGCTCTGTTCTCCTACGTGTTTTAATCGACAAAAAGATGGCTATGCCGTACCAAGCCATTGACGCTCTTGTTGGTTACTTTCATCGTTTCGTCACTTCGCACAGTAGGGAGGAAAAGTTGCCCGTACTGTGGCACCAGACACTTCTCTCATTTGCTCAGCGCTATAAGGGTGACCTGACGGAGGAGCAGGTGACGTTGCTGTTGCAGGTATGCTCCACACATTTTCACTACCTCATAACCCCAGAAGTGCGCAGGGAGCTGAATGCCGCGCCCAAGAAGACACAAAGCGCGAAGAGTTAGCGGTAGACCAACAGGACAGACAGGAGATGACACAATGCATCGACAGCACCACAAGGGATGGTAACAGTGGCTTAGTAGAACTTTGTCGGATGCGCATCTTTTTGTTGTTACTAGCTTCCCGACTTCTTACGTTCTCACATCATTTTCCATTTTTACTTTTTCCCCTTTGTTGTTGTTGTTGTTGTGTGTGGGCGTATGGGGACAAACAAGGAGGGGTACGAGGCACAGGATTGAGGAAAAGTTCATACCTTTTCTCAAGAGTGGAACACTTACGTGCTTGCCTGCCTTCTTCCCGTTTGTTGTGTGCGTCTCCCTGTGCTGCGTTGCGCCTAAAAAATTGAGCGTTTAAAGGAAAATAAAATAAAACAAAAAAGCCATGGACTGCATGAGTGAGCGCGAAGAGAGTTCTTTCAACGTCTTGTTGTCTGTATTCGCACACGTGGTGCCATTCCATCCTACGGTTACGCAGCAGCCCCCTTATATAAGCAATACGTTGCGTGTTTCACCCCGTAGCATACACGTTCCTATACCACTGCTATACTTCTTGTTTGTATCTTACTGCGGACTTTAACGCAGTGGCGCTTTTTCACTGTGTTACTATCATCTTTTTTTTTTTTTTTTTGCTTCTTGTTGGCTCCACTGAACAGATCACAGATTTCTAGGTTTCCTGCAAGGACTAGTAAGGGCGTGCCCGTCGGGCAAAAGTGCTGGCCCAAAGTCGGAAAACGGTGCAGTAGACATTTCGGTACCAATCGCCTCGTGTCTAGTACTTGCTTGGAGAAGAAGGGCAGTAGAAGGCTGCGTATAACACCGGAAAGGGGACGTTGCTATTTACCCTTGTTCGTTCTCATATCGCTTTTACGAACGGCATCTCTCTTTCTCTCTCTTTCTCACACACGCGGACGCACATCCTCTTTTTTCTCTCCCTTTGTGTGTATTCTGGAGGTGCCATGCGACGGTGCCTATCAGTGGCCCGTGTCTTTTTTCAGTCTGCGGCTCTGAGACGACAACACAGGGTCGCCTCATGTCGTGTGCCCCCGCCATTACCAGGTGCTCGTAGTGCGTTGTTACGAGGTGGACCTGGTGGTAAATTACCACCACCTCCACCCCTCCCAGGCGCCGTGGTATCTGGTGGCTCTGCGCTGCCATGGAAGTCTCCACAGGAGGTTCTAGCCACGTTTGTGGAGTACATCCCAACTTTTTACGTCCCCGTTCACTGTGTGGCGGCCATTCTCTCTGAAGATTGTAGAACGCATTTCATTGGCCGCGGTCGGTTCACGTCGTTTATCAAGCGCTACCGTTTCTTCTTTGATGTCCGTGTCATTGATGGGGTGCGTGCAGACGTAAAGCTACGTGACGATTTGAACCACCCTCGCCGAGGTGCAGCCGATAAGAAGTTCATGATGACTGATGTTGGCGATGTGATTAACTATGTGGCAGTTCCAGAGTACATTGTTTCACTCGACTCAATTGAGCAGTCCGGCGGGAGCGTCGCGTTGAAACCCGCCTGCGCCCCTCCGGCTGTGCATGTGCGACTCGAGGAGCGGGTGCCTGTTCTCGAGCGGTTGAAGGCGCTCGTTCCCGAGAGTTTCACGCTGTTGGATCAGGTAGAGGAGAGCGTGCCGGAGGACGTCTTATTTCATCCATATTTTGACTGCCAGGGCGGTCTCGCAGCGGTCGCATCGAAGTTTCCGGAGCACTTTCAAGTCGTGGATGGGATGATCCGCCGACGGCCGCCTCACTTAGCTCCACTTGCGCTGAACGACTACACACTGGAGGATTCACCCATACCAGAAGTGGCGAAAATGGTCCGGGAGCAGGTTTGCGGGAGCGACATTCCCCACTGGGTAAGTTTAACGTCCTTATACGAGCAACTCACACGAGAGCAAAAGCGTCAGATCAAGAGAGAATTTAAAAGCTTTGCAGGCTTCTTGCGGTCTCATGGAAAGTCATTGTCACTTTCGCATGACATGTTGCAGGTAGCACGATGGATTCCACAACAGGAGAGAAAAGCCCTAACTAGTGCAGTGGCAGCACCTGGCGAAAGTGCGTCTGCTGTGGATCACGAGGTTAAGACGGTGGATGAGTCTACCGCTGCCGATGAAGGCGGAAGTAAAGCCAGTTCGCTGAGGCCTGCGATGAGGGTGCAGTACGAATACACACACACCCAAGTTATCAATGAACTCTTTGACACCGTGCCGCCTAATCGGACACTGAACCTTACGGAGTTGCTTGAGCTCGTCAGGCCCGAGATGCGCCCCTCACTTCCAAAGAAGATCCTGCCGTGGTTGGCGTCGTTCCCCACTTACTTTGTGGTGGACGATCCTGGGGAAAAGGATCCTGCAAAGGCTCGCATAAGGCGCGCGTCTGACCGCCAACCACTGGACGTGGCGCTTGAGCTTTATCAGCGTATACCAGAAGAAGGAATTACAGAGGAGGCGCTTGTGCCAAAACTACCCAGCGTCCACCGTGACTATGTGAAGCGTGTTGGGCTGCAGCATCTTGTGGAGTCCCTCTCGGACTGGCTGGCGCTGACTAGGAGCGATGAAAAGGGCGAGCTGCTGCTGAAGCGCCTCAAGACCGATGTGGAGTTGGAGCGGGCAATATGTTCCAAGGATCTCAAGACGGCAGGAGGGAATTCGTCTAGGGAGTACTTTTCGGACGTTGAGGAAGAGGAAATTGAGAAGCGTTGGCCCAGGCTGAAGTATGAGGGCACAATGTGTCAACAGAAACGCCCCATCCCAAGTCAGCCACATGCGTGACGCAGTGAAGACGTTTTCCCTTTCCTTTCTTTTTTTGCAGTAGTGAAATGCCCGCGCCGCCTACAAGTATTGGTATTGTAGTGCTCTTCACGAAGAAACTTTTTTTTTTTTTCTTTTTTTTGTTGTTGTTCCTCTTCTGCTTTCCTTTTTTATTTTTGTCTTGTTATATTTTATATTTCGGCATGTTTGTGGGAGGCTGTTGAAACACACACTACGAGAACTGTGCTGCGTCCGTGGCAGTTGTGCGGGGCTTTGACCAGGTGGCTCTCTGATTGCCTAGTCGCGTGTGCGATTTTGGAGCCCTCCGTGGTGGTGGTGGGTTGTAAACCAACAAGGCTGGGAGCGGCGTGCTACCGGGAAGTTGCCTGCTCTTCCTCCCTGAGTTTACCCGACGACTCACTTCTTCTTTTAAGAAGCCTAATCAGCCAAAACTGCCCGACCACCTTCTTCACCACTTCGTGTGCATGTTTTATCTATTCCCCTTTTCGGGTATAGGCTTGTCCATCTCTTGCATACAGCTGCAGTTTTGTCTCTTTTCAAGAGAAGGATACGTTATGCAATTTTTACATTTATTGCCGTTTCCCTTCCTTTTCCTCTCTCGCTGTACACAGCAAAAACTTTGGAAGGGAAACAGAAAGTTAGTCGCTTCCCGTTTACACTCTTACAGGTATAAATATAAACTCTCTAGCACTCTTCAAGACTCGTACCATATAACACTGCCCACTTCTCTTAAACCGCCTGCCAACAGGATGTCCAACACAGCAGAGATCAGCAATCCTGAGGCAAGCAAAACCCCGGCGAGGAACGCAAGGGCGCCAACAAGAAACAGAATGAAAAGGAGGCGCGCAAGGCCGCACGTCTTGCAGAGGAGGCTGCCCGTGCCGCGGAAAAGGCGGCCTTGCTTGCCAGGTTTGCAGATACCTTTGGCACGGCACCGCTGGTGCAGTCAACCACGTACCGCACTATGGGGTTTAGTGAAATTGTTTCATTAACTGGCGCTTCTGCGGACAGTGTGGTAAGGGTTCGCGCGCGCGTTGATACGACACGGAAGAAGGGCAAGCTCGCTTTCACAGTTTTGCGTGATGGTGTACACTCGATCCAGGCGATGGCAGCTGTTTCCGAGGAAGTGCCGAAGGAAATGGTGGACTTTATTGGCCAGCTACCCTGTGAGTCCATTGTGGACGTGGTGGGAACTGTGCGCCTTGCCGCACAGCCGATTACATCCACAACGCAACATGACATTGAGCTACACATCCAAAAAATTCACGTTGTGAGCGAGGCCCTGCGAATGCTGCCATTTACACTTAATGACGCTGCGCGTCGCGAGGACGAGGAGGGCGTTAAAATCAACTTTGACACCCGTCTCGGCTGTCGCTGGTTGGATTTGCGCACTCCGGCGTCAAATTCCATATTTAGAATACAGTCACGTGTGGGGCAGTACTTTCGACAATTTCTTATTGACAACGACTTTGTGGAGATTCACTCGCCCAAGATAATCGCAACCGCTAGTGAGGGCGGTGCCAACGTGTTCAAGTTGGGGTACTTTGGCCGTGATGCGTACCTGGCGCAGTCGCCGCAGCTATATAAGCAGATTGCGCTCCAAGGGGACTTGAGGCGCGTGTTCGAGGTGGCCCCTGTTTTTCGTGCGGAAAACAGCAACACGCATCGCCACTTGACGGAGTTCGTGGGACTCGATGTGGAGATGCGCATTGATGAACACTACTACGAGGTGCTTGACCTTGCCGAGGAACTTTTTTGTTATATGTTTGCACGCCTTGCGGATCACAGAGCGGAACTGGAAGCGATTAATAAGCAATATCCGTTTGAGCCGCTTGTGTGGCAAATGACGCAAGAGCGCATGAATGAGCTGGGTGTTGGTGTTATTGAGGATGGAAAAGAACCAAATGATACGTTTAAGGCCCGAGTGCGAAACCGCGATCTCCGCATGTTACGTATTAACTACCCGCATTGTATTGAGCTCCTAAATACGGTTGTCGACACAAAGCTGGAGTTGACAGAAGACATCAACACAACCAATGAAAAACTCCTCGGTAAGCTGGTGAAGGAGAGGTACGGTGTGGACTTCTTTATTGCCGATCGCTTCCCATCAGCTGCGCGACCGTTTTACACAATGCCGTGTCCCAGGGATCAACTCTTCACTAACTCCTACGATATGTTTATACGTGGGGAGGAGATATCTAGTGGTGCCCAGCGTATTCACGACCCCACCCTGCTACTGCAGCGCGCACAGGCATTGGGCATTGACCTCACTCCCGTGAGTGATTACGTTGATTCATTTCGCCTCGGGGCTTGGCCGCATGGTGGATTCGGTGTGGGGCTGGAGCGTGTTGTGATGCTGTACCTTGGTTTAAACAATGTGCGTCTCGCATCGCTCTTCCCGCGTGACCCACAGCGAGTGACGCCGTAGGCACGCTGACCATCTCATCATTATATCACTTACATCACTGTTTTGGTTAAGGATTGTCGCTGGCTCTATTTGACGTCCCTTGATGTCCTCGAGGCCTTTTTTGTTGTGGCAGTCACTTGAAAGCACCGGCACCAGCATTCTCACTTCGCCGTACGTTTTTAATTGCCACTTTTATCCCTCATCTTATTACCATTCTTCTCTGCTTCTTACTTTATTTTTTATCTTCCATTGTTGTTATCCTCCACTTGGTGTGCACTTGTTGTTTTTCATGGCTTTACAACTGAGGCGGATTTTTGGTGTTGGCGTCGTTGTAATTGGTGGTGCTGTGTGACATCAGGGATGCCGCTGTTTGGAGTTTGGCAAAGGGAGAAGGAATAATTTTCAAATGGTGGAATGTAACTTCAGATGTGATGTGGCGTTAAAACATGAACTGACGTGATAGGGGCTAAAAGGCAACTGAGAATGAAAGGCGCATCGAGAATTTGGGATGTCTCGGGCGTACAGGTAGCGGTGTGCTTCTATGCGTGCTCGTTAGTGTGTGTGTGTGCTGGCCAAAGTCGTAATTTTCTTCTGGGGGTTAATATGAATAATGCCAAGAAAAATATCTCTAACCACGTACCTTGTAGTTGTCTGGTTGTTTGTTTTCATGAATTGGTCACGCGAACATTCATCAGGCCCATCCCCATTCCTTTTCCTGTTTCTGTGCTTATCTCAACTCGGCAGCGTAATAACTTTAGGATTGGTTTCGCGTCAATCAAAGGGGTATCCTACTGGTCCTCTATCTCTGCAGGTTCCAGTTTGTGGTGGCGCACTATTAGTTCTTCCTAGCACTGATAACGAGCGGAAACAAAGGAGTAGAGTGCTGCGAAAACACAACTCGTGTAGGTGCCATTCACAACCTTGTAGATACGAGAACACGCAAAAGTAGCAGGGAGTGGACCACTGAAGGAGGCGGGTGGTGCAAGCCTTCTTGGAGGGAATCACATAACTCCGGCGAAATCGGTTGCCAGGCAACCGTGAGGAGCGGCTCAGTAGTAATATTGGCTCTTCTAGTACTTAAATCACAATCACGTGGGCGGTGCATAGCTGGACGCTTGCGTTAAGGCTTCTGTAGCAGTACGATACGGACTGTTGAAGGGTGGAGTGATAAGAGGGATCAGATGTCTTCTTCCTTGAATGCGGGTGCGACGGAGTATGTTCCGTCATGGAGCCGTAAACCGGCGCCTGGGCCTGCACCGGGAGCGAATGTGTCTCCATGAGCGTTGCTGGGACCTCCACCGCCACCGCCGCCGCCACCGCCAATGGCACCGGAAAACCATCGTTGTCGAAGAACGGCTTTACGACATCAATCACGTCTACCAATGTCGTGACAACGCATAGGTCGGCTGTGGTGGAGGAGCGGGCGCCATACCCCTCGGACAAGCACGTGAAGAGCCCCATGGTTGCGCCAAGTCCCACAGCTCTATTGCGAGTCCCAACTCGAATGAGTCCTATCTTTGCGTCAGTTCCAACAATAACCTCTACGATGAGTGCCAATGCAAAGGAGTTTATTCCGTGTATGGGTAATGCTGCCTCTCTTCCCCCGCTGCCGACATCGACGGCCGACCTTGCCGAGAAGATGAAGCAAGAGCAGAGCTTGATGACGGGTGGCAAAGCCTTGAAAGGAGAGCATGCCGGTGCTCCAGAGCAGGATGCCACCCCTAAACCTGCTCTGTCACCCGTAGTTAGTGGCACCGCATGGACGTCAAATTCATGCCTTGTTATTTCCAAATCAGACGAGGAAATTGCAGCTATTGGCAGGCAGAGCTCTCTCAAGGTGACTGCAGAAGCCTATATCCCACGGCGTACGTTGAAACGTATTTCTCTTAGCAAAGCCTCCCCTGCCGTTCTTAAACCTGCCTCAGGTGAGCTGATTTTGGGAGATCTCTGGTGCTTGTTTTATCTTCCTATGGGTGGCGGCGAAAATGTGAAGGAAAGTACGTACGATCCCACTCTTGTGTTTCGCATAGACTCGATCGCCAGCTTCTGGAGGGTGTTCAACAATTTACCGAATCCAACAGAGATGGATACGGGCACACTCTACTTTTTCCACGACAACATCAACCCAAAGTGGGAGGACGCAAGGAATCATGATGGTGGTATTGTAAAGATAAAGCTGTGCTCGCGCGTCATTAATGAGGCGTGGATTCGGTTGCTCTGCTGTTGCGCTGGCGAGGCGTGGTCCGGACCTGTGCAGGATGTAGTGAATGGGATTGCCTTGAAGGTTCGCGGGTGCGCATACATTCTCGAGGTGTGGGTGACAAAGCAGACGCCCGAGCTCATGGCAGACATCAGTCAGCTTTTGCATCCAGTTGTAGATGATGCCTTTAGCACGCTCTACATTCCACATTTATTAATGAAGCAACGCGCGACAACGCTGGCAGAGAAAGGGAAGACGAACAGGCACTCGCTTCCGTGTCGTTAGAGCCAATACGGTTTCTTTCATCCGTCCATCTCTTCCGCCCTCACAATGTCTTCTACTGCAATTACTACAACACTCTTTACTTGTAGCGTTGTCGCTACTATTTACACCGAAACGAAAAACACACACAAGCGAATCGCCGACTTCTTCCCAGTTTGTTAGTGCCTCTTCTTATTTTTCTTTCCACGCCACCCCCCACACTATCACTTTGTTTGACTTGCGAGTTTCCTTCCAATAAAAAACATCAACAACTGCACGCACGCACGGGGGAGATGAAAGGACCTGGGGCAGTCTGCGGACGTTCGCAGTGCCACTCTGAGTCGAAGGAGTAGTGGGTTGCTGTCACCTGTTGAGTAGACGACGTTGGCTCCAAAATTGTGTAAAGCGTTGACCTCCTGCCTCAACGCGCGCTGCTCACTCACCCGTAATATCGCCAGTAGATGCCCGTACAGACGCGTGTTGCGTGTTGAAGCGTTGTGATTAGTGTAGTTCGTGCCCATCGTCTACCACCGATGCAGCATTAGTAACACCATCGGAAATGCCAAGGCGCTTGTGTGCGCTAGTAGATGAGGAATGTTTTTGGTGGAAAATGTGAAGGTAATCTGGTCAAGATGTGAGTTTGCAAGGGGTGTTGGGGAGGGACGGAGGAAAGTTGGTGTGTGTAAGTCTGCTATGTGAGGCCGTGTGCGGCGGTGTGGGTGGTGGGGGAACTGGTGACGGGTGGGGGTTTCCGCCGGCCCTACCACCATTAAAATGGTTTACAAGTCTGTCTAAGTTTGTTTAACAAGGGATGCCGGTAACGTGTGTTCGTGGGTGAAGGGGCGGTGAGTGGGTGCACGGTTCCGTGAGGTGCCTTCATACTTTACTGCAAGCGAGGCGATGCTTTTCCGTATTCTTTTCTTGCCACAGGCCGCCCTTCTGCTTATACCGCAGGTTCCGTGGTGAGCATACGCATAGTTGTGAGTGATATGTTGCTGGTGGGAATTCGTTTTGGTACATGTAAGCAAACACCCCTTTCCCTCACCTTCACGCACATCCCTGCGAACCTAAAATGTCTTAGTATCTACTAAGCGAATGAAAGATAACAACCTAACTCTTCCTGCTCGAAAAGTTTCATCGTGGGTGGTAGCGAGCTGTCTGCGCTGTGGGAGTACGTGGCTTTAGGGGTAGTGTTGGCTGTAGGCATTCCTCTTCCATTATGATAGTGCGTCGTTTTGTTTCTCCATTAATCTTCGGTGTTGACCAAGGCATCAAGGGAGATGTGGCGCGTAATGTTGGGTAATGTGTCACGGACCTGTGCTCACGCGCCGATAGGGCCTCATAAGGAAAGGCTCTTACTATAAGGCTTGCGAGTTCTCTTGCCATTGGTCATACGTTGCTGCGCTTGAAGGATGTGCGCCGGAGCGACCGTGGAAGCGCTCGCCGGTTGACCTTCGAAGAGAGAGCCGAGCGGAGGGCGGGAAAGTCACGCGAACAGAGGGCGGCAAAGGAAAACCTGCTGCAGGAGGCTGAAACTGTTATCAATACTGATGTGCCCGACGAGCTCCAGCTGGTATTCCAGCAGCATCTTGATCGGGCCAATGTGAGTGCGATGAAGGTGTTGAACATGGCGAAGTGCCTTGAGCTCCTGGAGGTTGATGTCGGGGGACAAAAGGTGCTGCTCACAAAGGCCGCACAAGTGCTAAAAACCGGTGCCACAACGCTGGAGATTGTTCCGCGCAACACCACCTTCTCTTCATCCATCCTTCAACGGGTAACTCGGTTTGATGCAGCGCTGCATGTGGCCAAAGAGCAACAGAAAATTAAAGTGAGTATACCAACAGTGACAACGAGTAGGCGTGAGAAGGCAGTGGAAGAGATACAGCAGACAATATCGTCATTCCGCAACAAGGCAAAGCAACTTCGGTCACAAGCTTCACGGGCGTTACAGGAGGCGGGGATTGAGGATGCTGCGGCACGTGAGTTACATCAACAGTTGGACGAGACCATAAACTCCTTTGTCGATGAGAAAGTGGTAGAACTCGAGCAACTCGCAGCGGATGTGACATCAATGGGCGTGGACGAAGCAGATTTGGCGTAGCTCCACATCGGTCCTCAGCACGTAACCATGAAGTAAGCGGACCATAAACGCGAATTAAACTTTATCGCCCTACTTCTTTTTGTGTCCCTTTAATTCTTGTTACTATTCCCATCCAAACAAAAAACGCGTGGTTTATCGCAAATTTACTCGTCAAGAAGTTCTGGTATTCCCTAATGCGAATAGCGGTTGAGGGGATCACCCAAGTAATAAGTCGTACAAGCCGTGCCCCCACACAGAGAGCTTCTCCTTTCCGTTTTATATTTAGAGAAAATACAGTGAGAGTAGAAGGGGGGACAACAATATGTGGGAAATCGTTGCTAATCGCCAATGTCAAGGAGGATGTGCCCCCAAAACGTGAACACCATTGTAGCGTTTGGCTGCCTGTGACCGCGCGTATGCCTGTGTGTGGCATTGGAGTATGCTTGTGTTTTCATGCACCTTGTGATGCCGAAGGTCAGCGAAAACACAGGCGCTGTGTATATGCTTTGTCACTGCGCCTGCACCTGTGCTGCCCGAGACTGGTGATCACTGCACGCGCTGTGTACAGCGTGCCCCGTGGGTGAGGCGGCGGCAACTACCTGCTCCGTGCCGTGCCAGTCTCAATCGGGTTCGCGAGAGCAGCGGTGGTGGTTGGTGGAGGTTCCTGACTGTTCAATGCCATGGTGCCCGCGGCCTATCCTCGTCAATGATGTGTTGTTTAATTATACACCTGAGTGTACACGTGACGAGACACACACACTGAGCGATAGTGGCTTGCGGCGCGCTGCGTCGTGTTGCGTTGTGTCCCACCGCAGGTAGCACCGTTGCGAGGCACGCTCATTGCCTTTTCGGCGGACTTGCCTGCGGAAGAACAGAGTGCACTGGTGCGGGCGCCCCACATTAAAGGTCCCTTGGCGGCTGTACCTGTCAGTGCCGCTCTACAGGATACCCAGTGTGGCCAGATGCCGTGACTGTCGTGCTGGCGGCAGTGCGAGTGGTGGTGTGTGGACCGCTTTCGTGATGCGAACAATCGAGGCATTTGTATGAACATAACATGACTTAGACATCCGTGCAACTAGCTACCTATCACAAGCACGGGACTGATAAACTCCTTTCCCTTCCCCCTTCCCCTTTCCAGGCTCTTCCCTTCTGTTAGCGTGTATGACCAGTCGCTGTCTCCCACCTGTGGTAACCGTAGCTGGCGCGGTTACACTGTTCTCCTCATGATGACTCAACACTGCAATTCCTGTGGTATCGGAAAAATGATGGCTGAGAAACTGCAAGATGCCCTTGCCAAAGGGATGCACTGATGTTTTGTTTCCCCCTTCTCCTTTACATTGTCGCTACGCAAGCCAAACGGTGACAATACGATGGATGTGTGTGGCATTGGAGTATGCTTGTGTTTTCATGCACCTTGTGATGCCGAAGGTCAGCGAAAACACAGGCGCTGTGTATATGCTTTGTCACTGCGCCTGCACCTGTGTTGCCCGAGACTGGTGATCACTGCACGCGCTGTGTACAGCGTGCCCCGTGGGTGAGGCGGCGGCAACTACCTGCTCCGTGCCGTGCCAGTCTCAATCGGGTTCGCGAGAGCAGCGGTGGTGGTTGGTGGAGGTTCCTGACTGTTCAATGCCATGGTGCCCGCGGCCTATCCTCGTCAATGATGTGTTGTTTAATTATACACCTGAGTGTACACGTGACGAGACACACACACTGAGCGATAGTGGCTTGCGGCGCGCTGCGTCGTGTTGCGTTGTGTCCCACCGCAGGTAGCACCGTTGCGAGGCACGCTCATTGCCTTTTCGGCGGACTTGCCTGCGGAAGAACAGAGTGCACTGGTGCGGGCGCCCCACATTAAAGGTCCCTTGGCGGCTGTACCTGTCAGTGCCGCTCTACAGGATACCCAGTGTGGCCAGATGCCGTGACTGTCGTGCTGGCGGCAGTGCGAGTGGTGGTGTGTGGACCGCTTTCGTGATGCGAACAATCGAGGCATTTGTATGAACATAACATGACTTAGACATCCGTGCAACTAGCTACCTATCACAAGCACGGGACTGATAAACTCCTTTCCCTTCCCCCTTCCCCTTTCCAGGCTCTTCCCTTCTGTTAGCGTGTATGACCAGTCGCTGTTCCCACCTGTGGTATCGGAAATATTGTCTCGTGCTGCCCTACATGCATTTTATCTCCTCTTCGTTTTTTTACTCGCTCTACTAATGTTCCTCATTTCTTCGCTAGAACGATGCCACTCGTTCGACATTTTCTGGTAAGAAGCTGGTTGCTGTTATTTGCTCTATTTCATGTGTCCGTGAACGGGCAAGTGTCTCATCCGTCGTTGGGCCCCACCTTGTTTTCAAACGTGAACACCGTTGTCGACTTGTCTGCTGTTGACTGGGACAAAATACATCGTAGTGCTTCTCATTGTCCTTGGCTAATCCTGTTTTACAATGACGGCTGTGGTGGATGCAGGTGGTTTGCACCTCGATACAGCAACTTTTCCACGCTGTTGAAGGGGAATTATGGAAGTGATGTGCTGCAGTCAGTGACCGCAGGTGCTGTTAATTGTGCTGCCTGGACTGAAACGTGTAATATGTATGATATTAGCTCTGTTCCACACATCAAATTTTTTTATCCTTCCTGTACGGACGACGGGGGTCGCATGTGTGCCTCTGGCCAGATGAAAAATGTTGCGTTAAGTAGTGATCGCAGGGCCGTCTCGGAGATTGCGGAGGATACACGTGAGCTTGTCAAGCGACACTTTGCCATTGACGATGCTCGGTTGGAGCGCTGCATTGACATGCACTTTTCGCTGTATGCCTCTAAAGCGGATTTGCTTCAAAGTGCAAAGAAGGAACCCCGTAAACAGTTTATTGAGATAACAGATGTACATGCTACGGATATTGCGGGTGGTTTCTTCTCCATCCTTTTTTATGATGTTGCCTTGTCTGGGCTACAATCACCTGAAAGCATTGAGGCACTAAAGGGTTTTCTCTTACTAGTAAGTCGTGCCTTACCTTCTTTGTCTGCTGATTTGGTTATTAATGCTTTGCAGGCACTTGAGAAACGCTTCTCTGTGGCTTGCTGGCGGAGGGCCGTGGTTAATGCTGCCATTCCTTTTGAAGGGGAGCCGCGGAAGGTGGTGTGGCGCACGTGCAAAGGTTCGGCTCCACAGTACCGTGGGGTCCCCTGCGCGATGTGGCTTCTCTTTCATTCTCTCACAGTAAATGCAAAAATAGCTGATGATCCATTAAATATTATCCAGAGATTTATAAAGTTCTTCTTTACGTGCGACACCTGTCGCAAGCACTTCATGGAGTTCAAGTTCGATGCCAAAGCTGATCCCGTTTTACAGCTGTGGAGTGCTCACAATAGTGTTAATGCACGACTTGAGAAGGAGACAGAAGGGGCCGATCCACTGGTACCGAAGCGACAGTTTCCCACGCGAGAGATCTGTCCGGAATGCTACGGTGCGGAGGGTGGCTTTATCCCTGGTAAGGTGGCCGTTTTCTTGCGAACGCGTTATGACTGGTCAAAGCTATCCCGTGAGCTCGCGGTAGTGAAGAGCCAGTGGGGCGGTGGAGGGCGCGAGGCCGACGATGAAAGTTGGATAAAAGGCTGTCGCGACCTCTTCCCCACTCAAGAAGGACCGAGCGTCCTGCCATCCCTTTGGGGTTGGGTGTCCCTTGTTGGGTTTGTGGGCCCCGTGCTCTGTTTTGCATTTCATCTCCCTCGCTCCCGTAGACACACAAGCCGGCAGTACCGTCCAAAAGTATAAAGGAAACAAAAAAGAGAGAGAGAGAGGGAGAGAGAGAGAAAGGAAGGTAGAAGCCTTTCGGCCAGTTGTAAGGCACATTTTTTGTCGTCGTTGTCGTTGCTTGTTTGTTTGTTTGGTTTTGTTCCTTCACTTTTTTACAGTATTCGTAACGGGAAGTAAGAACTGTAAAATAATAGAAAAAACTAGGAGTTGGTGACCCCATTTTCATGTAGCTGTCAGGGGTGTGTTGTCGTTGGGGTGGAATGGCGGTGAAGGCAAATTGTCTTTTTTCTCTCTGTTGGAACAAAGCGTGCCTCAGGTGGTCGGCGGCCTATAGCAAAGAAGTGGTGTGGCTTGGGACTTGGTTCTTTTGATGAACCGGTTTAGAAAATGCCTGGCTATTATCAACACACGCAGTGGGGCGCGCGAGGGGTTGTCTGTCTTTGCCAGTGCTCTGCAGCAGTACCTTGACAAGGCAGGCATTATTCACCATGACTTTTGTGTTCCAGAGAGAAACATTTCATCTGTTTTATGCCACCAGCCAGGTGGTAGTGTCGATGCCGTGATTGTCTGTGGTGGCGATGGAACGTTGTGCTCGGTCGCCAACGTCATCGCGACCACCCCTGATCACCCATTCACTCGAGTGCCAATCGTACCTGTGCCATGTGGACTGCAGAATTCCATCTCAGCATCACTCGGTGTTTATTCAGCTGAGCGCTCTGTGTCCGCGTTCGTTCTCGGGCGTGTGGAGCCTGTACAGGTGTGGGAGATACTGGTAAACGGGATCGTCGCGCGGTATGTTTTATCTTACATCGCAATAGGAACCTACGCAATGTGTGTGGAACGTCTGCACAAACTGGATGCCGTGGGCGATAACTACTTTGCCTTGCCGATGGTTCGCAATAAATTCAAGTTGGGCACTCTCTACACAGTGATGCGGGACGAAACGGTTCCTTGTACTGTGAGAATCAAGCACAAGAGCAAGGTGCCGGGCGCCGAGGAGGCGTTGTTAGTTGTCAAGGCACCCATAAAAATGCTCATTGCTTCGCAGATGCCATTCCAGCACCGCCACTATACAATTACACCAGAGGCGACGTTCAAGCATGGGACACTGTCTGTCACATATGCCACAAGTGAAGCAACACGGTTGCGCATGTGGCATCTTCTCAGCCGGGAAGCGCTGGAGGGCGTAATTCTGAATGAGGACGGTGTCTGCGAGTGCACTGGCGCGACGGAGGTGGAACTTGTGGTGGAGCAGGAAACTGCCGGGGGAGGACCGGGCCCCTTTGATGCCCTCATGATGCTCGATGGCGAGCCAATGAGGCTGCTACCGGGAACACGGGTCACCATTAGACGTGCACAGCTTCACCTGCTCATAACTTCCTGCTAGCAGTGCACCCGTGCGGGAAGTGAGTTCCCTCTGTGTAGCAGCGTTGCTTTGTGTTGCTCTCGTTTTCCCTTTCCCATGCCGACCGGTGTTGATATTCCAACGGATCTACCCCCCAGGTTTCCGCTTCACCTCGCAGCCTCCCTGAAAAATAATTTTATTGGTTACTCTTTTTGGGTTACTTCCCAACTACCTCACTTCTCCTTTCATATCTGTCCTCACAGACAAACGGCTTTGCTTATATTTTTTTCTAGAGACGCGCTCCGTTGTGTACAAGTGGAGAAATTCGCTGCAGGCGCGGAAACTACGCAAAATCAAAGGTCTTCCGATTCTTTACTGGGCTAGGCAGGGATCGGCAGCCTACCAATGTACCATGCAAGAGAAACTAACGGCGGTATTAGTCAGCCGCCGCCGCCGAAACAGCCACCACGTACTCGTCAACAGCGTGGCCAGGATTTTGAGGACTACGTGCCGCGGCGAAAAATACACGGCCAGCGGACGGTTGACTTTTATTCCTCAGCCATTCGCCATGTGACGACACGCCTCAAGCATCGGAACACCCCCTACGGACACCACGTAGCGCCACATCCGTACTGGTCAAAAGATATGCTGCCTGCCTTCAGCACCCCTTTCAACCCAAGTACAGCGCTTTGTACGCAGTGGGTCAGCACCTCATTTCATCCTGATGCCCGTGGCAACTACACTCGCTTACCGCTAGCAAATCTTAAGTGGGCCCCCAACGGGCGCCGGTTGCTCTGCTCTACTGGGCGTGGCGAGTTTTTACTCTTTAACGGCCACTCTTTTGGTGTGGAGGTAAAGACTGTGGCACACGAGGACCACCGGCAGTGCAGGGCCATTACGTGGGGCAACATCAGTGACCTCATTATCAGTGGTGACGACGCAGGGGTTTTGAAATTGTGGTTGCCCAATCTTGTTCTCATTGCGGAGTTTGACTCACACCATAGGGCGGTGCGGGAAGTGACGTGGGCGCCACTTGAGGGTAAATTCTGCACCTGTGGCCAGGATGGCTCGGCGCGGGTTTGGGACACCAATGCCGTGGGAACAAATCCGGAACATGCGCGCGAAGAAGTGAAACTTGAAGGCCATGGAGGGGACGTGGTTACTGTGGACTGGCACCCGTTCAACTCACTTATTCTTACGGGAAGTCACGACCGAGATTGTAGGCTGTGGGACCCGCGCACAGCGTCCTGTGGAAGTATTGCAGCGCTGCAGGGTCATGCCCAGTCCGTAAATTGTGCGCGGTGGAACCCCAACGGCACGACCATTCTCTCCGCCTCGAAGGACTGCACTGTGAAGTTGTGGGACATTCGGATGGTGCAGGAGATTGTTTCCTTTGAGGCTCATTCCAAGTCTGTGGAGAGGGTGGAGTGGCATCCCCATGTTCCAGATCTTTTCGTCAGTGCTGGGGCGGACGGAAACATCATGTACTGGATGGTGGATGCCTGTGAGGGAACTCAGAGGCAGGATGGCGTCAACGTTGTGATCCACGAGACGGCGATGGTGGAGAATGCGCATGACCGCTTCCGTGACCTGGCAAACCCAGTGAATGCTGTGGCCTGGAGCCCGCTCGGTAATGTGCTCGCTTCGTGTTCAACAGAAGTGAAGTACTGGCACCGCAATATACCCGGTGCACTTGAAGAAAAGGAGCGCGGTGAAGAGGAGGATGTGTTCGACCTTAATAAGGAGGCCTAACTCGTGCAGTGGGTGGGGATGGAAGTACTTGACTGCGCGGAGCATGAAGAATTCACGGGAATGTGGAGAGCTTGGAAGTGCAGGCCACAGTAGCTACAGACCATCCCCATTCGTTCAGTACTACAGCATTATGTGGACCCTCCGCATTCACTGGAGTCTGTGGATCACTACAGCGCATTGAGGGCTGCTAGACTTTTCTGTCTCTCTTCTCTTTTTCTTTTTTCCCTTCTATACGCATGTCGTTGTGCCTTTGGTTGGGTACAGGTAACATTTTCTCACTCCTGGAATTTCTACACACTTGATCTATAGGCACATGACCGGCGAGTGGATTGTGTGGTCGTACACAGCGGCATTCTATGAAACAGGAGATATCGTCAGCTTCGCATCTGCTCTCTTGTCACTGCTACCTATATTCATTGTTATATTTCTTGCGGGACTCGCCAGTGCTTCGAGATATCCGCGACAGGATGCTGCACTCGTCTTGCTGTTGGCTCTGTGCCAAAATACGGTCCTCAACGCCATCCTAAAGAAGGTCCTCAAGATGCCGCGACCACATCATTACCTGCGGAGGAGCGGGGAAATCGGCGCGCCTAGTTCCCACGGGATGCCGAGTGATCATGCGCAGTTTATGTTCTTCTTTGTAACATGGTTGCTGCGCAAGGCCCATGCCAATAAAATCCCAGTGCCCGTCGGAATGCAACTGTTCCTACTTGGAGCAGCTACCCTTGTCGCGTGTGGCCGCGTGTACAATTCTTTTCACACCGTGGCGCAAGTGGTCGTCGGGGCCATTGTTGGCATTGTCAACGCCTATACGTTAAGCTCGACGTTCGGTGAGTCACTTTTATTACACACTGCACGTATAGTGAGCCCCGTACGTGACCTGTGCACCGCGTGGGTGCCGTATGTTGGTTGATCTTTAGTGACGTTCTACAAACTGGTTGGTGAGCCCAACTCCATTTGCCGGCAATGTGGACGGCCTGAAAGGCCTTTATCCACATGCGTCTGAAGTGTCTGCAACTTAGCGATGCCTTCACGCAACTCCCAGCATGCCAAGTGAAGACTGCCATTTCCCACTCGGTTGTGTTATTTTTTCTCCCTTAGCACAACCGCTCTTGCCTATATTTTGCCCTGCTCCGTTTGCTGCATTGTACGGCGGCCCTCACATGCCTTTTACTGTGCGCTGAATTCTCAAGGTGTGAAGGTACACGAAAAGCGATATGAGAATTTGTTTTCTGTCAATTCATCTCTCTGCAAAAGTATTCGGTAAACTTTCACTTTTGTTCCTCATTTATTCGTTTATTTTGGGACTCGCTCCATTTCGTAGTTCCCAATGGACTCGGTCATATTGGCCGTTAAGCATATTGCCTCGGGCAAGGGTCTCATAGACTTTATTATCCGACCACCGCGAGCAGAGTATGATGTAGAGGAAGATCTTGGACCACGGACCTTCCGCATCAATGAGAACGATCCCACGCGCTTTCGTCGGGTAGACTTGACTCTGCAAAACATGCGCGGAATGGAATTGGTGTGTTCTTGGTACCGTCCTCAGGAAAGTCAGCGTCTTCCATGTGTTGTCTATCTTCATGGCAACCGTGGCTCACGGTACGATGCGTTGGAGGCGCTCTTCTTGCTTGGACATGGCTTTTCCCTGTTTTCGTTTGATGCTAGTGGTAGTGGCCTCTCCGATGGCGAGTATATTTCCCTTGGGTTTTATGAGAGGCAGGACCTTGCTGCCGTCGTGGAGTACCTGTCGGCGCAGAAGGATGTAGATGGTATAGCATTGTGGGGTCGCAGCATGGGGGCGGTCACTTCCATCATGTACGCTGCAAAAGATGACTCGATAAAGTGCATCGTATGTGACTCACCATTCTCAACGCTTCGGCTAGTCATCAGGGATCTGGTGAAGCGCTACGCCTGGAGACGCATCCCCTCCAAGTTTGTCGATGGTATTGTTGATAGGCTGCGAGAGCGCATCGCGAGGCGTGCCGCTTTTGATATTGACGACTTGGATACACTCAAGTATGCATCGGAGTGCGTTGTACCTGCTTTCATTTTCCACGGTAGGGAGGACGACTTTGTGGTGCCAGCGCACTCGATTTCTGTAAGTGATTGCTTTAAAGGCTTGTGTTTGCATGAGCTGGTGAAGGGGGGGCACAATGACGAGCGAGATGAGACGGTTAGGGACACTATTGTTTCCTTCTTGAAGCTCTTCCTTGTGCTCAAGTCCAAAAGAGAGCAGCCAACGGCCGAAGAGATTGCCGCGTTGAAACGCGATGAGGCTGGTTTGCAGAACAGCGAGGGGCAGTCTGTTGCGGAGCGGGAAAAGTTGCACCTTCCCAGTGAGAATACTCCGCCGGAAAACAAGACGCAAAACATTTGCGCTGGTGCTGAGTGCGAGGGCATGGGACACCGTGGCCCTAGATCAGTGTTTTTGGATCCCATTAGTTTCAAGAGGCCGCATCTTATTAATGTCACCTCGACCCATACAAGTGACGAACCAAAAGAGTCGCCGCACACGTCTCTAAACACGAGATGAAAAGGAGCAGCCGATATCACTACACTGTTCGGCAAAGGGGGAGAAGAAAAAATGCCCACAGTTCATACGTTAGTTTAGACCTCAGGTGCGTTGTGCACTTGGTTCTTGTACCAACGCGAGCACAGCAAAGCCCGTGTGGAATTGACTGAAGACTTGGCCTTAAAAATCCAATCAGAAAAGCAGCGCGAAGCGAAGTGGGGTGCGCTCCACAACCAGGCAGATGCCGAAACGCCGTGTTGCGAGCGGTGGTTAAATGTGGTTTGGTGTACCAGGTAATAATGGTGTACGCATGGGAATGTTTGATAACTTATATACCAGATCAATGGTGTACGTCGTAGTTACTTGTTCCCTGGTGTTGTATTGCCCGCTGTAACTGTGGCGGGCGCATAAAAACTAAAACCCCTAAACGACGACAGCAACAACAAGATACAGGCAATGTGCGGACAGTGAATGGAACCAAGTAAAAATATGGGTGAGATACACGTGGAAATGCAAGGCACATTCTTCCTGCAACCGAGAGGTTTGCCATGTGGACAGCTGCACCGCTGCATATTTATTTTTGTTTCCTTTTAAATTTTTCCGTTTCTTTCATTCTTTTGCTTCACACAGCTAAATGCTACACCGCTTATTTGTACTAGTGGCTGCAACTGGTCACAAAGGCGATGGCTCTTGTGCCCCATAAACCATCCTACGTCCTGTCAGTTGGATGGTTTACGGCGTTTTCTTGGTGCACAGTGCCACGCCTAGAGGTGGGACACATGTATTGCGTTCGTGCCGACGAGAAGTGGGTTTTTGTGTTTGGCCACACTATGTGATACAAACAAGTTGTATTGTTGCTTGTTGTACCTTTGTATCTCGCACCCCTCATTCCTTCTGCCCCTCTACACCAACAAACTCCGCTGAACGGCATCGCATGAGAGTGGGCGGTCAGCTCTTGAAGGAAGCGATGGCCCACCCTCACCTCATTCCCCGCATTCGCACTACGCCTTTCATGACGCGTTTGCGTCTCCTGACACATGGGCACAGGACAACCAACGCAGGGAGCAGCAGCGAGCCCTCTCTGGTTCAGCCCCAATGTTTTTCTCCGATCATGCACTATTATTGCACTGTTTCGTTATTGCGGGTAGAAGTGGGTGACTCGGTACGGCACCGTTTCCCCCAGCTTGTGCCGCGTTGCTTTTCGTGCATGTCATTGGTTTTTTCTTTTTTTGCTTTGCTTTGTTTCGTCGCTCCTGGGATTTCTCCACATCCCGTGGCTGCTTCCAGTTACTTTATTTTTATCGAGTTTTTTTATGTATTCACTTACATACAACTTTGCTCTCCAGCGCTCATCTATGCTGTCCTCTGCAATGCCTTTTTCTTTTTGTGACCCTCGCCTTACCTTTAAAGCCATTTAGCATATTTTTGAAAATAAGAACGCGAGAACAAGCACAAACGTACAAGGAGAAAGGGAGGGAGAAGGCAGAAATAAAGGCAAACGGTAAATAAATACAAAATCAAAAAAGAAGGTAAAGTGTTCTTTTTCTTTTTCTTTTTTTTCTTCCTTCACTTCTTTTAAAAAAGGAGGTGAAGTAACGAAGGGACGCGGATTTTTTGGAAACCTGCTCTAAATTTGTTCTCATTGTCGATACGGCCGCGGCTGTTGTGACATAGGCGAACGTTCGCAGTATCACCAGTGCCCACAACGCTGCCTAACTGGGAAAAATGGGGTCCATGCTACCTAAGCCGATCCTCAGCAAAGTAGTTGATAGATCGGGTAACTACAATATTTCCGTGGCATGCACTTCTGTCAACGGATTCCGTGTGAGTATGGAGGATGCACATATCTTACAGGTAGAGGACAATATGGCTCTCCTTGGAGTGTTTGATGGCCATAATGGGTGCGCCTGCAGTAAATATATTGCCGATCATTTGCCGCGGAGGCTGGAGGCTCTTGGCGGCGATTTCACGCAGCAGACCCTGGAGAAAGTGTGTGTGAGTCTCGACGAAGACTTCCAGAAGGATGTGGGAGGCGCAAGTGGATCTACTGGAACGTTCTGTATGATTACCCGTGATTATCAAGTCACAGTTTGCAATGTAGGTGATTCGCGCACGATCATCTCGCGCGGTGGTAAGTTACTGTTCGTGACGGAGGACCACAAACCAAACAGCAACACCGAGAAGAATCGCATCGAGGCTTCTGGCGGGTGTGTGATAAGCGGCCGTGTGGATGGTGACCTTGCTGTGTCACGGTCTTTTGGAGATATCTCTTTCAAGAGCAACGCTGCTCTGAGCTACTACCAGCAGAAGGTCACTGCTGTGCCGGATGTAACAAAGTTTACCTGCCAAGCTGGTGACATACTTATTCTCGCGTGTGATGGCGTCTTTGAAGGCACTTTCTGTAATGAGGACGTGGTGGCTTTTGTGCATCAGCAGGCGGCCAAATGCACTGATCTCGCTGTCGTGGCCGCACGTGTGTGCGATGAGGCGATTCGTCGCGGAAGCAAGGACAACATTTCCTGCCTTATTGCGAAGCTTTCTAATGGCACGTCAATGGTGCGGCTGTATGGCGCACGCTCGTTTTTGCCGGGTCCTCCGTTCCAGCGCAACCACAGTGCGTCGCGTCAGGCATACATTGCCATGGCAGAGATGGCAGATGTGACGGCTGAGGACGCCCTGGCCGCACGCTACAACCTTCTGAAGGCCTATGAGAAGAAAACCCTCTCCTCCCTGTCGCCCCTGGAGCAGACAGCGTTTGAGATGAGTGATGACGCTGACATTGAGAGTGAGAAGAACTTTTTTGGTCGTGGACCCGCGCCGGGCAACGAGCAAGCCTTCTTCTTATCCCTCAAGCAAGGCGGTGGCCAGTAGTTTTTTTTTTTTTTTCTCTGGTAAGATGAGGGAGGGAAGAAGAAAAAGAAAGAAAGCCGTTGATGTGAGACTTGTCAAGAGCTGGGGAGTGAAGGGATCAAATGAGAATGGTAAAAGGAGTAGAGAGAAAAGGGAAGCGGTTACCTAAAGTGGTGAGGTGTGGAGCCTTGTGTCGAATCGTAGTGGAAAGTGACCGTGTTAGCCAGGTTACATTGAACAGTGAAGTAGAAAAGCATTAGTTTTCGAGAGCAGAGTGTGAGGCGAGTAGAGGAAATGTGGGGATAGGTGTGGGTTGGATGCCGGTCTGTACTTGGCGAAGTGATATTGAATTCAGACGGAAAAGGGGAAGGTGAAGAAAACTTTGATTGCGATGCGCTGATATGTGGGTGTGGCAGAGCGGTGGTGAATGAACAGACTCTGGAGTTATGGTGCGTTGTGGCGAAGGCATGAGGTGGAGGAGAGAAATGAAGAAAAAAGTCCATGCGCGGTGTTGTGAATAAAGTTATAGCCGAAAGGGGAGGTAGTTGACATGCACCGGCTTGCTTATCAAGGAAGTAATGATATTAAATGGCGGGGAAGTGGAGAGCAAGAGGAGGTATATTAAAGAAGATAGAATGAGTGAGAAAGGGTTAGAGGGAAGAAGAAAATGTGCCGTTGGGGTGAGGAAGAGTAGGGGTGGGGAATAGGTGTTGGAGCCAAATCCTGTAAAACGCCACTGTTGATGGTAAGCACAAGAGGAGGGTGCCAATGCGCCCCTGTGCCTGCAGTGTAGAAAAATAACAATAATAATAAATTACTGCCCAACTCCAACCTCGTCTTTCCCCCTGAACGCACGTGCACACACACACACACACAGGCCCGTCGGCCACCTTAGTCCGCATCATTTTTTTTTTGTTGTTGTTGTTGTTTCTAACACATGGACGCTGTATGAAGCCGAGAGATAAGAAGGTGAGAAAAAAATTGCATACCCAGCAATTTCAGGTACAAATCTTTTCGTTTCCTCATGCAGCGCCGTTTGTTGTTTCTCTTCTCATGTTTTGTTTTTTAAATATTTAAACTTCCTACTTCGTATATGCGTGCCTTTCCATCGCAGATTGTTTTTCGCACACCCACTGGTCGCAAGCCATTCACCAACACCAGCGCCAAAACATGCCCTCACACACACACACACAGTTTTTCTCATCTTCTATATCACCCCTTTATTTTTTTTATCTTTACACCTCTGTTCCATTCAGTGTTCCTCCTCCTCACGTGTCTTTTCCCCACGCGTGCAGCCCTTTATTTTCATCATTTTCTTTTTTTCCTTTTTGCTGCTGCTGTTGTTGTGCCTCACTTCTACGGTTTATGCATCGGTGCTATCAATATACACGTGCATGTACTCATGACTTATGTATGTACGTCCCTTTTTTCCCCTTTCCCCTCATCTTATTGTCGTTGTTATTGCTCTGTTTTCTCAATAACCAGCAGACGTGCAAGGTACGTTGTGAAAACAAACAAACAAACAAACAGACGTGGAAGGAACACGGTGATCGAGGGGCCAAGAAACGTCTCATTGCCTCTCTGTGCCTCTTGAGTTACTCCCTTCCTCAGCTAAATTTTCTCTTTTCCCTCTCTCTTTCTTTCTTTCTGTTTCTCTCCTATCACATAATGAAGGGAGTGATTTTTCTTTCTTTCTTTTCTTCGTTTTCTTTGGTGGATGTGGGCAGGGGGATTAATATCAAAGCGAAATAAATAAATAAATAAATAAATAAATAAATAAAATGATTAATTAATAATAGAAAAAAGAAAAGAAAAGAAAAAGGGAGGAAATGATATGTTTATATACAAATGTGGAGAAGCGAAAGTAAGGAAAAAGGTGAAGGAAAGAAGAAGGAAGAGGAGGGGGAGGGGGAGTGGGAGGGAGTGAGAGCGAAGCGCAAGATTAATGGCCCCAATGGGTGCCTCCTCTTTGCTCATTGATGTTTTCATATTGGTCGAAAAGTTCTGCTTGTATTCCGTTTTGGTTAACGCTTGCTGTTATTTTTGATTTCTTTTTCGACTCCCCCACCCCCGCCCGCACGTCGCTCCCCAATCCCACCCCCACTGCTCTTCTTTGGATATATTGATGTGACTGGCGATGATGTTGTTGATGCTGATGTTGATGTTGATGTTGGGCGTGTGTTTTGTTTGCAGTTGTTTCTTCTTCTTATTATTATTACTATTGTTTTGTTGTTGTTGTTGTTGTTGTCGTGGTGGTGGTGGTGGTGGTGCTTTCTCACTATTTTTCGTTTTGGGAGGCTGTGAAACATGAAGGAGTGAGTGGGTGAGGTACGTTTTTTGGATATCTTATCACATTTGCTCGCAGCATGTGCCGTGAAGGCGCGTTGCTTTGTTAGAGGGGTGCAAGAGGTTTTGGGGGGAGCACAGTCACCACATGGTGACAATGAACGTAAAGAACGATGCGACTGCACCACACCCTAACCTTTTTCGCATTTCCACCTCAATACCTCCTTTGTGTGTACTTGTCACACACACACACACACACACACAGACCCTCTCTCTCTCTCTCTGTCTGTTTCTCTCTGTATGTCTGTATGTCTCTGAGTGTATCTGAGTGTCTTCTTTTTTCTTTACTTTTTGCTCTCAAAGTGTATGCCTTTTTTAAAGCGGTATTTGTCGCGTTGCTTGAAAAAAGAAAAATTACTTATCAATCAATGTCAATCTATTTACATCATTGTGATATTGTTTGGATTTTGAATTGGTTTTTTTTTCTCTTGTGCTGGCTGACTCATTTCTCCTCCCATTTTGCTCTTTCCTTCTCTCTTTTTTTCTTTTTTTCCTTCATGGCGTCGTGTTGAAATAGAAAACCACTCGGTAGAACGAGGCAAATGAAAAGGAAAAGAAGTGGGGGGACGCTGAAGATGAATTAAGTCTCGCCAAGCGGCTTTAAATAACAGGGCAGCCACTGCCACACTTATATGTGCCGATGGCGAGACCCAGTGATAGGGGCAGAAGCTCATAAATTCGAAGCAAATGAAGATGCGGGAATTTGCATGCCGTAAGCAGATTTACTGTCTGTGAGTCTGGTGTGTAAGGCGGGAAAAACCAGCTCGTTCGAAGAGCACGCATGACGACTTAAACACACACACACACACACATCATGGAAAACGAAAACGAAAGAGAAAGTGGGGGAGGGGAAAAAGAGTGGAAGTGAAAGTGAGAGTGGTAAACGGTAAACGGAATAAGTCAAGTGGGAGATTCTTCTCTTCTCCATCGCCTTTCTCTTGTTGTTGCTGCTGCTGTTACTGGGTGAATCGCCGAGGTTGCCAAAGTGAACACTGGATGTGTATACTTGAAACCGAATTAACGAGAGATTACTGAGTTTGTGTTCATGCGTGTTTCTTGCTAGGTCTTCTGACACCGTTAGCCTTCTTTAGTCCACTCTAGTGTGTTTGTTGTCTAGTTGCAAGCCTGCTACACCCGTACCTCGGTAGCAGCGGGAGGGTACGCGAGTACCCGAAGCGCTAAAAAGAGCTGTAAAGTGACATTTGCGTGGCTACGGGGCTCCCACGAGAGCGGTGGCGTGTACCCGGGGGTGAGACCTGTGGTGCGTGCTGTTCTTAGGGGGGGAGGGAGCACCTACCTTTTCTTTTTTCATCTACGTGCGTCCCTTTGCGGGCGTGTGGCCGAGTAAAAGCGTCTACCCCCATTTTCAGCTCCTGTGCCCGTGACAAGCGTGGACTTCGGCGGTGGGGCATTTAGGGCTGCATTTGTGGCGAAACAGTCGGTGTGTAGGGGTAATGCTAACACACGTTTCGACACCCGATGCGGATGACCGAGTAACATACACGTTTAACACGCAGTGGAAGATTGAGGTTCCAAGGCGGTACGAGGTGAGAAACGTGGTTGGGCGTGGCGTGTACGGGATAGTTTGCAGCGCCGTTGACACTACAACGAACGAGACAGTTGCCATCAAGAAGATGAACAATGTGTTCGCAAATGTAGTAGATGGAAAGCGCATTCTGCGCGAACTGAAGTTGCTTAGGTTTCTGAAACATCCTAATGTTCTCACCTTGAAAGATGCCTTTTGTCCAGTTTCTCGAGAGTTCTCGGACGTTTACATTGTGACTGAGCTTATGTCGCTGGACCTGCAAGCGATGCTGAGGTCCTGTAACATGCGGCTTATGGCCGTACAATGTCAGTATTTTGTGTACCAAATGCTGTGTGCGCTTAATTACATTCACAGCGCTAATGTGATCCATCGAGACCTTAAACCGTCGAACATTTTAGTGGACTCCGACTGCCACCTGAAGCTCTGTGACTTTGGCTTGGCCCGTAGCAACGGGCTCAATATGACGCCTTATGTTGTCACGCGCTGGTATCGCGCACCGGAAATTTTGCTTGCAAGCGACAGCTACGACTATGCAGTTGATATGTGGGGGGTGGCATGTCTCGCTGTGGAAATGATGACACAACGCCCCCTTTTCCCAGGCCGTGATTACATTCATCAGGTCAATCTTGTTATAGACATGCTGGGGACGCCCGACATTGAATGTGATCTCCCGCATGTACACACAAAGGAGGTCCTTAGTTACCTGAAATCCATGCCGGCGAGATCACCGCGGGGCATCGATGGCGTTCAACCGTGTATGCAACAGAACTACATTGATGCCTTTATCATTGATGCTGATAACACTGAAGTAGGCACGGGCGGAGGTTCAGCGATAAACAGTGAGGCGGAGTGTATGGAGGATAATAGGGGTGCCAGGGCTGTGGAGGAGTATGGGCTATTTAAAGACTTTCTCATGAAGCTTCTACGGTTTAATCCGAAGGAGCGCATGACGGCAAGTGAGGCAATTGCACACCCGTGGTTGCAAGAAGTGCGTGCTAATTTCGGCGGGGATAGTTTTGAACAAAAATCCAAGCGAGAATTCGCTTGGGAGCATGACTGCAGTGCACTCTCCGACACGCAGCTGCGGCAACTAATTCGAAGTGAGGTGGAAGCGCGCGACTCGTGCATGTGATTGGCTTGCGTATTATATGAGCGCCAAAGCCGCCCAACACCCATCATTTGCTTCTGAGGTAGGAAAGGGAGTAGGCAACAGCAAAAGACCACCGTCAATACGCACCGTTAACTCTTGTCGTGGAAATATTAATATTTGTTGTGTTTCTCATGCACTCCTCTTCTTTACATAACGCGATGGTACGCCATATAAATACATCAAAAAGAAAGGGAAGGAGGGAAAGAAGTAGAAAGGGGGAAAAAGGGAAAAAGAAGAAAGGCTTGGACGCGTATACAAAAGAAGGAAATCAAATGAAACCAAAGGCAACCCAGCGCTTTTGTACGTATGTGAGTTTGATGCGTGCACAAATAGTACGCCAGTGGACCCATAGTGAAGATATTTTGTATTGTTTCCGAGCCGACGCTCGAGGGAAGGACATTGTGTGTGTATGTGTGTGGAGTTCCGCACCATTTCATTCTCTTTCCATTCTTCACTGCCTTGCTGTGGAGCGTTTGCTATTGTCATTACTACTGTCATCATCATCACCATCGTCGTTATTTTTGTTGCTTGCTTTTTTTTTCTTTTTCTTTTTTTTGTCTCATGAAACGTACGGTTGCCTGTCTTGTTGAATTATACACGCACACCTCGCAATGATGTGTTCCATGACTGCTCCCACGTTCTAACCTCCAGCATTTAGCCATGCTTTTTTTTTTTTTTTTCTTATTTTGCTCAGACTTCCACCTTTACAGGAATCGCGCCGTCTAAGAAGTTTTCCCAATCTCACTTGCGTTTTTCATCATCAAACGATCACCATCTCATTCATAACACTTGTGTCATTGTAGTTTACAAGCATAAACACATAGGATCGTGTACACACATACACATACATATATCTATCTATACACAAGCAAGCGCATCAACGAGGAGGGGAAGGAAAAGGGAGTACGTCCATATTACTAGCCCAAAATTGCAGAGAACTGGATAAATATACATACAGACATACAGACAAACACTTGAATAGAGGAAGGCAAGGGAGAAGAAGAAAAGTGATCATTCGCGAGAAGATAATATCTAATTGGTGCTCCCCGTGGTTCTGTGAAAGAAGGGGAGGAAATTGGTGCCGGAAAGCGTGGGCGCTTTTGAGAGTAATAAGGTTCCGTCGTCAGGGAAAGAAGGGCGGGGTGGTCGTGCGTGGATTTTCGGAAGGAGGTGGTTGCCTATTGCCATTGGAGGGAGGCGCTTGGACGTTTTGGGGTGTGGGGTGTGGAGGGAAAAACAAAGGAGGAGCTGGGTCTGTGGCTCGTGTACCCTTTTTGTTATCTTTGTCGCTGGCATTGTTGATTGGCTTGCTGGTTGAGCATATTTGTTGAGGAAGTTTATATTACAAGAGCGACTGCATTGACGCCATAATGATCAGGGGATCGGACAGCAAATCAGCACCAAAGAACATTTCGGTGTTCCTTCGCATTCGTCCCCCCATTGCACGTGAATCGAACAGCAGCTTCAAGAATCTGGTGTGCGACCCGACGAATCCGAAACGAGTTACAGTCACTAGGGGAAATGGAGGTGCTGGGGCAGTCAAATCGTTTATGTTTAATCGTGTTTTCGGGCCGAACAGTAGGCAAGAGGAAGTGTACAAGGAATTCGCACGTGGAGCTGTTGATGCTGCTTTCGATGGACAACATGGTGTTCTCTTTGTGTACGGCCAGACTGGCTCGGGTAAGACGTACACGATCAGCAATGATGACCCACAGAACCCTGGTGTGTTGCAGCAGAGTCTCCGAGACATTTGGAAGCGCCTTCAGGAGGACAAGAAGTATGACTACTCGTGCAGTGTGAGCTATGTTCAGCTGTACAATGAAATACTGACGGATCTCCTTGATCCTCAAAAGGGGCGCGTCCGTATTCAACTTGGCCCAGAGGGGCGTGGCGATGTTGTGCTTGTGACTGAGTCGGGCGGTCTTTCGATTGAGAAGAAAGTCAATAGCTATGAGGAGTCGATTGAGTACTTTTATGAAGGTATGGAGCGGAAGGAAATGACGAGCACGATGATGAATAACACTAGTTCCCGCTCACATACTGTTTTTTACTTCAACATTACTCGGTCGTCTAAGGCGAAGACAGTTGAAGCACAGGACTATGAAAAGGGAGAAGGTCCTGTGACCGCACTGGAAGGGCGTCTTATTGTTTGCGATCTTGCCGGGTGTGAACGTGCGAGCAGGACGAAGGCCGAAGGAAAAACTCTGGGCGAGGCGAATCACATTAATGGAAGTCTTCTTGTGCTGGGTAAAGTAGTTGCAGCCCTGACAGAGAGCGGGTCCCAGCATGCCCCCTTCCGTGAGTCCAAGTTAACGCGTATATTGCAGTACTCGCTATTGGGCAACGGCAACACATCTATTGTTGTTAACTGCAGCCCGGCGGACGACTCGACGGAGGAGACACTCAGCGCCATTATGTTTGGGCAGCGCGCCATCCAAATCAAACAGGATGCCAAACGTCACGAGATATTGGATTACAAGGCGCTGTATATGCAGCTATTGGCTGAAATGGACAAGAGGAATGACGGAACGTTGGAGAGTGCTCTATCCGAGGAGCGCGCTGTGTATGAGGACCGTATTCGCGGACTTGAGGAAAAATTGAAGATGCTAACGTCTGAAAACGATGTCCTGCGGCAGGAAAACTCAAAACTACGCAACGGAAGAAGCGGTGGCGGTGCGGGTTCGTCGGGGGGTGACAAGGACAGCTGGCAAGACATGACAAGCGAACTATGGGACGCTATCAGTAAACGAGACTCAAAAATACGTGTGTTAAGTGACGAGCAAAGAAGGCTTGCTGTACTGCTCGCAGAGGAAAAACGCACAACTTTCCTGATTGCACAGAAACTTCGTGCGACAATGATGCGCTTTTTTATGCAGTCCAAACTGTTAACTGAGCGATTGAGAGAGCTCAAGACGGAGCTAATGAAAGCGAAAGGTACTGATTACATTGACTTCCAATCCAGCAGCCAATACGACGAGCCTACAGATGCGGACATTGAGGCCCTCATTGCGCAGCAATGCGCGGGCTCAGGTGACGGCTTCCTGCAGGAGCAGTTGGAAAAGGCTCAGCAAGAATTGCGTTCCCTCCATGAGGATCGCTCAGAGCTAATTCTTTATCAGTCAATGTCCGAAAAGGCGATACGAATGCTACATGCAGAGAAAACAGCTCTTGCTGCAAAAGTTGCCAAGCTAACCTCACAGCAACAGCAGTAGGATGAGACAGGCTGCTGTGGAATATCTTTTGGCTTGGATGATAAATGTGCGGCTGGGTTCCCGCTGCCACAGTGAGAATTCATAGCGCAGTGGTGTACCACATGTGCTCACCGGTCGCTTTTTCGTCGGGTAGGCAAACGGAGTAGCTTGTCGTCGTTTGCCTTCTCTCTCTCGGTCTCTCTGTCTGTCTATTTGTGTGTCATTCTCATTCCTTTTGCATCGCAGCACTCCAAAATGTGGTACAAATGAAATAGCAACGAATGTAAATTCCCACTTTCCCAATTTTTACCGCTTTTGCTTTTACTTTATTATGTTCATTGCTGCTGCTGCCATGGTCTCTTATTATTGGTGACGCTGTTTTCGTTGCTGGAAGAATATACGCCCTTTTACGCTCCCATATCCCTTTCCTTACTCAGTCGTATCACAAGATACGCCGCTACTAACCTGTTGAAGAGCATTTCTTTTCCCTTTTTCCCTTTTGATCTTGTGTGTGTGTGTGTGTACACGCGCGCGTGCGTGCGTGCGCCTCAGTTGTTTATAGTTTTTGATGCACCTCGTCATTTAATACAGCTGATAAGACACTCTTCTTAGTCTCGCTTGCACGCTTCTTGTTCACAGTAGTAACGTTCTTGTTCCCGGTGCAATAGGTCGGTTAACTGTTTTCTTTTCTTTTCATTTTGTTTGCACGGTGACACACACAGCGTGCGGCTACATTTACTCGTCAAGTAGTCGTATAAAAATAAAGAAACAACAACAACAAACAAAACAAAAAAAAACAAAAAAAGCACCCAACACGTGTTAATTACATTGTACATGTCGCGCTCAACATCAACTGTCTTCGCGCTGGATATAAATATTCCGCCTGAATCGCTGTCGAGAGCAGTGGAGTTCTGCCGCCTTTCAATTGCAAGTGCCATGTTTCCCGCTTCTGGTGATGAAATAGCGCTTGTTGTTACAGGTGCCGCTGGTGGAGTTGTGGGAGTTGGGGATGGCAGCAGTGCGGCTCGGCCACCGTACATCAGTGTGCTCTGCCCACTTGGTCCTCCTACACCGGACTCCATCCTAGCATTAAACCGTGTTGTGGCGAAACGCGATGGCGTTGAGACGGGGGGTAAAGGGGAGAAGTCTGCCGATTTTATCGAGATGCTTCTTGTTTGTGGCCAGCTAATTGCCGAAAGAAAGCGGTGCAAACAAAATAGGCGCGTTGTGTACCTGCTAACAGATGCCGGCATGGAGGTGTCCAGGAAGATGAATTTCGTTACTGTTTGTGAATCCTTCAGAACGTATGGAGTAACGCTGTTTGTTGTAGGCATTGGGTTCTCTGGCACGGTGAAGAGCAGGGTCAACGACGTGGGGGATGCGTGTGATGTGGGGAACGATGCCGAAATGCCAGTAGGAGTTATCGGCGATACCTCCCTGAGGGAAGAGAATGAGCAGGTGCTCCGCGCACTGTGTCAGGTGGTGGACAACGGTAGTGCAGTGATTTCTCTTGAAAGTGCACTTGCGAATGTTGAGCGACTTTCCACACGAAAAGTCAAACCCACTGCGCAACGTATAGTCTTCACAATAGGTGATGTACATATCGCCACACAGATGTCGGTGAAAACGAAGCGTGAGGTCTTCACCGCCCCCCGACCACCTGCCCCATTAGAGAGAGGCACAGGGAGCAGAAAGATCAACTACTCAGGGCCTGATACCGGCCAAGTCCAGGAGAGTGAGCGAGGTGAAGGCATCTCGTTGGCGGAGGCGGTGAAGATACGCGGGCCTCGGGGGTTGGAAGCGATATCGTGCGTCTCTCTCAAGGAAGTGCCAGTCTGGCTGCTTGTTGGCGACGGTTCCCGGACGATAACGCCGCTCCCCAACGACCTGACGGGAGCCAAAGCATTCCGCAGCATCGTGAGAGCCATGGCTCAGAATGGACTCGCTATGGTTGTGCGTTATGTGTATATCCAGGACGCCAATCCTGTCCTTGGTGTTTGTGTTCCATCCTCGGATGAGGGGAGGGATGTACTCTTCTTTTCTGCCCTTCCTTTCGCTGAGGACGTGCGACACCTTAAATTTCCTGACTATGACAGCATGGGTGTAAGCGTTGGCGAGAGCGTAATGGAAGAGGAGGAGGCGCTTGTTGCCTCAGTCGTAGACGGTATGACTGTTGGACCGGATGTGCTGAACCCCCATCAAACCTTCAACCCATTTCTCCAGCAACTCTATGCCACACAGCGAGCTAAGTTGCATTTTTGGTGTTCACAAAACATAGAAAAGGGGCTGATGAACGAAGGGGAAAATAACGTGACACTGCCCCTCATGCAGCAGCTTCGAGTTAGTTCCACTGCGTTTGGTTCACCAGGAAACCAGCTGGAACCATTGTTTGCAAAGGTACGGAATCAGCTCCAGCGCTGCTGCCGTACGTTTGTGTACGTACCGAGCAACCGTAACAACAGAATCGGTTTTGACTGGCAGCCACACCGAAGATACACACCAATGGGAAGCATCGTGTTGAATCAAGGTCACGATGGATCTGCGCGCGCGCCGTTCACTGCCGCCAACTCTGTGGAGCAGTGTCACACCAGCTCGTCGGTTGGCACTGCTGCAAAAGTTTTGAATCCAAGCGTCAGCCAACAAATCGTGGCTTCTGACCTGGGGAAGCAAATCCCGGGCGGCCACTGATTATGGTGCAAATGCCACGACAGAGTCACGCAAGGATCGTTAGTTTTGGATCTCGCACCTCCTACGGGTGCGCACGGGAAAAAAGGCTTGGAATAAAGCTGCTGCTGTTGCTGCTGGTTCCCCGAGATAGTTGTCGTTGCCCTAGTTTAGAGGGGTTCGCTCCTTTTGCCTGTCCTGGCTCTCTTGTTCACATTTGCTTCCTTGTGTAAGCTTGGGGAACCGTTGGTAATTGCGGTGGAAACTGGGCTGCCTGTCAAAATGTTCGCTGCACCCGGTTTCCATCTCACACTTGCTCCCATCCACCTTAGCAGCATTGCAGCACAGTTTCCGCCTTCCTCTCTAATGCAACGTTCCAGCCTCCACAAGTGAACTTTAAAAGTAAAAAAACAAACAAACAAACAAACAAAAATGGTTGATACAAATATATATATTATTTGGTGATGCTCGATTGCATGACCTTGACGAAGCCCCTTCAGGTGGCATCCCAGTCTCCTGCTCTTTTCCTTTGATTCTACTGCCTCGTGTATAGTTGTTTATTCGCCATCATACCTTAAATACCACCAGGTTGGAGCAGTACTTTGTTGCCGTCGAACTCCTCCCTGAGAAAACTGCACCACCAAGCGTATTTAGAGAGGGGAGAGTAAACAAGAGTAATATTGGTCTGTTTTTCCTTGTGGGCAAACATACGTGTGGAAGATACGGGTGACCAATGGGCGACGCAGCAACACGGTTGTACGGGCTACTGGATACCATAGAAGCTCAGCGGGGCAGCGTATCGTTCGAGACGCTTTCTGAGCAGTGTCTACGGCTCCCTCACCTGTCGGAGAGCCTTACCGGCCGTCGTCGTCGTCAGCTGTACCGCGGCCTCCTGCTCAGTGGTCCACTGTCAGGTGAAGTGGTCTCGTTTCGCTCGCATGCAACAGCAGCCAGCGAATCCCAAAAAGCAGTGGCGATGAGGCTGAAAGAAGCTCTCGGTGGCAACAGCTCCATTGATATTGAGGAGCTGCAAGGATTTGTGTGCCACTTCTCTGCTGAGACAAGATGCCAATTTGATGAAAAAATGACGGGGATAACCCTCACCATGGCAACAATGTTGGCCAGTGATGAGGAAGCCAAAGGTTTGGAAAAGCTTTACTGGCTCTCTTTGTTATTAGGGGCACTACAGAGGGACTTCATTGTACCAGAGTCATCACGTGTGCATGACGAAACGCTAGCCACATTGTTCCGTCTCCTGCTTCAGTATCATGATCCCGCCCTATCGCTTCATTTTGATCACTATATGGTGAATGTCGGTATATATATTTTACGATGGGTGCAGCGTCTGTTTGTTGTGGGTGACAACTACGAGGCCGTGTTGCGAGCATGGGATTGGTTGTTCGTTACTGGGGATTCCTCACAGACGGTATATTTTGTGCTGGCCTTCGCTATTTGCCATCGGCAGCAGTTCCTGTCGCTTCACACAAAGGAGCAAATAACCGAGGCGTTGGACACGTTGGTTTTCCACCTGCCTGGTCCAATGGAGGCGGGGGTGGACCCGGAACTGCGCGATGGGCGACCACGTCCTTTTACTGAACTTGTTTCGGGTAAGGGATTGGCACGAAATGCTGAAGTGGCATATTGCAACACTCCCCGCGCCACACGACAGATCATTGATTCTTTGCTCTTTTCCAGTGAGGATTCCAAGGGGCTTGTGGGCATGTCGGTGAAGAGCGTAGACGACGTGAAGCAGTACTACACCTCGATGGTTACCTTACCGCTGGAACGACTGGACTTTTTGGAAACCTTCGGGACGGTGAAGATCGAGAAAACTGTCTGCGAGCCCTTAAACTATGTCATCCTTGACTGTCGTGCTCGTGAAAGCTTCGAAGCAGCACGGCTCCCCGCAGCAATACACGCCGGGGATGAGATTCGTGTAGACAGCGAGCAGATCAATAATGTAACCTCGTCGATTGATGGCGCTCGGGGTTCGCACCTTTGTGTGTTAGGAACAGGACGTGACATTGTGGAGGAGATCAATATGCTCAAGTTTTTTGTGCTCCATTTGGTTCAGCGCGGCTTCCCGTACGTGAGTTGCAGTGGATTTCGTTGTATAGTTCCGCTAATCAAGGCAAATACAATTCACATTGAGGGATCACAACGTACAACCGGCCCAAGATTCTTTTCCCGCTACCCAGAGATGCTCCGGAAGGCCGGCTTTTCAGATTACATCCCCAAAATGGAATTTGACAAGAATGAAGCGGCCCGAAAGGCGGAGGAGGTGCGTGCAAAGGCAAAGGAAATGCACGCAAAAGCCATGGAAGGCATGCAAGTAGCTAAGTCGTGGGGTATGGGCCTCATTCAGCGCATGGGCAACCGACTGGCGAAGAGTGGGGGCGCTGAAGGTGCTGAGAGAGACGCCCAGCTCCTTCCCTCTACTAATGCTATGAATGTTCTATGCACGGAGCGGAGCGAGTCTGGCCAGTATGTTAAAAACGAATCCAAAAGAATGGTGGACACTCATGGGTCCACAGAGCAAGCCCAGCCACAGAAGCTATTTTCACTGGGGAACGATTTTTCGGATGATGAGGATGACCTTGACCTCATTCTTCTTTCTGCCTATGATCGAGGAAATGCAGACACTAATAGCGCGGTGACACAGCGTGAAGCAGTATGCCTTGATGAGCCAGAACCATGTGCTACCAAACCTGCCACCACAGTTCCCACCGACTCCCCCACCGTTGGTGACGCTGCTACAACAGGCACTGACGAATGCGATGCCACTGATGCTAACAGGTCCCGATCCGTTGTTGCTGCTTCGATTGCAAAGGGCGAAACGTTGACAGACGAGGAGTTCTTGCAGCTCCTTGGTGACTAACAACACTAAGCAATTTTGGTATTGCGCTCACTGTGCCCCTTCTACGTATTGCTAGGGGTTCCTTTGTTTATTTATGCATTTTACTGATGATGGCAAAGAGATGCATGCACGCGTGTATGTGCGTGTGCAGGAAGAAGTGAAGCGGGCCGCGGTGCAGTTTTTACCACTTGCTCTTCAACGGGATGTAAGGCCTAAGTTTGGGGTATTTCTTTTTCTTTCTTTCTTTCTTCTTTTTTTTAAAAAAAAAGAAAGAAAAACGAATAGAAAAAAAATCAGCCTTTGCCCGCTAGTTAGTTGGTTGTCCCTCCCCTTCCATTTATCATGACGGGAGGCAGGGGAGTAAAAATGAAAAGGGACAGAGGACTGCAGGAGAAGGGAGAAGGGAGGGAAAAGGGGCAAATAAGGCGTCAACGGTAACCAGCGCAGTGCGCTCTACTCACCGCTGAGCCAGTTTCCCTCCCAAGGCTCCTAACGTCCTATGCCTCCTGTCAAGAAAGTTGTGTTTTCTGTTCGATTCAAGATGCAATGAAGTAAGGGAATACTTGTTTTCCGGAATATTCGCATCAGTGAAACATCTCTTTCTCACACACACACCCCTTGATGGGTTTCATAATGCTGTCTTGCCTTTTGAATTGAACTCCATTTTCACCAAACTTCTCTTACTTGGCATTGCCTAAGGGCGTGTAGGTGCTTAACCGCGTGGATTTGCCCTCGCGAAGCAGACAGTCTCTCCTCCCTAGCATACGGCAAGCCATGTGGCAATGAAGAAGTATCGTTTTCAGTTTCTAGCACTGTTCATCGCTGTTTGCTCTTTACTTATTTGTTTCTTTTATAATTCCCCGGGGCGCTCTTTTAATAAAGAACGCCCATCCGAACGTGCCACACGTTTTACCACGAACTACGCATCAGCTTACCTGGGCGCAACGCTCGCTGACTTCACCCCTGGCTGCCAGGGTGCATCATCCGTTCTTAATGAGGATGGGGAAAAATATATGATTTGCCCTTGCGAACTTAGGCGGAAGTTTTTCACCGTTCAGCTTATTCGGGGAATAGAGGTCCACATTTTGACTCTCGTCAATAATGAGCACTTTAGCTCTGGCGTAAAAAACTTCACTGTGCTTGGGAGCAACAGGTACCCAACGAACGAATGGCGCGTACTTGGGCACTTTAAAGCGGAGCCCTGGCGGGGGACACAACACTTTGACGTGGCACCACAACAGCCTGTGCGCTTTCTACGCTTCTTGTGGGCAACATCGCACGACAAACACTCATGGTGCACGCTTACATCATTCAAGGCGTTCGGTGTGGATGTCCTCGAGACACTTACTGAGGACTACACTGTTAGTGTAGAGCAGCAGCAGCAGGAGCAGGAGGAGGAGGAAGTGAATAGTCAACATCAGCACCCTTCACCAAAGGAAGGCCAGGAAAAGTCTCCATTGCCGGCAGCATCGCCTCCATGCGATCAGGCTGATGCAACACTGGGCACATCCTGCTTCCAATATGGTTCCCAGTCACCAGGACCGCGAATGAGTGGGGAAGACTACACGGTGCCTGGGGCACTGCCGTACCACGGTGACGTTGTGGGCATCGGCAGAGGTGGAAACAAATTCGGTTCTGGCAGCTTCTCTTATCTCAGAAACCCCAGCCTGGAAGCTCTTTTACAAAGTTACTGCGACTACCCACTGATGGCAAACAATATTTCAATGGTTTGTTTGCCGCACGAGCGCCATCTTTACGAGTTCCGTGCTCTCGGTTTGTGTACCTCTAGAGGAACGTTTGGTGGCAGGGGCACTCTAGTACCGAAGTTAGTCCCCACAAGCACGGCGCTGTTGATGCTCTCACAAATAAATAGGCAAAGCAAGCTTCTGCAACAAGGCGTAGAAGAGCTGCGTTCACGTGTGGAGATGGCGGAAAAGCGACTTAGCCACATTGACTCTACGCTGCTTTTTCTAGCATCACACGCAAGGGAGTCAAAGCGGATCGCTTCTGACTACCGTGAAAAGCTGCATACCGTCTTGAAGGAGGTGGAGGTACTCAAGTCTAAGCACTTGCTATGTATGCGCATGAAGCATGAGGATAATGGTGATGTTATATTGAGAACCCTGATAGTGGTCTTAGTTGGTCTTTCACTATTTGCGGTAGTGCTGTCCTGCATTGCGGTGCGCACCACCCATTCGCACTAGTGACACAAACTCTCTTCTTCCAGCCCAAGGTTATACGAGCTGAACAGGCTCAATTTCCCTTATTGCACGTGTTCATGTACATCGTGTCCGCTGGCGTTGTATATCTTTCTAAATCATTCTCTTTACTGCCGATGGTGCGTGTTGGCATACGCAGCAAGACATGTCAGCAACGTAAGTCTTCATACGAGTGAACAGGGATGCAATTTAGCAGCCTCCCCGCTGTTCATTGACCTGCTCTGTTCGACGCACACTTCAGTCCTTTTCCATTCATCTTTTGCCATTTCACGGAAGTGTTTTGCCATTCATTCAGTAGGAAAGGAAGCTGCTAGGAAAGGCGGGGCCGTGCTCTGCAGAGTCCAGTTTTCTTACACCCTTCTAGCGGAAAGGTTGCCATCTGGGGCTTTCATTAGTTTCGCGTAGCCAAACCATTTATTTCATTTTATTTTAACTGCTTGCTTCAGACCGTTTTAGGCACTCCCCGTGTTGCCTGTCAGGCAAGCGAAGCGCACCGTTTCCTCTTTCAGCTTCTCACCACTCCTCGTGCGCGGCACACACGGTCACGCACTTTGGGCACTGAATGTGATGCAGCAGAAAGTGCTTATTGCCTCTCCTGTTTCTCTCTTTGAGGTGGTGGATGGAAATGCAGTCGACCGTGGAAACTGCGCCTGCGCTATTGTAACAGCGGCACCCGGTGGGAGCTTGAAGTACAGCCTTGTGTGCTATAATGAACGCCGGGAAACGCTCTGCGTGGCTCACCTCACTGCAGACATTGCTCAGACGATTCAGTTTCAAGTAAATGCTGAAACACACGCCAACTTTCGCGATAGTTCCGGGCGGCGGTGGAACTGTGTGTTCCCGACACCTGACAAGCTCCGTGCCTTTCTCGCAGCACTTGGGACCGCAGCCTATGCTCTTGCTGGACAACCCACGCATAGTGTGTACACAGTTGACTTTTCGCCACTTACCGGCGGATTGGTTGTACAGCAGCAGCACCGCGTGCGTGTTCGCTACTGGACATATGGTTTGCGTGGGAGTGAACCACTTATGTTGGGCGAGCTCCTGGAAACAAGTGGTGAAGAGCTGTACACGTTCCGGCCGGCACTGTCAAGCGCTGCTCTCCTGCAGCAAGATAACAGTGATTTTCTCCACCTCGTGCGTGGCTTTGAATGCGGCATAGTGGGCACGTTTGAGAATAGTCTACGTGCTATTGTCCTGCCTCCACAGGCCGTTCCTCTTTCAAGGCAAAAGTCGTACGGTACGAGTGGTGCTGCTTTTGTCGTTCAAGTGGTGAGCATACTTCAGGACGACATTTCAGCGGGCGCCGATGGTGCTGTGCCAACAGTATTTTCAAGTGATGATTACCACACCTCCGCCGGAAGCGGCGCTGGGGAGGCAAGCAACACGGGCATTATCGTACTGCACCCGGAAGGAACATCTGCTGTTGGGGAAAGAGACGTCACTTCACAACAAACAGCACTGCAGGCGCCTGATCTTGTGGAAGCAGGCGGCGGTGTCCCGACGGCGCATATGGCTCTCTTGCAGAAACTTGGGGTGCATTTAAGCAGCGCCACCTCATGCGCAATCGACGTTCGTAGTATAACTGGCACGGCCGTGGACGTTTGGAGGCAAACAGTTGATAGACCGAAACCCTCACGACTGACTAACGAGGCCCTTCAGCAAGCCGTGCAACAGCTGATTCTGGAAAACGAGCGTGTCGCGAATGGGCTGGTAGAGAAGGATGAACTGCTAAGAGCGTTGGATCGGCGGAACCGGGAACTGCAGCAGCGAGTTGATGCAGCGGCGCTCTCCTCCCAGCAGCTTCTGGATGAAAAGAACGATACTGTGCGCATGGCCTCCGATATGCGGTTGGAGAAGGAGCGCGGAATAATGCAAGTGCAGCAACAGATAAATCAGGTTGCCCTTGATCGGGATGACACTCAGCGACATTTACTCACGGTGAAGCAGCTGCTCACTGCCTCCGAAGAGCAGCTTCACAAGCTGCGTAGCGATGCAAACATGCAGAATGAAAAGGCAGAGAGTGTAGCGGTTTCTCTTGGACATATACAAGATGCATTAGCAGAAGAGCGGTCGAGGCGCAAGGCGCTCGAGGCAACTGCAGAGACGATTCAGCAGCAGATTTCAGCAACCCAGATTGATTTCCAGGTAAAGAACTCACAGCTTGACGACATTCGCCGAGCGGTGGATAATCAGCGCACACATTACGCTCAGATCATTGAGATGGAGCGCCAGAGACGTCTTAATGAAGTGGAGCAGCTTCGTAGCGATTTCGTGAAGGAGTTGCAACAACAGGAAGAAAAATTCATGGCTGACCGAGCGCGCGTGTCAGAGGAAAACTTTAGGCGTGGACACGCAGAGGGCCGAGCCATTGGTAAGCTCGATGGCGAGGCTGTCGCTTCGGAGCGGCGTCAGCAGCTGACATTGGAGGCGCAGCGTCTTACTGCCGAAATAAATGCCCGCCAAGCAGAGTTGCGCCAGGCCACAGATGACGGAATGACGGTGATCCGCAGCGGAAGCGTGCGGTCTGCTCGACTTAAGGCCCAACTACACGAAGAAAACTTCAGGCGAGGGCGCCTTGAACTGGCACTGAACACTACTCGTGGGCGATTGGAAGGGGGAAGGGACAGCGTTATACACACATTCCTGTCGGCTGCGCGCCGTTTGTGGCGGCCAACAGACGCCAGTGATTTACTTACTATATTAGACTGCCAAAGGAGACGGCAACCAATTGACTTCAGTTTCCAAGAAAAGGCCTACGAAGCGGAGGCGATTGAGATCGTTCGACGGCGTTGTGAGTGGATTGAAGCCACACTCTTGTCGCTCTACAAGGGTAAACTAGAGGAGGCGTTGGAGGAATGGATGAAATCTCTTATAGCTCAACAGGAATCCACTGAAGAGGCAGTGCGCCAATTGATGCTTGAACGGGATGGTGCTGAACACTGTGAACTCAGTTTGGACGAGAGACGAGCCCGGTACACGATTACACGAGAGATGGAGTCATTCTTTGCTGATTTGGCCGCTTTTCTTCTGGAACAGCAGACGAGTCGAGATCGACTTTTAAGCGATGTGGAATCTGCACTAGCAGTAATGCTTGATGAATATGCCAAATATATTACGGACCTTCGCGCGTGGCGGGTGCATGAGATGGAAGAGAGACAGCACTTGCGCGTTGAGTGTGCGAGAGCCTATGTTGATTTGTTGACGATGGAGGAGATGGCGTTCCGCTCGTTGGAAGCGGCCAAGGTGGCTGGTGCACTTGCTGTGGATCAGGGAAATCTGGTGGCTGAGGAGGAGGGTGATCGAATTTCGATTGATTCAGAGCAGGGTGCGGAGTGGAGTAGTTTGTGTTCGGCGCATGATATTGCCATGACCTCTCTTGTGCGATCAGCGGCTATTGTTAAGGATCAGCAGTCGATTATTAATGAGGAGGAAGAGGCGCGTGTACGTTTGTTGGAGGAGGAGGCGGAAGAGGTGGGTATTGCAATGAAGGAACTTGATGAAGTTTTACTACCGGCAAAGGAACCTTCTTTACCATCTCCACCCCCTGTTGAGGAGGCTGCTGATGCGGGGCAACCGATTGAGGACGTTGAAAAGTTGGAAGGGGACAGCTCTACATCTGTTTCCGACACTCTAGAGGAAGAGAAGGGCGAGGAAGTCGTGGAGGTGGCACCTGTGGTGAAGGCTGAAGTTGAGGATGAAGATGAAGATGGAGATGAAGATGAAGATGAAGATGAAAGTAGTGAGGAAGATTCGGAGGAGCAAGAGCAGAGGAAAGTTGTGCGTCGGCCAATGGAAGTGCCACCACCGCCGATCCAAGAGGCGCAGGCGAAGACAGAAGTGAGTAGGAAGAAAAAGCTGTTTGACTCATCCAGCGATGAGGAAGGGCCATCTGCACCGTTACGCAGCGCCGCTCCACCACCTCCGCCTCCAGCTGCTCGCTCACGGATGCCTCCCTCTCGTACTGCACTGCCAGACCTCAGCGACTACAGTGATTGAAGGCAATAACAAACAGTAGGTGTTAGCGGGACGCTCCCTCAACGTAAATAGTGACGCGTCTGTGTGTGTGGACCGGGGAAGGGGAAGAGGTCCAAGTTAAAAGGGAGGTGCACTATTTTGCGAATTTGTGTAGTTGAGGCCGAGGGATGTTGCTTTTTAGTACGGGTTAAGCGAAGTGAAAGTGCGATGCTTGTGGTCACTCTCGTTGCCCGTTCATTTCATTTTTTCGCCACTGCCTTTTAAAAAAGAGGAAAATACAGCGACAATGAGCAGCAAAAGTTAAGAGAAGGGAGACGTGGGATGGGGATGGGAAGTACTAAAACACTTCTTTCTTCTTTTTTGCTTCTTCCTCCTTTTTTCTTTTTTCCTTTTGTTTTGACGTTTTCTCTTTTCCCTGTAGTTTGCTTGGCGATATTTACCAGTATGCGTCAAATCCACGTGAGTAGCTGTATTGTGGCTTCGAGTTGTTGTGGAGGAGAGACTGGTGCTTGTAAGTGTATTAAAATCGAAGCAGCGAGAGGCGGTGGGGGAGGTGGGGAAAGGAGGAAAATGCGAAAGGGGTGCAAACATATATACGTATGCGTGCGTGTGTAATGCGGGTAGTGCCTTTGATGAAGGAGCATGGGCCACCTGCTTTTATTACCGCTACTAATTTCTTGCTTATTTTGCCACGTAAGCACTGCCACGTCCGATGCCGCCTCTTGTGTTATTGATAATTTAGCCAATTCCAGTGTAATGAAGCAAGAAGCGGCAACACACTTGCTATTTACTTTATACTTTGCCTTTCCCGGGCTTCACTCACACACAGGAAAAGACGAGGCAAGGTGGCCTTTTAAGAATCAGTAAATAAAGGGAAGGAAATAGAGACACAAGATTTGGCCTCTGGTGTTGCGGTAAGTCATGCAATACCTTTACGATGACACTCCGAAGCCGCTGCGCTTTTTTACAAACATCGTAATGCGTTGTGTGAACGATGCGCTGGACCATGTGACTTCCTCTAATCAGCAGAAGGAAATGCAAAATACCATGACACACACGACAGTTGAAAACAGCGCACCGATGGTCGTAGAGATGGCTGCCCATATTATTGAAGGTGCCTCCCCACCGTTAGCAACACCGGTGTCACCGCGGACTGGATCCTCAGCCACAACAACCAAACGCCAGGAGCTGAGTGCTTTTTTCGCTGCGAACTCGGCGCTGCTACTCGGCTTCCCCGATGGCAGCGTTACACTTGCCAATGCGCACGCTTCACTCAGTACAGCAGCGCGTGTGGTGACTTGGGAGCACAGAGCCTTAACGAGCGTGCTGCAGTTGAAGTGACAGAAATTCCCCCACAAGTGGGGAACAGTGGCCCAGTCATCGCATTGCACTGCGTTGCAATGTCCGACACTCAATTTGCGGTCGCTATAGGCTATCAGGCCAGCGTTCATGTGTTGCTTACCACTGCGAAGAAAAGCTGCTATACATTCATGTCGCGTAGACGCAAGTTTCAGCAGAGGACAGTAGACATAGACTTGGCGCAATGGGGCGCCAGTTCAGCTTTGAGTTCGATAAAACTCTCACCCAACGCTTCACATATTGTTATGAATTTTGAAAATGATACCTTCATGACCATCGCAGCGCTGCCTGCTCTGGAGGTTCCACGTGATACAAACGATGAGGATGCCCATGTGGCTTTGGAACCCTCGGCCCGCGTTGTATCAGATGGTGGACACGGCGCTGGTTATGGTAACCGAAAGGCGCGGGTGTTTTTCATTCCAGACCCTTTTCGAACCCTTTTTTCAACGCACACACACGGGCCATTATCGAGTGGGTGTAGTACCCCAGGCACCAGTTTGAACACCGGTATTGGCGCGCAGTCCCACTCCCATGTATCGTCCCAATTAGCGTCAGACACTAACAGCACACGGCGTTACTTTCTTCGCTCTTGTTGTGGACGGGGAGCGCTGACTATGTGCGATTCCCGCTGTACGGTACGAAGTGCGCTGCGCCGAGGCGGCCACCATCCTCCGCCTTGAAGGCGGCTTCGCTGGGAGAAAACGTCTCAAAGAAATCAAAATCCTCCACATTGTCTAATAAGCTTTCAAAGACACGCGGGAAAGGCGCGAACCGGGGTCGTACTGAAGATCTTGAATCTGTGCGACGGGATGTCTCGGACCCTTACGCGCTTAGTGGTCTACAAAGAGGTATCATGCCCAGCTGCATTGTATTTGCTGAGGTGGCCTGCTCGGATGGCTCCATAGTGGCTACTGTGTGTGAAAATGGATGCATTTACTTTATGGATAGCCGCGGTATCACTTTAGTGTGCGTGGGGGAGCCAAGGCAGCTGCAGCAGTTGCACGCCTCGGCTATGCTGCCTCCTCTTCCCGGCGGAAGCTCCCATTTGGTAGCAACAATCATTTTTGGATCTGGGGATGGCGTCAGTATTGCGCATGCCCGTGGCGTACCGGTGACCGATTTTACTCCGTGGGCGGGCCTTAAGTATGTAGAAGGGCTTCAGGGCTTCTGCGCGGTGGCACTGCTCGGGGAATTGCCACTCGCTTTGATCTTCTGTAAGGCTGCAGTTTATCTGTGGGATGTTCATCACAACTGCGTTGTTGCGACATTGACTGGCCTTCCACCAATCGTGCCCTATACTTTGCAAGAGGAAACCGTTGTTGTGAGAAAGTCGCTTAGCCAAGCTTCGTCAAAACAGCAAGAGCTGTTTACACTGCTGTGTACTGGAACTGCTGTACTGTGGCAAACTCACAACGGCTCATACGCCTACCTGCCTTTTACCACACTGCTTAGCTCCGTGTATCCACTCCTATTACAACGATTCCCGTCAGCCCCACTTCAGACTCTGGCATGGGTGTTGCAGAAAGTACCGCCACATCATCGGCATGTGCCTGATCGTATCACCGCGGTGGCCTTGCTTTCGAGTAGTCAGACACAAGAAATCTCCACTATAAGCACGGGCACATGTGGAATGTCCTGTAGTCAGCCCTTCTCATTCAGCACCTGCAAGTCGCCTGCTCGTGTCACGGAAAGGACTGTGGAGCCGCTCTACCATGATGTCGCAATGGCTCGCTTTTTTGAGTCGATATGCAACTCTGAGAATGTACTGAACAATGAGCTGATGCGCCTCTTTCACTCTGCGTAGTACGCCAGCGACCTGGCACTCCAGTGGGTTAGAACGAGATGAGGCAGTTGCGGGGGTAGTTGCTTATTGCCAAGTCCTACTTCCTTTAACCGCTTCTCGCCCAACTCCACACACAGCAGACGCGGGCGGTATAAGATGGGACGTTGTGATTCCCAGGTAAGTGGCTGCCAGGTCGCGCTCGTTAGCCTCCACATGCTTATCATCTTGACATTCGTCGTTAACACCCCTCCCATACACAGGCACACGAACCGTCTGGGACGAGTGCAATGAATTTTAAAAGATTCCATTCCACACCGCACACGTTCTCCCGTGTTAGTGCACACCATCCTCTTCGCCTGACTCCTTACGAAAATTTGCCCTTCTGTGCTGTTTCTGTTCTGTTGCTGTTGGTGATTGTGGTGGTGGTGCTACTTATTTCTTACTTATTTACTTTTCTGAAGGGCGACGGTGGTCAAATTGGAAACCGCACGCCCGACAGGCACGTCGAACTAGTCACAATAAGTTTGAGGTGACGCAGGAGGTGGCATTTGCCGTCCATTCTCTGTGTCATCCTCAAGTGTCGTAAGGACACGCGTGAGCTCTCTCACTATAGTGCGTAATGCTGCGGCATCTGTCGGCATCTGGTCCATTTTGCCTGTGCCCTGTGCGTTTCTTCCGCAGCAGCAGTAGCCTGTACGATAGTGGTAACAATAATAAGAACGTTAGCAATAGTAATGCTGATGGCACTACTCGAAACGGGGTTGGCGGGAGCGCAACCTACTTTGATGCTCAGGATGTTGATGCGAACAGGCTGAATCACCACTACTGGGATGATGCAGATTCCCCGTACTGTGATATCATATTGCTACAGGAAGAAGGCATGGACGAATTTGGGAATGTGGATATAAGGGATCGTGAACTACTGTCACATGAATTCCTTCAGAAGCTTAAAGATCGCTGCTCAACTCGGCAGTAAGAGGAAACCCGGTTTAGGCATATGCCCAACCAAGCTCACATTTTTTTGTTTTCCCAAAAAAAAGAAAAAAGAAAAAAAAAAGAATCAGTGAAAGTGAAAGAGGGAATAGAGTTGGAAGTAAGTGATGCCGTTATCACTATACCCGTTCTGTTGTCAGGGGTGCAAAAGAAAAAAATAAGAAGGGCCGGGGTGGTGGCTGGTGCACCGCAAGAAGACAAGTGGTAGAGAGTCCGTAACAGCTGTCCTGATGCTTCTGCGTCAACCGTCTTCACACTCAACTCGTTCCGGTTTCACATTGTTTGTTAAGCTTACCCTGCCACAACACACACGGGCACACATACCTCATACCTCGCATCCCGGTTTCATGTTCGTAAGATCCGCACTACGCCCAAAAGATGGCGTGGGAAAAAATGTGAACACTGACTCCTCACAAATTACTGTTTGTCCTACCCCGTGCTGTCTGTGTGCGTTTTTGTTGGTGTTTCTCGGACTAACTGTTTCTCTCTCGTTTCACCGACTCTACTTCACCACGTCTTTTAGTGATGTTACGTCGCCCTCTCTACTGCCCAACTGTTGCAGTCGCATTGGGGCGTGCCATGCACGGCAAACCTACACAGTCCCACAAGGTGCGTACACAGCACAGCCGCCGGTGGTGGATGCAGTCCAAAGCACGACATCTTACCGCTATACCCCATGAGGAATGCAGCTCCCGCCCACACTTTCCTGCCTACAATGAGGACGTGGACAGGCCAATGGTGGTGCCCACTGATGCAACGTGCTTCAACTGCACTAAACCGATTGACGTGGGTGACATGAATAGCTATGTGTGGGTACCTGCGGGAAACGCAACAATTCCAACCTCACAGGGGTACTTCTTCCACTTTGCCTGCTTCAAATGCTGGCGTTGCAAGTACCGTTTGATGCACAACAAGTTCTACTCGAAAGACGGCAGGGCGTGGTGTGTTTCGTGTGCGCTTGGTAGGGACATCCGTGTTCCTACGCGGAGATGGCACACGTCTTACGTCAATACGCACCGTACAGGCTCGCGGATGTCTGGGCACTTCTTCCCTCGCCACGCCCATCAGATGGAGTTTCTGTTTGATCCAAATAGCTAGCGGCGGCTGAAAAGCGTAATATCGTCAGGCGCTGCTGTGGGCTGTCACATGGCTACGGGCACCAGGGCGCTAACTAGTCGTGTTTTTGCTCGTCTCCTCCCCCTGCTTTTAGCATCAACTCCCCCTCGTCAAACCGCATTAGATGCTTCCTGCGCCCTCATATGTGAAGCTGTCATAATCATCACTATCACCACTGGAGTCCTTATCCTTAAGCATCCACATGTGTGCCTTTTCCCTTCTTTGTATTTTACCTTTTTATTTCTATCTTTATGTGTAGCCCTCGGGCTTCACCGCTGGTGTGTAACAGTCACGTGGCACGTTGACGCACTCCTGGTGACTGAACTTCCCCCTGCCGAAGGGATTTCGGGCAACGGAGGCAAGCACAAAGAGTCATAAACGTGAAGTTCGAAGCGCATAGCGATTTGTGCGTCGTAGTGTTAGTGAGGGGTATGGACTATTTACTCGTCACTCTGAGGTCTATAGTTTGTTCTCCAGTGGTTGTGCGATACCCATGCAAGGTTCTCGGTCGCACGTTGTACGATGAAGATGAGCTTAACAATCTTCTTGAGACTTCCTTCTACCTTCTCACGTACCGCATGAACTTTGAGCCCCTTCCGTGTTCAACACTCACGTCTGACAGGGGCTGGGGGTGCCTTGCCCGTGCCTCGCAAATGCTCCTTGCGCATGTTTTGCGACGTCACGCAGCTTCAGAATGTCATTTGAAGTTCTTCTGCGACATGAATGACGAGCATTTGGCTCCCTTTTCGCTGCACTGTATGACGCGTGCAGTGATAAAACATGGTACAGAGTTCCGGGCAGACTACTGGGCCCCTAGCCAAGGTTGTGAGGCGATTCGTAGCTGCGTGGAGAGCGCTGTGCGTCAGGGCCTGCTTACGCAAAAGTTGAGCGTTGTCGTTAGTTCCTCTGGCACCATCCCAGAGCGGGAGATACACGAGCACCTGAGGGGCGACGGAAGTGTACTTGTACTAGTGCCGGTGCGGTGTGGTACGTCGCGCCGCATGACTCAGACGATGTTCTTTGCACTAGAGCACCTTCTTCATATACCTAGCTGTATGGGTGTGGTGGGTGGCGTACCAAATCGTGGTTACTACATTGTTGGCACGAGTGGCCACCGGCTGCTCTACCTGGACCCACACTGCATGACTCAAAATGCGATGGTTTCATGTGAGCTTGGGAAGGTGGGCATCGTTACACCCACCACTAATCTTCTCCGGTCAGTGCGCTGGGACCACGTTGACACGTCGTTTTTCTTTGGCTTCCTTCTGGATTCTCTTGATGAGTATGAAAAACTTCGAGAAAGCTTGGGGGAACCGTCAAGAATGTCTATCGATCCAATGTTGTGGGTAGACAGCGGCGATACACCTGCTTCACGGGACAGTGAATTAATGGAGTGGCCAAACGGACTTTAGCGGCTGCAACTGGCGCCCACGCCTGCTAGCGCCGGCCCACTGAACCAAGCTAATAGATCGAAACGGTGATGGCTTTAACAGAAGGGAGAGGATGTGACTGTGGTTGTGTGGAAGGGAAATGGAACAGGGCACGCACGGAACCACAACCCACTCCTCACTTCCTCCAACGTCACCACCAAAGCATTCGGTCCCACATTGTCTTTTTTACATTTATAGTGACGAACAAGTAAAAGGAGGGCCAAAAAGACAATAGTGGGGATACGTGGGACATAAAAAAGAAACGATATCGTGATCATGGCACGCCGCCGCATTTGTTCGCTTTTGTGTATTATGTACACGTGTTTATTGCCACAACCCGAAACATTTCATTGAGTGCACAGCGGCATCGTGAGGAAACGGTGATCAGCAAGCGAATGAGCCAGATGTGTCCGTTTGCCTGTATCGCGGTAACTCATACGAGGCACATGTGGTCAACCTGTTTCTCTTCTTCGTGTCGAAGCTTTTCCTTTCCTTTCCCTTGTTTTGTATTTGATGGACTTCAGATTAACTCGCGCCACCGTCAGTTCGCTGACGTTGGTGTTAGTTGTGTGAGGCTCGAATTCACTTTTAACATTCAGCCTCTCCTTGTCTTATCCCCATCCCCTTCGCCTTTACTCTGTTGTTTGCTTTTGTCACGAAAACGGTAACTAGTCGCATAGCTCTTGCACGGGACTAGGATGAGGCGTTGTGCCGCCCTCCCTCTTTTCCCGCAGCCCCATTCCTTCCTTAGGCGTTGTCATCAGACGCTACGAATCCCCTCCATACAGTTGCCAGCACCACGTTCACACACACACGAGGACATGGCGTATGCATCCTGCCCCATCTGCGCCCGTCTAACGCACATGTGTGACATGCTGACGCATCTCACCACTGCTCACCGCGAACTGAACCCAGCCCACTGCCAGAGCATATGTGAAGAAAGACTCAAGCTGTATGAGCGTGTGATTGGGGTTCCGCTTAAGAAGGTGGAACTTACATCCTCCGGCCACCGCTTTCTGGACTTTCTGCCAACTTTAATGCCCACGGGATATATTTGCAATTGGTGTGAAACACGTAACGAGGTGCACTCAACTCGTGACAAGTTTCTTAAGCACGTAGCCGACATGCACACGGAAATTGATCTGGAAGACATTGAACCGCACGTTCCGCTGCTGCCCCGGGCCGCTGCCGCAATAGAGGAAGGAGGCGAGGTGTCCAACATTGCACAGCCAACACGACGCCTTGGAGGCGTTGAGGCTGTTGCAGAGAAAAGCGAAATGCCTGTCCTGATGACACGCACATTGGGAATTTCCGTTCCCCGTGGCATCGACACGCATGCAAGGCCTGCTCCACCCTCGGGAGCATCAAATAAGGCCTCCGCATCCAATGAGCCCGATTTCCTATGTGAACTGTGTGGCCGCACATTCCAGAGTGAGCCCGATCTCCTTCAACATTTGGAGACGAGGCACCCGGACGGCACCGTTGGCAAGCATGGTGGAGTTGAAAACTCTGCTGCTGCTGAGGTGGCGGAGTTCGCAGCACGGGAGGCGACTGCGGGTGGAGGTCAGCGGGTGCAGGTTGTTTGTGATCTCTGTCCGTCGTCCTCCAAGGTATACACCATGCCATCGGCGTTGTTCTCGCATATTCGATTTAAGCATCCTGGTGAGGACGCTGCGTTCCACGTGGAGCGCCTCATACGCCAGCAAAAAACTACGACATCATTTGTGTGTAAAGTTTGCAATAAGGCGTTTGCCACTGAAAGTGCACTTGAGGGTCACTTCAGTAGCAAACACGGAACGCAGTCCGATGGTACCTCGGGACATGGTCGGACAAAGATGAATAACTGTTGGTGGTGCCACGACTGTGAAAAGGGCTTCTCCTCAGCAAAAGGGTTGCACGGACACATGCAAAACAAGCACGGGTTACCTTCGCAGTCGCACCCATGTCCAGCGTGTAAGCGTGTGTTTGCTGATGTGTACTCTCTTGAGGAGCATCTTAGTCTTCAGCATAAGACTATACGTGTGTCAGATATTGGTCTCTTGACGCATGCAAAGTGCAACTCCTGCTACCGATGTTTCCTAAGCCTTGAGGACTTGCATCGCCATGCTGTGAGGCACCACAAGAAGGACCCACGGGCGCCGCTGCAGGCATTTGAGGGGCCGTCCACCTCCAGTAGCCCTGCAGATCGGACAGCAACTGCAGCATCTGATGTGGATGCAGAGGAGGCGGCTCCTCTGGGGCCGCGTAAAGTTAAAAAACGGAAAAAAGTTGTCTCAGAAAGTGAGGGTGGTCAGTAGTCGCATTTGAGGGGCTGTTACTTGCTGGGGAGCTGACACTGCGCTGTCAGGGGGGCGGAGTCCTGGCTGGTAGAATAATGGATGCAGTTGATGGTGGAAAGTTTGATGAGCGCAGTGAGGGTGTGCGCGTTAAGGAGCACTGAGTGTCGAAGCCCAACAAATCGCTCACGTGCGCAGGCCAAGTGGAGCGATCTGTCGCCACGTTCACAGACTGAAAGGTGGGTGAAGAGATTTGACCTCAAATAAGTTTCCTCGCTGTGGAGCGGAGTTGCTTGCTGGGAGTTAATAGTGCTGGTTTTCCCCAGTGCACACGGTGACGTTCTTTAGAGATTACACATTGCCAATTTCCTCTCGAGTCGGCAACAGCCTCTTGCTCTCGAGCTCTACAAGGCAGGTGCGTTTAACGAAATACAAGTAATGCGTGCTAATTGCTTAGCCCTTTTCTGCGCACGCGTTGTCTCCGATGAAACGAGAGATTGAAAATCTAAATGTTTCTGCAAACAATGAGGTGCATGGCGGCAGCACTCGGCATTGGTAATGTGGTTGGGTGAGGCCAAAGCCTTCTCTGCAGTGTGGTGGTTGGGTGGCACGACCGTAGAAAATATGCTCTGCAGATCCCCAAGAACCGAATGCCACCACTCCCCACACACGTCCCCTTTTTATTTTTTATCGGCTTACATCAGCAAGATATAGCCGTGCGTGTGCATGTATGCGTTTTTGTGGGATGGAACAGTGAGGTGAGCACAAAGACACACACACACACGCACACACACACACACCGACCCCCACCATCTTCCGTGCTTCATTTTTTTGGCTGTTTGTTTGCTTGCTGCCATATCAGGCGGCCTGCTAACTTTCATATTCATCTCTTCGGCGCAACGTCCGCATCTCACAGGCTGCCGCCTTTCACCTTCGCCACGTTTGCATGCATGCACGCACTTTTCGTCACTTTCTGTCCAACAAAAAACTTCACACACCCCTTCTGCTCCACGATCTGCACGTTGTTTTATCTCATCTCGCCTCTTGTCGTTTATCTCTCGCTCATGTCTAGTTTTTGTAGCTTTCTTTGCCTGAAGTGAAAAGGAAAGTAACGTCAATTGAAGGGCCCGAAAAGGGGCGTTGATTAAATTTATTCTCCTTTGTACTTCCCATCCCCATTTTACCTCACTCCCCAGCCCTGTATCCCGTGTATCTTGGAAGCTGGGGCGAGGGAGAACCTCAGGCCGCTGCGTCACGCGCCGCGCTCCACGACGCTCAGACGCATAAGCTCTTTGGCAGTGTAGACTCTTTTGCTGGAAGAGAGGCACTGTCTGGGTATTGTGTTTACAAGGATTTGATGGAACCGCAAAGCATGAATGTGAATGCACATTGGAAGGTTCGCGGTGTGGCGCAGGCATCTGTAGGGATCATCAATGCAATTGAGTTTGATCCCGATATGGAGTTGTTGTGGGTGAGTGACAGCTTTGGTCGTTTGATGAGTTTCACCACACAAAGCCAGACAGATACGCTTTCCTGGGCTGTGTACTCCTCTTTTGCGGCATCAACGCGGCCGATTTCTGGCATTTTCTTCCTTCGTCACAATAACCAACGTATTGGTACGGTGGCAGACCGCGGCGCTATTCGTGGCTATAAGTGTGGTGGTGCGCAATGTCTTTACTGTCCACTGCCTTCACACACGCAGGACTACATTGAGCTCTTTCACGCCGGTGGCGAGACGGGTATCGTGAGTTTTGTGGGAAATGTTGGATTAACTCGCATGGATATACTCAGCGAGAACCCTGCAAATGCCATCACTGTTCCGTTCAGCGATTCTAGTGTGGTAGTGCTGCACCAGACGAGCAATTTTATTCTTACGGGCGCTACATCTGGCAGTATTGTTGTTCGTGACACCAGAGAATTGAAGGTCGTGACTTCATTGCCGGCCTCTCGTCAATGCGTAATGGCAATGGATGCGTACGACGACACTGTTGTTGTTGCGGTTGCTGAGCGATCTGTCAGTAGCAGCGTTCGCATCTACGACTTGAGAAAGATGGCTGAGCCAATCAACGCGGTCAACAACATACCTTCCGATAGCATTTCGCAGGTACGTCACTATCGTGACCCATTTGAACCCATGTCGGACCGTGCATTTGTGTTAACCCAGCGCGGTTACCATATCATACAAATGGACCTGCCAGTCCCAGTGTCAGACTCGCCCGGAATGGTGGACGGGCCCTGCACCTCTGTGAGTGTCTCCCCAAGTGGCATGTGTGCTGCTGTGGGTAATGAAAAGGGCTACTTTGTTGCTCTTGCTCATCCGGCAACGCGAGAGAACTATGTTATGTCATGTGCCGCAGAGCTGCCCCAACCGATGAACTCAGCTGTCACACAAAGCTGGGAAAGGAAGGAGGATGATATTGCAGCCTTCTTTGACGAATGTGTACCGCATGAAGAACTTGCATCGAGCTGGCCGCCGAATAACTATATGATTCTTCAGGTTGCACCGCCGATGCGTTGTCTTAATGTGGAATCGCCCTCCTTACTTCAAAACCGGTGGAACATTATGCGATCCGACTCCTACCTGCCTGACCCGCGGGACAAACTAGTCTCGTTTCTCCCCAATCCATTTCCGTACAACCTCAATCTGGGCAATGATCCTGCGGCCGTACAAAGTCACCTGCTGGAATTTAAGAAGGAGAGAAAGCGCCGGCAGCAGCACACCACTCGGGGGAACGCTGTTGGTGACTACGCACCGCTAGAGGCAGCAAATCAAGTATGTTATGGCTCACACCACCGCTTTGACTGGAAGAACTTCAATGCCATTCCGAGAGAAGTTGTGGGGCTTGATAACAGTTTCCCAGAATGCTGGATCACAACCCTCCTGCAGTCTCTGTATCTCTGCCACCCCCCGGAATATCCCGTTCGCAAGGTCATTTTGCGTCATCTTTGTACAAAGGAATACTGCATTGCGTGTGAGATCTCCTTCTTGTTTGCGAACATGATGACGACCTCTTCGGCGGGTCTCAACCCCATTGTGCAGGTAGGAAGCCTCATACGTACCATGTACCGGGTGCCATCGACGTGCATACTCTTTGAGCCTCTCAAGTCAAGGGACGACGCAGTGAAGCGGATGCATACAGCACAAAAAGTGCTACTGGAGGCGCTCCACGATAGTTTGCAGGACGAAAAGAATTACCCTTTTGCAGGCTACAAACCACCGTGCCCAGATTTTGACAAATCAATCGCCCATCTTTTCGGTACCGAGTTTACCTCTGGTGGCGAGGTGTGCGTGGGGTCATGCTTCTATTGGGACGTTCCGCCCTCTGCTCTGAGGGTGAATGAGGGATTGCAGCACTTGCTGAAGCAACTTGAGGAGTACAAAGACAGTGCGCAAATTAAGCGACTACCATCGATCATTGTGCTACGTCTCAATCCAGAGGGAGGGACATTGAAGCCTCCCAGGTGCCTGCGCATTTCACGTGATGCAAAGGAGGACTCCAACTATGTACTGTGCAGCAACATTATTCACCTCTCAGATGACCCGGAAGACCCTGGGAACTTTGTGAGCCACCAGCGTGTCGTGAAGGATCACTTTAGTCTTGTGAATGACTACCGTGTGACACTACCAAGAGAGGAACACGAGCTCGAAACCGTGATGCCGGCCTTTCGCTCGCAGCGATCGGTGATCTCGTATTATGCACTAGACAAACTCACTGCGCCACCATACGCCGCACAAGACGGAAACCGACCCCCAAACATGTTTGATATTGTTGGCCCACTACTCATAAACGACGTTTTTGCAAAGCCCTTCCAGCACAATCCGTCCGTTCGACGCTTCGTGTCCCCTCTCAAGTCCCACCTTGACATCAAACCTAGGGACCTTGTTGCCCTTGATGCAGAGTATGTTGCACTGGATTGGAAAAGTAGATGCTCTATTTCGGACTCGCCAAACCAGCAGTTTCAACGGCGACATATGGCATTGGCACGATTGAGTTGTGTTCTGAGCAGTGCTCCTGGGGATGAACGAACCATTGTGGACGACTACGTGCAAACGCCCGAGGCTATTGCGGACTACGTGACGCAGTTCAGTGGCATACACCCAGGTGACCTAGATCCGCTTAAGTCTACCAAGTGCCTGACAAGCCTCAAGGCGACGTATCTGAAGCTACGCGCTCTGGTTGACCGCTCGGTGATATTCGTTGGACATGGCTTGCATCAGGACTTCCGTGTGAGCAACATTGCTGTTCCTGCGGACCAGATGATTGACACTCTCATGCTTTTCCACAGACCCGGTGGCAGGTACCTGTCTCTCCGCTTCCTCGCTTATCATGTGCTGGGGGAGCGTGTTCAGGAGGGCGAGCACGACTCCGTCGAGGACGCTCGTACTTCCCTGCGCCTCTACCGAAAGTACCAGCAGCTGGTGAGCGAGGGAACCTTTGAGGCCGTCCTTGACAATCTTTTAGCAACTGGTGTAGAAACCTGCTGGTACGTACCAGAGGGGCGCGATACGATTGTCTCGCCGACGGTTGACCCCGCCTCGACGCCAAGGCCAATGTCTTTGTTGGAAGTCTCGACAGAGGCAACACCAACAGCTCAGCCGGTGACTGGGTCCGGGGATAGAGCAATGGATCACATTTTTGGTTCTTGAACTACGCGGCGACGCCATTGAACGGAACGTGGCTAAATGTTAATGGAAACCCATAGATGAGGGAATGCCATGGAAAAGGTGGTGGGGCAGTGTTTAGCTGACCGCTTTTTTTCTTTCGTTCTGCTGCTCCTTGGACGAGTGCCATCACTCAGGGTTGCTGATGCTGGGTGGTGCGAACCGGGGTCGCTCCAGTTGTGGTCATTGTAACAAGGAAACAAGGAAGTAAAAGGTTCAATGACGTGGTGTGGGTGGGAAAGCACAGTACGTTATTTTATGCATCTGCGGTGCATACGTATATGTGTATGTGCTTTGGTGTGTGTGTGTGTGTGTGTGTGTGTCTGTGTTTTACTTGCATCTGTGTATTGACATCACAGTGCTGTGCCGCTATCCGATTTTGTATGTGCGTGGCTGCGTGCCGTTGAAGGTACATGCAAAGAAAAAGAAACCGAGAGAAAAGTCTGTCGTGCTCGCTCTTGCTCACTTCTTTTTCATCTCTTGAACATTTTTTCTTCTTATTCCTTTTTTTTTGGTTTGCCCTTTTGCACACTTTGTACCGTATACAAATGCTTGCGGCTTATTTCACACGGTACTGCAACGCCTACGAACAAAAAAAAAAAAAAAGCCCATTACTTGTTAGAATAAATACAAGGGCACAAACGGCGTGCATTTTTACTGCTGATATCTGTGGTCAAAAGGGAAAGAAAGAAAAGGGACGGGGGAGAAGGGGGTTAGAGGGAGAGGGCAAGAGGTAAGACGTGATCTGTCAGCTTAGAAATACCGTGGGGATTTGAGTGGATATATATACCCAATGTTGCAAAACATGCCTTTTGCCGGTGTGCCCACCTACCGTCAGGGTTATCTCTCACCCTCCGGTGTGAAGGTGCAGTACAGCAAAGATTGGGCAAAGCACCATCCTTTAGAGGGTGATGGTCTTCGTCCGATGCTTTACATGCACCTATGGAAGAAGAACAAGGGCAGTGAAAGCAAACTGAAGAATATACGACTACCTGACACAGTAGTGTATGAGCACAACTTTCCCCGAGCGTGGTACACGTATGATGCGGAAGCACGCGAAATCAATAAACACCCGGGGAAGATGCTGGACGCGCAGTCGATATATCAGCATTTTAGCCGCACAACGTCTGGGTGTGAGATAGTGGCTCAGTTCCTTACTACATGTTCAGTAGATGATCCAGATACACTGACCCCAGATGGAGAGCTGCTCTCCTATATGGAAGTCTTTACTGCAGAAAGCCTCCGGGACTTTTTGTTCAATCAATCACGTAAGCCTGACGGAATTTTGCAAAAGTTTGTCCTGCCAAAAAGCGAAACAACTATGCGACGGAGTTCGCAACTGCAGGTGTCGTGGTCACCGCTGATGACGGTGGTGTATAAGCGGACAAACAAGTACCATCTGAATGACACACGCGTACCAGTGCACAAACGCGCTGCTACCTTTGGCGGGAGCAGCTATTTGAGTGAACTTGCGCTGGTGGCAGATGAGACAAAGAATAGGTTGGACGTTTTGTGCCGCGAGGTTGTAGAACACGTTTACTTCACTGATCGAAAGCTGATTACTCGTATGGTGTTGAATTTTGTAATAGATGAGGATAATAAGCCTTGGCTGTTATGGTGCAGTTCATTGCGTGTTTCCGGAGACAGCCTTAACCCGCGAAATGTGCGTATTCCACCATGCTTGTCGATGCGCATAGAGATGGTGAATGACGGCTCCTCGACAAAGGAGCGGGTGAAAAAACAATTAGAAAGACAGCGGAACTTGTTAGTTATGGACGTGGAACTGTACGAACTCTCGCTAGACTGTCACTTTGGCCACCAGTGTAATGCATCGCATGTCCGCGAGGCGCAGCGAATGGGCCTTACTCCGCATACAATAGACTCCCCAAGGCTGAATGCCAAAATACCCAAGAAACATCCCTTCAGGAACGCTGTCTCGTACTTTACGGAGGCTTTTGCTGAGGATTCCAAGTCATCGGGTGTAGACGAGTCCCACGTGGTGAACACGTCGCATAGAACCTCTGGACCCGTCATGTCGTACGAGGAGGCGTCTGTCGATGAAAGCCCGGAGCAACGCGTCAAAAATGAGCTCACAGCGATGACTCTCGATGCGTGGTACTTGGTTTACTCCTCTGTTCTCTCAGAGCTACCGAGCGAGATGCCAACGAGGTTGGTGGAACTGGCAGAGCCGCTGGTGGTTGTGCTTCGTACTGAAGAGTTGCAACAACTGGTGGATATACTCGGTTTGGTACGTATCGAACATGTCACCAAGGACGGGGGCGGGGATGGTTCTGCAGCAAAGCGCAAGTACCGTGTAAAGGCGGAGCTTCTTCGTCCAGGGAAGCGAATTGACCGACCCTTTAGCAGTGTTGAACGCGACGTACGAGAATTTTTTGAACAGCTGTTCATAACACGAGGACAAGAAGTAACGCAGCAATGCCTAGCCAACGAGAAGTGGATATGGTAAGGTCGAAATATCCCATGTACGTTAGATAACATATTTCTGTAGGACGGACTAATGAAGAAAACCAATATATCAACAACTAAATCAGCCGGTGAGTGGGAAAGCACATACGTACACACATTCCGCTTCACTGCTTTCTACTTGTTCAACATATCTTAATGGTGTGTTTGAACATAAGTGTGCTCACCGTCTACATGGCCCAAAGATCCTCTACATTTACAGAAAACTTTTCCTCTTTTCCTAGATGATAATCGTTTGAATGTCAATAACGTGGGACAGTGCAGTTGCAAACTACACGGTGAGCTTTAAAATGTCAAGCTGGTACACAGTAGAGCGTTATTAATGAGCAATAGTAAAAACCGACACAGCAGCAGCAACAACGGAAAAAAGTCGTTTACAGGATTCATATGAAGCCAGGTAACAGCGACATGAAACTGGGAAGTATGAAAATGAATGAAAACCAAATGGCACTCAGCCAACGTAACTTACATCATTCAAAACATCGCACACAGCACTGGAAACGGTAACATCTATTGCCAGTTATTCGCTCACAAATACGACTTGATATGCTACAGTTAATACAATACCTTTATTTACTACATTGAAAGCGATGAAAAGGTACTAAAAACAAAAACAAAGGTAAGAACCAATCAAACAAAAAGGGAAGCAAAGGGAGGTAATTAGGAAATTGCAACGTATACCATAAAAATACAAAAAGGGAAGAAAAACATAAGCGTCACCCCGCTTGCTCACTCTTCATGCTCTGAAGACAGCCTAGGCCGCACACGTGCATAGATCAAGGAACAACAGACACAGCGCCCAGAATGACCTTGGCAGCCCGGAAAACAACCCTGTCGCTCTGCGTCGCCCTCGCCATCACGGTTTCCGCTCTCCCGGCACCGGCTCACGGGTGGTGGGCGCTGGGGCACATGTTGGTGGCTGAGATCGCCCTGCGCCACCTCAAGCCGGAGGTGGCCAGGACGGTGCAGCGGTACTCGGCGCGCCTCAGCGAGAGCGGCCCATTCCCGAAAACACCAGACTTTGTCCAGATGTCGGCGTGGGCGGACGACCTCAAGGGCTACGGCCTCACTGAGATGGGCGGGTGGCACTACACCAACAAGATGTACGTCCACGGCAACCACACAACGACTGTGAACACGGAGAAGAAGCCCAACGTCGAGACCGCACTGAGAAGTCACGTCAAAGCGCTCAAGCGGTCCGACGCCCCCCCGTATGTCTTGCAGTTTGCACTGGCCAACGTTGCCCACTTTTATGGCGACATACATCAGCCGCTGCACACCACAGCGATGGTTTCAGCCAAGCATCCGAAGGGCGACCGCGGCGGCAACGACGTTTCCGTGATGTTTCGGGGCCGGAAAATGAATCTCCATGCTGTGTGGGACTCCATGTGCGATGGGGGCGAGTTCGATCCCGAGCGTCCACTGAGTGCATCAAGCTACGAAAAGGTGAGGGACATCGCCAGCGACCTGCTGAGCCGTTACAACTTTTCTGAAAAAGAGAAGACGCAGACGAACCCTAGTGTGATGGTGGGGGAGGGGTACCAACTCGCGAAGACAGTTGTGTACGCTGGGGTTGACAATGACGGTGTCCTCACTGATGAATACATCACGAAGTGCAGGGACACCGTGCAAAGTCGCGTCACACTTGCGGGCCACCGTCTGGCCACGCAGCTCAATGATGTATTTTCCGCTCCCGGGGTAGCACTGCTGCTGCGTGATGGTGTGTCCCCTCTGTCGTCCCCCCTGAACGCCGTCCTCTGCCTCACTCTTACGCATCTGTGCCGTGCTGGTGGTGTCACCAGCGCGTAAATTGGCGCACGAATGCATTGTCCCCCCGCTCCACATTTCCTTTTCCTTCATTTTTCTTTCTTTCTTCCCACCACTTTGAGAGAGAGAGGGATGGGTGTGCGGGGCGCATTTGTCGCCGTCGTGGGAGGGCGTGCTATTCTTTGTTTGTTTGTTTGTTTTTCCCGCTGTCTTTTCTAATTACATTTCCCTTTCCCTCTCACGGGTAAACAACGATGCGCATATGTAAGTATGTGCGTATGTATACACCAAAATAACTATAATAAAACGAACTCCCCACACCCTCACCCTCAAGACGCCCACACGCATATCGGGACTTGCGCCGGGACCGTTCGCTGCACGTGTGTCGCCGCCTACAGCTGTCCCATTACGGTCCCTGTCACATGTAGCAGCCCCACTTTTCTTCAATACGAACATATACACGCCCTTTAGCCGCCCCCACACCCCCACCCCTCCCACACACACCGCTCCCAGTGCTGTCACCACCAGCGCCGGCTGCATGTGCCTCCGTCGCTCGGGTGCGACTCGAAATGAAGCAAGTGAGCGACCCGAATTCCTCTGAGGTGTTGCGTGGCAGAGCGGGAAAGGTAGTAAAACTTGTCCCTTGTGGAACTCCTGTGCCTTTGCGCATTCACCGTACCAATGTGCGAAGGCAACCGCCCTCCACCCACTGGGGTTGTGCTGCCCTCCACTGCGCAAACTGGAAGTGCGGCTCAGCTTGCTGCTCGCGAGCGTGCCCCGTGCGTCACCCCGCTTGCTCACTCTTCGTGCTCTGAAGACAGCCTAGGCCGCACACGTGCATAGATCAAGGAACAACAGACACAGCGCCCAGAATGACCTTGGCAGCCCGGAAAACAACCCTGTCGCTCTGCGTCGCCCTCGCCATCACGGTTTCCGCTCTCCCGGCACCGGCTCACGGGTGGTGGGCGCTGGGGCACATGTTGGTGGCTGAGATCGCCCTGCGCCACCTCAAGCCGGAGGTGGCCAGGACGGTGCAGCGGTACTCGGCGCGCCTCAGCGAGAGCGGCCCATTCCCGAAAACACCAGACTTTGTCCAGATGTCGGCGTGGGCGGACGACCTCAAGGGCTACGGCCTCACTGAGATGGGCGGGTGGCACTACATCAACAAGATGTACGTCCCGGCAACCACACAACGACTGTGAACACGGAGAAGAAGCCCAACGTCGAGACCGCACTGAGAAGTCACGTCAAAGCGCTCAAGCGGTCCGACGCCCCCCCGTATGTCTTGCAGTTTGCACTGGCCAACGTTGCCCACTTTTATGGCGACATACATCAGCCGCTGCACACCACAGCGATGGTTTCAGCCAAGCATCCGAAGGGCGACCGCGGCGGCAACGACGTTTCCGTGATGTTTCGGGGCCGGAAAATGAATCTCCATGCTGTGTGGGACTCCATGTGCGATGGGGGCGAGTTCGATCCCGAGCGTCCACTGAGTGCATCAAGCTACGAAAAGGTGAGGGACATCGCCAGCGACCTGCTGAGCCGTTACAACTTTTCTGAAAAAGAGAAGACGCAGACGAACCCTAGTGTGATGGTGGGGGAGGGGTACCAACTCGCGAAGACAGTTGTGTACGATGGGGTTGACAATAACACCGTCCTCACTGATGAATACATCACGAAGTGCAGGGACACCGTGCAAAGCCGCGTCACACTTGCGGGCCACCGTCTGGCCACGCAGCTCAATGATGTATTTTCCGCTCCCGGGGTAGCACTCGAATCTTCTCTTATTTACTTCCTTCGTTTTTTTGACTTTTTTTTTTAAGTTTTTGTTGCTGTGTTGTTTTTTCTGTTTGTTGATTTTTTTTCCTCTTCCTTTTTCTTTTTCTTTTTTTTGCTTTTTTCTTGCGTGCTTTTACTTTATATGATTAGATGTTTTGTTTCCTTATTAATTTTTTCTCTTTTCTCTGTAATGTATTATTAATGAATTTTTTTTTGATTTCTTTTTTTTGCCGTTCTTCACCTCTTTTTAATTTTTTGTTTTTTGTTTTGTTTTTTCGTGCTTGTGTGTCGCTCAAATTTTGAGCCGTTTAGTGGACTAATTTTTTTTTTTCTTGCATTTTCTTTTTTAGTGTTTTGCGGTCCTCTATCTTTTTCCCAACGTATATTTATCTCCACTTTTAGTATCTGAGCGTTTATTTATTTTTCTACTATGTTAAGCCTCCGTTTTCACGGTCAATATGGCTAACAGTATATGTATTTAGTATATCTTTCGCATTTTCCCTTTTCCCGTGCTCTCGTTTCACTTAGAATCATTATATTCCACGCTACACACGCATCTGCTTGGAGATAGCGTCGTTTTTTGCCGGTTCGATCTCCATTATTTTCAAAGCTTCTCTGAGTGTCCCATGGCTTCGAATTTTGTTCCTTCTGTAATGTACGCTCAAATCCCTCAACCTCACCACCACACTAACACCATTATCGCTCCACGCTGCTCTCGCTCACACCTATTTGTATGTTCGCACATGTGCTCTCAGTTATCAGTGCTGCACGCTAGATGCAAGCTTCTGTCAGCACAGCTGGCTATCATAGCACTGTTGCCTTTCGCCCAGTTGGTGAGTTCAAGGCACCAATACAGACGGTACACGGCTATACCGAGCCGCAGCTGAAACCGCGTCAGGATGCTGCGGTAATCCTCGTCACGTCTGTTGTGACCTCGTGGCTACAGCGGCCAATATCGAAGCTTCACGCTTTCTACTTTCTAAGTGATGTGCCTGGGGCGTCGAACCAACCTCACACATTGGAGAAACGTGTACACTTTTTCCGCACGCTGTTTAATATTCCATGGCTCTCGGGTCAACCCATTATCTGGAACACCTCACGGTACGTGTTTTTGTTGACTCTGTTCGTGTGGCTGCGCCACTTACTTTCAGATAGAAACAACACCGCAGTTGGCTTTACAGCAGGCGCCCTTACAGGCGTGGTGTACACCTTAATGCGTCACCCGTATGATGTGCTACATGCCACTGCTGCAGGGGCAAGCGGCCCGGTAGCTTTTACTGGAGCAATGGATGTGGTGAAGAGGGCGATGCGTGAAAACCCCAGAATCCTCCTTGGTATTTATCGTGGTTTGGCGCCCGCTGCGAGTGGACGCGCGTTGCTGTACTGTGCGAAATTTGGTGTGTATAACGCACTGCGCTACGACGGAGTTTATCACGGCACATGGGCGTTGTTTCTGTACTGTCATTTTGGTGCATGTCTTGGACGCGTGTTGCAATATCCCTTTTTATCCGCGAGGCACCAGCTGCATATGCGAAATCAACAGACACGCGGGCGCCCCCTCACGTTCCGTTCGTATATTATGGAAGTGCGAGCACGGCACGGAATTACAAAAATTTATGACGGCTTCTTTGCGAGCCGCCCCTTTTTGAATGCCGTTCCGTCTGCTCTGCTTTTGACATTGTACGATGTTTGCACAAGGCGCCTAACGGAGCATTTGCATCCGGACCTTCGAAAATTACACGCGAAAGTTGATCAGCCACTTTGCAGCACCCGCACAGAACCGTACGCGTCTAGATTACCAGTATACGAGTTTGGGAAGAGATAGTGCGGATCATAAACGCTACTGGCGAGGAGGAGCACCCGCGACAGCAGCAACTGGGGAAGTTATTGATGGCGCAACTGTGTCTTTTGCCCAGGTGCGTGGCTCGTGTTGGGAGGGGAGCAGCTGCTACCTCGGTGTGCCATCTGTGGATTTGCTTCTTTTTGGTGCGGGCGACCGCTCGACTGGTATACGACTTGCGGCGTCTTGCCCCTAACAGGGCCCACTGCTGGCTACTTGTTAGATGGCTAGCACGTGCATCAAAGTGAATACGGGGGTCATGGTGGCTTGTTATGGTTTTTGTTTTTGGTCTTGGTACCTTTCTCACTTCTGCTACCGCTGCTCCCATCTATTTAACACACTTTCTGCCTCAGGCAGCCCTCTCCGCACTGACCCCTGTCACTGTGCCTACGGTGGGATGCCTCTTTTAACTGTCCTTGGTAACTCAGGAACAACATTTTGGTTGCTGTTTTTCACCCCAACTTGTCCCCCATGAGCGCACAACATTTCCCCAAGGGATAAATGGACTTTCTGCGCCGCACGTTCAACGACGTGAAGCTTCGTTTTCATATTCACAGTACACTTTTTGCCGCAGCAACCGTGCCCGTCAGCCTGTCACACGAGTGCTTGGAGCTGGCCGAAAGGCATCCGGAGCTGGTGGTAACAACACTCGCGGCTGGTCTTAATAGCTCGTCCATACAACATTCCCATGGGTATCTTGAACTGCTAGAAAAACTGGTAAGCTCGTGCAGTTCCTCCTTTCATCTTGCAATGGCACGTGATTACGCCCTACAGGAGGCATTAGTTTCACTCATTACTATGCCTGTTGAGGGTGCAGCGCAACGTGGTCTGCGACACCTGGCGCGTCTGACGCTTCTGGAATACTCTCGCATATTTGCTGACGATCCAAATTTGCAGCGCCTCTCGCGACTGGCAAGAATTGCGGAAAAGCGAACTGGGCGTCACCTGCTGCGTGCAATTGAGCTTGAGGACAAGTCTGTTCGCTTTATCGACCCTCGGCCACAGGATGTCATAGTGTTTAATCCAGCCAATGGAACCTTGAGTAGCTCTTTGTTGAATGGGGAAGGCACTAATTCGTTGTGCTTAACTTGTGGGGCCACATGTAGCGAAGAGGAAATGACTTGTACCTCGTGCAACGAACACCGACCCGTTGACGATGTGGAGTCTCTTAGCTTAAATAATTCCCCGCCCCCCGCAGCTGGAAGGTCTTTGAAGGCTGAGCGACCTGCGGAGGATGAGCAGAACACAGCTAACCCTGCATCACCAGCCCTGCAAGACAGTCCTGTTGGCTCTGCTTCCTCCGTTGTACCAACCATGGGAGGTTCCTCAAGTCAGTTTAGAGAAGGACATGTTCGTGGCTGAGCAGCTGCTTCAGTAATGCCTCGCCAAGCTGTTTCTCTTAGTTGTTTATGTCTATACTTATCCTCATTAATAAGTTGTTGTTGTTTTCACTTTTACAATTACCAAATGGTTAATAGTGGTGCAGTCAGTTTCTTTTTGTTGTTGCATTTTTTTTTGTCATTTTCTTCCCTCACTTTTTTTTTCGAACAAATTTTCACTACCTCCCACAATTTCCTCGTCGTGTTGCTGCGACATTACATGCTAACAGGGGTGAGGTGGGGTTCTGCGAAACTAGTGAGGGGTAACACTAATTATACCGCTCTGTACACTCATCCCCGTTGCTCTTTTCCGCTGGCTCCACTTGACGCGGAGGGAGAAGCGCCCTGCAGGGGTGATGGAGTGGTGAGGGAGCGCCACCACATTAGTTCTCAATCAGGATGGGATGACAGGGAAGGTCTCGGAGGTCCCGTGGGCCGTTTGATCTCTGAGCCCTTCGTTGCTGTCTATTGCCGTCAATGGGCAGCAGAGAGCCGATGCCCGACTGGACGGGGATGCGTTGTGTCTGAAGTCGAAGTCAGTGCACATTTACATGAACTTGAAGAAGCGGAAGGTGTTTTCGTGTGTCCGTTGTTGACGCACCTTTGACTTGTGTGATGTGCGCCAGCTACCTGAACCGGAACACTCAACGTCCGGTAACGCTCATGTGTGACTGTATCTTACCGGCGTATTTTCCTTTCTTTTAATTGTTGTTGATCTTTGATGATGTTGTTAGTTGTGTTATGTGGAGCACCAAAGTGCAATTTTTGAAGAAAATCGGATTTTTTTTTTTTTTTTAAAAAAAAAGGGAAAAGAATCGACGTTGTATGCTGAAAACGGGAAAGTTTTGGTGGCTACTTGGCCATTTTATCGGCGTACAACGTCGTTGAATGTCATCGAATATATTTATATGTACAAATGGTGGTGTTGGTGTGTTTGGGGGTGTACAAATGTCTATGCGTTTCCAAGAAGGCCATGGAACAAGCGCGGTGTCAAATATGATTTTTTGTCTCCTCTGATAACAAAATAAAACAAGTTGTGTGTCTGCTGGGGTGTGGCTGGGAATTGATCAGATTGGATGTGACCTATTCCACAAGCAGCACTTTCACGCCTCTGCACCCCATGGTTGTTTTACATATGTTTACCTCCTCTTATACCGTACATGCCTATGGATGTTTGTTTGAATGCTCGCAGCAACACGCTATCGGGTAATCCGAAAGCGGCGAGAAGATATAAGTGAGAATAGCAGCAAAGGTCCCGGCAGCGTCGAGACACCGAAAAAGTGGGAAAGGCCGTGGGACGTTGAGCGGGCCATGCCAAAGGAAAAGCGTGCCATTTCGATGGGTGTCATTACCCCGGAGCCGCTGCACTCGACCTCGCGCAAGCTGAAGTTCGCTACGAAAATCTGCACTCCTGGAAAGACAGAACCACGGAAAACCACACAAAAAAACGTAGTCACAGGGGCCAAGACTGGTGGAAGCCAGAGTGGCATAGTTTTCAACAAGGGATTCGGCCAACACATATTAAAGAACCCGTTGGTTATCGCTGCCATTGTAGAGAAGGCTGCGATTAAGCCCACCGATATTGTTCTCGAGATTGGACCTGGAACAGGCAACCTGACAGAGAAGCTGCTGCAGACGGCGAAAAAAGTGATCGCGTTTGAGGTGGACCCGCGTATGGTGGTAGAGCTCAACAAACGTTTTCAAGGCACCACATTGGCGACAAAATTGCAGGTTATAAGGGGAAACTGTCTCGAGCACGAGTTCCCGTATTTTGATAAGTGCGTGGCGAACGTCCCATACGCCATTTCCTCTGCTCTAGTTTTTAAGCTGCTGAAGAAACCCAATTTCAAATGTGCAGTTCTGATGTTTCAACGGGAGTTCGCCCTACGTATTTGCGCACAGCCGGGTTCAGAGGCGTACTGTCGCCTCTCCGTCAATTCCCAGCTTCTTGCGCGCTGTAGCCACCTCATGAAAATCAGCAAAAATAGCTTTAACCCTCCACCAAAGGTTGAGTCCAGCGTTATTCGCCTCGATCCAAAGCACCCGGCACCGAACGTGGACTTTGATGAGTGGGACGGTCTCGTGAAGTTCATATTTAACCGAAAGAACAAGAAGATCTCCTCTATATTTCGCACAAAGAATGCTGTACAAACGTTATATGAGAAGCATTGTAGTTATCAGAAGATGGAGGGTGCAAAGGAGACAAGGACCTTTGAGGAGTTCAAAGGCCTACTGGAGACGATGCTGCAGGACCCAATATTTGATAGGAGGGCAAGGACACTTGATCAGGAAAGCATCATGGAACTCCTCTGCCGCTTCGCAGAGAACAACATTCATTTCGTGTAGCGGGTGGTAACGGGGAGGCCTTGCGTGGGATGAGGCAGGCGGGGTGCTCAGCAACAGCCCGGTGTCCACACCACTGCGCCGCACTGCCACTCGTCGCCACTGTCGTTTATGTAGTCGTTTAAAAAAGGAGATGGGAGGGAAATAAAATGATGAGTGTTTTATGAATCTACTGATGGGCGCGTATTTGTTAGTGTGCCCATGAAGAATATCTTCCACTCATCAGTTAGTTGGTCAAAATGCGGTTTTTGACTAGCCTTCCTCATTTATTCAGTAATTGACAGTCCATCATCACCATTTCCTTTCTATTCTTTCCACACTACTTTCTACTGAACCCTCACTTGCCATAACGGGTCATGCAACACGCCATAATGGAGAAGTATCTGCACTCACTGGACCAAAAACAATAGTGGCAGATAGTTGGAAAAAAAAAAATACCAGAGGTAGAGATGCTATGCCGCCGAACATTAGTGCAATCGCGTGTCTGTGCCCCACAGACATTGCGTATAGCGCAGCGCCAGTTTACTGATAAGCTGACTTTGGGTACATGCTCCGCGGTGTGCACTAGCACAACAATTCTCGCGGTGTTTCACTTACTTGTGACGCCAGTGAGCGCGGCCATTGGGGCGGCGACTCTCTCAGCTGCGGCCGCTGGGGGTGCGCTGGTTGTCCTGGAAGGTGACAACAGCACAAGTGGTACGGCGTTTGGTGCCGTTGTCGGAGTTGTTTTTGGTGGCATTGGTGGGTATTACGCAAAATCGTCAAAGGAGCCTTGGCGTAAGTGAACAGTCGCTCTTCCCTTCGCTTCTGTGACCGTTAACCTGTGGAAGGACGGAGGGCGTTGGTGAAGCGGGAAGAAAAGGAAGGAAGGAAGGATAAATATATACATATACGCATCTCCAGTCTGCCCAAACGTGTTGGGCACAAGTTTCTGTGTTGTTGTTGTTGTTGTTTACATAATTGTTGTTATCAAGGAAGGGAAAGAGGAAGGCGTGTTGGGGGATGGGAAGAAAAAAGAAAGTTTAGGGAGCGGAGGCGGGATGAGGGCCAGTGTCTCTGCACAGTGTCCATTTTTCGCAACGTTTAACGAACAACTGTTTTCTCATTCTGGTCTGTTCTCTGCTCACCGCCCTCTGATACGGGGAGCACTTCCCCGCTTTCGCGCCGGCTTACGTTGCACGTTTTTATGCTCTTGTTACATCATTATAAGTAGCCCCACGTGTCTGCTTGCAGTTGTGCCTTGCATTTCTTGTTTGCGCTTGGTGCATGCTACGCCGCACCTTGGCACTTGGATGTTCGCTCCAGCAGCTTATTCATGGGGTGCGCCACACTTCCGGTTACCTACGCCATGCACCACCAGGGCTCTACTTGACGAGTGACTTTGAGCGCAGTCGGCGCCATGCCACACTACTTGTTGACACATCCACCGGGTGCAACCCGCCGCTAACCAACGGTGCCTACCTGCTGGCCAGCACCGGCACTAGCGACACAACGTTCCGGGAGGCACGTAGTGTATTGGTTGGCCACCCAACTGCACAAGATGCCGCGGATGCTGTGCGCCTCGTGGATGATGTGCTATGTCTGGCCCTCAAACGTAACGGGATGGAAATACCATTCGAAGGCATTGAGGTTCTTGTGCTGTCGGAGTTACACCCGCTTTCTAGCCACTGTGTGCGGGAGCTGCTGAAGCGTTTGCCCAATCTGCAGATAGCGTGCAGTCCACTAACTGCCTCGTTTCTCTCCGACAGCACCTTTTTTGCAGGAGTGCAAAAGTCGCTGTTGAGAAACGACTGCCAATTCTCTGCAAAGGACATTGTGTTTGCGGACGTACCTCAGACAAACATCAAGGTGCTTGAAGGCGACTCGAGCATTCCGGCGCTAGGAGAGGGTCGGTTGTTGCAGGCGGTTAGTGGGGACTTGACCCCGTCCCGTGAGCGGTGGCGACGGGAGCGTAAGAACAAACTGGCTCACTTTGAGTCGTTTGCGCTGTTTCTCTACGACCCCAGTTTTCATGCCATAGTTGTGCCCGGTACTGCAGGAACGCATCTTCCCTGGTTACCCTTCGTGGTGCATGAGGCTGACGCTGGAGTTCTTCTCCCACTTCCCGACTTCTTTGCTACACAACGGCACGCTGGATCGTCACTGATGGAGGTCTGGCGGTTACAAGAGCAGGTTGATCGCGTGATGAGTGCGCTTGAACGGTTTCCTGAGGCTCAGCGCGTGCTGTCAACGTGCTATGGCGAGGTCCCTGGTGGTATGGATGGGTACATTGGTCAACTTGGACACGCCACTCAAAAACTGGAGGAGTTGCGGAGCCGACTTGGCCATCGACTGGCCACTGACACTGAGCGAAATATGGAAAAGTGGAGTGCGCTGCTAGAGGAAAAAATAGTCAAGGAAATTCTTCTTGTAAATACGGCAACGACAGGGACGGCGCCCAAGGTGATGGATGCGTACAGAAAGTGGGCCACCACTTCCTACTGTGGCCGGTTGGCGCGCGCCCTCGCCCACGCCAGTGCAACTCTTCCCCCTGATCCGGCGTTAAAGAATACAGATCGCCAGCCTTCTAAGTCTTCTCCCTCCGCGGGCGCGGAAACAGCTTCAGGCAGTTGGGCCAGCGTGCAAGAACTTAAGCGTCACTTTGAGAAGCGAGGCATGGCCGCACTCTCTCCCATTCTGGAGCGGGAGGAAATTGACGTTACTGTTTTCCTGGCAATGAACTCGGATGACTTTCGCAAGCTCTTCAAGGCCACTTTTGGCGTGGTGAAAAAAATGGAACTACTTCAAAATGATCTGAGGCACTTACGCAGTGGATAGGCTTCGTGTGCACAACTGTGTGTGGAACACGCAGCAGATGGGTTAGCGTGAGATGAGAAAAGGAAGCTGGATCCAGCACCGCTCCCGTGGAAATAGCTAGTTGTTGTTGTTGTTTTTGATTGTGCGACTTTTCCATGTGAATCCGCCTAGTGCCCACTTGCTTTTCCTCACTACCCCCAACCCCAACCCCTACACCACATGCACCTTGCAATAAAAAGGAGGGGGTTGCCCTTCGAAGACCCATGAAACGCGTTCGCAGTCCATCGCACAGTGCCATTCTTGATGCAGCCCTGCCAATCCCGGTGCTGTCCGACTGGAAACTGCTTCACGACTCGGTGCTTGCACTGCTCCCAACCGCTGATTTGGTTCGGCGGTCGCTTGCGAGAGCAGGTGCTGGTGCTGGAAGAAGGCAGTACTTGAAGGTTGCAGCATTTGACATGGATGATACCCTCATCACACCACTGAGTGGCGCCGTGTTCCCACACGACGACCCCAAGGACTGGAAGTGGCTAACTCCTTCGGTGCCGGGCTGTTTGCGCCATCTCTATGACGCCGGGTTTATGGTTGTTGTTCTGAGCAACCAGGCTGGGATTGGTGGAAAAAAATGGAACGAAAAAAAGGCGGATGCAGTCAAACGAAAAATTTTACTGCTAAGTGAGTCACTTAACGTGCCGTTCACAGCCCTTCTCTCCACGAAAGATAACGAGTGGCGCAAACCCAGCGTGGGCATGTGGAACCTCCTGGAGGAGCACATACGTTCGACGGTAAAGGAGGACGTGGCCATTGACGGGCAGCAGCGTGGTTTTGTGTTTTATGTTGGGGATGCGGCGGGCCGAACAATAACCACGCTCGCCGGTCGTAAAAGGGACTTTAGCTGCTCCGACAGAAAGTTTGCGCTAAACATCGGTGTTCCATTTCTCACTCCAGAGCAGCTGTACCTGCACCCCCTAACCCAGTTGTTGGATGATGACAAAACTGAGGGAGTTGTACATACACAACAAGAGAGTTGTGCCGGCAAAAGGCTTTCGGAGTCACTGCTCTTAATGGCCGAGGCACCATGCAATGTGAATTGGTGTGGTGTAAGTCCAGACGAGCTCCACCAGCTGCCGAAATCGTACGACAATCTTGTTACCAGTCGCCTCACTGCGAGTGGCACCAAGGAGGTGGTACGGTTGTCCTCTCCGCCGGTCTTCCACCGAGCAGCCCAAGAGATGATCTTGTTTGTTGGGTTCCCAGGCTGTGGCAAAACAACATTTTTCAATCGTTTTTTGAAACCTGCTGGATATGCGCATGTGAACCGTGACCTTCTCAAAAGCAAAGAAAAGTGTCTAGCTGAAGCGAGTAAATGGTGGAAAGCGGGTAAGAGTGTTGTTATTGATAACACAAGCCCGTCGCATGACGATTGTAAGCCATTCATCGATTTAGTGAAGCAAACCCGTCGCAGCACGGTGCCGCTTCCAGTTCGTTTGTTCCACTTCCAGGTGTCCCGAGGGATGGCTGAGCACATGTCGGCGGTGCGCGCCAGAATTGGTATTGCCCCAAGGATTAGCCGAGTCGCCTATAATGTTTATCAATCGAAGTTTCAGCCCTGGAGCGCCGAGACTTTGCGGTCGATGAACATTGAAGAAATGATGGAAATACCAACCGTGGTGTGTTTTGATGGCCTGGAAAAGGAGGTGCAAAGTAATTTTTTTTTACTTTCTTGATAGTCGTAACGCATACATACACATGCAGAGAGAGAGGTGTGGAAATTAAGGAGGAAGAAGTGAATTGGTTATTGTGAGGTTAGCCACTGTCGCCTACCCGGCCATGTTGGGATCAGTACTGGTGGCGCCGCTGCGTTAGCCCCTTTCTTTTTATGTGCTCCTTGCGGACGGTGCTCGTAACATTTTTTGGGGGGCCTTCAACTTGTCCGGGTAACTTTGATATCGATTTGAGGTGGGCCCGTCCTCTTCCTTCTATTCCCCCCGCCTCCACCCCGTCGAAACATACGCAAACACATCACGTTTTTATTTCTCCGCTACCCGACCCAGGCCCTTATGTCGTCTTTTTGGCGGCATCATGATTCTCCCTCCAGCGACGAGGACCTTTTAAAAAAAATTTCTTATCGCTTACCATAACCAACCAACTACGGCACCGACAAAGTGAAAGCAGTCGGAGCAAACTGACGTTGCACAGACAGACAGCAGTCAACAGTAGTTTTTTTTTTTTTCTCTCTCTCTCTCTCTCTTTTGAGAGGCAAAAAAAACGTGACAAACACCCCTTACCGTGTTGTGTTGTAAATCCTTGAGCGCCTGAGTAAGGTGTTGGTGGTCTATTTTTGTTTTAAAACCCACACGTACGCGAAAAACAAAAAGAAGGGAAAAAACAGAGAAAAGCAGACGATCAAGGAGCGAGGAATAAGCGAAGAAGCATGTCTCTGAGAGTTGGTTACATTGGCCTTGGGCTTATGGGAAAGCCCATGGCTGAAAATATTCTCAAAGCTGGATTCCCTCTTGTTGTTTTCAACCGCACGCGTGCCAAGGCAGCGGAACTGGTGGCAGCAGGAGCAGCTGAGGCCTTGTCACCAGCGGAATTGGCCAGGAGGGTGGACGTTGTGTTTACCAATCTCTCTGACTCACCGGATGTGTACGACGTTGTGTTTGGTCCGGATGGTGTCTACAGCGGAATACAGCCTGGCAGTATTTTTGTGGATAACAGTACAATCAAGCCATCCACAGCACGGGAGATTGCCCGTCGCCTCTGGCTTGAAAAGCAAGTCTACTCCCTAGACGCACCGGTCTCTGGGGGGGACATTGGTGCGCGTAACGGGACGCTCTCTATTATGGTGGGGGGCGATGCATTGGCACTAGAAAAGATTATGCCTGTGCTGAAGGCGATTGGAAAAACCATTACGCACGTTGGTGAAGCGGGCGCTGGGCAAGTGTGCAAGGCAGCGAACCAAATAATGGTTGCGGCACAGATGGTGGCAATGGGGGAGATGCTGGTCTTTTCGGAAAAGTGCGGAGTTGATGCGGAAAAAGTTATTGCGGCAGTGAAGGGTGGCGCCGCGCAGTGCTGGACGCTGGACGTGAAGCCACCACGTCTCTTTGCAGGCAACCGCGAGCCGGGTTTTAAGGCCTCGCTTCAGAGCAAGGACCTGAACATTGTGATGGAGTCGGCTAAAGAGTTTGGTGTTCCTATGCCCAGCACGGCAGTGAATGCACAGCTATATCAATCAATGATTCAACACGGTGAGGGGGACAAGGACAATTCGGCGGTTGTAAGCGTGCTCGAGCGTATGGCAAACTGCAAAATCAAGGAAACGAAGCCGTCCTCCAGTCCGTAACGTCACTACAATTACCATTTGTGTAGCTTTGCTCGGAAATGGACTTAATCTACTCCATAAAACAACGAAGAAGCCAAGGGGGAGGTGGTGTGGAGAAGAGATCAAAAGAGAAATAATCCTGTTGCACTGTGTTGCTTGTCTTATTAATATATGATGTGACCAGCGTTGTTATGTTCGTGTTCCTTGACAGAACATCAGACATTTAATGTGAGCAACTTATGACTCATCGGCTTTGGCACCGCTCCCTTTTTTAACACCAAGATCAGTGGAGCGGGTGGGAGGTAAATGCCAGCGATAAGAGGAGAGGAGCTGCAGGTCGACCCGGTTGAACAGTGAGGGAGCGTCTGAGAATTGGACGTTTTACAGACCCAAAGTAGCAGAGGTTTCTGTTTGCTCCCATGCCATGTCACTTGCATCTGCCTAACTCTGTACCGTACACGGGGCCCAAACGGTCTGTGTTGCTGTGTTTGAGGAACAGGCTTTTGGTTTTGGATGAAGCACTGTAGGTTCTAAGGGATGGAAAAGCTGTTTTAGTGCCATAGACTTCCAATCACTCTTTCCCACTGCGCTATTTTGAGTGTTATTTATTTATAAGCGTGCTCCATGGGTGCTTTTTGCTTGAGCGATAGAGGAAAGTGGGGAACAGTAAAGTCCAATGCGCCACTGTAGGTGCCCAATAACAGGGTCTTAACCTTCAACTGACACTTGAACGCATTTCCAGACAACGTGTAAGAAGGAAAAAAGAACCATCTTCTCCCCACGTCTCTGAAGTACAAGGTTGGATGGATGAAGATCTAGTAGAGTGGTTCGTTCGTGCCATCGACGGCAGCGACTGCGCCTATGTGAAGCGTCAGTACGTCAACTGCAGTGTCATCATGTCTGACACCGTGGATGACTTTTCGAGACTCCTGTGGATGTGTCGCATTATCGTTTCGGACCAGTGCGTGGTGTGGGAGCATCTCTCCGATAACTTCACAGAAACTTTTAAAAGTTATATTGATGGTTGGAATGAGCAGTTGGCTGTAAAGTTGCTTCAGCAGCGGTTGTGCACGCTCAGCGAGGGAGCGCGCAAGTCCGTTCTGTGCGATCAACTTCGCCGGCACCTCGACAACGTTGTGAAGCCACACGCTCGTTCGGTGTGTGGGCGGAGTACTGCGGAGGTGGAGGGTGTGGAACATGGCTCGTGCCTGATCGTCCCAGCTACTGAAAGTAACGAGGGATGCATTGTTTGTAATGCATCACTGCCACCATTTGGGGAACTGCTGCGTATTCCTCGGGAACGTTTGTTTTTCCTGGACACTGTCGTGAAATATTGTGACCTGGGAAGAGCCATTCACACCTCTCCAGAACTGTCCGAGCTGGTTGGTGGCGAGGAGCAGCTTCTTATCCTGGCTCTCATCTACGAGCGTTTTGTTGTAGACCTTTCACACTGGCATGAGCTGCTTGTGGCTTGCCCCTCGGAGTACCCCACTGTGCCCTCCTACTGGGAATTTGACGACCTGAGTGAGCTACATGGGCTCGACGTACTCGACGACGTGCTTACAAAGCGAGCGCGGGTACACGACTTTTACTCTGAGATAATGTTAGTTCTCCCAGTGATTCACAGTCTCGTAGCAGGTTCGTCTGGACTTGAAAGGGAAGAGTTCTTGAGACGTTTTTCGGTTGAGAATATAATGTGGGCACGCGCTACGTTTGACTCGCGTGCCTTTAACTTGAACGTGGATGGGCGTACACTCCTGGCGTTGGTGCCGAATGCTGATATGGTCAACCACAGTAACAGGGCCGATGTGTTAGTGCGTATGGTAGAGCCCGATGGAGGGGACTTTGTTATGAGAATAGGGGCAGGCTTGACCCAGGAGGACATTGGGCGTGAGCTTTCGATGAGTTATGGTCCATTGCAGAACTGGGAACTGCTGCAGCATTATGGCTTCGTATTGGAGGACAATGAACACGATAAGTTACCGTTTCCACTTGACCTCCCAGGCACAGCAGACGAGGACAGGGATGAGTGGGATGCACGAAGGGCGGTGCTGATTGAAAAGTACGCGCTCCATCTCGTGGGTCGTTGCTGGATTGGTCACAGCGGCGTTCCCCCGGCTGCTCTTGTTGCTCTTCTGCGTATTTATCTGGCTGAGGTGGAAGAGTTTGACACTTTAGAGCGTCGCGGTCCATTTTCGGCTGTTAGCGAAAACACGGAAATGAAAGTCGTTGCGCTTATTGAGGAAACTGTTCGCTGCATTCTGGGTTTTTCAATAAAATCTCCTGATGAAGGAGCAGAAGGAGAGAGGGATGGGGATGGGGATGGAACAGATGAGAGAAGTGACGAGGCGTCAGGTTCGGTGCAAGAGGCAGAAGAAGCTGACGCACAGCGAAATAAAGGGCTTTGTCGCGTTTTGCGTGCAGGGCTTGAGCGCATCGGGAACCGTGCGCTCCAGTGGTGCGCCGCCCGAACATGTGCCCCTTCTACATCCTTGGAGTGTGCCATAAATACGCCACAATGAATGAAAGGGAAGTGCAAGCTGTGTGAGTTTGTGGAGATTATGTTTGGCCGTGCTACCGTAACACTTCAACCATGTATCCCATAGCCACTTCCGAACAGCACGCCAAATTTCCATGCACTTTGACATTTGTTATAAACTGTGCTTGCCCTTTACATCTCTCTTTCAGATCACTCATCTTGAAGCAAACTGCTGCATTGAGTAGTGAGGACACTGCTGTTATTATCAACGCTTTACGCTTAGCCACATATGTCGGCAAGCCAAGGTGCAATGGACGTAAACCTTGCCTATGGTGAGTTCAATCCCCAGTCTATGGAATTGTTAACTCCCAGCCACGCTCGTATTCATTCCCTCGACTTGTCTGGGAACCACATTTCACCTGAAAAGGCAGTTGCAACTGTGGACAATCATATCGCCTGCATGACCAACCTGGTAAAATTGGACATCAAGGACAACCAACTCGGGCCACGCGGCGTGCAGCACCTTTGTGCGTCCCTCATGCGCAACTGTCGCAAATTGCGCTACTTGGACATTAGCGAGAATCATGCACTGGAAGAATCCATCTTTCATGTGGCTCAGTTGCTGGGAGAAGGTCGCATTGAGACGCTGTTTTTGATCAACTCCCACCTAACCTCTCGTGGCATCCTCACCTTGTGCGATGGGGTTCTCTTGAGTAGGCACATAACGGTCTTGTCCCTCGCCTTCAACCTGCTTGGTAACGCAGGGGCCTCCACCCTCGCAGCTGCGCTTAAGGCACACCCGACATTGCGGTTCCTCGACTTGAGCGACAATCGCATCGGAGACCCCGGAGCTGAGAGCATAGCTGAGCACCTAATATTTTCGCCCTATTCGCGGCTAGAGTCTTTGGTCCTTTGTGTCAACGCGATTGGTAGTACAGGTTTCGCCAAAATCGCTCAAGCGTTGGCGCAGACACACAACCGCTCTCTTGCCCACGTTGACCTCGGCTGCAACCCACAGGTTGGGCCTGCAGGACGCAAGATTTTAATTGACTGCATTAGCAGCATGCAACATCTGCGTTCGCTTGACTTGTGTTCGTGTAAATTGTCAGATGCAGAGGCAAAACGCCTGGTAACAGCGCTTGCGTCAAACAAGTGCGGGATTGTAATGTTGGAATGGTACAACAACCCCGAAATGTCAATGGAGACGGAGAAGGCGCTGCACGAGATGCTCATAAAAAAGAAAATAAAGAGCAAAACTAATGGACACGTCTTTCACCTCCGGCTTGCAGCCAGTGCTCTGTGCGGGCTTGCTCTGGCTGTGTGCATACGCTTCATTGCTTTCCGAAGGCGATCCTGACGGGGGTCATATTTCACCTTTTTATTTTCCTCTTCTCTCTCGGCGCTCAAAATGCAACAATCGCTTCCTCTCTGACTTATCGAACTGTGTGGTGCTTTTTGAACCACGCGCATCTGTTTCCCATCGTCATGCGGCTTAACTTATAAAACAACCCCAGACCAGGCCATTTCATTCCTTTTCAGTGTGACAGCTGTGGTCACTGGCACTTTCATTTATTATTGGGTCGTGGTTGTCTGTGCTGCTTCATATCGTATTTCTCACCCGCTATTCGTTCATTTATTTGTTTATTTGCTGTGGTTTTACCTTTAACATCGCACATGCGCACATGCATTTATATATTTCTTCTGTATTGCGTCCTTATCGTTCGTTTCGTGTGGAAATGATTACCACAACACATGCGCACAAAACGTAACGGTTCGTTTCTCCCACTTGCAGCACACCACCATCAAATTTTCATTTTCGTTCAGTAGCTGCGACGAAGTGTGATGGTTCGAGGGAAACGAAGAAATAAATAAGAGCCGGCTAAGAAGAGATCACTAAAAAATGAGAGAAAACAATGAGGGCACGCGGCTCACACCCTCCCGTACGTCTTTGATCTCGCTCAGACATGTGCGAATCTACAGTCGCTACGCTAGTTTTATGCCTGGTATAATGTGCTCTACTGCACTACAGCGCCCACCCTGGACTCGAAGGCCCTACAAACCCCCACTTGGGACGGGTAATCTGAGCGTGCGTCCACAGCTCCCTTCATTGTCTATAATTTTATCCACCTTGCGTGGCTTAAGGAATAGCAAAAGGAGAAGCATCATACATTTTCCATCGTGATCCATGGCTAACGTGTACAACCAGAACCAGGATTACTTCAAGGAGATCCCCGCGTCGGGGGAACAGGGATACACCGCAAGCAGTCCCTTAAACACTGAACAGGACCGTAATGCAAAGACGCCCTTTGGTCAGTCGCAACCCACGTACACTGGACAAATGCAGACGGAAGTGGGTGGCCCTGGCATCGGCTCTCCCTATGCCTTTACACAGACTGAGCCGGGACCTGTCAGTACAATCCAACCGCTTAACATGGAGCCTCAGGAGGGAGAGATGGAGGCGACAAGCACGTTCAAGTTTTGGACAATTGAGTTCTACCAGCAGTTTTTTGATGTGGACACAAACATGGTTGTCAAGCGTCTTGCAGGAACGGCAAAGCTTGGTAGCCCGCCGGACTATCTGCGTGCACACAACTGGACAAACGTCCTTGGCCATATGTCAAACAGCACTGCAGACGACGAGCAGGGATCCTCAGTGCGCGCTAAGCCTGATCTTTACGGTCCGTTTTGGATCTGCACAACCCTTTGGATGCTGCTTGGCATTGTGAGCAACATGATAAGCAAAGTTGCCTTTAATCGGCACTCCGAAAACAACGGGAAGGTCTGGAAGTACGACTTTACAATGGTGTCGGTTGCAAGTATAGTTATATATTTATACTGCTTTGGTGTCGGCTGCACAGTGTGGGGTTTGATGAGGTTTAAGAACCTGCCCATCACATTGACAGATACGTTGTGCCTTTACGGGTATAGCCTTTTCCCTTTCCTCCCTGTTGTACTGCTCTGCGCCATACCCATATCATTTCTGCATTGGATATTTGTTCTGGCCGGAGGGCTGTGGTCAGGGGCATACCTCTGCTCCAATCTTATGGGTGTGACGAAGGCTTTGCTACCACAAGAGTGGTTTTATGGCATTTCTACTTCTGTAGTTGTCTTCCTACTTCTTTTTATGGCATCATTTAAGTTCTACTTCCTAAACTACGCGTTTTAGCAAATAGACTCGTGGCTAGTTCAATAACGACGTTGTTTGCCTCCATGGGATTAGCGTGAGAGGACAAAGTAGTGGAGGGGAACTAACTTGAGTGAGAGCGAACGAGTGAGTAAAGGGAGGAGAGGAGTAGAAGGGGATGGCGAAGGGATGAGGGAGTGTGCGAAAGAAGGAAGCGAGGCGGAGGCGCCAATGAAACAGTAAAATTTAGTTTGGAGGAAGGGGAAGCAAAAGAAAGGAATTATATATATATGCACGTATAGGCGAAAGTAATGAATGCTGAGGAGGTCGTTGCTGTGTGTGACTGTGACCGTTTTTTCTTTTTCTTTTTTTTTCCCCTCCCTCCTCCTCTTGCTATGAGTCGCGCACTGGGGGGTTGCAGAAGGAGTTGATTCCTACTGCACTTTGGGTGGATGTCGATAAGTTTGTGCAGCTGCAGTCCTGCCACACTTTTCTCTCAACTTTGAACAGCTGGGCTTTGTTGTCATAGTAGAGCAAAAGTACGTGGTTATGGGCACTGCTGCGCCAGCTCACTGATAATGCACAAGCGGGATGGACCGCGCTGTCAACTGAGCTGTGTGTGCGTTCATGGTGCCACATGGTGCAGGAACTGCTGGTGCGCCCCGAATCCCTGCACCAATTTTGTGGCCTTCTATAGCAGCTAGGTAGGCGGCAGTGGTAACGCGCAAAAAAAAAAAAAAAAAAAAAAAAAAAAAAAAAAACAGTGACGTCTGCGCGTACTGAATGACATCTCTACAGGCATTTGAGGTCGTCCTTCCACATTCGCCATTTACTCACCTCCGAGCGACATCTTTTATCATTATCACTTTTATTATTATTATTGTTTCTTACGCGCAAAACGTACGCACACACTGCAGCACTCTGGACACGTGCACATGACTGCCCTGCAGCTCTCCCTCCTGTTATTGCCGCATTACTCTCTTTTTTCACCGCACGTTGCAGCTGTTGTTTTTAGTAGCCGGTCAGGGCGCCTGTTGTCAGCTGGCGCGCAACACAGGGAAAAGGGAAAGGGAGAAGGAAAGGAAAGGAAAAAGGTGTTGGTGATGGAACGAAGTGGCCGTAGCGGCGTGGGACAATGAGGCACAGAAATACAAGACTTCCTCCCAGAGTTCTTTAATGTTCGAGTTGTTGGTTCCTGTACGCAATGCTTTTGGACATGGCTGTTTTGTCTTCACTGACAAAGGCGCTATGCTCTTCCTTGGTATTTTCAACCCCGTGGCCACGTCGTCCGTAAGACGCCATTGCTGTCTCATGTACCCGTTTATGGTGGAAAGCCCCGTTTGGCAAAATGACTCCATCCGATGTGTCTCTCTCTGTGGTCGTACAAAACAAAAAAGTCTCTCCAGCAGAGGGGGGGAAACGTAAAAACATATAATTTTTATTTATTTATTTATTTATTCTTCTTTTTTTTTTCAAGAAGAAAAAAGGGGGGAGGAGGAGGGAAGGATACAAATATATTCATATATTTGTATATATTTGTAGTAGGTGGCAATGCGTTTGTTGAGCAAGGCTCTTTGTCGATACTCCGTGACTTGCCGCTTGGCTCACAAAGTTGTGTCTAAAGACCCGCTAAGTGAGTGCAGCACGAAAGAGCCGCGCAGAGGAGAGTTAGAGAAAACATTAGAGGAGCTGCGGCGTAGAAAGTGCGAACTGCCTGGGGCGTACTCCTCGTTCCGAACCACTGAGCCAATTGCGAGCTTCAAAAAGTGCTACGAACACTTGGCGCTGGGTGAGAAGGCCACCGGCGTGTCCACGCGCGTGGCGGGCCGCTTAACAAGCCTGCGGGGGATGGGCAAGATACTTTTCTTGACAATTCGTTCCGATGGGGAGGAGATGCAGCTGGTCTTGCAAATAGGTGATCACTTCACACGCAACTGCTTGAAGAAATTAAAAACCTCACTACGCACCGGAGACATTGTTGGCGCGGAGGGCACTCCGTGCCGCATGCAGCGTGGCGAGCTGTCCCTCGTTGTCTCTTCTCTTCGCATTCTGTCTCCGTATGTGTCAACAGACCAGGTGGTCTGCCCAGACCTCCGCGGCATCACGCAGCTGCACGACGCGGACCTGAAGTATCGCTATCGTTTCGTGGATATGATGGTGAATCGGTCCACCATTGAGACCATTAGAAAACGACATGTGATCCTGCAGGCGTTGCGGGAATACTTGGATGAGCGAAATTTTGTGGAGGTGGAGACACCGATACTTCACACCGTGGCATCTGGGGCGAATGCCAAACCATTTGTCACGTATCATAACGCAAACGGGGTGGATTTGTTTTTGCGCGTTGCCCCGGAGCTGCACCTTAAGCAGTGCATCGTTGGTGGGATGGAGCGCGTGTACGAAATTGGAAGAGTCTTTCGAAACGAAGATGCGGATCGTAGTCACAACCCTGAGTTCACCAGCTGCGAGTTCTATGCAGCCTATCACACGTACGAGGACCTTATCAGCATGACGGAGGAGATACTCCGCCACCTTGCAGTGCGCGCCAACGGGAACACGCGGATCAGCGTCCGCTCGCAGCGTGATGGCACTCAGACAGAAATTGATCTAGCCAGGCCATTCCACCGCGTTAGCGTTTATGACGAAGTGCAGCGAGCGGCAGGTGTGGAACTTCCACCGCCGAACGAACTGAACACGCAAAAAGGGCTAGCGTACATGTCTGCAATAATGTTGCGCCACGATATTCCACTCCCACCTGTTCGTACAGCAGCCAAGATGTTTGACAAGCTGATTGATTTCTTCATCACAGATCGAATTGTTGAGCCCACGCTAGTCATGAATCATCCACTGTTCATGAGTCCACTTGCGAAGGAGCTCACCTCAAAGCCTGGTTTGTCTGAACGTTTTGAGTTGTTCATTAACGGCGTGGAGTATTGTAACGCCTACAGTGAGCTCAACGACCCGCAGGAGCAGTACAGCCGCTTCCAGCAGCAGCAGATTGATCGACAGGGGGGCGACGAGGAGGCAATGCCTCTGGACGAAACTTTTCTCAAGTCACTTCAGGTAGGTCTCCCTCCAACCGCTGGCTGGGGCATGGGAATTGATCGTGTCGTGATGCTTCTCACGAATTCCAACACCATTCGCGACAGCATCTTGTTCCCCCTCCTTAAGCAAGACACTCGCTCCCGTGACTGCAAGCGACGCCATCGTACTGCTACGTTCTTTAACTTTAACCGTCAAATGACACTTCTGTGTCTCAGCGGAATGGAGGAGGAAATGAAAAGGTGCGGCTTCCCTGAGGAATCGTGCGCTTCCATTCGTGAACTGCGTCAAACTGTTTTGGAATGGGGCCAGCGTAGCAGTAGTGGTGCTGGTCAGGAGGGCTCGAGCGCCTACTCGCCGTGCGGGTGGCGCATGGGACTAACGTTAGCAATGATTCGCTTACTATGTGGAAAACCAAAGCTGTGAGGGGGTACATTAACACCTTCACGCACTTGTGCATCATCGAGTGCGCAGGCCTGCGTGTTATTACATATGTACCATCATCGTCTATTCGGCTATCGAATCAGCTTCCCTTATGTGCCGACAGAAAGTGCCGCGCTTGAAGAGAAGCAGTTGAATTCACGCTCATGGCACTGTCCCTCACAAAGGAGGAGTGTCCATTTCAGCGGTAATGACGGTCAGGAGGTGTGGCGCCTCATGGACAGCCTGCGGTTCTTCATCTCCACACCGTCCCCCTCGTCAATTATCCCAACAATGTCGTGTAGCATTACAATCCCTTCCCCTCTCCCCACACACTCCACTGAAGTGTTTTGCATGCAATCAAAAACAAATCCAGTCCCCTCTACAGGCTTTTCGTTTTTGACTCCAACTTCACCACATCCCACATGCCTGTGCCGTGTCTCATGTGCCTCTTCCCGGTAACAGTTCTTGAACCAAATTCCTTTGTCATTTTTTTTTTCTTTGGTCTTGCCTTCCTTCCTCTGGCACCATTCTGACGTCCTGATTGCGCTTTGCATCTGCGTTCGCATAAAGGACTGAAATAGCAGGTAATATTCTTTATTTTGTTTATACTTTCCAGCCACCTGTCAAGTAATAAAAGAACAAAACGTGAAAAAGTAACAAAAGTTATAAAACTTTCACCGTCCGGGAGTTGTGCGTTTACATATACACACATACTAACACATATTAATACGTTCACAAGCATAAACCCACAGATTATTTACACAGTCACGGTATTGTTCTTAATAGTTCTCAGAGGCATTAACAAACAACAGTGCGTTGGTATTTTTTATTAATTTTGTACACACACACACACACACACACACACACACACGTGGTTTTGTGTTGCTGTTGTTGTTTATTTCTGTGTGCTTGCGGGGGTGCTTTCATAGCACAAAACAAAAAGGGGAAAGGTGAGGTGGGAAGGAACGGGTACGTGTAATTCTCATTCACGTGCTTGGCACCAAGACCGAACAAAGCCAACTGTCTTTTTTTGAACACTTGACTAGAGCCAACTTGTGAGCTCACTGGGCTTAAGGGGTTTTTTTTTTTCCGGCTGGTATGCGCCATCAAGGAAACTCGGACGCTTATGAGAGAATCAAGTGGAATGGCTGGGGAAATGCTGGGAAAGAGCTAACGTACGACAAGGGTCGGGAAGTTGTAGTCCATACTAGTGGGAAGCCAATGTGGCGCATTTTAGAGTTTATGCGAAAAGATGTTCAAAAGCTGCCAGGCGCGCTCACAATACGGGAAACTCCAGGTCTCACTATGGAGCAGGCCATTAAGCTTCTTCCAAAGCCCATCGTTAATCTTGCGTTTCTTAATGACTTGCATCGAGTGCTGTCTGATGAGCAGATTCGTGTGGATGGAGCTGCTCGGCTCACGCATGTGTTCGGAAAAAACTATCGCGACCTCTGGCGCGTACGAAGGGGGCTCATTGACCGTGCGCCAGACGCACTGCTACTTCCAAATAACCACAATGACTGCAGGAACATAATGGAACTGGCACACAAGCACAACGTTGTAATTATTCCCTTTGGTGGTGGCACAAATGTTACAGGGGGGGTGGAGCCGAATCCCTTCGAAACGCGTCGGATGATTATTTCAGTTGACATGCGCCGAATGGGGCGGATGCTTAAAATCGACACCGATTCCGGGTTTGCTGTGTTCGAGGCGGGTGTACTCGGCCCCGATATAGACGAGCAGCTTGGCAGGCACGGCTTCATGCTTGGACACGACCCTGACAGCTACACGCACTCCACTTTAGGGGGCTGGATCGCAGCGCGGGGCAGTGGTGCCATGTCCAATAAATACGGCGATATCGAGAACATGGTGCTTGCCCTCAAGGTGGTGACGCCTGTTGGTGTAGTGGAGACGCCTCTTACCTCTCGGCCCTGTGGGTGTGATCTGAACGCCATGTTCACTGGCTCCGATGGGTCATTTGGAATCATAACAGAAGCAACAGTAAAGATTGAACGCATACCGGAGACGAAACGCTACGAGGGTTGGTTTTTCCCACAATTTGAGGATGCATTTGCGGCATTCCACGCGTGCACATGCAAGGGGATCCACCCCTGCACGATGCGCCTGTACGACGAGGACGACACGCGGCTTAGTTTTGCTGCCTCCACCGACCATGGTTGGGTGAGCACGACATTCAGCAAGTGCTTCAAAAAGTACTTGGAGAGGGTCAAGCGGTGGAATATGGACAAAATTTCGTTGGTGATTGTGGGCTATGAGGGCTCAAAGGCGCAGACACGGTGCCAAAGGAGTGAACTCTCTCGAGTTTTTGCATCCTTTGGCGGCTTGCATCTCGGTAAGAAGCCAGGCGCCTCGTGGCAGGAAAAGAAGTATGACCTGCCGTACCTGCGAGACTTTGCGCTTGCTCACAACTACTGGGCGGACGTTTTTGAAACGAGCGTACTGTATTCGAATGCCATTCGATGTTGGCGCGAGGTGAAGCAGGTGTTTAAGGAAGTGATGGAGAAAAATCAGAAGGTGGGATGGATAGGCTGCCACAGCGCACACCAGTACCGTTATGGTTGCTGCCTGTACTTCACCTTCATTGGGGTGCAGACGGATGAAAATGACCTGAAGGTTTTCATAGAAATAAAGAAGCGTGCCATGGAGGTGATGCTGAAGCACCATGGAAACTTAACGCACCACCATGGTATTGGCTATGAGCACGTCCCCTGGATGGAGCAATACCATGGGAAGGTGGGGCTGGACGTAATGATGCGCTTCAAGAGATCTATTGATCCCCAAAATATCTGTAACCCGGGTAAGTTGCTTCCATCTCCGCTTGGAGACGGCGACAGCGACGGCAGCGGGGACAAAACGATAAAAGCACGACAGGAGCGTGAGATGATGTTTGATAAGATGGGCATACCAGGTGCGGTAAAGGCGCATCTTTAGTCGTTCGCACGCCAGCGTCCAGATGGGCAAAGAAGAGTTTTGATTGAGTGGCTGCAGAGGAAGGAGGTGTTGGGCAACACCCGTCCCCGGCAAACGCGGTTGTGGGCGTATTTGACTCTGTGTGTCCGGTGAGAGGTCACTTTGTATGTTGTACTTGAGGAAATGGTTAAGAAGAGGAAAACGAACTGAAAAGAAAGGGGGAGGTAGTGGCGAAATAAGCAGATATACCGAACCAACGTCCTCTAGTGTGCAAATAAGGGTTTTTCACTAATGATTAATATCGCGCTTGAGTGTCCATATGCCTTTTGGTGATCACACGCATACGTGCAATGCATGCCCGCACGATTTGGCGCTGTTATGTGTGTGTCAGTGCGTGCCTTGTGGATACTAAGCTGAATTTCTTATTACTTTTGACTTGACACGCGTTTCCTTGTTGTTTTGTTTTCGTTGGGTGTGGGGATCCTTGTTTTACTTAATAGAATGAATGAACCCCCGGTAACGAGACGCAGAAACGTGGCGCTAGCGTGCATTACGGAACGGGTAGTGCAGTCTTGGAGGGAGAAGTCGGTCTGCGTATGGTACGCGATGCATCCACAGTCGGCGCTGTCGGTAGCAGCGACACGACTGTGTAGTCGCACGGTGGGGCACCGTTTTGCTTCACGTGATGGGGACGGTAAAACCGTAATAGGCATGCGGGTGTCGCGGCACGGTGTTGAGTGCAATGACAGTGGTGTGGTGATGCCTCCCATGGCGGTTGGCGCACACATTAAATTGATCTCTGGACGGGGTTGTTCCCCCATTCGAGTGCGTATTATCTCTCTGTGCGTTGAGGCATTGGAACAGCTGTTGTTATCGATGGAAAACACCATTGGTGGGGGCAACGGTCACAGTGGAGTTGTCAGTGTTGAACGGCTGCAAACCGGTGGTATAGCCGATTTGCTGGGTCGCTGTGGGCGGCGCACAGCCGGTGTGTGTGTGGCACTGCGCAGCGTGGAGCAGCTCGCTCTGGTAGGGGCATCTTTCTCGGACATCATGCCAAATAACACCTCTGAGCTACACAATCTCAAGGTCCTTCACTTGTCAGTCGCGCCACCCTGCTCTTTGCTTGCGCTGCGTGGGACTCGGAACATTCGAGAACTCAACGTGAGACAAACTGAAATCACAGATTTTGACATTGAGCTGCTGAGTCAGCATTTGCAGTTACGTCAACTGGTTATTGACTACTGCCAGCGAGTGACCAGTCTCGATCCGCTGAGGGGCCACCCATCCCTGTGCCACATATCTGCCATGAAGTGCATGAGGCTGCTTTCCGCGCGCGTCTTGCCCACAATCAAGACCTTGCAGTTTGTGAATCTATCACAGACGGCCGTTTGCGGCACAGAGCTGTGGTTGTGTCTGCAGCGCCTCACGAATGTGAAGGAGCTGCTGATTGACAACTTGCTTCTTCCAGTTTCGCTTGAGACAACCAACCTGCGTCTGGAGGCGTCTGCAATTTCATGGAAAGGGGTTCGGAATACAAACTACTTCTGGATTACTACAGCAGCAAGATTGCATAGTCTTGTTCTTGATTGTACGGACATTTGGGAAAAGCATTTAATTCTCCTTTGCAGTCGTCTCTGTTACCTTCAGTCACTCTCCATCGTTCGGTGTTTGCTGCTGCGCACCTCGCTGGCTTTCCTAATGGGCATGGACTATATGCAGATGGTGTCCGTGTCACGAGTAAGCCTGAGCGAAGACCACGCTGTGGCATCCCTCGTGGAAAGAGGCGTCACTTGTCATGTACTGGAACCATGAGGCAGAAGATTTTTGGTTACCCTCGTCCATTTGGTTTCACTAATATCTTTCTTGAAGATACGCCCAACCCATCCACACCCACACACGCGCTGCCGTACATCAACCTCACTAGAGTTGCATGCCATTTCAACTTCCCTCAATTCCTTCAATCCTCAATGCTTTTCTCCCCTCGCTCCATGTGTGCCACATAAGGTTGCAGTCCCTTCATTAGTTGTTGAGTGTTGCTTTACCCTTGTTTTCTTTTTCCCACTACGCAAGGCAACGCCACCTCTTAGTGCTTTGAAAAGATGCCCTGTCGCTTCCAAGTGGAGCTGTACCAAGAGTGTTGCGCACACTACGGCGTGAAGCCAAACAAGGACATCATTGAACAAATAAATAAGCCTGGTTTTCTCACTGTAGACACCATTGACGCCTCGAGGACGTTCTTGGGCGAGCTCGGTGTTAAGGCGCTCCTCAACTTCGTGGATTGCCACTCGGGAATTCAGCGGCTAATCCTTGTTAAGAACGGCATGAATGCCAGCTGTGTGGATTACCTCTGCAGCGTTCTGCGCCACAGTTCGTACCTGTCTTACATTGACGTTTCCCGAAACCCCGTCACCACACCCTCGGCGCGTCAAATTTGGGAAACAGTGCGTGCGGTGCCAACCATCAGAGAAGTGAAAGCAGAAAACTGCGGTATCGATGAGGAATGGATGCATCGCCTGGATCGTTGCTGCAAGGCCAACGATGAATTGCAGCGCCTCGGCTTCCACGTGTATGGACCCGAGCGCCCTCTACAGGCCTGGGAAGCAGTCTTTATTATTGTCATTGGACCCAACGCCATTGTAGAAAAGTACTCCGCGGACATTGTGCCATACGTCAGTAGCTTTATGTCCTCACTACGACTTCGCCTGGCATTATTTCGTATAGAAGAAACTGACACTCCCGACGCTATGAGAATGAAAGTGCAACGGTGTAGGGAAAAACGGAACTATAATCTGAGCTGGTGTATTGTGCTTTTGGACCGCTCTAGCCCCTGTAGTGAGGTGGAAAGTAATGCACTAATGGCTGTCTTGCAGCAGGAGAAACCTATCATACAGCCTCTGCGAAACAAGCTTGGTGTTGCGCGCGATCCCGTCTACAGGTGTGTAAACAACCTGTTTGTGTATGATCTGACACACATGCGGAGGGCTGAAACGGAAGGCGCGGAAGCTGAAAGGGAAGGGAAGTCAGGTGTTGTGTACATACCGGCGAACGTGTGGCTCCCGCTCGCGGGCATCACTGACACCAGCGGGATCAAAGTGCCGCCCGCTGTTGGAGTAACAAGTAAGAGCTGCTGGAAAGTTCGATGCCAAACTGACCTGTGTGCGGCTCTATCTGCGGTTTTTTCAGAAAAACCCCGCTCAAAGGAAATGCTCATGCGTGCCGAAACGCAGGATAGGTATATTGTGCAGCTAACTGAGAAGGAGAAGCACATCTTTTCCCTGTACCCAAAGTGCAAGGAAGTGTCCCAGTATATTGAGTCGCCCTCTGACTCGGCAACGGTGCCCCTCATTATATTTAGTGCCGACGCCGACCGCAACACTTACATTCTTTCCTGGGCAGCCTCCAAATACGGAAGCTGGGACTCTATGAGGGTTATCTGGTACCCCGCAGAGCAAGGAAATAGAAGTCTGGTTGTCTTCTTCCACTATCTTTTACAGAACATTTGCTCCGCGCCGAAGCGCGTGTACATCTCGCTGGAGGAACTCTGCCATGACGTCCACAAGGCCATCAGTGAGTACAAGGAGAAGACGTTGCTACTTCTGGTGCCATGCTTAGATACGCTTGACAGCTGTGGTACGCGCCATTCGCTTGCGCTGGATTGGCTTCCGTCGACGCTCCCAAACAAGGTGAGGGTGATTGTGACCCTTAATACGGAAAGCTCTATTTTTGGCACACTGAGGAAGCGCCGCCCCCAGCCGTTTGATGTCCTAAACACCCCGCTACCAACTAGTGTGAGGGCAGAACTGTTCGCGGAGGAGTTGTCACGCCGGATGAATGAGGTTGGGGCAGGGCAGTGCAAAATGAACAGAACCACGCGTCAACTAGAACTGTGGAATAAATCATTAGAAAACGCCTTCCTGGAGAAGGAGGGCTCGCTCAACATAGTGTTCGCGGTGTACGCCGCCTCATACCTACAACGACTGCCTGAGGATGTGGCAGAACAGAGTCTCGCCCTGATAGTCTCCGAAAAAGTGCCCGACACAGTGGATGAGATGCTAACTGGCCTGTTGCACCGGTACGAAGAGCTCGCCGGCTCAACCACGGTGCAGTACATCGTCACGTGTCTTGCCATAACCCCGTTGCCCATCTCTGAGCTCATATTCATTTGCGAGGAGCTCGGCCCGTGCCCACGCCAGAGGACGCTGCCGACGCTTATCATGCTATCAGACGATGGTCTTGTGAACTTACGAACGGACTGCGTCATTCACTTGGCCTGTTCGATGGTGCGCAACGCAGCCATGTCGTTGTACGGTGACCTGCTAGATACCGTGAGCGTTCTGGTGGAGACGCATTTCTATCGTCTTATTAGAACAAAAAGCCCTGATATGTCTTTTTGCTTCAGACAACTCGGCTCAATTATGATTGCAAATGGAAATTTTGACAGCGCCTGCGAGCTCGTGTTGAACACAGCAATTGTTGATGCGGTCCTAACTCGCGATAAGACTAATGCGCTGTATCTACTGGACACGATATTTCGTCTCTTGAATGCCTATGACATTCTGGCCGAGCTGGGCGACACGGCATACGGTCTTGCCGATCGTCAGGAGCAACGAAAAAGTCGTTCGGCATTGTTGAATGCGCTGAAGGACATCCAGACGTACGACTGCTTTTTCTTTCAGTCGACACTGTTGAAGAGCGACAGTTCTCCGTACCACGTGCAGTCGATGAATACAGCCGAATTGCCGTACACAGTGCTTGTCCCACTTAACACTGCGGGCGAGGAGAGCGCCTCGCACTCCATGACGCTCAGGTACCCTCCCATGTACATACATCTACGTGGGGAGTATCTTGTGGTAACGACTACACAGGAAGTCCTTGTTTATTCTACAGCTGACTTTGATAAAATCGTGGCAAAGTCTAACATGCCATTTGAACTCAACCAAAACGTCCGCGGTGCACTTATTGCCGCAGGCACGCGCGCGATTATCATCACAGATAAGCTCCTTCTGCTGTGGGACTTTTCTGGGCATTCCTTCGCGTTGCTCGAGGATACAACTGCCTCACTGTCAGATGACATATTAGATACCTTTGGCCTCCAACTTATTGTGCGTCATCCATCCAATGGTCGTCTTTCCATTGTCGACGTATCAAAGAAACACGTGGTAACGGAGCTGCAGGAAGTTGGGGCGCCTTTGCGCGAGGCTTTTTTTTTCGGTCACGGCATTCTAGCGCTCGCTCTGTATGACCTTTTCATCATAAAGGGCTCCAAAGTCATAAAGCTTGCACATTCTGGCGTTATCCGCTGCGTGTGTTTCCCCAGTGATGATTGCCTTATCGCATCCTCGGTGAATGAGGACATCTGGACGTGGTCGGCAGACGGTCAACTGCTTCATTTGATCCGTACTGGCATGACACCAGTAGAGGATCTGTGCTTCAGCACCAGCGGCGCTTTCCTGCTTTCGCGGCAGCATGAGGGAATGAAAGTGTGGAGATCGATGAATGGCAAGTTCGTCAAGAAGCTTGAGCAAACATTTGACGAGATAACCACCTGCTGTTTTTTCACGGAGGACGAGACAAACATTATTTCCCAAAGCGGGCCATACATTGCGCTGTGGGATGCCATTCTTTGTCGGCCTCTGGGAGCTATAACGTGCAGTAGTGGCGTCTTTACGCTGGCGCAGGAGCGGAATCGCATGCTGATCACTGCCACCTCCAAGAAGGAGGTAAAGATCTGGCGCCTGGACGGGAAACCGCTTTCATCCACTGATGCTGCAAAGGAAAAGCCGCTGACGTCTCAGTGGCGCCGGAACGGCAAAGTGTCAAGGTTTGCAATCATCCGCCTACTTGTGGATTTCACTGGGGTGTTTCTGGCCATAATAGATGAAAGGAATACACTCTTCCTGCAACGCATTGACGGCAACGAACCACTCATGTTTGTCGCCAACAATGTCCATAGTGTCGCTTTCTTTGGCGGCTCCATCCTTTACACAGAGAAGCAGAACGGTCGCTGCTTTTACTGCAAAAGCATCTGCGGGGAGAGCGCGGAGATGACTGAGATTTATACACCTGCCGACGCCCACCACGATGCCTCACTGGAGCTCACAGCGCAGGAAGGAAGCATGTACTTGGTCGCGATTTCGAATTTAGACAGAAGGCCGACCATTTACCTCTTCAACGTCACTGACTGGAGTCCAAACAATCAGCTCGTGGGGCACATTGGTCCTGTTTTGTGCAGTTTCCTTGTCGACACACTGCTCTTTACGATAGGGCAGGACGGTGTTGTGCGGCTCTGGAGTCTTTTACGCCACGCAGAGAGGACGTCCTACGCCCACAGCTGCCCTATCGTGTCAGCAGCACGGACGATGGAGTCGATTGGTGCGGCATTTTACTTTATTGACGCGAACCTACGTCTGTTTCACGTGCACGCGGAGAACATCTCATCCACCACTGGAGCGGCGTTTGTTGTCACTCAAGTGACTCTGCTGCTCACCACACCGCAGCCCACGCGGATGACGCAGGTGCTGTTGGTCTCGGATCTTCTCGTCCTCTCTGATGAGGAGGGGTCCGTGTACCTTGTGGACATCCGCCATGGCGGAGCGGTGAGCAAATTGCCAAACTACAAGTGTCTCTGCGTTGCGGCATCTCTTGTTGGTCCGGATGTGTACGTGATAACGGGGCACACCACGGGCGAGGTTATTTTGCACCAAGTTCGCTTTGCCGGTTAAATATGTAAAATATAAACAATTCCGAAACAAAACAAAAATGAACTGAATTGAAAAGAACAACAACAATTACAAACAAATGAAAGGTTGTTGGTCGAAAAACTGTGGCACCTGGATACGTGTACGTGTTGGCGTGCATATATGTATGTGTGTGTGCGTGCGTGCGTGGTGGTGGTGTCTGCAGCCTCCTATTAATTGTAGCGCACCCCGCGTACGTGCGTACGTATGCTATGGATTCCAGGGCACTCTGCTCCAGAATGATGCAGGAGAAGTTTTTCGCCTTCCTTTCGCTTTCCCTACTCTGCGTGTCGTTCCTCGACTATCACGTGTGGCCTGCGTACCTTGGTCAGGTATCCCTTCCCTTGTCTTGGTGTACCGTCATCAGGAGCCAGTGATTTTCTGCTGATTTACGGTAGTGGCATTGGAGGAAAAGAATTGTAGAGAAAACTCGCGGTAAAGAAGATTTTTACATCAAGGAGAAGCAATGCGACGAGACGACTACGAGCGCCGACGTATTCGTGACATCTATGACCGAAATGTTCGTCGCGTCCGTGCACTGGCAGACGCGCGCGACCGATACCGGACCGACAGGGATGGCGATGTGCTGGCACCGCGCCGTTTTATCGTAAGCGAGCGCCGCTCGCGCCTGGAGGGTTTTGGGTACGGTGACCGCCGACCAGATGATAGATACTGGTCTCGTGCGCATGGGAGCTATCGCTTCGATGACAGAAGGGTGTACCGCCGGGTAGGCCTGGGGCGGTTTGTGCGCGAAGACGACTATGATCGCGAGTACCGCCGCGAACGCGCGAGAAGCAGGGATGTTGAACGCTACCGCCGCGGCTATGGGCCGCGTTTCGGCCGACTTCGGCTTCGCCCTCGTGAGATCCGCCAGTCACGCATGTACGGAGGAAGGAGCGCCGCCGCTACCGCCTGTTCCGCCGCCAGCGCGAGCGCGTAGGCGATGTAAACAGTGCGGCTGAAAGCCGAAAGCGCGCTGAAGGCACCACTAAACAGCGTCCCGTGACAAAAAAGTGCCTTGATGAGGAACTGGACCAGTTCCGTGGCAGCAACTAGATGAGCCTTCTTCCCTCTGCTGACTTCCTGAAACGTGCAAGTAAGGCAAGGTGGTGGTGGTTTTCTTTAGTGAAGGTTCCTGTGAGTGGAAAAGTGTAGCGTGTGGGGAGTGTTGTCGGACGGAAAATAAATCGGAGAAATATGAAAAGAAATGAAAAAGAAAAGAAAAGAAAAGAAAAGGGGGAGAAAATGAATGGAAAAGGAAAAGGAAAGGAGAAGGAGAAGGAAGAGGCCAACTAAGTAACACCTTAATCATTTTAACGACGTGGGACGCCGAGTGAGATGCAGTGATGTTGAAAAGTATGATAAGCCTCCATCGAGACGGGCACTAAGACGCATGTGTGACTCCCAATTGGGCTTCATCTGAACCCCAGGTAGCCGTTCATACCTGTTCCACTTGGCTCTGCCCTCTGGATCAACAGAGCAGCTTTGCCCCTGACAGACTACCTTAACCATCCTGCTCTCTTGTATGAACCTCTGTCGCGCGTGTGTAACTTTGTAGGCGTGTGGGAGAGAGAGAAAGAAAGAGAAAGAGAAAGAGAAAATCAAAGTGTACGAGAAAAAAGATGTGGGTGACTGCCGGAGATATGAGACTCCAATTGTGTGGTGTGGTTTGTTGTAAATGGTCCTGTGCACTACCAGATGTCCTGGCAGTGTCGTTGTGGACTGATGCTACAATGAAGGTATTTGACGGAGGATACAAAAGCAAATAGCGAACAGAAGTCGGTCGATGCATCCACTACAAGTGTTGTTTTGTCTGTTTTCAGCTTTTGTTTTGTGTTCTCTTCTCTTTTTCTTTCTTTGCCGCTTGTGTTTTTGTGTTGCTCTTGTGTTTCACCTGACGTTGTAGGCATACGGCAGTTCATTATCATAATGCCACAGCGAGTTGTTAGTGGTAGAGCGTGGTGGGCTGTAGTGGATATACATGTACACGCGAAAGTGTGCATGTATGTGTGTGCGCTCGCCCGCTGGTCTAGAGACCCATGCAAACGCCCTCAGTTCACCGTCTCCCTCCCACTTCATCACCGTATATGTCTCTTGTATGTCTGTTTTGGGTGTTATATGTTTGGTTATATAAATTTTTCTATAATTCATGAAATTTTTCATCTGTGTTTTTTCCCTCTCTCCTTTGTTACAAGAGGGGGCGAGAGGGAGTGGAATATACAGGACGGGCAAGATGTGGGATCAACATGTATGGCGAGGCACACCAACTGCATTGTTATGGCTATTTAACTCGTGCCGTTGCTGTTGCCGTTATTGTTATTATTATTATTATTGGTGATAGTCGTGGCAGCGCTGGTGATATTATTACTACCACTACTATTACTACTACTACTGCTGCTGCTGCTGTTGTTGTTGTTGTTGTTTTGTTTTTGTTTTGTTTTTTGTTTTGTTTTTTTTTTGGGTGGCTCCTGACCCTTCCTTCTCATAATCGTGCATGAATATTACGCAGAACGTTATAGAGGCATCTTATCTGGGGTACAATAACCAGATACCCATTTCCACACTTACCCCTCTCCTCTTCCAACAACTGAATGTATCTGCGTGTTTCTATTCGCAATCTGTGTTTGCGTACGAGGTGTGCAAAAGCTAATCTTACAAAAAAACAAAAAACAACAACAACAAAAAAAAAATGGCGGATGTCAGTATTCGATCGACAATTACGGTGAGTTCCATTCAGCTTAGGTTTGGGGCGCAATCGTCCATTGACTATCGGTCACTGCCAGGTGAGGAAGGGACGGGGTCAGTAGCCACTATCTTCAACAACATGAGAAAAACGGAGACGCCTCCGGTGCTGGACATTAAGAAGCTCCATGGAACTGTTTACAGTCCTAAGAATAGGAAAATCATTACCAGCTGGCTGCGTGATGTGTGCTGGACCCTACACCTGAAAACCACTACGCTTTGTTTGGCAATTCAATTGACAGACGCCTACACTATTGAAAATCACCAGACGGTTCCGCTGGACAAGTGTCAGTTGGTGGCAGTGACGTGTCTGTGGGACGCTGCAAAATATGAGGAAATGGACGACCGTCTGCCGTCTCTCCATAGGCTTGTGCGCATCTGTGACAATGTCTACACTGCAGACGATATCCTTGACATGGAGGAGAAAATCTTGAACTCCTTCAAGTGGCGCCTGCCGCATACGACGGTTGTAAGGCACCTATATCTGCAGTTTCACCTGATAGGTAGCGAGGATCTTGTCGTTCGCAACCCCGCGGTTGACAAGGCAACAAATGATATTGTCTCTCTACAACTTCTTATTGAGAATAAGGATGAGCACGTTTGGAAGCCGTTCAGCTCCAGAGCTGGTTGTACTATTAAGGACCTCATCCCTCAGCTCTGCGCCACTGTTGGGATGGCAGTAACTGCAAGTGTGGAGGTGTTCCAGGTGTTCGGTGCGAACCCTCTCGTTCTCCAGCGCATTCCACAGGACACTTCCCTTGGATCTCTTAGCATGGACTGTCTTAATCTAACGCGCCTGTTTCTTTCGAACGGGCGCGTGAATTATGCGTTTATTGAGCGTGGCCCGTTCATCATGCCAAGGACTATCAACAAACGTTTCCTAAACCAGTGTGAAGTGCTTATCCAGGAGGTTGTCATCCATGTGGAGTTCTTACAAGTACATAGCTACGTAAGGGCGCTGGGCGCCCTCCTCCTTGCCATGTGCATTATGGCAACCGACATGGCGGAGGTCGTGCGCGCGATTCGATACGTGCAAAACAAGCTTGACATTTCCCCGGGCAAGTCAGCTGCCGTCGCGCGTATGCTGACCACCAAGTACAGGGAAGTGCTCAAGGAAGCTCAGCAACAGCATAACTTGCCGGATATACCTGAAAACATCATAGCGCGTGTGGATATGTGTGCAGCGAAAAAAACGACGTAGCGTATGTTGCAATTGGGATCAATTGAAAAGGGGTGGATGGAAGTTGGCAAGGCTACAGGGATGCGAAAGTGTAGGGGGATCATGATGCTCATCCCTCCTCCCTTTTGCTGGGGAGGCTGAGGCATGTGGCAAGACGAGATTCATATTACTCCTTCTTGGGAAATTGTTGTTACCGCTGATGTTCTTGGTGTGGAAATTGTTGTCGTCTTATCTTGCTGTAATAGACGAAACGGCAAAAACAAGAGGCGGCGTCGGCGGAATTCAGTTCTCAGTGGCCTCTTGCGCTGGTGAAGGAGGGCGCGTAATACTTTTCACGTGCCTTTAACTGTTTGTGTGTTTTTCTATCACAGCACGGCGATTTTGCCCTCTGCTCAAGTTTATATTTTGATTATATGTTTGGTGTGTTTTGAAACACTGTCACGTACAGCAGAATTTGAAAAAAATGAAAACGGGATGATGATGATGATGATAATAATAAAGATATTTTATTGTTGTTATGCCTGTTCTCACCAAAAATTAACCCATCGGTTATAGAAAGGTGTAAGGGACAAGGGAGGGAGCTGGGAGTAGCGGGAACCCGTTTTTCTCTCACCACTCCACCCGGGCCTTATTGGTGGTGGAGCGAAGCTGGTGGGCGGGCTCCGCCAACTGCTCTTCGCTCATAACGTTGCCATCCATTAGTGATGCGACTAGGCTTTTGGAAGCGAAATCGATTAACGTTTATCTACAACCGGGTGCAAGGGTCGGTCTTCCATGCGGCGAGGACCATCTCCACACCACCCCCGCGCTTTGCGACGCTACCAACCAGTCATGCAGTGTTTGGGCAGAAACAGGCTGCGCTACCTGCAGCCCCGCGCAAGCGACCCTTACTGGCGGTGGATCACCCGGTATTTGGTAGGAACAAAATGTCGTTCGCTGAGGGACTTTTCAATGGCCGTATCAGTGTTTCGGGCTTCTTTCTCGCAATTGACCCCAACGTGGCCGCTGGCTCACGCAGCCCAATGAACCCCAATGCTCAAATCACTGTCTGCGATGAGAAGGGTAACATGTCAAGGATTCGCTATCGCTGCCACCTTGAGTCCCATACAGGCTTGCAACTAGAGGCGCTTATTCGGTTGCAAGTCGGCTGGATATCACCAAAGATAACCTTCACATCCGTTCCCTATGTGATCCACTTGGGAAGGGGGTTCGATGTCAGCGTCCCGTTTTTGATCCACTTTACGATGGTGTCAATTCTGGACGAGCGCGGCAACAGCACAGGTAGCTGTCTCTACTTCAGTGGAACGCCTCTTCTCGGGTTCTCGGCTGGAATCGCACGCATCACAGGGGGCAAGCTTGTGCTAGATCCGTCGAAAAACGTGAACCCCGCGGAGGAGGCCAAACAATTTGTTGGTCGGGTGCACGTGCGACAGTTGGGCTTCGTCATGCTCAAAATATTGACCTATTTCATTTGCCTCGTAGCATGCATCCCCGCCACCCAGCACATCTTCCAGCGCGCTGCAACGGGTCCGCCCCAGTGACGGGGTAGCTGATGTGCTTGTCACGCGTCATCAACCACAACAATCCATTCTGGGAGCGGCATCGCTGGTGAGTTCTGCGGTGGCTGAGGCGAAATCAGTCTGGACCAGGTAGGTGGTGCTGCCCCCACTCACGACAGTCAATTTACTCCTTTTCTCGCCCATCCTCCATGTGTGGGAACATCAACTGGGTGACGACGTTTGTCTGTTATTTACTATTGTAAGGGGACTCACTCCTCCTTAAAAGCAACCCCCCTTTTTTTTTTTTTTGTCTCTTGGTTTCTTACAACTTCACTTTCCTCCAAGAGCGTGGAAGATTTGTCGAGCTGCTGCTCGGTAGATGAGAAAGTCATTTGCCGCACGATGGCAGTGTGGTGTGCACGTCCCACGTGGAACTGTCTACCACAGTGCCAAGATGAAGAACTGGCCGGAGCAGCGTGTTCCGGACAACTTCAGATTCACTGAGGAGCAACGCTTTAAAACGAAAGCGATCCCCCGTGATGTTGGTAAGATTCCACGTGATTTCGTACTTAGTATTCTCTATCGTCACCAACCCTGTGAAGTGAGCGGATTGTGGGAACATTGTACAAATGACCCTGGTATAGTGCTTGATAGCAAGCGACATCTTCGTGAAGTTCTAAAGCAAGCACGTGACGAGGGTTTCGTTACCTTTGAGCGTGACACCATCTCAAACGAATGGCTGTGTTTTATTACAAGGGAGCGATATGAAGATGTGAGGCGAATAGCTGGCGCAGCAGCGGCGGCGACGGCAACAAGCCCCAGTCTCCGTGGTTCGAGTGCAGTGGAGGCGTCTGCTTGCACTGAGAAATACATGGAGATGAGCGCGGAAGACAAGAAGACTCACGCGCGCCGTCTTGAGGAGGAGGTTGCGGCAACCACCAGGCATTTGCGCACCTTCCACCAACGGGAAATTGATTACCTGCCGTACACCGATTTGAACGGCAAGGTAAACTTCATGTGGTGGTACGAAACGCGGGAAGTGCAGGCAAAAATGGATGAAACACTTCCGGCTTCAGCGGGTACGTCTCTTGACGATCCAAGTAACCCTGGCACGGCACGTTTGGAGTCACAAACGTGAAGGCACCAGGTGGGCTGTTGTTGACATCGTCGCCTCCCCTTTCCAAACTTTCCAACACCGTACACATACGTTAACATATGACTTGTATATATATCTATAGATAATTGTGTGTGTGATCTTGAAGTCGGCGACTGTAATTGTTGTTTCTATGCCGCAGCACGGAACTGGGGCCTTCTGATATGTTCCTTTGTCATTTTATTTATCTTCTTATCATTTCCTTACTTCTTTCCTAATGCTTCTTTGTTTTGTTTTTGTTGCTCCTGATGCCGTGTGGTACATATGTCCTCAAGCTACAGTCTAGTGCAGCCACAGGAAAAATGAGTGTCCAGTTTTCGTCATCCCTTCCCCCACAAGAGGAAGCGGACTTTTATAAGAACACGGTGTTTCAATGGTTACAGGACAGCTCCATATCAGCTACGCCGGGATCAGAAATGGCCCGATCGTTTCGAGAGGAACTTATACGGGCAGAGAAAAGTAATGAATCTGTTGAGTATCGCTCTGTACTTTGTGATATTTTCAAGGTCTTGGCAGACTCTCTTATTTCTGCAGCCCACCGTAGTGCGCCGTACGTTCATATCAACCGCAGCGTCCCGTGTGACTATCAAGTTACCAAGGATGAGGACGAATTACTAATGACCGATGGAATTTTTGACTCTGATGATGAAAGAGACATGGATAATGATTCTGATGGTGGACGCAAGCCATTGGTGCGAGAAAAGGAACAGAGTCAGCGAAAAAGGGAAGAGCTTCGGAAGAAGCGTAGCGAGGAGGAAGCAATGCTCCTCACTCAAAAGAAGGTGTCGGACGACAAGGGAAATTTGTTGAACACTCTTGGGCCTTTTCCTGCACCACGCCTCACAGTGCGAGCGACGACGTACACATTTCCTAGTCGACGGACGCTAGAGCAACGTACAGCCCTGCCGTCATCCGACTCCGAGTCTGAAAGGGGAGATGGAGATGGTGGGCCGGTGAGTGGTGCATCGGTCCCTTGTTCATCAGGCGATGAGGAGGCGGTGACTCATCTGACGTCATTTATGATGTCACTCTCAACGGATTCACTAAAAAAGATAAGTGAGAGTGCGAAGGTGAAGTTGAAACCATCATCCACAAACCGCGACTATGTGACGCAAATAGTGAAAACAGCGGTTCGACTTGGTTGTGAAAAGGCCTGTGTGCTGATGGACAAGCACAAAATTATAGAAGAAATGACAAGCCGCGTGCAGACAGGTCCATTGCACACAGCAGCTAGTATTGACTTTCTCCAGTCACTCCCAGAGCAGTTGAAGCACGCTTTGGGGCACATGTTGGGTCTGTGGGAAGAGAGTCCGCCAGTTGAGGACATGTGGGAGCGGATGGTGGCCATGGGCTTTCTCGCTGTGCTTACTAACCTGCGGTTAAAACCTCTTAAGAGAATCGCCTCGGAGCTCAACGTATCAACCCCTGATACAAACTCCACCGAAAAATTTTGTGAAGCCATCGTATTTGCCGCCTTCCCGCGCGAGCGTATTCGTGCGAAGAACTTGCGGTCCAAGAGACAAAAGACACTTAACTTCACCGTTCCGCCCGAGGGCATGCGGTGTAAGGGAGATATGGGGTTTATCACCTTCCATGTAGAGAACATTTCCATTTTACCCAAGGACAATGAGCGCCGCTACTCTCCTGAATTTGAATATGGACCACTGAAATGGAGTCTGCTCTGTATGGCTAACAAGGAGTACTTGGCTCTATATCTTTGCCAGACTGGGAGTGTGTTCTGCAAGTTTTTGATTACTGTAGTGAACCACTTGAACGTTGACGACTCGATTTGCAACGAGGGGACGCAACGCTTTTCGACACGATCGCAGGAAAATGACTGGGGCTTCAATACGGTTATTAAATTTGAGGATCTGCTGAACCCCCGAAAAGGGTTCTGGAAGGACGCTGGTGACAGCGTAACTATTGAGGTTGGTATTGTGCTGGTAGAGGCACCCAAGCCAAACAGCGCGGTGAAGGGCGCGTCTAATAAGGACAAGCAGGCGGGGCCGAAGGTGGACGAGAAGGCTATGCAGCAGCTTATTGAGGACGAGAAGAATGCTCAGATGCGAAAGAAAATTAGGCAGGAGATTACCAAGACAGTGAAGGATGAGGAGAAGACCAGGAAGGATATAACGCAGCGTGGGATCAAGGGATTTCACGATATCACGGAACGCTTTAAAACGGAGAAGCAGCGTATTATAAAAGAACTTGCGGAGCGGGAGCGGCGAGAGCAACTGGAGCGCCAGCGCGAGCAGGAGATGATTAAACAGGCTCAGGAACAGGATGCGGATATAAAGCGACATATTGAGGAGATGAAGTTGAATAATGTCAATCTTCAGAATGAACGAAAGGAACTGATGCGGGAGATTAAGGAACTGAGGAGGGTACGCGAGGAGCTCGCTCAACAGCTTTCTAGCATCATTAGCGAGAGGGAGACGTTGGAGCGGACGGCACAACACTTAAAGGAGCAGATCGAAGCTTCGACTCAACAATACAATGATCCTCAACAGCCGGATCAGCTCGCAGCGGCCTTCTCCTGTCAGGGACTGGATGGCAATGAAGATAGTGAACTGCGCCACCTTCATGAATCGCTTGAAAGGATAATTGGTGTTGATGGAAGAGGTATATGACGCAGTGCACCTGCACTGTGCCTTTTGTATGCATTTGATGAATACCGGGGCATGCGTGATCATGTGGATCAGGGGGTTTATTGGAGAGTTGGTGTGGGGAGGGGAAATAATGTGAAGGAAAGCAACAAGTAAAAAATTTTTTTAAGAAAAAAAAATGAAGATGAAGATGAAAGTTTGGTGAGATACGAAGTGCTCTTCTAGTCATCCTACTTTGTCGTCCACTTCCACACGGGCAATAGAACTGCACGTGCTCGATGATGCGACATGCAAATATCTGGACACAAGCTGTGGTGCAACAACAGGGCCAAGACGATTCATTGTGGCGGTCAACTGAATGGGCGGGGAGTCGTGCCTCAGTGCCATACTGTTGTGCGGTATATTTCTTGCCCGCGCTCGCTCGCTATCCAATTGTTTGTTTTTTTGTTTGTTTGTTTGTTTTTGTTGCTGTTTCTTTTCTTCTTTTCTATTCCTCATTTTTCCATCACATTTTTTGGTAATGCGGCACCGCACCAGGTGCCTAGAAGAGTCTAGCGAGCAGGCGCAAAACAATGGACGGTGCCCAGCTGGGGTTCTTCACTAAACCGTCCACAGTTGCCGGTTTGATGTTCGGTGTGGCACTTACGATTTTACTGGACGCCATTATCATAAACGAAGGAGAAATGCCGGCAAACCGTTGCACGGGCACACTACTCCTTCATGCGCTCTTTTCCACTATCGGGTTAGCACTTGTTATGCTTTCGAGCCTCACTCATAGGAGGAAAATGCATGCAGTAACTAATGCAATGCTCTTAGTAGGCTGGGGGGTTTGTTTTTTCACCGGTGTTTCTGCGCTGATAATTTGTAAAAGTTGGTTTACAGGTATGCAGGAGCGCATGCGCGCTGAACCGGGAGTGGCGCTCGTCGGTTTCACTAGCGCGTTCCAGTTGTGTGGTTTTTTTGTCTGGCAGAGCGGTCAATCTTTGGCGGACGAATATACGACAAGGACCACTGAAGCATAAGTAAAAGCATCACGCAACGGGCAAGAGTGGCAAGTGACACGGTGCAGTTCTGGTGGCCAGGCACGCAAAAGCACACGCGTGCCCGCGCGTGTGTATGTGTTTGTGTGTACATGATACAGTACGTCTTACCATCTCACAAAACAGACATTTATCATTCGCTCCCCACCTCACACTCCGTTTACCGTTTTTAAGTATACATGCAAATACATGTGCAAGTCCCTTGCCCTTACGTTTACTTTAGCACGCCCCGTTAAGCGGCATTGAACTGTGGTTGTCCAAGAAGAGAAGGGGAAAAGAGAGAACAAAATTTTATTGAGTTCGTGAAGAATTAGTCACTCCTTAACGGCGAAGCAGTACTGCATGCGCTGCGCGAAGTTGGCCGTTGCTCGCGTGCTCTACAGCCGATGCTTCGACAGTTCTACGCGATTTGGGAAGGAACTGGGGTTCGCTCACAAGATGCGCGATATTCCAGTGCTTACTGGCAACCCGCGCCCCGTGTCGAGGGAGGAGGAGTGGGAGTGCCGCTATAAGCTGACTGATCGCATGGAGGATGTGGTGCGAGACATCCTCAAGAAGCAGAACTGGGAAGAGGCGGAGATACAACGCGAAATAGAAGAAATTTTCGAAAGAAAGTTCCACGGCTGCCGTTCCTCCCTCAACACATGGACGACAGTGGAGGAGTTTCAACGGACACCCTGGTACCGCCGGTACAGACCAACGGATACATGCGTGGCAAAGTACATTTCCTACGAGGTGATGAAGCTACTGGAGGAAGCATTGATCCCTCCCTCACTCCGGACTGACCCGTACTCTCATTTGCGGAAACGGCATATGGAGGACAATTGGATGAACGATCGTTTTTCGGAGGAAAATGCAAAGTATATTCGACGCGATGATTTGAGCAAGCACACAAAGGGTCTTGCGGGCTATGGTCAGGTGAGCCGGCGAAAGTTCATGGAATTCGACCGCAAATTCAGGGAATCCTGTGCTGGCAAGCAACATGTGAATGAGGTGTACTCTGCGTGGCTGGAATCCATCAAGAAGTGATACGCAATAGCAGTCCAGTGGCGCGGGCAGGCGTTGTATGCATCGTGGCCTCCTCACTCCTTTGTGCTCTCGTGAAATGTGTAGGAGGCGCAGCAGCTAAAAAGAGGGGTTGAGGATTGGAGAGAAGCTTGCTGCTTTCGGCACAGCGTCCCTGATAATTTGCCTCCCACGCCTTTGCTATCGGACTGCTTGACTGTGTTTTGCCTTTTTTTCCTCCTCCTTTACCCCTCCCACATCCCACTCCTACGCGTCCTAACTTCTCCCACCCTCCAATCTCTTCCGGCACGTTTCGCATCTTTGCTACGCACACCTCCAAACACCTCACTGGGGCCACAGAAGAAAAGGTGTTGTCTCCCCGGCTCACTGTTCCAATCAAAACCCGAACGTCCTTCGTTGTCTACGCCCCACCCACACAACACACGGCTGACCATAGGTCTAATGCAAGGCAATAAAGCAGAAGGCGGAAAGCAGACACAGCGCGTGCGGCAGGATAGTCGCTTAAAACGTTCAGAGAAGGATGAGGGTCATCTGGCCACAAACAAGCGCTATCAGGACGTGGAGGAGCGGCGCCTGAAGGAATGGGAGAATTATCAGCGGAGCCATCGTTCTACTGAAGAACAGCAGTCTTCCCGTGCCTTTCTTGACATGTCTATTGACGACGTGTTGAGTGGTAGATTAGTGTTGGAATTGTTCGTAGACTCCGTTCCACAAACGGTGCAAAATTTCAGGGCCCTGATAACAGGCTCGTGTGGTATTGACCCCGCCACCGGTGTTAAGCTGGACTATCTTGGCACCAAGGTGCACCATGTGGATCACAGCAAAAACATGATTGTCCTTGGTCAGTTGGACTCCTTTAACCTCTCCTCAACAGGAGGGACAATCCCAGATGAAAAGTACCGCCACCGGCATACGGAACGTGGTCTTCTTACTATGGTATCGGAAGGGCCGAACACAAGCGGATCCGTGTTTGGCATCACGCTCGGTCCCTCGCCTCAACTTGACTTCAAGCAGGTTGTATTTGGTCGCGCAACAGACGACCTCACGCTGCTGGAGAAGTTGGAGGCCATTCCACTCGACAGTGTAAACCGACCAGTTATGCCTGTAGTTGTCACCTTCTGTGGCGCGCTGACTGGGCCGAGGCCTAGTGGGAAGTGGATCCCGCCCATCGTGGTTGATGCGCACACGGCATCTGAGAGTGATCTTGAAAGTGATGAAAGTGGTTTGCTGACACCGCTGTGCGACGACGCCGGTACTCACTGAGCAGCAATTAGAGCTCAGTGCCCATTCTGTTGGTACACACCATGCTGACTGCTGCTGATTTAAACACGCACACGCACAACATTTCCGTACCCTCACAATACAGGGGCTCTCGCTAAATGGCTTTATATGTGTGGTTCATATTGGTGTAGCTCTGAATGCCACCCCGTCCCATCTGCCAGGGTGTTCATTTTCAACCGTCTGTCGTGCAAGAAGCCATTGCGACCAGAGCTGTAGACATCACATCGTAAAGCGCAAAACGCAGGCCATTTAACAAGGGAAACAATGGAAACGGCGGCGAAAGATTTTTTCTAGGATTTAAAAAAAAGAGGAATGTAAGCCGTGACATGCACGGGAACTAGAAACAGCAGCGGTATGTACATTTATAAGTAACACAAAGGCACGAAGGAAGTGGGCTAGACCGCGCCTTCGTTAGCGGGCGGGGAACTTGGTGCCCCAGAGGCGACCAGCAAGCAACTTTGTCATTGCCCGGAGTTGTTGTGCTGACAAATGTAGATGTGGAGAAGACATTTGAGGCCAGGGCTGAGAAAATAGAAAATGGTGAGGAAAGGAATGAGGGCAATAACTTCGTGTAAATCTGAGAGGTTGTGTGATGGCTACGCGCTTGCCGGGTAGCATTTGCGTAACTCCCGCTTAACAAATGAAGAAGAATATCACGCAGAGAGAAACCTCAGATATGGTGCCTACACCTCTCACTTCTGTTGCACTGCATGTGGTATACCACTCTGAAAGGTCATATTGTTCTGAAACCATACCTCTGCCCCATGTGACCCTGCTATCATTGCAGTTATCATTTGGCTCCATTCACTGACCTCACCAGATTCAAGTTCAACAACAGCAAATATATCATTTTTCATCAGCGCCTATGGTCCGTGTATGGTCTTCTTGTAATAGCCCCCTGCTGCTCGTTTTTGTGCTTGTGGGTGGGGTTGCCGCGGAAACGCCGCACGTCACTGCAAAAATTTCCACAAGAGAGGAGGTGGACAACGTCTGTGACCTTGTGCGGACCTTACAAGGTATTTCAATTTCCGTGGGAATTGATCTACGAAGTGTAACATCGGGAGACTGTGCGTGGTCGCATGAGCGCACGATATCAAGGGCGAAGGAGACTACTAACACAATCACCCGACACCTGAAGCGCGTGGACGGTGCTTTGGGACACCTGAGCGCCCGGGGGGAGGCGCTGGCGAGGGTTGCCAAGGCGAAGGCGTCTGTGGAGGCGGCGCGGGCCGCGGTTAGTGCACTTGAGGACCGCATTCAGAACGCGACACGGGGAGTGGTGGCGGTGCAAAATTTGCGTGCAGAGCTGTTGAACAAGTCGAGGAAAGCCACAGACGATGCGTTTCAGGCGCACCCCACAGTCAGGGCGCATATTGATCACATGAAGCATAACGCTTCTCAGCAGGAAGTGCGAGAAGCTGCGGAAAAATGTTCGCAGTGGTCGAAGTATGACGTAACTGCAAAGAGCTTGAATGAAACCGTTCGCAAAGCCAAATCTTATATGGAGAACGCAGCAGTACGTGACCTGGTTCACCGTGCAGTCACCTCCATGACGGACTTTGCAGACCTGGTGAAACATTTTAAAAATAAAATGTCTCTTCTATGCGATGCTGCTGAGAACGCGACTGCGGGGTTGAGTGAGGCCGCGGCGTTGGTGGCGGACAAGCATGAGACTGATATCAAGGAGGCAGTGCAGTCAGTTGAATTGGAGCTCAGGGCACTGATGGAAGAAATGAAACGAGATGAGGAGGTGATGATGGAGGTGGGACGGGAAGTCAAGGAGGAGGTTAAAAAGATCGAAGACTCAGAAAGCGAGGGAGTCAGCATTTCTGGGAACGCTGATAAAGCGGAAGAGGAGGTGGTGGGAGAAGGAGATGTGGAGGCACGTACAAAAGCGCAGCCGAGTGTGGTCTCGCCACGTGCGGAGGCACAAAAGGCATCTGCTACCCCCAATACATTTGAAACAGAAACTGATGTGGGCAATGAAGTTATCTCGGATGCAAGGAAAGCGCAGCACACGATGAGGCGCACAGCCTTGATAGCCGTCGCAGTGGTTGTGGTTGTGATGAGCTTTGTTGGCCTGGCGGCGATCCTGCACAGGCAACTGGCAACAAAGTCGTCCAACGTCCTGGTTTAATCGGGCAAAAGCGGAGGCCGACTTTCTGTTTTTTGTGCTTGCACTCTTGAGGGACGTAGTCGGCCCCTCTCACGCGCACAGCCGGCACACCAGTGGCCCCGGCACCGCAATCAACGGAGTTGAAAAAGAAAAACTGAGGCACATCTGCCGTAGCCCATGTGCGTCCGGCGGGCGACCCGTTGAGAAGGTGGGGGAGTCGGGGTTGAGGGGCGTGGATCTCTATACGCGTATAATATGTTTTTGCACACCTAACAACAACAACAAGGGAAAAAAGCGGCTGAGACTCAACTATTCCGCTAACTTACAGAACGATGATGGTCAACTTTACTGTGCGTTTCATCGACTCCAGATGTGGCTGGTCAATCACACGACCAGCCCTTTTTTTTTCTACTACGCTCTGAAACGCCTCACACAAGTGCCTTGATAGTGCTCTCTGAGCTTTGCATCGCACACCATCTTCTTTACTTTCTAATGTTTCCTCATTTGCGGGCAATGTAGTGAGTAGAGTACTAGCAAGTTCGCTCTTCGGGGCTGTTAAACGGCGTAGTGGCTGCATGTCAAGTCGCAGGCGCGGATCTCTATCCTCTCATCATGGTTGATCGCCTGGTTCGCGCATAGTGTGATGCGTGCTGCTATACGTGAAAGTGTTCCGAGAGAGGGGGGGGGTGGCAATAATACGGCCGCGCCCGTCAAGCAGAATTTGAACCAAGTAGTTAGTGTGAGTGTGCCAGACCTTCCCCCGCCGCATCACACAGCACACGCGTGTGTGTATTAGGAGTTCAGCCCAAATAATGATGGAAGGAGATGGTGGTGGTGGTGATTTTTGTGGATGCGAGGCTGCTCTACGACACTACCGAGTGAAAGTTGGCAAAAAACATCCCCGAATGGAGCCTCTCGATTCGCATAAACACTTCCAGAGGAGTTTCACAAAATCTCTTGGCGGAGGCAATTTTTACTCCAGCGGTGCTGTGCAAGCGTGCCCGTTGTACGATCTTCACCCCAGTCACCGTAGAGAGAACCGCGCGATATTCTCCAATGAAGTACCTCTGGCTGCTCCTGCTTTCCTGGTTCGTGCTTCGGAGGGACAAGATCGAGACACAGGCCTGCAGAGTTGTGCAGGGACAAGTGGACAACCACAAGGAACGCACCATTTTGCCCCGAGAGAAGAGTGCTTGTGGATGACTGTATCGATGGGCACGGCGACCGGTCGCTACCGCACGAGTGTGACGCCTTCTACAGCCTTAAACTGGGCTACGGTATTTGCTGGAGGTGGCACCCGTTCGAGGTGACGTTAAGAGGTTGCGACTTTGATGGTCCTGAGGTGTTGAAGCTGACCAACTGCTCGCTGGTATTGTACTCGAGGGTGCAGTTGACACACTGCACCTTTGAAGGTGTAGTAAAATCCGTCGCCTGGCAGGAGCCGAAGCCGGTGGAAGTGGTGGTGGCGGCGGTGGTGGTAGAGGATGACACTGCCGCGTCAAACAGGCAGGCCGCACGCGAAGCTGTGCCACAACCAAGCACCGGGTAAAGACCCCCTAAACCAACGCGAGGCAGAGGAGGAGTCGAAAAGAAGGGAGCTGGGTGAGAGGGAGGATCAACTTCTCCCATGCAATGAACATGATGAAAATGTGCCGCCTGCATGCCCAAGTGAGTCCGTGCAGGAAGGCACAAAAAGCTGAGAAGGCGTAAAGCAGGTTCGCCGCGAATGGGTCACTCGACGGGGCTGCAAATAATGTAATATTGATGCTCGTGGTGGGGGCCCTCTCTTCACAGACAATGCCGCGTGAGGTTGGCAATGGCTCTACTTCATCCACTGCAGTGGGCGGTTTTATTGTCCGCTGGGCAGTTGGTGAGGAAGGGGCTTTTACAGGAAGGCCATTCAACCTTTTTCCGTGTTGTGGCTTGTTGTTCCTAGGGCAGTTTGTGTGGCCTGACAAAATCAGCAAACTCCAAGGACGGTGGAAAAAACCAAGCCCTACAGAAGCACACAGTCGCGTTATAACCACTTTCCGCTGCGCATCGTTGTTAGTACATGATAACACCAAGTTGCAGAACGGTTTATATGCATCTGTATGTATAAATATACATACATCGAGAGAGAGAGAGAGAGAGAGGAGAGAGATGGATGTATATATCCATTCGCGGTGTGTGAGAGTGTCTCAGCGGAAGGGCTGTACTTCGTTTCTTGTAGATGATCGTGCCGCCACGAAAATGAAAGAGAGAAAGTTGGGGACGTCGTGGAGAAGGGGGAGGAATATAATAATCGCGTGAGTAATTTTTCTGGGTTATTAGAAGCGGGATTTCAAATAGGTCCAGAGAAACGTACGCGACGGCGGAGTGTGACGGAAAAGTGTTGGGGAAGGGAAGAAAAGGAAAGAATGCCTCACCGACGGACAACTGCAGGCCTTTTGCCCGCCCCCACCTGTAGAAACATCCGCCTCCCCTGTAAATCTGACTGGCTTTTATTTGCCCATTATTATTATTATTGTTATTTACACTGAAATGTTTTCTAGGAGGCGATGTTTAATCCACAACTGGCACATGTGGCACTGGCGCTGGCTATTTTTGCGCTCAGTTGTTTGAATGTGCATGGCTACGGGGCGCCGAGGGGCTCTGGTGTTAACCCAGCGCTTGGGAAGATGGAAAGCGAGTTGCTCTGTGGTGCGCTGAACTTTTACAAAATGTGGCATGAAGATGTTAATGAGAATGAAAAGATCTTGAAGTCTCTCATGTCGACAAGTGGTGCCCGGGCCGAAAGCAGCGGAGGATTTGTTTCCACTACTGAAGGGCAAGCGGCGGTGAAGGTGCTTGTCAGTGCGCTGGAAAAATTGAGGGATAATATGGAACGCTTTTTGCTGGGAGTTGAGCGGGACTTCTTCCTCCCGTTTGAGGCGGTGAAATTTAACAAGGGCAATTACGCCTACGGTTACACTTCTTCGTTTGTGGAAAAAGGGAGGGCGAACGAGGCGCTCTTCTTCCTGTGCAACAAGACGACTGCGTTGTATTGCAGAGAACAGAAGTGGTGGGAAGAGCCGCGAAGAGAGACTGCAGCACATCACCTGTCGTCTATGGAGGCTGCACTGGAGAGCCTGCGTGTCAGAGACGAAAGATCCAAGGAAATCGGTGTAAGTCTGTCAGAGAGGCTTGGGCGGGTGCTCACGAGCATAGCGAGCTTCAAAAATGCAAGCCACAAGTCCGTCTGGAATGCCAGCATCACACCCGCGGCGCTTATAGTCGATGGGTGTAGGAGACGTGCGGAGCGCCAAAATCATTCGGATGGCTATTTGGTTCGCATCGTGTCCGAGATGCTTCGCGGGCCAAAGGCGGACATACTGTACGAGAACGGATGCGACGCCTCCAGGTTACTCTTCTTGGAAATTGCCAAAAATTTTACTGTGAGCACCGGCGTCAATGGTACCATGCTCGGCGATGCCGTATGCACGGAGGTAAAAAAGGTCTCCGGCAAACTGCGGCAAGTGCTTGAGAGTGTTGGCGGTGTAAGACGATGGAAAAGCAACTGGGAAAAAGTTTGGGTGAGTGGTTTGGGGGAGCTAATAGAGAAAAAGGCCGGTAACTGTACGGCGTGGGTCCATCCGCTCGAAAGATTGCGCAGCCGCTTCGAGAAGGAAGGTCCTGCGGTCCAGAACTACATCCACAAAGTAAGGCAAGCAACGATTTTACTTCTTTCGGAGAGTGGGCCGAGTCAGTTGAGCTTGACAGACGTGCCGAGCAACGCAACTAAAAGTGGAATGGCGAGGGATACCGATGCCGTGGATGAAGACGTATCGCTGTGTCCGAGGCGGAAAAAACTTTTTGGAGCGAACGTGCTGGAAGAGAAGGATGTAAATTTGTTGCGCGAGGAGGCCGTGGCATCGTTGCAACCGTCAGAGGCGGACACTTTTCTGCGTCTTAAGGAGACGTTTCGGGTGATAAAGAAACGCCTGAAGCAGAAGGAGCGGGAGGAGTGCCCGCACCTGTACGAGTCCTTCCTTCGTTTATTGCATTTGTAAAAGGGGGGAAAGAGGACGCCCTTACGTGGCGTTTGCTGGTTTGTTTCTTCGCTTTGGCAACTCTCATGTTTACCAGCACGAACATCATCGCCGTTACGAGTGCTGTTGCGGCCACCTTTCCATGTACAGCCATTTGGTTTCAGTTAATAATGCTGTTGATTTTTCATACATAATTCATACATTTTAATACTAATTGTTCCTTTGTTCCTATTTTTATTGCCTCCTGCTCCATGTTTTCCATGTGGATCTGCACCACTGGGAGAGGTATTTGAAATATGTGCATAAATGCGAACGTGTGAATGCGCAGGGTTGGGAATGGGGACGTGGACCAGGTGCCAGTGCTGGTCGACTGTATTGCTGCTTTGTGTGCACTTTTTCACTTCAACTGCTCATTGCCTTTGCCCCCGCTGTTGCTGCTGTTTGACTGCTGTAGTTTAAGTTTATTGATCAGCTCTGCGCTAAAGGGCCCTTCAATGCATTACTGTGATGCTCAAAGTCGCTACTGCATCGTGATACGGCACTTAACGCCCGCAGCAGCCTGGGCAGATGAGTGGGAAAAGATAGCCTCTTTGTCTGTTCCACAGTTCACTGGCGTCGCTGCACGTGGTGCGACAGTCAATGCATCATGCCGTTTGGTGAGGGTTCGTTGCGGTCGTGCTAATACCCCTCGCTCTCATCAATGGAAAGGGAAAAGGGAGTGAAACATCCTCGACAAATTCCACTGTCAAGGCAGCATTAGGTGGAGCGCTATCAATCTGCTGCAGTGCTCCGCCGTACTAATGGCGGTCGCTGCTGCAATTATTGTTATTATTACTTAGTACTTGGTGCTCTTTTCAAAGCGTAATGCCGTGCCCATGCAAGGGCGAAGAGAAGCCAGAGAACCGTCATGTTGCCCACTAGTTGTCGAGGCTGATGGGCGCCCTTGTCTTGTGCAAATGCGTAGCCGCGTCACCGAACGCAACTCCAATCAGGAGACCCGCACTGCTGACCTTACTAGTGTTTGAATAACAAACTTCCCATCACCGTTACTAAATCGCACGCGCCCAGTGGGCGGGATAGGGGTGGGGCGTGCGCATTGAAGGAGGCAAAGTGTGGGCTTTTGATGGTCAATCGGTCACATGCACCTCATGACGTGCACGCAAAGCCACCAGCACCATTGGCCGGTCTTTGCCAAATTCCTGTTACTGCCGACGCCGGCTGCAGCCCGTTGCGAGCAAGGGTTATATTTATATCCCCAACCCCACCCCCAACATTGCGCTCCGAACTTCACCTCACCAGCAGCCGCGTTGTCGGGAGCTCGGTACTGTCCCCGCCCCAACTTACCCACATGGCACTGTCTTTCCATCTCTTCCGTTCCCGCCGACCAGGTGCTTATTCGTCTCTCCGACATTTGATTTCGTACTGGTTCCTTCCTTTCCTTTCTTGCCCGCAGCGCACCGCAAGTTCGCGGCTCACTTGCCCGCATGTGGACATTACTCGGTGACGAGATTACGGTCGTCCACAAAGTGCTGCGCCCAAGAATGGTGCCACATGCACACACCAGGGGAATACAATTTGTCTCGCTCATATAAAAAATGTCACAAATGAGGAGACGCGCCAAGAGGTTTTAAAGCGGATACCGAATCCCAGCCCTCTCTGTTTACTTATCTCGATTTTTGAGGCAATTCCCTCCGGCCGGGAGGAGAAACTTTTTTGCCCCTTCTGTACCTCGCGATCTGGGATTACCTACAGTGCCGTTAAACGGATCCACCACTTGGAAAGCTGCGCTTTGCATTTCGCCGTGCCACTACACATATCAAACTACTTGCACTTACGTGCGCATCAGCAACTTTCGCAGCGCGGAAGAGAGACCCACATTTGCCAGCGCTACAGCCACGATGCTCCTCAAAATTACTCTTGCCCCACCTGCTCCCAGGGCAGCCCTCCTCTTTGCATAATTTGAGGTAGCCACAGCTTCTTTTTATTCACCTTTAGTTCTCTCTTCGAGAACCACTGCGCACACGCAGTTTGTCACCGCCAAAGCCATTACCGCGCGCCCGGGGACCCACGCCACCCAATTGCCACGCAGAGAACCCCACTCCCATAGCCCATTGAACACTACTTGCTGCCCAACCGAGCCGCTCCTGCCTACGCCACTCCTATTGTTATAGCTTAACTGCAGGGACGCCGACCTAATACTATTTTTTCATCCCATCAACGCCAGGCGGCCTCTATGCAACAAAACACTCCACATCACTCCCGCTTCTTTCGCGTATGACGGCAAGACGCTCGGCCGCCAGTCCCTTAAATTTTCTACCGTTTTCGGCACGTTGCTGCCCCGCCACACTCATCCAGCAGCTCTCTACGCCCACGTGTTTATTTGATCACGGTTTGGCAGAAGCCGGTACCTACACTACACATCTTTCTTCTAGCACCCAAGTTTCCGGCGTATGTATTGGCACCAACCCTTTCAGCAGTGGCGCTCGACATCTTCACTGCTGTCAGGTAGGTGCCAAAAGATGTTTTCGAAGCGCTCCACGGTGAGCTTATTCAAAAACACTGAGGATTCTCATATCGTCCCTAATGGCCCCGCGGCTTTCCCTAAGCAATGCTCTCAGCCATCGCGTTGTATTCCCATGTGTTCACGGCATCCCCGCTTCGCCTCCCACCCACCCGGAGGCAAAATTTTGCATGCCAGGCAAAGCGTCCAGGGCTTCGCTATTCCACTTCTAGTCGCATTCGCAAATGATACGGCGGTGTTGGTGCATCGTCGTTTTCTCAATGGCCAGAAATGCAAAAAAGTTCGACTCCGTGCCGGAGACAAGTGTGCGACCGGCGTCCTGAGTATTGAGTACTACTTGCTGCCCCTGCAATTTGCACAATTTTCCCTGCGAGGGAAGAATCGTTACCCCATCCCTCCAAAACTATGGTGACCCTTTTCGCCCCATTTCTGTGCCAACGCTGTTCATCAGGAGGGCGTTTGCTGTTAAAGCAACGAAGGTAATGGTTCGCCTAACGTGCGGTTGTAACATCTCGCTCCATATGGTGCTCAACTACGAGGGGGCCCTTAGGGATGAGAATAACTTCCGATTCCGGTAACCTGTGAGCAAGGGCTGAGGAGAGGGGAAAACGCCCAGAAGCAACGTAAAATGTTGAGGATGAACGCCTCGTGATGTTAAGACGCACCTGGTGCGTGACACACCTATACACAAGCATGCCCAAGTGCGTGCCCAATTAATATCTGAGAGACTAACTGCAAGTGATGTGAGCGGCCTATGGCGATGCACAACGACAGTATGTGCGGACGGAGCGCCACGTTTTGATTCCACTAGAACTGAGTGCAACGCTGGATCTGTGCCGACTGAGGGTTGAGATGCATCTGTGAGGTGGTGGGGTGTCCTTTGGCGGGGTCCATTTCGTGCATTCCGCGCAGGACTGACGGTAGCTCAGCGGGCCACCAATGCACACCTGCCGATTGCTAGCGAATACGTCGTGCGTAGCTGAATCTCACGTACCATTCGCTTCTTTGCGCTAATTTCTTGAATGGGGACGAGTAGCCAACACGACGATTTGCGACCTCCATGCACGATTCTTAGTGTGGAAATGAACAATCATATTGACCGCCGCAAGCAAGAAAACAATCACCGCAAAGGCTATAAGGCAAACATACTGCAATCTAACCCGCTTAATCGCTACCAGTGTTCAGACAAGTTGATACGGGGCGTTTAAAGCAGCTTAAACGATCTGGGTGTCCATCAATCCGGTCCTTTCTCAGCATTTAGAGGAACCTCATTTGATCCGGCACCAGTGAAAATTATGATGGAACAGAAGAACATACCATTCTCTCCTCAAAGGGGTCATGATATCAAAACTGCAATTTTGCAAGAGCGCACTAAACCCGTGATTGAATAGCTTATGCCCTTCACCACTTGTGGAAATAGTTGACTTGCGGTCGCCGGTTGTCATGTGTAAGACCGTTCACTCCTATCATACAAGAGCTCAAATCCAAACGCACCAGCCGAAGATATTGCAGCACACTCTGCACCCACAGCCTTTAACAAGCAAGCAAACTAAAACACAAAGTGACGCTGTTACGAAAAGTATCGCCGCGCGTTGACAGGAGTCTCAGTTAAACAGGTTTCCCCTTTTGCCCCTTCTGTCCATTGGTTTTATGCATTCTTATCTCCCGGAGACGTGGAACAGCTCGAAGGTGATTATATGAAGACAATCATTTCATAATTAACGGATTTGTTGATTGTAACAATGGTAGGGGGAAGTGTGATCACAAACAAGATATTGTATGCCCATACATTTTTCCCTTGAAGCGACAAACTGGAAGATCTACGAATTTTCTACTTCTTTTCCCGCCCCTGGATTCAGGCCTTGACAAAGGCAACAGTTGCCATACCGCTAGGTAGTGGTAAAACACCATTTGCCTCAATGAGACGGTTGGGTCAGTCCGAGTAAACTGTGGGCGTGCTCACTTATGCATTTGATGTATACTAAGCGCCACCGTTTTCTCAGGAACATACTGTCGTTGGCCATTCTACAAACTGGAAAACAAAATCACTTCATGGGTGAGGAGGAGCATGCCAGTTAAAAATGCACGATGGAAACACACTGGCTAGGTGATAGTCTGAGTGGGCGACTTATTAGACCAAATGTGTAAAAGGTGCTCACTTTACTAACAGAAAAAAATGGGCAGTGACAGACGGAGAATACAAGAGAAAGTGAAACCATAGCTACCATCAACAACTTACACCGTTTTCATGATTAAAAAACAGTTTTTCCTTGGACTGCGAGGGCAGCATCCGTGTACTCTAGCACTTGCACGCCGTATGTGGAGCTGAGTAGCTATGCAGTTCCTAACCAGGGCACGAACAATGCCATTCTGAAAAATATTACATACCAGGACCTTATAAGGAACCGGCATTAGACATAACGAAGAACACCGAATGGCAACACAAGTGGCAAACATATACTCACACGAACCGTCCGCATGGTATCTTATTGCCAGATAAGACTTTGCCCAGGCACATTTCGTACAACCTGTTGGGCCTTATTGAACGGGAACCGTTGCTAGCGACCGCTGCCGTTAGCGCAGCACTCGAGGTTGGACGGACACATCTTGAGAGCCATCTCTTCATAAGTGAGTTGAATACTTTAATGTTCTTTGCATGCTTAGGAACTTGCAGAATAAAGTGCGAATGTATGGATTTCAACGGCAGACCTTCGTAACAGAGAGTCCATTCTGGATCGATACCACTGCTTTCGATAGAAAATTGTTTTGCCTCGAGAACTGGATCCGCACGAAATGTTTGAAACAACCTCCAATAGCCATAATTATGTTGGGGTGGGATCTCAAATAAGGTTGACGAGAACCTCTTGGCAACGCTTTCGAGAGACGCCTGATCAAAATAACGAGAGTGTCTAGTGGCCCGTCTCCATTCATACAACACCGATGGATTACTAGCAACAATAAACCCACCATTATACCGCCCGAAAAAAGACTCATCCACATGGTTTATCCGGTGAGGTGAAAGTGCAACCTCCATTCCAATAGGAATACATGGTAATTCACCCAGTAAAATAATATCACAGTCCAAGAATGCCACTGCTGGTATAGCATTATTAGCGTGGCTTTCTGTGATACGCATCATAGCATGTTCCATTAAAACTGATTTCTCCATCATAAAGTCAGTATGACGAGATGAGTACCACACGCCACGGTGTTGTTCCATATCGCCCCGGCGGATAGGTAGGTACTCGTCAAGACAAGGAATCCATTCAATTTTACCATCATCGCAAAACTCGCGGTATGCTTTACTTGACCCTTTACCATTAATCATGGATGAGGTACACCCAACAATAATTGGCATCTTTGGATGTACCACACGAAAACAGTGTAAAAACAGCTGGAGCTCTTCATCACACTCAGGAGTGCCCATAGTACACACAAATGAAATCTCATAGGTGTCCCTCTGCATTTGTGATATGTTCCAGTTGACAAGATATGGCTTGATGCAGCTTTGCTTATTTTGACTTAAGATACCGTACAAAGCACGAAGGAGGAGTTAGTTTGGAGAACGAGTTACTTCTACCTTTAATAAGAGCCGCAGTATACAAACTTATTTCGTAATCGCCGATCACCACCTAATGCTTTTCATTAAAACCGCAGATAGTATCACCAGACCGTACTGAAATAAGTAAATAAACGCCCAGTTGAACTATTTCCTTTTCAAGTGTAGTCAAAATTAATCCTCATAGGGAATTTCATACATAGCTAATCCACGGGGATGGCAATCCGTTAGGTGCATCCTAAAGTTATTTGAAACTTGGCCCATAACTGTTAAGTGCAGTGTAGTGGAGGGCGTGTAAAATAACAACTTCACGACGATTAATTCTTGATACAACGTAAACTGAATGATAATGCTGACGGCGCGATGCAAATGCCATCTACAGTGGACATGCACAGACGGTTCATGTGAGTTAAAAGTCATCCTGGCAAGTTCTGAGAATAAATCTTTTAGCATAATTGAAATACATCGATGAGGATCAGCAAACTCTTAAAAAAGGCTTTTTAAGGTAAAATGAACAAAATTAAACGCGGAAGTTAAATGGATTCGTAGAAGCTATTTGTCAGCATTATGACCTCACCGTTACAATCCTAATCGTAGCAACACGCGTCTAAAATTGAGCGCATCATGCATGCCAGCAACCGTACAACATAATACATGGTAAAAGTAAAGCAAATGCATTCCCCATTACAAAACTTGAAATATTTCATGTTTTTAGAGGCAAGTCCCCCAAAATATGTAAATTTGGTTTCCAAAATGAGAAGCACCGCACAGCCAACTATACGGTCACACACTTGTTGATACAATCCGGACGCTCCGCCAAAACTGTTCGGCCGTTTGTATTTTTTTTATTTGATTTCTGCGATGTGCACTTAACCCGCTCATACTAAGATCAACTCGCGACTGCTCCTTCGGCTCTGCAAACCAGCAGGGGAGGTTGAGCGCAACCGCGATCCCACCCTCGCTTCGCACAGTGGGACGTTGAAGCAGATTGCCTTGCTTGACGAGCCAGCTTCCCGGACACGCTTTCGCGCGGCTCTTGCAGTGCCCGCTGAAGTCGGCGTCGCCGCCGCAGAGGGAAGGTAGGCGGTATCCGTCACCGTGGGCGATCAATGCCTCTTCACGCCTCGAGCGGGTCTCATTTCTGGTTCATCGGCTGTGGAGGCGGATGGGCTCTCCAGCTTGAAGAGTTCCTTCAAGATGCTGGCAAGTTCAACCCTGAAGAACAACTCCCCGCCATTCAGGGTTTCCAGTCCGCGCCTCTTCCTTAGCTCTCGCAGTTTGGGCACTCCAGGAGGTGTGCCGCAGACTCCCTGCACTCGACCTTCAGCGAGCTGTGCCTGGCCTCCCGCCTCGGTTGGCCGTGCTTTGCCTGCAGGCGCATTGTGAGGTACTGCTTGTGGGTGCACTTCACTGGGCAGTACGGCCAGCGGAGCGATCGCTGCAGAAGGGGTGTCACCGCTACCGTGTCATCCTTCATTTTCCGCTTCACCGTCGTAGCCTGCTTGTGATGCGCGCGCGCGCGCGCCAAACCAGCGAGTACCACCACCCGCAAACCCAGCCGCATCTTCCGCACACATAGCCTCTTCCCTCTTCACCTTCCGTGTGGCGACCCACTCGGTAACGCTTCCGTGGCCTTTCCCCGTCCGCGTCCCATGCCGCTTCCAGTGGCCCATTCCCCTCGCCCTGTGCCCGAGCCTCTGTTCTCGTCTTCCGCTTGGGCTTCGCGCGCGGCTGAGGACGTAACGACTCGTCGTGGCCCGGATGCTTCGTCAGCATCTGCGGCTGCAGCCATCTGTAGTGGCACTCCTTGCCGCAAATGGGGCGCGCCGCTGTGACCGGCTGCTCCGCCACGTTCGAGCCTTCCGAGTTTGTGATAGAGGTTGGTTCGCACTTGCGCCTGGTGAGACATGCCTTGCTCTGGAGGACGCGATGGCACTGCTGGCATACAAATTCCTTCCCGTTCCTCCTGCTCTGCCTCGCCGTCGCTGTCAGGTGCGTCCTGAACCTTCGCGGCGCCGCTCAGCAGCTGCTTCTCCGGATGCTTCTGTACCATGTGCTTCCGCGGCCACGCGTGTGCGGCGCGCCTCTTCGCACGCCAGCGGCACTTGAGCCCGTTGCCATCATCGGCCGCGCCTTCTTCCCTGTACCTTTTTGGACGTTGCACAACGCTCGGCACCACCGGAGGGTGCTGTGCCACGTGCTCGAGTAGTCCCCGCCGCTCAAAGGCATCGCCTCACGCGCGACATCCGTATCCATTCTTGTGCGCCAGCGCTGCGCGTCTAGCTTTCGCGACCAGCGCCAATGCACAGTCCCTCTCCAGACCATGAATCTTCACTAGGTGCGCCCGCCCGCCGACGCACGCAAACCATGCCGCACAGCGGACAGATAATCGCGTCGAGCTGCCCGGTCGCTATCCCAAGGTCGGGTACACTTGCACTGTCCGCTACTGTCTCTGCCGAAGGGTGTTCCTCTGCTGCGTCACTCGAAGCGGCCTGTGTGCAGCACCACTTGCGCTCAAGCCGGTCCGTCTTGCGTGCGAGCGCTCCGTGTGGCCACCCGAAATGCTTCGAGATGCCTGTTCCGAACTGCGCCAGCAACGACTCGCCCAGATGATCTGCCTTGGCGTGATTCGGTGCCGGCCGAACGCGATCGAGTAGCGCACGGCAATGCGTGCGTGGCATCCGACCCTCCCCAAAGGCTCTGTGCATCTCGTTCCGCGCCTTCCCCTCCACACCAGTGGCAATGCCAGCGATCCATGCTGGATACGACTGTGGCTTTACGTTCCCCTGCTCCCCTGCTCCGCTGCGTTGTCTGCCGCCTGTTTTCGCGGCACGCCGCAGTGCGAGAACACGAACTGGAAGTTACGGACACGCGGAGCCGGGCAATGCGCAGTATGAGGTCCAAGACGCGCCTCAGCATCGCGTCCTCCACCGCTGCAGGACCAGTGCTCAGCGCCATCGGCAGCGACAGCGAGTCTGTGAATGCCACCACCCGCGTCCTGTGTGCTTACTCAGCTCAATGACATCCACGAGCCTCTTCAAGCCTGCTTCCATCGCCACACGTTCCGCACGGCAACTGCAGGCAAGTGAACCAGCTCCCAGCCCACTATCCCGCGCCGGCTGCCTTTGGGCATACCAGCGCTCCAGCTCCTGACGAGACATCCAGCACCACCGACCCGTCCGTCCACAGCTGATAGTCAAAGCCACTGAACCGCTACACGCGCCTCATGGTGTGCACATTGTCCTTCTCTGGTGCGTCCGCCTTAAGGCCGCCCGGCGTGATGGTGTTGAAGTGAACGCGCCTGGCCACTGCAACACCGTCGCGTCGTGCGGTTTTTCGGGCCATCGATGGTGCTGTGCAAGTCTTTGCCTTGCAACCCTGATGGGAATTGGGTGCTCGGCGGGAAGATACTGTCCGCCATTTCGCGTGCGCCGGACCTTTGGCCTTCAACCGCAGGTAATATTCCAACGCCCTCCGATGTGCCACCTCGTTGATCGGCTTCAGTCCCCCTGCGCAGGTCATCCTCTCGGTTGGCAGCCTTGGGAATGCCCGCAACTATGTGCGCCGCCTGTGCCTGCACTCTCTCCACCGCTCGCGATCCGACAGCGACGTATCGAACCACCACGACGCGACTCCATGGCACATCTTGGCCTGTACCAATGCAAGGTAAAATGCGCGCAACTTCTCCCTTTTCGGACCCCACTCAGGCGACGCCACCGCTCTGAGCTGCATGACCCGCGTGTTGGCCGCCGCCTTCATGCACATCACATGCTTGGTCAGTCCCTTGTGCGGCTGCATGGTGAGACCAAGCAGCTTGGGCGTGGGCACCTCCTTTAGCGCAGTCTCTCCTACCTTCAAGCTCAATAGATTCGTGACGCGCGCACCAAATAGCGTGCACTCAGTCTTCTCCGCCGATACCTCCAACTAGCGCTCCGCCGACCAGTTCGTGCTGCAGTCCAATCCTTACTGGATGGTCTGTTGGTTTTCGCTCAGATCAGCGCTCGTGCACGCTATGGTGAGGTCATCCGCAAAGAAACCATGCTGCAGCCTAGGGATGCAGTTGAGTCGCTCGCTCCGAGAATCCACCGTGACGATGAACAGCAGCGGTCCCGGCACCGACCCTTGAGGGACACCACAGGTGAGGCTGATATCCTCCGACAACACGTTGTTCACCCTCACCTTCGCCGTGCGCCCCTTCAGGAAGCCAGCGATCCACGCCACCAGATGCTTTGCAACACAAAAGGAAAGAAGCTCCTTGACAATGCAGCCGTGATCCACGGAGTCAAAGGCACGCGCATAGTCAATGAACACCGCCGCCGTTTTCTCGCCATCCTTCCTTCGCCGCGCAGCACCCGCCACCTGCATGAGCGTGATCGGCGTCGATCGCGCCGGTCTGAATCCTGCCTGCTGTGCCGCGCTTGTCTTTAATGCGATCCCTCACCGCGCGCCACGATGCGTTCCATTAGCTTGCACAGCGTGCTCGTAAGCGTCACCGACCGAAAGGACGCCATGCTGCTCGCTGGGCTGTTCGGCTTCAGCAGCGGGACTATGATGCCTTGCCTCCGCTTGGCTGGCACCTGCCCCGTGCACAAACTGCAGTTGGGCAAACGCAGCACGCACCTCCTTTATACCCTGCCTAGCTGCTTCGGCTCCTCGCGGTGCATCTCATCATCGCCCGGCGCCGTGCCAGAAGACAACTCACGTAATGCAACATCCAACTCTGCCTCGGTGATGGGTCTGAACGTGCTGTGCCTGGTGCTCGGTGTCTTCATTTCTGGTGCATGTGTTGTCTTCGTTGACCTGGCCACGCGCATGTTGGGCAATGCCTGCACCTGCTGGCGCTTGGCCGGCGGATGGCCATCCACCGGCAATGGCACCGGCGACGTCAGCGGCCGCGGCACGCATATCGACTTCGCCAGATTCCAGCTCGCCGAATCCGTGGCCAACAGCTTCGACATATTCTCCTTCCACCGACCCAATGCCGTGTCAGCAAGCACCTTCCTCCGCCAGCGAATCAGCGCATCTCGCTTCCATTCGTTCCTGCGCTCCTGAACCATCTTGTTCAGCTTCGTCAGCTCCGGCGTCCAGAACGGCGGCGCCACACCCTTGGCCTTGGGAATTGTCCTCTTCGCTGCCATGCGGATGCCTCTCGTCACCGCCTCATTCATGGCATCCGCGCCCTTGGCCGACCTCTTCACTCTTCGGAATATGAACTCGTCACTCAGTTTTCTAAACTCATTCCACCTCACCTTGTTCCATGCGTACAGTGCACGAGCGGGTTTGGAGAGAGCAATCACGTCCAGGCCGGTGCCCACGAACGCATCCAACGTGATCCAGTAATGACCGTCGTCCGAGCTCAGCGCGGACTCCCAGTTGGAGACTTCGCAGTCTCTACAAAACGCGGTGCCCGGTGACGGCAGTGCGGCCGTGCCCGGCTGTCGCCTGGTGGCCGATCCGGTATTGGCAATCGACAGGCCGTTCTGCACGCACCAGTCGACTATGCACTCTCCCTTGTCGTCACTCGAACGTAACGGATCCCACAGCACGTGGTGTGAGTTCACGTCCGCTCCTACCACCAATGGCCCGCTTTCTCCCAGTAAGGTGTCCAGCGACTCGCTGGAAACGTCTGCCTTCCTGGGGAAATACGCCGATGTGATCGTGAGACTCACATTGGCCGAGAACCTCAGTGTCACTGTCGGTCTCTCCGGAACCTTCTTTTCTAGCAGGCCCACCTCTACACCCACTCCGTCTCTAACCAAAATCAATGCCCCACCCCGTGAGGCGTCTCGCCTGCCCCACGTACTGGCATCTGCCTGTTTTAGCGCGGCACACTCCGCCGCCGCCACGCGCGTGCCCTGCAAGAGACAAAACAAAACCATGTCCTCATGAAGCTTCCTCCCCACGGCAACGCGCTTCGCCTTGGCGCCACCCCCAGAGTTCCACTGGGCTCCACGCATCTGAGGACCAGGGTTGCGCTCAACGTCCCCAATGATAAGCAGCAGGTGCCGCCGCACATCCAACGCAGCACGCCCGCACGTGCAGGGAAGTATTCGAAGAACTTCATTCACCCAGAGTGCCGGTGGCGCTGCATACTTCCTCTCTGGTAGCCGTCAGCCTCTTGCCCGCCCCAACCTGTCGGATCGGGTTTAGTGGGGACGCTTGGGTTCCTCCTAGACAGAGCACTAGGCCCTGGTACCGCGTTGAGGCGACCGGCGTCGCTAAGGTTGCGGTTTTACTTGCTTTATTTTTTGAAGAAGCCCGCCATAGTTTCTACGGCCGTTTGTCGACCTACGCGCAATGTCTCTATATGAAGCCTTCGCAAACTATTTTGCCTTGTTGGCGCCCGACGCTATAAGGCATCACACTAGTTATGTTTTATACGATGCGATCAATGCTTCACTTTCATGTCGGAGCTTGGCTGGCCATACCTTTTAAAGCCTTTTTTATTTTATATACATATATAAAAAGCGGCGAAAACTTTTTCCAGCGCCCGCGAATCTTCCTTAAAGTAATACCGTTCTTCTTGTCCCATCTTGCCAAACATTTTTTCGGGTAATGTCACTGACTTTTTTAAAATCTCAGATTGTTTCTAGACTATTTATTCCCGTTATGGAAGTAGCCAACACTTTTGCAATCCAATTGCAGAACTCCACTTTTGTGTATTGTTTTCTCTATAAGTAGCTGCGCCTGATATACTTACCTGTTGTATTACTGCCAAAATCCCACTTGAGGGCCTTTCTGTCCGAGTGTACAGATATCTGTTTTAAGATATGTCCGAGAAGTGTTATATTAATTTCTACCGACTGTGCTGCTTTCAGATGCTCCAGGCAAAGAAATGCAATGTTGTCGATACGCTAAAAGTTGCTATTTATTAGCTGCCCACAATGTTGTCCTTCACTATCATCCAATTAACTTCTTTAGCTCCTTCCTTTCTGCATTTTTATTCACTTGCACTGTCGTGTATCACCGGGATATACTTATTTATTTATTTGTTTATAACTCTTCGTTTTATTTCAGCCATTGACAGTACGAGATTATATATTATTATCATTATATTTTGTCGCTTTTTATATTTCTCCGAAGCAATTCAGCTTTCTCATCGACTTCATTTCACGAAAGCAATACTGTAAATTTGTCACGTGGAATATAAGCTGAGATGCGTATTTAAAACCGCAAAACTATTTCGTTTTCCCACACGTTTCCTTTTAGTTATAGGGTTGCACATCGTTGCCCAGTATAACATGCAAGCGAAAATAAAGGTAGGACAACTATGCAGTTATTAGTTTATAAAATGTTAACCCTATCCAGATAGTTGCTCTATGTAATTGTTGAGGACAACGACCAGCACATGTGTCTGCCATGCCTTCAAGCACACCTCAAGTAGTTGTGAAAAGAACGGATGTTTGCTGAAATATATCGGCGTTCTTCCAAAATGTTTGACATGTGCTTACGACCGTTATTTATTAAACACTGACAACATTTTCTTCAGAAATGACAGGATATTCTTTATCACTCGCAACTACAAAATTTTTGCGACGTAAAACTAGCTGTTGTTTTAGTGACTAAATATTGGAAGCAGTTCCATTTTTCATGAACTTTTTATACAACGTCAGTTTGAGATTTACATCTGTTATTATCGCTTCAACCATTATTTTTACCGAATTACTCCGCAAAATACGTTGTCAAACCTTTGCTTTGGGTTGCCACTCATTTAGAAGTCACATCTTTCTCATTTGATTAATTTTCAGTTATTGGTTATTTTTTTTACCCCTTGGCACCGAAGTCGGCGTCCGATTTACGTTCAAGATTTGCCTCGAAAATCAATTGTCTGTTGTGCTAGCGTTTAACTATATCAAAAGTGTTCGTGTGAGGATACTTACTTTGTTTATTGTTTATGTGTCTACCTTTGGTTTGCCATTAATTATCTGATTCATTGGCTCTGCAGTCCATTATACAAAATGTCTCTTGGCTGCCCTCATCTTCTCTTCTCGTCCAACTATTTAACAAATATGGGAATTCCGGATGTGAATAGTCTATGTGTGACTCTTATGTATTTGCACATTTCATGTACCAATGTAATTAATACGAGACCAGTCGCGATGTGCCAATATCAAGAGCCTTTGTGACGTTGCGGACGATTATCGCGTATTGTCTGTTAATATACACAAGCTCTGTCTATACCCATGTCGAAATTCTAAGCCGGGAAGAAAGTGTTCGTTCTTCTGACCGTTCCCATGTCTAAATTTTTGCTTTTGCATATCAGGTACGGGATGCGGAGCGACCTCATTATCGAAACGCTTGGAAATGATTTCCGACAATTACCGATGAAGTGTATGTCCTTTATAAGGATGCACTGTTTCTTGGTGATTCAGATTGCTAAGGAAATCTGAATCGCCGCATGTAAACGGTCCTGCTTGACTTTGAAAGTTTCACGCCGCTCCTTACACTGTTCTATAACACAATTATGGTGTTTATTCATAAGATTTTAAGGACCTCAGTAAACGCCATAAAGTGTTTTGGCCATAATAAAAATGCTTAACAGCGCTATATTGGAAGAGTAACAGCTCAGTCACTCCCTATTCAAGCTTGTAGGAAGAAACAAAGCGACTTAATTCGCTATCTCTCCCTCTGTTTTTTTTTTATTTTTAAAAAATAAATAAATAATAATAATAATAATTCGTGCTTATGTGTTCGTTTCCAGCGACCGCGGCGTACAAGGCCGCCGCTTTCCTTAGTTCTTTTTTATTTAGTCGTTACAGCGACGTCCTGTGACATGCCATCTGCGCGGTTGAAATACCTTTTTTTAAAATCGAGTAAGGCTACTGCAACTTTGGCCTATCGTTTTTTGAAGCATGTGTTTTAAATATTCACTGAATATGTGGCATCCGTTTCCCAAGAGCTTTCTCATCACAATAAGCACTTCGAGAATGTGTCCGCACAACTATACAGCAATTCCGTGCAGAGAATTAGATCAAGAGCTTTTCCAGCCCATGCACATCACCACAGGCATGTTATCCTGTAGTACAAGCTTCCTAAACGACGTTGTAGTATCGCCCGATGCCATTTCTTTAGAAGCGCCAGGTTGCCGTAAATGAGGCGTAGGACCCTGTGCGTATTCTCGTCGTTGTTGTCCTGTATTACTTCACGTGCTAACGTTGGTACACTTGTTCTACAGCCACATTACTGTTTTAACATCCTATAAGGGCTACTTGCCAATAATGGCTAATCGATAGCGGGGATGTGGTGTCGCGGAGAATTTATGCGGAGGATGCGCTACAGGTGTAACAGGAGGTAATTTGTACAGTTACGTACCACTTTGCTGCCATGTACGCTAGCTTACCCTTCTGCAATAGCGTGTTGAGAAGCGGTTAAAGTTTCCCTCGGATATCTTATGCCCAGACTCGGTATACACTGTATGAAGGTTGGAGGCTCACACCTTTTCGAATGATGTGCCCACACATAAAACAGTTGCAAAGCAAGCGTCACCCTGGCACAATGCATTTGGCCATCATGTAAAAAACTACACAAGTCCCCCAGGCACTGTTAGCAAGTGAGAGTGTGGACAGAACTCGCCGACAGCTGCTTGTTGGTTACAGTTAGCGACAAGTGGTTTTTTGTCTAGCTTGGATTCCGGCAAGGCAGCATGCGCAGCGTACGCCCCAATGTTGCACCACATTACGCAGGCAAGCTTGTCTTGTGCCACGCTGTTGGTCCGCCATCTTTTGCCACAGTTAACATCAAGCATTGGCGACGCCAGCACAGACAAAGACACACTATTTCTCGTACCCACCGCCTTGCTTACCGGTGTCTCGGACCTGGGTACTTTTGTTGAGACGAGTCCCGAATTGCAGTTCAGATCAGCGATGATATCGGCGCTCGAGGCCGTATTCCCTTCAATTGTGGCGGTGGCTGAGGAACCCGTGCCGGTTGACGGGACAGACCACACGTCACTCAACATCAGATGCGAACTGGTGTCTTCGTTGCTCTGTCTTGATCTGAGGCTGCGCCCATGGCTGCCGGGTTCCGCCGTTCACTCGTTGTACATCGTCCTGGTCACGGCGTGCCTCTCCTCCAGCGAGGAAGTTTGTGAAAGGGTGTCGAGACATGTTTCACGTATTGGCCTTGTGGACGGGAACGAGCTTCATAAGTTTCTTGGCAGGTCGCTGGCTGAGCTGCGGTCACCTGCCAAGAATGTGTTCTCCTTGTACAAGTGCTTGGTGGAATCCTCGGCCCCAACAGCCGTTTCGATAATTGAATTTCTGTTAAAGAGAGAATCCGACAACATCACCATGTTGTTGCAGTGAGTGACTCCTTTTACTTGTGCTACTATGTTTTTGTAGGCCACTCGGGCAAGATAGATGATAAAGCTTTGGACATGATGCGGTATTGCATTTGTCTAGTCTCACGTGCGATCTGTGCTCTGGGACCTTCCAAGGGCAGCACCCCTGGGCATCTTGGCGCTCTTCGTGACGAGCGGCTTCGCACATCGACAACTTAAAGGCTTTCATACTCTGTTTACACACTTCATGTGTGTATGTGGATCTGCTCGATGGTTCAAGAGCGTTTGAACCGGAAGGGCAGCTCGGTGCGCGCTCTGCAGCCTGCTATGGGATTTGCGTGGTTAGTTTACTGAATGAGGTGGAGCCCATTGGAAGCGATCTGTTTGGCTCGTTGTCGAACGCGGCATGCAGAAAAACGCCAGGGAGCGTTGTCACGCCCAGCGTTGCTCTCAGTGCCGGCGTGTCAGAAATGCGCAACACCTTATTACACGCTGGTATCGGTCAGAAGGTCGCTGTGGCCACATTGCCCGAACCGCCGCAGATCATTGCGCAACTGCCAGCGAAAATACCGGTGCGTCTGAAATTGAGCAACAGAGGTTGTGCATCTTTCCTGCAAACGCGGTTTGTGCTAAGTAACCGAGCCCCTCATTTGCTCACGCGTCTTGTTTCTGATTACTGCCCTCGCACTGTGGGCTCGGAACGTGCTCCACGGACGAATTCCGAGCGATGGAAGCGGGCCCCAAGTGGTGTTGATTGCCAACCGTTTTCTGAAATTTCGAGCTCGAAGTGCGCCATCACAACTGTCAACTTGCGTGAGATCACCTACGCTAGATGCATTGGAGGGGTCTGTGAGCGACCGCCGCTGTAGAGCTGCTTTTAGAAAGATAAAACCGCGCGTTAAGGGTTACACAGGCTGTACTTGGAGTTCACAGCGCCTGGGTCGCCAATTTGCCGCGCAGCGATTGTGGTGTGGAGTCATGTTGCGGCACTAATTTCTCTTAAATAGATTTAAAAAATTTATTTGATACCCTGCGCGTGTTCCTGTGTCCGCCTATTTTGTGTACCAGAGAAATGCACTAGTGGCTCATCGAGGCATTGGGACGCTGTGGGATATAGTTGGTCGTTTTTTTTTTTTTTTTTGATTGTCACAAGGGATCGCCCATCTCCGCTCTTCTAAAAGACCATAAATGCGTGTGAATGCGTTGGAATTCTGCCTGTGACTTGCTCGCTTATGTGCACTATTGGTTTCATATGTGGATGGCGCCTGTCTGGAACTGGGCGCTGTCCGTGTATTTTCACGGATAAAACTGGAATACACCTGTGCTGTTGTTGCCCTGAAGTGACCGCGAACACCCCACTGCTCCCTTGCACAAACCAACGATGCCGACATACCCTTGCTCGGGCCCATTTGTTCTCTTGGCGTTCTTGTATGGCAACGACCCACGTGGAACCGACTAGCTGCAGAGGTGGCTTGTCCCCTCATTGGCTTGGGGTTGAAGGAAATCGTAACTGAGGCTGCGGTTAATGTATGGAAGAGGGGACTGGCAGGTTATATGACGGGGTGACTGAAGAATAACGGGCACCAGTTGCCCACGCTTCGTTTTGCATGTGGAGCGCACGGAAGCGAGAACCTCATGTGTGTGGTCGTTTCCTGGAATAAGGACGATGCGAGGGATTTTGACCCAATGCTGCGCAGTTTACTCTATCCATTGACTCGATTCGACGCGGTCAAACCGCTTTGTTATTTGTTTGAGCGCTGGAAGAAAGCTCTCGAAAACAATCAATATACAGTTCGCGTTGAGAACCGAAGGCCAGCTATAACGATGCACCAAATTCGTCCTTCGTACCGAACTGGTTGGAGAGTATTGGCTCAAGTTGTCGACGACGGGTGTGTTGAGCTATCGTAACCTTCCCACGCAGGTTTTTCCGAAAGATATGAGTCACGGCTCTGCTCTGTTGCCACTCGATATTCATGTATGGGCACGTGGCCCGTTCAAGGAGACTGTGAGGACATGCGGGTTGCACTGCCAAAACACTTTTGATGAACCTCATACCAGGTGCTGTGACGACGGTGCCGCACGCACCAGGCAGGCATTAGCCCATATCGTAATTTACCATGACCCGAGGACCCCCGTTGGGCTCTGGTAGTGATTTCCAACGAGTTCTTATACTTATTTGTGCACGCTAACACAGTTAGCGAATTGGCAGAAGCTGTGACACGGAAACAAGGTCACTTTGCCCTTCTTAACTCGAACCGTTGCTGTGGGCTCGTTGCAGTGATTATCGCTTAATGCACAGCTTTGTTACTTCCCAGGAAGCGCACGTGGCTAGGCGTGGCGATGGGCACTTTTTTCGCTGATTCAACTTTAATATGGACTAGAAACCTGCTCACCTGTCGTTGGCACAGAACCCGCAGAGCCGCTCAATCCCTGCCTTGTTTGCACTATTCGTTGATGTGGCGCCCGCCTTTTCGCATCGTGCACAGAAGTAAATGCCAGCGGTGATGTCCCGCGTGTAGCGAGGCACTGTCGTATCATCACACTCTTGTAGCTGCATGTGCCTTCAAAAATCGTGCAAAAGTCGCAGGCACCCACATTGTGCGCCGACCGGGGCCCAGCTCTAGTTTGGCTAGCATCACGTGTCGCTGTGCAGCCACCGACAAAAGCACATCTACTTCTTTGTGTGGCGTTGCTTTTGATGAGGCGGACACTGCCCACAGGAAACAAGCCGTTTACCAAAGCATCTACCATACTTCGCCTCCTAATACTGCCAGCTACAATGGGCATTTGGCGCGAGAGAGCAATAGATGCGCTGCGGTATGCGGTGCTTTGGAGGGGCACTGTTGGCCAATCTCTTCTTCCATTGTCATAATTCAATGCTGAACGGATTCGATTTTCCTCGTCGTGTCAATGAACTTGCCAACACTGCCATGATGCTCCGGGTGTGTCGTGCCAAGATGGCTGACGCCATGGTGGTGGTAGCAGGTCGTTTTTTTGGATGCATAGTGTGTGCAAAAACTGTAGAGTTCATCAAATCGGGAGCACTTGAATATGCCACTCGAAGCTGTCGTCTGCTAAAAGTACAATTCCCTTCCCCTATCACCTTCTAGAAAATTGCTATTTTAGTTACCTAACAAAAGGAAAGGAATGGGTTATACCGAGCCATTTCCTCAATCGATGCAAAACAACAGAATTGTGCCTTCTGAACAATGGACTAAGGGAGCCGACTCAGGATGGTACTATCACGAAAGGGTGGCTGCTGTTTATGAAGATCGGGATACGGTGACAGCAGTTACCATGCGGCGCGATGTTGCCTGTTGTAGTAGTGGGGAATCCGGTCCAATAGAACTCTTTCGACGCACCAGCATTACGGTAGCTGCACGTCCGACTGACTACCCTCAGCCTGGGTACGGCCAGCCTCCGCCCGCTCGGGGCTACGTCGCAAATGAGCCTTCCCACCCTCAGCCTGGGTACGGCCAGCCTCCACCCGCTCAGGGCACCGTCGCAAATGAGCCTTCCCACCCTCAGCCTGGGTACGGCCAGCCTCCACCCGCTCAGGGCACCGTCGCAAATGGCCCTTATTTCAACTATGTGCCGCCTAAGAAATTCGGAGACGTTAAAATGCATAAAGGCACAAATAAATGGGAAACAAGCATGTTGGGGGCGCCATGTAATGAGCCGTGTTTTTGCCTCGCTGCGTGCTGCTGCCCATCATGCTGTACATTTCTACAGCGCAAAAGGCTTCTTATGGACGACTGGTCCCGATACGTTTGCTGCGCTGGACTGTGCGGAAATTGTAACCGCTGTGTGTGCTCCGGCCTGGAACCATGCTGTCTGTGCCTGGAAGTGTGGTGCTGTCTCTCTTTCGCCGTGCATGGAAACCGTTTTATGGTTCTTCAGCACTACAACCTTGAAAACGACTGGTGCGATCTGATGATTGTTTGGTGTGGCTGCTGTGCGTACGTTGCACATCTGATGGACGTTGGTGATATGAGCGTGTTGCTCGATGTTTTGTTTTCCATCACCATTGGCTGCCTGTTGGCACAGCATGAACACCAGATGAAGGTGAAGGGTTATCCAATGGTGCAAGGAATGAAGTAGAAGTGGAGGCTTTATCTTTCCTGTTAAAGTAATTATTATTTTATGTCATTTCGTTGTCTCGTGAAAATTGTTTTGACTGTTCGTTGTGCTTGCGACACAACACCTGCACGGCTCTCCGGAGAATTGTGAATAACTTATAAGAACATTCACGCTCATCAAATAAGAAGAGAATTCATGAGAGTACATAACAACGTTCCAGGTTGCGTGTGTGTTGGAGGACGTTTGGGTTTTTCAGATGTGTTATTGCCACTCCACAAGGGCATAAAACGGTGTTCCGTTCACGGATGCATCACTTGGAAATACTGCCTTGTTTGCTTCAATTCTTCTTTACACGGAACATGTTGTGACAAAAGCTCCGAGCGGACGCAGGACGCAGCTTATTACTGCAGAGCAACCGCTTTGACTTTTGTGGTGTGGTCACCTGGAATAACCAACACGCTGGGGAGAAGTAAAGCTAATATGGATGAGCCCCCTTGTGCTGATCTGGTTCGCATGTCTTTTTCCCACGCGCTGTGTGCCTGCTGCACTTTATGTGTGCGCCCCTTGTGTCACCCTGCCGCCTTCCCACTTTTCAACTCCATCTCTTTCCTTCAAGGCTCTTTTCTCAAACAGTTAACGCTCCGGTATTTCGGCAGCTTACTTTTTATTAGTCAAAAAAGGGGCATACCTGCTCAAGTGGGTGCCGAGGCATTGGACCAACAGGTGAGCGTGGACACTGATCGTTGCCTTCTTCAGCGCAGGCGTGCCCGTGTTGAGGTGACTTCCACTAGTGTGTGGACGCGAAGGCCATAGCGTCAAGTGACAGAGCGAGAGCCCGTTGGCGAGGTGACGCTGCGCCAGCGCCCGCTGAACGGAGTAAAAAGGGGAAGGAGAACATCGCGGTGGCGCTAACAGCTACGCCTACAACCAAATGTCTATGCGAAAATCCATGGAGGTCACAAACAAGCCCCAACGCTCCAGTTTACCATTGGCAAGTGAAAAGCCACCGAAGGGGGTTCGAAGTGATGAGGCACTCAAGTGCTCATTGTCAAGTGAATGCAGCAGGCGTGCCGAGGCGGGTTCAGTAAGGAGTGGTTTTGCCTCCGGTGACGCTACTGCACGACGCAAAACATTTAATGCTGATGACTTCTCGATGGAGCACACGCCAAGCACAGGGGCGAAGAGATTCCGGTTAATGCAACACAATAACGGCGACAGTGACCAGGCGCCGAACACACCGCATGCCGGGTGCCGCAAAAGGCCAGGGCAACTCGTTTCAGAGGCTACTTCTGCTATGGAGCAAAATTGCGAGCCGACAGCAAAAGCGCGACGCAGAGAATCAGAAGGGAAGCCTCCATCGCTACGAGACGGCTCGCCCGAAAAAAACCAAGGAAAACGAAATGTCAGAGGGCCGATCGCACAGCCTTCTGAGGGGAGCAGTGACGCTGTTTGTACAAACACAAAGTGCGAGGGAAGTGTCTCTACTTTTCGCCGCTTTCAACGAATCGACCCGACCAAAGTTGTTTTTTTGAATAATAAGTTGAAAAACAACGCGCCTGCTCCTGAACATTTGGCAGTGCGACAAAACCGCGAGATGATGGTGGTGAAGGGGAAGAATTTCAATAAATTGAAGCAAAAGAACAAGGCAAAGTTTTACGGGGCCGGCGTTGATACGACCGTGCGGGCCTTCCAGTTTGAGGACAGTGACTGATGCCATGAGGCTCCCTGATCATTTTGTTGCCGGTTGTGTGTTGATCTGATGCACCGAGCCGTGTTAATGGGTTTGTTTAAGGATAATGCAACATGGCCCTGAGTTTGTTTTTGCTTTTCCTACATTTGCCCTTTATTCTACACTTCGTTGCTTTCCGACACTTCTCTTCTCGATCTTGTTTTCTCTCCCCCTGGCTTATTTGACATGTGCCTTCGTTATGCTTTAATATTCGTGCTGCTGTGCTGAGTGGTGTCTACACAGTATTTCAATGCCCAGCGCCAACGGAAACCAAATGAATCTTTTTCTGCCAACGGAGGCACCGCCGCTGCTGAAAGTTGTGCCAGTTGCGCGTCTTGAGGGGACGCCGGGCGGGTATGGTGCGTATCGTGGTGCCCTGTAGCGAACGTTCTCGCCTCGTGTTCGAGCGACGGCTCTGTGAAGTTGTGGGCATGCTTGTCGCAGGACGTGCAAGAGGGTGCGGATAGCTCTGGAAGGGATGAGCGAGTCACGTGGTCGTGTATTCACACACTTGATGGTGAGCACAGCCGGACTGTTCGGCACGTGTCGTGGAGCCCTAGCGGGGGGTTCGTTGCGTGTGCCTCGTTTGATCGCACTGTGAGTGTGTGGAAGCGCTCTTCCGACGACACGGATTGCTTTGAGTTTGAGCTGGAGACTGTTCTGGATGGCCACGAAAGTGAAGTGAAGTGTGTGGCGTGGGGAACGGACAACACGTTGGCAACGTGTTCGCGCGATCGCACTGTTTGGGTGTGGGACCGTGTAGATGTCGGAGAATTCGAGTGTGCTGGCGTTCTCACAGGCCACGCACAAGATGTAAAGGCATGTGCGTGGATCCCACCGTTGCGTGGCGACAGGCCAGTATTGCTATCATGTTCATACGATAATACCGTGAAGCTGTGGACCGAGTCACACAGGCGAGACGACTGGTTCTGCTCTCAGACGCTTGCGCACCACGAAAAGACGGTGTGGTCCATTGCGGTGCAGCCTGTCGAACAGTCTATCGACGCGTTGTGCCCGGGGGAAACAGTGAAGAAGGATGAGAGGAACATTGAAGATGCCGTTCCCATCTGCCAGCCAATACTGTGCTGCGGCTCGGACGACTGCACTGTGAGTTTCTGGGCACGTGATAAGGACAGGAAGTTTCGCTGTGTTTGTGCGTTGTCTGGATTCGCGGAGCGTTCCATTTACTCGGTTAGCTGGGCGCCGAGTATGGGACTTGGTACCCCTTGCGCCATGGTGGCATGCGGCAGCGGCGATAACAAATTAACTCTCCTCGGTCTTCACAGGTCGGTGTGTACTGGTGAAGTCAACGCGAACGTAGTTGCCGAGGTGCCTTGTGCCCACGAAGCAGACGTTAACAGTGTGGCATTCAGTCCGACCTCTGCAGCTTCGGTGGGTGGCAACGTGGGTTTCTTGTTGGCCTCCGGTGGTGACGACTGTGTTGTTCGCCTCTGGCACGTGTCAGTGGCTTAGATGGTCATTGTCTTTGTAGAAGTTCCTCATTCCGATGCTTTAAAGCGTTTGGTTTCACTTGTAGTTGTCAATACCCATTTATCACGAAGCATTCCTGCCTTGTGGCTGTTCATCCACACTTTGCAGGGACTGGTCCCCCACAATTCTTTGTCCTTTTGGGTTCCCCATCTTGCAGCCCATATGCATTGTACTTCTGCTTTCCCCCTGGACTCGAAAATTGTCCTCGAGTGGCATTGCCCTTCGTATCAATATAACCACGTACAAACACATTGTCTCCATACATCCACACACACAAACGTGCGCGAGCTACTGCCCAGTGGTTGCTTTCGTTCACGAGAGAAGGGAACAGCAAAAGTTAGAAACCGTTCAAACACCAGTGACATTTTGGATATCTAGGTTTACGCTTTCCGATTGCGTCACCGGTGTCAACCAGCGAGAGAACATGGGCGGCAGCTTATTTCTCTAGTATGCGATGGGTGCGTGCTTAGACACCGAGAGGGCCTGTACACACTTGGATTCCCTTCTGTAGGCGTTCTGGACGGTGCTCACGTACCTGTGTATGGCGGCAGTGTTCCAGACGCCCGCAATGGCGTGCGTTACTCGGCATGCATCTACGCGGTTCGCAGCGCCTGCAACGTGCACGAACCGGCTGGCTTTGCTCTTGGAGCGCCTTACTTGGAGTACTGACTAGGGGTGTGAATAAGAACAGAGATACGAGGTTTGGCGTTGTGCCTGCCATGCAACTCGGTGTTGGCACTGGACCGTGTACAAGCAACGGGGCGCCTATTACTTGCGCACCAGCAGAGTGCAGTATCAACTGTTATACCGCGCATGAGATGAAGGCGGTTTTCGCGTCGCAGGAGTGGTGTCGCTGTGGGACGAATGAGCGCGCTGCGTCCATGTGGCGATCCGTGTTGGGTGCTCTTCTATCTGGCCTTTTTTATAAAACTGTTCACCCAATAAGCCTCTAAAAAAGGAACAAAACGTAAAAACAAAAAATGCGCTAAGCGGGAATGAAGAGCAGGGAAGAGAAGGCACTTTTTTTTTTAGAGAAAGGCTCATTTAGGCTCCGGAAGGACGGGGGAAGAGACATCGGGAGCAGGTGACGAGACGAGGTGCTTGGAACGCCAATCTTGAGCGCTTGTGCTGCGGCAAAAAGGCGGTGAGCTACTGCGTTTGTTGGCGTTTCTGCCTTTCCAAAGTCAAACTAACGATTAAAAATCCCTGTGCCCATGTGTGCAATGAGTGCAAACGAGCGTTCCGCCAGAATTATGAGCGAGCAAACACACATGCACACGTCATGTTGCAGCCCTTACTTTTCTACTGTGTGGAAAGTTCCTTTTGGTTGTGAACACCACAGGCTGCATGCGCAGAGCAAACAAGGGCGCGTGTACACATGACACAGCTACTGGAATTCAATGTAACGGTTGCTCGCAAGCGTGCGTGTTGTCACTGCAGGACGCTACTGAGAAGTCTTGAACGAGCAGGCAGAGAAACAGCGGTGCTGGCTGTGGAGGAATGTTTTTTTGTCTTTTTTTATGTCTTGTGTTGGGTGAAAAGGACTGAGCAAGTCGGAGGCCGCGGGAATATCGACCACAATGATAATAAAAAACCGGTCATTCACCTGATTGCTCGCCTAACTCTCGTGCCAGAGATGACGCTGGAAATTGTAAAGGTGTGCCGTAGGGATTTTTTTGTATAAGGTCTGGTGAAGTTTCCCATGAGGCCGCTGTACGATAGGGTAAAATAAAACATCTTCCAATTCGGCATACGCGGGCCGTCGCTGGTGCAAGGCGTGGCGCTATATAGCGGCGTAAACCATACAGCACGCCAAAAAGCACAGTATCGACGAAAGAAAAAAAGAATGTAAATTGGCTACCCCGCGTCCCGCTCATTTCTCGAGAGGGTAGTCGTGAGGACGGCATCTAGTTCTCTCGGTGCGGAGCCCACTAGACCAAAATCTCAAGAGCTAGGCAGTGAAGAAGTGTCATAGCGCTTCGAACCGCTTCGTTGAAGTACGATCTTCATTGTGTCGTCCCTAGCCATTTTCAATTTTTCTAAAAAACCTACAAGGCACCTCCAAGCGGTCGTACCATGGTCCCTCACTGTGGTTTGTAGAGCTTGTCTTGCATGTAACTATGACTGGTGTGTGCAAGCACTTGGGAGGCCTATAGTTTTCATTGCTCATTGCATGGCGTGATTGTTTGGGGATGGCATTCGGGTCTTGCTCGTAAAATGGGGTGTAAAAAGAAAGTTCTTAGTTCATATTTTGATATTTGTTTTCAAAATGGAAGTAAAACAACGTTCATGCTGCTAAAGTTCGCCTGCGCTGTTAAGTTTGTGGCAAAATTCCACGCTTACTGCACAACAACGAAACTGTTAACGTAATGGTTTTTCGCTTCACACATTGCTTTTCGAATAGGACATCAAGCAGTGATAATGTTTCGGTTGGCGCAGCTGCCTTTTCTTTTGTGGTTGTGTGCGACCGCAGCACTAGTGGCTGACAAAACAAATTGCACAATTTCCTCACAAAACGAGGAGGCCTGTGGGAAGGAATTTTTGTGGGTCGTGTTCGTCATTATAGACACCCCGTTTCGGAGAGCGGAGCAACTTGTGTCGTCGCTTTCTCATGAACTAACGAAGAGCCAGCAAAAGAAGCAGGAGATTGATGAAGCTATTAAGTTTCTGAGTGGTAAGCCACAGGATTCCCAAAATGATTTGAGTCTGCGATCTCACCTTGGCGATCAAAGCGCGGCGTTAGCAAAAATGATTGAACTGTATCAGAACGTTTCGGGAAGTATCAAAGGTAGTGTGGAACATATGAGGAAGACAACGAAAGATGATGATGATACGATTGGCAGACTCAACGTCGTATCGGGGAGCGCCTCGAAACTGGAAGGGCCGTACGGCCTTCAATTCGAAGACCTTAGAAAAACATTCAAAAGAATTGAAAAGGATGGAGAGAACAGCAAATACAAAACTATTGCAAATGGGTATGTTGAAAATGCGATGGTTGCTGAGAGCAACTTGACAAACTTGCAGGCAGTGCTGTTCAAACTTCTGGATAATGTTACGAAAAGATATAAGGGCAGTGTGAATAGTCATTCCCAAACTTTCTTGGACAAAAAGGATTGGATCGGGGAAGTTATTAAAAACTTTACTGTGGATGCAGAGAAAATTATTTGCGAAATAAACACGAAAGTAACGCATGGAGAGGGCAAAACGGCACGGGAAGGTGTGGAAACTGGGGAAAAGGAAATTGTTGACCGCATATTGAAGATGGTGACAGAGGCAAAGAGCAAGCGCTGCAACTGGTGCAAAAAATGGCGTGAATTGAGGAACAAAACGAGGGCAGACGAAAAATCGAATTTACTCGAGCTGCGACGTATCGTCAGCGATTTGGAGTTGATTGAGAAAGCTGCTGCAGCCTACGATTTGAGGCGTATTGAAAGCAAGTTTGGCGATGGGCACAGACGTCAAGGAACTGACTGGGCAGCGGTTAGGCAGGCAAATGAGAGCTCCAAGCTGATGAAAGCGTGGGAAGACAACACCTCTCAGTTGGAGACGGAAAGGCAGCAGCAGCTTCAACAGCTAGTCGAGAAGTCAGCAGAAAAGGAAAGCTTGTGGTTGAAAAGTTTTGGCGAGCAAATAGCGTGCAAAGAGCTTATTATTAAAGAAGATCTGACGAAGTTTTTTGCTAAGAAGGATGAAAGTGGACTTGTGCTCGAAGATTTGGAGTGGCACAGTTTGTCGCCTTTTTCCGAACAAAATATCTCAACGCTGTTGAAGGTTCTTCCGGCCCTTGAAAACGCTACTAGGAGCACCACGATTGCGTCAGCCATTGAAATTGAAAATTCAACATTGAAAACGCTGATGAATTTCACTTCCCAGTTGATGAAGAAGGCAGAAGATGCGCTTCGCGGGTATAAACAGAACATTTTGGATGATATTAATTACGTTTGGAACGGTACTTGTGCAGTGCAGCGGAGCGTTTCGGAGGATTATCTGAAGTTGAAGGGACTAAAGCGGCAGCTGTACCGAGTAAAGGAGGGAGTAAGCATGTTGCGCAGCGGGGCTAGCGTGCAGAGTACTTTTGAAGATGAGGAAACGGGCTCAGTGACGCTCGAGACGGGTGACCTTGAGGGCTTGTTGGTGAAACAGGGCGAGGCTGTGCTGAAGTCATCTACATTAGCAGGACAGGCAGCGGCTGGCAATGTTTCTATGCGTGTCAGCGCGCTGCTGGAACAGGCTGAGCATGTTGATGGACCGAAGGCGCGTGGTGTAAGCTGCGCTATGTGGACTGGTAGCGAAACCGATTTTACTACGGCGCAACTGGCGACCAATCTGACGGGAGAAATCGACGTGCATGACGTGCTGTTGGAAGTTCATGCGAACGTTTTGCGCAAAGTCACCAGAGGGCAACAGTTGCTCGCAAGCCTGCGGGACGCAAGAGAGAAGCTGGAGGCGGAGATTGAGGAAGCGCGAAAAATGGAGGAGTGCGAGCCGCTGTGGCGACAGCTGCTTCGACATGTGTGGAACTGAATTCGACAACTCCGGTGTGAGGTTCGTCTGACTTCTGCATCGGGTGCGGTGCACATGTGCGTGATGTCGCTTGGTTCGAGTGATTTCTATCCCTTCCTGTCTGTCATTGCTGCCAGTAAAACTAATTGTCACTTTGATTGATCGAAGTTAAGTTAGAAGTAAAATAAAATGAACTTCTGTACGTTCGATGCACCGTATTGCTGCAAAAGTAAGTTGCGGGAGTGGCGCACAACATACTTTCATCATAAATTTTTTTTCTTGTTCGTAACCCCATCTTTTGTTTCGTCACTATAACGAGGAGTTACTCTGTTTTTTACACATTTCACACATTACTTGTGCTGTGCACAGCCGTTCCGCAAGTGATGCGGTTCTGCGGCCAATGCCGGACCGATGGGAAAGGAACAGTTTTTCATTTCTCTTCCTTTTGACAGTCTTTTGTGCCACGGTGTCGGGCCTACCGCTAATTCACAGTCGCTTCGTTCCATATCGAGTGGCGATGGGCGGCGGGTGTGCCGCGCAACTAAATGACGCTCCCTCTTTTCCCCCTTCTGGTCGTCGGTTGATGGCAATTCGATGCTTTTTTTCTTTAAACAACTTTTTTTCGTGTGTGTTTTTGTTATTTTCGTTCGCTGCTGATCGTGATGTGACGTTGTTACGATTTGTTAATTTTCGTCCTGTTTTTATTTTAATGCGGTGCGTTGTGGCGTTGCCTTTTAATAGCAGGAAACGCGGCACAACGAGGTGAATTCATTACTGGCAACTGACAAGTTTCAGATCTAAACTGGAAATTTAGCACAGCGAGCTGCCTTGATCAGTTTGGGGGTTATTATCGAACTTCCTCTGCCGTTCTTTTTCTTTGAGTGTAATTGTTGTTGTTGTTTTTTCGTGGCTGGGGACGAAGCCCAAGATGACATTTTTGACTGCATTTTGTCACGTGCCCACGTGGCACTTAACAGGCGAGAAGGTATTTGTGCTGAAGCGCCTGCATCGAAGCCGCCGTCACAACGCATCGCTGATCGCGTGCATCGGATTGGCATTGCCTTCCTGCGAACTTTTCCTTTTGATATGCCCCCAAGCGGATGCTTTTTTATCTGAGACGTCCTCGCATTCCTTTCTGTGTCGTTAATGCTGCAATGCGTCACATTATTTCCCTGTACTTCCATATTTACGTGAATATTGCCGTTTGCCTTTCTGCTCTTCGCCATGAGTTTCTCGCCCCTTCTCTTTTTTCTAACTAAATTGAGGGTAAGCGCTTAAAACGAGCAGCGGTAATGCTGGTGGTTCAGCTTGGCATTTTGCTGTTGTCCTTCACGGTTCCGCCTGCTGTCAGTGCCAAATCGCATGCCAATCCAAGTTGTCCAAATAAGGCGGCCAGTGCAAACGATGTACAGAAGTGTGTTGCAATAGACCTTCTTTGGGGCTGGTTGCATGTCGTCAACAAAACTTCTGAGAGGCTTCTGGAGGTGCGTCAAAATGCAACTAAAATCGAAAAGGGAGCTGAGGAACTTCGTAAAGAGGCGAAGGCAGCACTCAGGAACGCGACAGAAATTCTGGCTGAGCTCAACAAGGAATCCGATGATGCCCGCACAGTGAGTGAAGTTATGAAAAACATTAGAGATGCCATTGTGTGGGCGAATGAGTCAGAGCGCAATGCGAGTTTAGCAGTGGATGCTACGCGCGTGGCAGAGACGTTGGCAAGGGACGGGTATGGTGCAGTGTCGCTAGGCGCTCGGTATTTTAAGGGGTGGAACTCTGTTCAGGAGTTGAAGTACGATGCATTGAAAACCAAAATTGGTGAAATAACAATAAGTAAGGCGAATGGTTGTGCAGAAGTGCATAACGTCTCAGGAGTGCTCACCGACTATGCTGAAAAACTAAACGGCATCGCGACGAATTTGACTGAGTGGAAGGTGAAAATGACGGAAATAATTAAGACCACGTACAACAGCACGCAGAGCAACAAATCAACATGCCTCAGTCTCTTCAATCATGAAAAGGTAGAACAAGTCACGGCTGCAGTTGCAAACTTGTCAGAGAGACTCATTGTAGCGGTGAAGCAAGTTAACACGTCTCTCCTGGCGAGGGAAAAGGCTGCGGCAAACAAAAATATGGAAACGATGACCGCCAGCATGATGAATTTTCTTGAAAGCAACGGCGCTGAGCTGTGCGACATGCTGCGACAACGCGAAGCTCTCTGGACCAAGTTAAGTGAAACAAAACAACGTTTGAAAGAAGAGAGCCAAGGTGCGAGTACTACATTGGTAAGTACTGCAAAGATAAAGGGCACCACTGCCGATACGGACGAATTGGTGCGAGATGCGTTGAAAGAAGTTGAAGGCTTGTCGAAGTTCAGTGTTTTTTCTGCTTCGACTGAATCGCTGAGTTCACGGAGTGTTACGCTTGCGAGGGAGGCCATGGAAAACGCCATGAAGGCGTCGGAGCAAGCGGCGAAGCTTTCTGATCGCACGAAGTCCAGGTTTGCATTTGTCGATGAGGAAGTTGAGAGCGAACACGAAAAGCTAAAAGGCTTAGAAAATAAATTAAAGAAGCTTTCGAAAGAAGCCCACATCGATATAAGTGGTGGGAATACCAATGAGTGCAATGGCAAACTTGTCAACAAACTCGAAACCTCCACAAAGGACCTCCTTCGATCAGCTGCCAGGTTAAACACCAGCAAGTTGCTCGAGGCAAACAGAACGCTTGGACGTTTGGCGGAGCTAGTTGTGCAGAACAATACAAACGTGGACTCCATAAGCACAGATGTGGAATTGGCCTCCCGGAAATTGAAAAATACCAGAGAGTTTGGGCATAGTGCCACGATGGCTGCGGAGTCTGCTGTTACTGAAGCACTGGAGCAACTGATGAACAAGTTGTGCGCGACTGCGGCTGAGCTTCGGGTGTTGCGCAGTAACTAGACCCTGCTCAGTGCGACTGCAACGAACATCAAAAAGCGTGTCTCGGAGGAGGAGACGCACGCCATCGCCTTGCTGAAAACTGTCAGAGGATCGTCTGACATGTCGCCCTACGTCGAGGAGGGTTTCACTGTTGCTCTGAGGATGGCAACTCTGCTGGACAGGGAGTTGCAGCGCTCCAATGCGCAGTTTGGGAAGGTGACCGCCGATTACACTGCAGGAAAACTGGTGGGTGTACGCGCCGATAACACCGTCTGTTTTGATGCTGTCAGAAATGCTGCGGCAAAGGTTTTTGCAGGCACCTACGAGAGACTGCACAAAGACGCATGTGGTAAGAACGCAACCATTGAGCTGGTGCAGAAACTAAAGGCAGAATCTGGTGGCCTTTCTTCATTGAGGAACGCGACTGCCATTACGAAACTCAGTCATTTTGCCATGCAAATGAGTGATGAGCTGGCAGGGGCTGTTAAGCGCATGAGCACGGCGGCCGTACATGCTGTTGAGGCCAACGAGGCGTTGGCAGAGGCGGTGCAATGAGCACGTGAGGAGGCGGCGGGCTCAAGAGAAACGACAAGTTCGGTGAGGTTGCTTGTTTGCCTTTCCAGTTGTTGTTTTTTGGAATCAAGTTGAGAATAATTCAACAGCTTGTGCAGCTCTGAAGCGCTTGTTTTATTGAGCGTCAGGAAGTACCGCTCCACGCCGTCAGTGGAAAGGAGGCACGTCTCAGTGCCTGCGTTCTTCATATCTCTTGTGTCAGTCTTCGAAATTTATTGAAACACGTTGGCTACACTCTTGCCAGCAGATGCAGCGTCGGTAAGGGCGTTTTTTACGCCTGCCTTTATGTTCTTCGCCTTAGTTACGAGCTCTCTGCGGGATTCGCTTGGCTGCGGCACTCGCCCCTCAGCTGTCAGATGACCCCCTTCCAAATAACTGGCTGCCTCGGAGAGTCGTCTGAGTTGCAGCACCGCCCCATCAATTCGTCACTTTTGATAGGAAGCAGAACGAACGACGTCACGCCCTTTCTTCTCGATTGCAGAGAACTTATGCCCAAGGTCCCCACGTGCGTCCCGCTTAGCGCAGAGTTTCTTGGCCAACGCATCACCGACAAGTCTCCCCACATCATCAACTTTCCAATAAGATTGTTGCTCGAAACCTTCAGCAGCTCGAAGCGGATCCTGCGTCTTCTTCCCGTTCCCATCAGAAGCGGTCAGCTTTTTTTCAACGTCCGTGCGCCACGTTGCGTTGTCAAATGTGATAGTTTTGGTGTCCTTGAGAACATCCAAAAGTTGACCAAGCACCTCTCCAACGCCCTCGCGCGCCGTTACGTTGAATCTTTCAATCTCTTTGGCACAACCACTGCCTCTTCCAGCAATTCCATATTTAAACTTATTCAAAAAAGTGGCCGCAAATTTGTTTCTGTTGTTCAAGAGCAACACTCGCGTGGCAGACAGATTGCTTTTTATATTTCGCTTATGCAATGTGTGTTCGCCCCTGCGGTACTTCGCTAGACTCGCGACTGCTCCTTCGGCTCTGCAAACCAGCAGGGGAGGTTGAGCGCAACCGCGATCCCACCCTCGCTTCGCACAGTGGGACGTTGAAGCAGATTGCCTTGCTTGACGAGCCAGCTTCCCGGACACGCTTTCGCGCGGCTCTTGCAGTGCCCGCTGAAGTCGGCGTCGCCGCCGCAGAGGGAAGGTAGGCGGTATCCGTCACCGTGGGCGATCAATGCCTCTTCACGCCTCGAGCGGGTCTCATTTCTGGTTCATCGGCTGTGGAGGCGGATGGGCTCTCCAGCTTGAAGAGTTCCTTCAAGATGCTGGCAAGTTCAGCCCTGAAGAACAACTCCCCGCCATTCAGGGTTTCCAGTCCGCGCCTCTTCCTTAGCTCTCGCAGCTTGGGCACTCCAGGAGGTGTGCCGCAGACTCCCTGCACTCGACCTTCAGCGAGCTGTGCCTGGCCTCCCGCCTCGGTTGGCCGTGCTTTGCCTGCAGGCGCATTGTGAGGTACTGCTTGTGGGTGCACTTCACTGGGCAGTACGGCCAGCGGAGCGATCGCTGCAGAAGGGGTGTCGCCGCTACCGTGTCATCCTTCATTTTCCGCTTCACCGTCGTAGCCTGCTTGTGATGCGCGCGCGCGCGCGCCAAACCGCGAGTACCACCACCCGCAAACCCAGCCGCACCTGCCACACACATAGCCTCTTCCCTCTTCACCTTCCGTGTGGCGACCCACTCGGTAACGCTTCCGTGGCCTTTCCCCGTCCGCGTCCCATGCCGCTTCCAGTGGCCCATTCCCCTCGCCCTGTGCCCGAGCCTCTGTTCTCGTCTTCCGCTTGGGCTTCGCGCGCGGCTGAGGACGTAACGACTCGTCGTGGCCCGGATGCTTCGTCAGCATCTGCGGCTGCAGCCATCTGTAGTGGCACTCCTTGCCGCAAATGGGGCGCGCCGCTGTGACCGGCTGCTCCGCCACGTTCGAGCCTTCCGAGTTTGTGATAGAGGTTGGTTCGCACTTGTGCCTGGTGAGACATGCCTTGCTCTGGAGGACGCGATGGCACTGCTGGCATACAAATTCCTTCCCGTTCCTCCTGCTCTGCCTCGCCGTCGCTGTCAGGTGCGTCCTGAACCTTCGCGGCGCCGCTCAGCAGCTGCTTCTCCGGGTGCTTCTGTACCATGTGCTTCCGCGGCCACGCGTGTGCGGCGCGCCTCTTCGCACGCCAGCGGCACTTGAGCCCGTTGCCATCATCGGCCGCGCCTTCTTCCCTGGACCTTTTTGAACGCTGCACAACGCTCGGCACCACCGGAGGGTGCTGTGCCACGTGCTCGAGTAGTCCCCGCCGCTCAAAGGCATCGCCTCACGCGCGACATGCGTATCCATTCTTGTGCGCCAGCGCTGCGCGTCTAGCTTTCGCGACCGCGCCAATGCACAGTCCCTCTCCAGACCATGAATCTTAACTAGGTGCGCCCTGCCCGCCGACGCACGCAAACCATGCCGCACAGCGGACAGATAATCGCGTCGACCTGCCCGGTCGCTATCCCAAGGTCGGGTGCAGTCTCACTGTCTGCTACTGTCTCTGCCGAAAGGTGTTCCTCTGCTGCGTCACTCGCAGCGGCCTGTGTGTTGCACCACTTGCGCTCAAGCCGGTCCGTCTTGCGTGCGAGCGCTCCGTGTGGCCGCCCGAAATGCTTCGAGGTGCCTGTTCTGAACTGCGCCGGCAACGACTCGCACAGACGATCTGCCTTGGCGTGCTTCGGTGCCAGCTGAACGCGATCGAGCAGCACACGGCAATGCGTGCGTGTCATCTTACCCTCCCCAAAGGCTCTGTGCATCTCGTTCCGCGCCTTCCCCTCCACACCAGTGACGATGTCAGTGATCCACGCCGGATAGGACTGTGGCTTCGCGTTTCCCTGCTCAGTTGCCTTGTCTGCCGCCTGTTTTCGTGGCACACCGCAGTGCGAGAACACGAACTGGAAGTTGACGGACACGCGGAGCCGCACAATGCGCAGTATGAGGTCCCAGATGCGTCTCAGCATCGCGCCCTCCACTCCTGCAGGACCAGTGCTCAGCGCCATCGGCAGCGACAGCGAGTCTGCGAATGCCACCACCCGCGTCCTGTGTGTCTTACTCAGCTCCATGGCATCCACGAGCCTCTTCAAGCCTGCTTCCATCGCCACACATTCCGCACGGCAACTGCAGGCAAGCGAACCAGCTCCCAGCACCACTCTCACGCCCCGGCTGCCTTTAGGGCATACCAGCGCTCCAGCTCCTGACGAGACATCCAGCACCACCGACCCGTCCGTCCGCACCTGATAGTCAAAGCCACTGAACCGCTGCACACGCCGCATGGTGCGCACATTCTCGCCCTTCTCTGGCGCGTTTCCTCTCAGCGGCCGCTCTGGTAATCCGAGTGCGTCCCGGAGTGCCGCGGCCATTAAAAAGCGGCATTGGCACCCTGCCTTTGCACGCGGCCCTTGCGGACGCACAAGGCAATTTGACCATGCCCGGCGCGCCCTCCTCATGAGGGCCGTCAACTTCGCGGAGCTGTTCAAAACGGCGGCCCAGTGTCCCGGGCACCGCGCGGTGCCGCATGGCAGCCCTAGTAGGCCCGCGTGTTTCCCCAGCTGCGTCAAAATTCTAGGGCCCAAATCGCGTTCGACCGCCGCCGCGGCCGCGTGCGCCGGCGCGTCCGGTTTTATCGATTACGCCGTCGCGGCGTAGGGCCGCAAGGCTTTTTCCAAAGCACGCACGCCAAGTGCGGCGAGCCGCTCCCAAGCCACCGTTTTTGCAATAAGTCTTCCCATCGCGGCGGCATCCGCGCCCGCGATCGCCACACAGCGCGCTGCTCTGCGCATGGCTGCCTCGAGTGTTTTTGGCAGAGCGCCCCAGTCGACAACGAGGGCGTTGCGGTCGCTCGGGTGCTCGATAAATTCTTTCTTCCGCAGCAGCGCGATTTGTCACAGCGACCCGCCGTGACCCACGCGAGTCGCACAGCAACGCGGCCCCTCTCGGAGCCCATCGCATTGCAAACGAGGTGCGGTTCCCGCCGCATCATTGGCGGCGTCCGCCTTGTGGGATTTTCCGCCGCTGCCCCCCGAAGGGCCGAGGGAAGCATCTGAGCCGGCGCCTCCCCAGCCGCCATCGGCGACAGCGGCGCCCTTGTGCGCTGCACGGCGCTGCTTCTCGCCAGCTTCAAACTCACAATTAACAGCGGCGCGTTCCCCCGCGACATTTCCGACCCGTGTGCTTTTGCGAATTCGTCGAGGCGTCTTATTATGGACATTCTCTGCGCCGACGCTGGTGCCGCCCACACTCGCTTGGCGACGCGGCCCGCTCCCGACGGCGAAGCCACGAGGCACGGATCGCGGTCCGTCGCTTTTATGATGGCAGCGTCGTTTGCGCACGCCTTCGGCGGTTTGGGTGCTGGCGCTGCTTTTCCCAGTGCTGCCGCTTGCTTGCCGAAGCTGCGCGCTGCTTCTCCCGCTGTTGCTGGCTGTCTCTCTCTTGGCCTCGGGAGTGCTACCGGCCAGGCTTGCTTACAGCGTTGTCTTCTTTCCTCGGCGGCGGAATCCAACACCATATCGGCCGCGGAGTTCATTGTTTCCGGGGCCGCCGCGCACTTTTTGGCTTTCAACGAGGCTCGCGAGCCACCTTCGCATGGGACGTCGAACTGTGGTGCCCCACTCGCCCGCAGCGAAGGCATCGCGCGTTGCTCGGGGCAGGCGCCTGTTGTTTCTGCGCTCCTGTCGCCGCGCCTGGTGATGCGGGCCTTCCTCTCTTCGAGGGCCATTCGGCGCCCCGCCGGGCGACTCCGCTTTCATGCGTGGGGGAGCGCTTTTCGCATGCAAGGGGCGCCGTCGATTATAAGCGCGCCTGACTAGCCAATTCCAGGCTTCACTGAGGCCCATGTCGCCCGCGCCCAAAACCCCATTTCACCCAACGCGTCTTGCAACAAAAAACCAGGTTTTGAGGGCATTGGAAACACGTCGCGGCGCGCTGCGCATGGGCGTTCGGGCGAGGTTGCCTCCAATTAGTCGAGCGCGCCCCCGTGCGTGCGAATCTTTTCTTCTGGTTTGAAGGACGCGTCGCTGAGTTTATCCCGCAACACCTGCATTCCGCGAAATCCAACATTCGTCGATAACGGCGCGTCATACCGCTGTGGCTGTTCGCCGGTCGTGGGCGCATGAAAAACCGTCCTTGGACATTGCTGCGGTAGCTGGGTGTTGGGCTCGCCCCTTTGAGCTCTCGCGCCTCGCGTTTCCACGGCTTTTTGGACCCGCCCGGCTTTAAAAAGACCATTCTCAGCCGCGAGAATTCCGTTGGCGTCCTGGACGCTTTTGGCGCGCTCGAGCGTCTGTTGATTTGACCTTCCGGCTGGCAAATCCTTTGCTTCGGGTCGCTGTTTTCACCATCCTCAGTGGCACAATGTGCCTGCATGCTTTGGCGTTCTTCGTGAATTCGCAACCGCGCCGCTTCGCACCGCCGGAAGAGCGCAGATCTGCCCCCCGCCAACGCGCGCCACACATTCTTGAAAGCAATCCTTTGTTGCTTCGAATGCGCGGATGAAGTCGCCACTCTTTGGCATTTCAAAAGAAGCCACCGCATCTTGCAAATCCGCAAACTTCGCCTGCCGGTTTTTTAAAAAACAAAAGAAGTTTTCCGTTCCCCAGGGGCAAAAAACCATCAGCACGCACGACGCCCACGCTCCCTTGGGAGCGATGGGCGAAAGAAAAGGACGCCTGCCCGTGTTTTTCCGCAAAAGCGCCCATAGCACGCAGAAAGATATTCCATTCAGTCTCCGCTATGGTTTGGGATGCGCTTGTCAGCATGTTTCCTTCACTTGAGAAAAATTGGCTTTTCGTTAAAAACGCCATACGCCAGCGCCAACCTTACGGAAAGCAGAGAAAAGTTTGTAAAGATTGGGTGAGACTAGCCCATTCCTTTTTCAGGTCCTAATAAAAAGATCGGGGCAAATTATGACAAGTCAAAGGCATCGTTCGAGGGGTCCGGGCCCTGCTTTCGTGTGGGTCTTTTCCTGTTAGCTTTTTTCCGCGACCGGGTCGATACCACTGCACTGGCGAGAAGCGTTTTTCAGTACAAGGCTGAGTGGATTCACGGTGGAATTCTTTGGTTTTGAGTTTCCAACCCCTTTTTTGCACAAAAAACCCGGGCGTTCCGGTGAAGGGGGCACAGCCCAAATTGTGGCCACGTTGCTTCAGAAAACGGCATTTACGGAGGCGCCCGGCGCAGCAAATGCGTTGCGTAATCGGTGTGCCTTCTGCCGCTCTTTTAAACTCTTATGTTGGTTATGTGCACCGCGCCTTAACAATATGGAACGGGACGCGGCGTTGTCGGGTGTTTTTCCAGACGGTAAAGACAGGTAGTGGGTTCAGCAGTTCGTTGCTCATGGCTTCCGCAATCTGCACGTCTTTAGCGGTCCCACATCGAAATCGTTTCTTTGTGGGCGGCTAACAGGCGAATTGTTGTGTGCTCCATCCTCTGTTGGGGGCTTTTTCGTTCACACATGGTATGGGTTTTGTTTTCTACAAGAGCCATGGCGCCGGCGTGCCCGGCGCAGTGCCCAAGTGCAGCGTACTAATGTCCAAGTGGTGGCGGGCAGTGGTGTAAGCCATCTGTTTTTTTTTAACGGCTGAAATACCAGTGCATTAAATTTAGCCTTCCTGTTCCCTTTGCCGCCCTTTGAAGCCCTGAATTTTCGATTCCCAACTGCCTTTCCTGTTGGTACTGCCAATTTTCGCGAATATTATTTGCTCACTTTGTTCGTGTTTCACTTTTTGTTTCCGCAACGAATGCTTATCTTTTATTTTGTGTAATATATGGTTCCCTTTCCCTATTTTGCTGTTTTTCTCCTTTACAGACTGTACGTGGTGGTGCTATTACATCATATTTTCCATACTGTCGTTCTGTTTTGTGCCAAAACTTTGACTTGAACGCCGTGAGTAGTATTGTGTCCTCTTATGGATGCTAAGTTGATGACAACGGGTGGTCGCTCGCGCCCCTTATATGTGGTCTGCTGCGTCGTGTTTTCATATGTTTTAACTAATCGTGCACCGTTACAGCTTTTCACTATACTCGATTATTGGATTGCTTCCCCCTTTGTGTAGCATTATTGTCGCTCAGTGTGCACATATGATGATTATGAGTTTTTTCCATGCTATTTCCCCACGCATTTTGTGTTTATATCTTCCCTTCAGGTTTATTCCACCCTTGCATACCGTAGCGAACAGCATGTTGGATTCATTTACTGTATCGTTGCTATCGCTTGTATATTATTAACCTTTTATATGTTCATCCCTGGAATTTAAAGTGTGCTTGTATTACTTCCTGTTGTCCCTTATTTCCCCCTATGGTTATTTTCCTTATTTCTCCATGTGTCGGTTATCTGCTTTGATCATTGTAGCATGCAAAACGGAATTATAGATCACCAACTCGTTTTTCTCTATATTTCATCGCCTTTCACCATATCCATTTGATGTTGTAGCTTCGTCGTACAAGCTGTATCCTTTTTGGATAGAATTATCCTTTCATCACATCAATTGATATTCAGTTTTGCCCCATTCGTTTATTAGAATTCAGGAAACGTGCTTACACGTTAGCTAATGTTGTGTGATGCAATGTTTTGTCGTCCATGTTGCACGCTATAGTTGGTATGTCTTTTTGTTGTAACTACGAATGTCTTGCTTTTGTACTTTTAACTGTCCTGACACCATTTTTGTAATTGCCTTGTTAGTACGTCACTAGTCGTATTTGTATTTTCAATACCCTCTAATAACGTTTCTTACGTAATTGGCCAAGTATCGTTGTCTAAATGTTGTTCTCTCTCCCTTCATTTATCACGCACTGTTCTCATTACTTAGATACATTATTTACCCTTGGCTACATGCGGGCTTAACATTTTTATATCAGGTTATGAGCCACTGATGGGCGCGTTATGTTCTTGGACCCCTCCAAGTTACAATGTCATTTGGTAAGGACGATTGAGTTGTTGGGAGTGAGAGTTACCACTCATGCTATTCTATGATATCGCTTGTCCGTCGTTCCAACCTTATTTTTGTATCATGGGTCACTCATGTTACGCGAAATACATATCTATGCTGGTGTTTCCTTGTGCACTAGCTGTGGGTGCCAGTGGGTAGTCGTGTTTGTTATTACCTCAAATGTCCCTCACTGGTTGACGGGCCGCTCTTGTAAGGGTCACTATTGGCATCCTGGTCTTGTACCTTTACTTAGCGACTTGTCGAAACACCTGTTTAAGGTTTGAATATAAATGAAGTCCAGGCTGATTGTAACTTTCTTTCCCTCTTGGGACGAAGGTACTGTGTGCATACAGAAATTCCTTAATCTGCCACGAGCTGTCCTCGCGTGCTATGCTTTCTTCATCTGCTACGATAGTCTTGTGTCGCCTTTCATACGTGGACAAACTTGTACCACTGCCAGTAGGTGGTTTCGGACGATTCTAGATCATGGAACGGGATGTGAACGAGAGTGTGCCCGTACAAATGACGACTAATTCCTGTGTTGAAGTTCAAAAGATGCGCCGTCGGCAACTAAGTTTTGAAGCCCTGGAGAACAATTCTACGTTATGCGGCGTTGTTGTCTCCAGTGATTCTAGTAGTTGCAGTGGTGTTTGCACGACAAGCTTTGTTCGCCTAGTTTACTGTCACTATACCCATGGTTATGCTAGACCCATAGTTTCATCGTTGTCTATAGGTTTTTGTAGTTGTAGGTAGTGATGCTTACGACTGCGTCCCACATCGAGGCTCAACGCTTTTCATCCAGCTTTCTGCTTTGGGTTCAACACGTTACTACTTTCTGTCGGATCAGTAAGGGAGAAGTCTTCACATCATGATAAACACGGCGTTGTAGGACCAATTCAAGCTACCGTGTACACATTTCCGCACAATTCGGAAATAACTGGTTAGCGGACCATTTTAAACTCCCTATATAGTGTCAACCAACATGTCGCCATATATTGTTATGTTTTTTATTAGTTTTATTTCTGCGCTCATTTACGTTGGGTAGGCACGGACTTTGTTAAGGCCATACTGGGTTGCTGAAGTCAGTGATGCTTCGATATCCACGTACGCTTCTGTAGCAACGGCATAAATTCACGTTCTCTTCCATAGGTTGAGGGGTGGATGAAAGTGTTTTTTTCTTCCGTTACCATGCCAGTGGGTATGTTTCTGGTTATTTACACTCCACGTTGGGAAAACACACTAGCCTTTCAGTTTGCATGTTTGTTACTCATTCCAACCCTGTGTCCTTTAATCGGTCATCTGGTTTCTATTGTACTGAAGTATGATTTCTACCCCAAGATGTATTGGGCTCATGATGATCAACAGGTTATAGTGATCATCATGCTATTGAACACGTGCAAATTGCATTGTGAGAACACATCGCCAACTTAACTAGAACGCATTACTTTGTTGTGTTGGAGTACGTTCACGGGCTCCTGTTTGCCTTCTCTTCACACGTGGAGGCCATTGGTGTTTTTTAAGTTGGGCACTCTTTTTTATAGTCGGTTGTCTTATACAAGGATTCGTTCAACAGAACTAATCACTATTGTTACCTAAGTTTGGAAGGGGCGAGAACGCGATGTTAATCATAGTTCTATCGTGTCTGTTGGTGTTTTTGAGCTATTTTGACACTTCTTAAAGGTACAAAAGTCAATGCGTTGCCCGCGAAAAAATAAACCACTGCGAGAGCACAGTTTTGTCTTTCCGTGTCCTGGTTAAGGTACATGTACCATGAAGATCCTCACACTTCCACTTGCGTGATGCATTTCTTTGTGGCCATTTTCGTCGGACACATCTGACAATTGTTGTATTCTTTTGAAGCAGTTTGAATGCGATTGGACTGAGTCTAAATTACAGTTTTATTTTCGTTTCGAACAACTCATAGGATTGAAATAGAACAACCTATTGTAATGTTTGTGTACCGATAACAAAATCTCACTTTCCCACCATTTGTGTAACGTTCCCAGACATTGTTTGTACGCTAAATAAGCATTATTGTACGTATTAAGAGGCCAAATAGGAAGCGCCTTGATCTGAGCTAAACGAGCTCAAAAAATTGTTAGTGTAAATCAAAACCTGGCTCCGTACGTATCTAAGCAACACAGATTTCACCAGCTGCTAGCGCACAAAGTAAATCAAGCACTCGAATTATAAGGTGAAACGTGCCGCATACAAGATGGGACACAATAGTGCAGCAGGCAAAGCGACGGAGGGGGAAGGCACGCTACTGGAACGTCAAGATGACTGTAACTCCACGGACGATAACGCGTTTGAACATACTAAGGAGGGAGTCCAGCCATATATTAGTGAATTTGAACAGTTGTACACGGCACTCAGACAGGAGCTCTATCAGATGGAACAGTCTGTGAACAAAGCCAAAGCACGAGAAGCGGAAGCGTTGCAGCGCTACCAACAAGCACTAAAAGAGGCTATCAGAAAATGAAATGAGTGCGTAAAGAAGGAAAGGGAAGATAAACGTAACAAAAAAGAAAAGTTGGAATGTGCAATTAAACATAGTCAATCTAAAAAAGCTTATTTCTTCATACTGTACCGTTCACCACAAAGAAAAGACGAAGACAGTAACACACCAAGAAAAAAATGCAAGCAAAACGAAAGGAAGCACAAGATAACAAAGCAAAGACACCCGCGACCGCACCCTTCAAGAGCGTGTTTGGCGCGCCAGCGGCTGCAGTCCATGAAAAAAGTAATTTGGCTCCTGTTGATGGCTCCAGTTATGTATGGAGGTGCACAGCATGCGGCAAGGTAAAGGATCTGCACGGTGATCACCTTCGTGGCAAAGTTGAGGTGCGTTCGGACTGCTGGCCATGCGCGAAAAAGTCAACGTTCAGGCTAGATAAAGCCGGTGCTGACGTGTGCTGTGCCTCTGAAGCGACGGGGCGCATTGACGGTCATCCATCACATTCTACAGGAGAGCCAGCGGGGTTGATAGACGGCTTTCGCTCTCCGTGTATTCCTGACGAGGTGGATGAAGAACACTTTCTTTTACAAACACAATCAGAGGGGAAGCGCGGCGAGACGCCAGCGAGTGAGGCGTCGCCTGTATGGAGGTGCCGGACGTGCGGCAAGATAAAACAGCTTTCCGGTGACCACCTCAAGGGAAAAACTGAGGTAAGGAGCGACTGCTGGCCTTGTGGGAAGAAGTGCACGTTTTATTTGGCCACCAATCCGGGTAGCAGCACGCCGTCAGCAGGGTTGAGCACAGTGCCACCTTGCATTTCAGTGGCGACTGGTGAAGCAAGGGGTGACACACCTCGCACAAGCGCACTTAAAGCCTCTGGACAATCAGATGCGAAGACACCCGCAACCGCGCCCTTCAAGAGTGTGTTTGGCGCGCCAGCGGCTGCAGATGCGAAGACACCCGCGACCGCGCCCTTCAATAGTGTGTTTGGCGCGCCAGCGGCTGCAGATGCGAAGACACCCGCAACCGCGCCCTTCAAGAGCGTGTTTGGCGCGCCAGCGGCTGCAGACGCGAAGACACCCGCAACCGCGCCCTTCAAGAGCGTGTTTGGCGTTCCAGCGGCTGCAGACGCGAAGACACCCGCGACCGCGCCCTTCAAGAGTGTGTTTGGCGCGCCAGCGGCTGCAGATGCGAAGACACCCGCAACCGCGCCCTTCAATAGCGTGTTTGGCGTTCCAGCGGCTGCAGATGCGAAGACACCCGCAACCGCGCCCTTCAAGAGCGTGTTTGGCGCGCCAGCGGCTGCAGTCCATGAAAAAAGTAATTTGGCTCCTGTTGATGGCTCCAGTTATGTATGGAGGTGCACAGCATGCGGCAAGGTAAAGGATCTGCACGGTGATCACCTTCGTGGCAAAGTTGAGGTGCGTTCGGACTGCTGGCCATGCGCGAAAAAGTCAACGTTCAGGCTAGATAAAGCCGGTGCTGACGTGTGCTGTGCCTCTGAAGCGACGGGGCGCATTGACGGTCATCCATCACATTCTACAGGAGAGCCAGCGGGGTTGATAGACGGCTTTCGCTCTCCGTGTATTCCTGACGAGGTGGATGAAGAACGCTTTCTTTTACAAACACAATCAGAGGGGAAGCGCGGCGAGACGCCAGCGAGTGAGGCGTCGCCTGTATGGAGGTGCCGGACGTGCGGCAAGATAAAACAGCTTTCCGGTGACCACCTCAAGGGAAAAACTGAGGTAAGGAGCGACTGCTGGCCTTGTGGGAAGAAGTGCACGTTTTATTTGGCCACCAATCCGGGTAGCAGCACGCCGTCAGCAGGGTTGAGCACAGTGCCACCTTGCATTTCAGTGGCGACTGGTGAAGCAAGGGGTGACACACCTCGCACAAGCGCACTTAAAGCCTCTGGACAATCAGATGCGAAGACACCCGTGACCGCGCCCTTCAAGAGTGTGTTTGGCGCGCCAGCGGCTGCAGATGCGAAGACACCCGCGGCCGCTCCCTTCAAGAGTGTGTTTGGCGTTCCAGCGGCTGCAGACGCGAAGACACCCGCGACCGCGCCCTTCAATAGCGTGTTTGGCGCGCCAGCGGCTGCAGATGCGAAGACACCCGCGACCGCGCCCTTCAAGAGCGTGTTTGGCGCGCCAGCGGCTGCAGACGCGAAGACACCCGCAACCGCGCCCTTCAAGAGTGTGTTTGGCGCGCCAGCGGCTGCAGATGCGAAGACACCCGCGGCCGCTCCCTTCAAGAGTGTGTTTGGCGCGCCAGCGGCTGCAGATGCGAAGACACCCGCAACCGCGCCCTTCAAGAGCGTGTTTGGCGCGCCAGCGGCTGCAGATGCGAAGACACCCGCGGCCGCGCCCTTCAAGAGCGTGTTTGGCGCGCCGGCGGCTGCAGTCCATGAAAAAAGTAATTTGGCTCCTGTTGATGGCTCCAGTTATGTATGGAGGTGCACAGCATGCGGCAAGGTAAAGGATCTGCACGGTGATCACCTTCGTGGCAAAGTTGAGGTGCGTTCGGACTGCTGGCCATGCGCGAAAAAGTCAACGTTCAGGCTAGATAAAGCCGGTGCTGACGTGTGCTGTGCCTCTGAAGCGACGGGGCGCATTGACGGTCATCCATCACATTCTACAGGAGAGCCAGCGGGGTTGATAGACGGCTTTCGCTCTCCGTGTATTCCTGACGAGGTGGATGAAGAACACTTTCTTTTACAAACACAATCAGAGGGGAAGCGCGGCGAGACGCCAGCGAGTGAGGCGTCGCCTGTATGGAGGTGCCGGACGTGCGGCAAGATAAAACAGCTTTCCGGTGACCACCTCAAGGGAAAAACTGAGGTAAGGAGCGACTGCTGGCCTTGTGGGAAGAAGTGCACGTTTTATTTGGCCACCAATCCGGGTAGCAGCACGCCGTCAGCAGGGTTGAGCACAGTGCCACCTTGCATTTCAGTGGCGACTGGTGAAGCAAGGGGTGACACACCTCGCACAAGCGCACTTAAAGCCTCTGGACAATCAGATGCGAAGACACCTGTGACCGCGCCCTTCAAGAGTGTGTTTGGCGCGCCAGCGGCTGCAGATGCGAAGACACCCGCGGCCGCTCCCTTCAAGGGTGTGTTTGGCGCGCCAGCGGCTGCAGACGCGAAGACACCCGCGACCGCGCCCTTCAATAGCGTGTTTGGCGCGCCAGCGGCTGCAGATGCGAAGACACCCGCGACCGCGCCCTTCAAGAGCGTGTTTGGCGCGCCAGCGGCTGCAGATGCGAAGACACCCGCAACCGCGCCCTTCAAGAGCGTGTTTGGCGCGCCGGCGGCTGCAGTCCATGAAAAAAGTAATTTGGCTCCTGTTGATGGCTCCAGTTATGTATGGAGGTGCACAGCATGCGGCAAGGTAAAGGATCTGCACGGTGATCACCTTCGTGGCAAAGTTGAGGTGCGTTCGGACTGCTGGCCATGCGCGAAAAAGTCAACGTTCAGGCTAGATAAAGCCGGTGCTGACGTGTGCTGTGCCTCTGAAGCGACGGGGCGCATTGACGGTCATCCATCACATTCTACAGGAGAGCCAGCGGGGTTGATAGACGGCTTTCGCTCTCCGTGTATTCCTGACGAGGTGGATGAAGAACACTTTCTTTTACAAACACAATCAGAGGGGAAGCGCGGCGAGACGCCAGCGAGTGAGGCGTCGCCTGTATGGAGGTGCCGGACGTGCGGCAAGATAAAACAGCTTTCCGGTGACCACCTCAAGGGAAAAACTGAGGTAAGGAGCGACTGCTGGCCTTGTGGGAAGAAGTGCACGTTTTATTTGGCCACCAATCCGGGTAGCAGCACGCCGTCAGCAGGGTTGAGCACAGTGCCACCTTGCATTTCAGTGGCGACTGGTGAAGCAAGGGGTGACACACCTCGCACAAGCGCACTTAAAGCCTCTGGACAATCAGATGCGAAGACACCTGTGACCGCGCCCTTCAAGAGTGTGTTTGGCGCGCCAGCGGCTGCAGACGCGAAGACACCCGCCGCTGCTTTTTTGACATACGTACCTGTTTGTACTTCTGAAGACTCTAAAATGCCTGTGGATCAATGCTTATTTAATCTCGGTGTTGAATGTTCTTCTCTTTGTAATAATTTTAGTGCCCCTGTTGACAAATTGCGTTGCGATTGTCCTATTCCAGATTCTAAAAGTAGTTGGCGATCTGTTAGTAGCCAATCGTCGGATTTCTTGGCTATTGGTGATTGTGCTTGCAAAATGCCCTCTTCTATTAAAAATGATCAGTGTTGTTTGAGTGCTAAAACTCGTCTTATTCCCGATTCTTGTAATTCTACTTCTGTTGTACGGGATGAAGCACTCATCAACCATGAAAATGACGTTGGATGTTGCGGCTGTTCCTGTCAAGGCGCCGTTGCTCATCCTGATTTTTCTGACGTTGTTGTGATGATTCAGCGGGCTTTTCGAGACATTAAAAACGAACTGGTAGAGATGAAAAAAGAGTTTTCCGCTTTAAGTGCCACGTTTACCTCCGTGGCTGAATTAGCGAGCAGCGTAACACGTGTCTCTGAAAAATCAAATATTCATTTAACATTGGGGCGAAATGATCAATATACAGGAAAAGGTGTAGCTTTGCGTGCTCATCTAGCAAATGCATTTCGTAAGCCACGATGAGAAGGAAATTCAAGGATTGATAAGTGTTTCTGATATTCAGTTTAAGTGATTAACTACTATTAGCATTATTGTTGTTGTGAAATGTGAACAATCCACATTTGCTGTGAACATTCATCGCGGCCACTGTGGTGGTGGTTCTTGTCTTGGTGTGTGTGTGTGTCCAAAAGCTTTTTCTACATCTAATGACAACGTCACTCATTAATCTACGCCTAATGTTTTTGATACAATAGGAATACAACCATGAGTTTTGCTTCTGTGAAAATAGATGCAGTATGCGAAGATGTACACGGAAATTTTTTAGCTTCTAGGGCGGACGGGGTTCAGCATATATGTCAGCAAATTAGACAACTGCGTCTTAATGTGCGGCGCCTTGTAACTGAAGAAATACCTTCACTTAGTTACGATATAACCATGCTTCAGGAACCGCATTTGCGAATACAGAGCGTACCACGCGTTCCATACGACGTCGAGGATGTTCAATCTCCCGGTGCATTTGTTGCTGGAACCAACACACTTCTTTTGCGTTGTAAGGCGCTATCCACAAAAGCAATCAAAGGAACGCACCGCATAGCAGAAAAGCAGAGCCATCCAACAACCACTTATGCTATTGGATACACGCCGTCAGATTACAGAAAGAAATGCACAGCATACGAACAAACAATAACGGAATCTAAAGCCATTAAATACACAAATGAGAGCGAAAAAGTAGAACTCATAAGTAACAAGCACACACAGACGCAAGAGTCTCAGAAACAAAACAGTACAAAAAATAACATCACGAAAGACATTTTTATACAAACAGCAACACAGCAACACGCTGACAAAGATAAACATATTGCTCAGAGTGAGGTCCGAAAAAAAGAGAATGACACAAATAAATACCGAGAGCCGACTGTAGACAAGCCAACGGCATTCGGACAGCCTGCGGCAGACAAGCCAACGCCATTCGGACAGCCAGCAGCGGGTGCAACGCCATTCGGACAGGCAGCAGCAGCGGGTGCAACGCCATTCGGACAGCCAGCGGCAGACAAGCCAACGCCATTCGGACAGGCAACAGCGGGTGCAACGCCATTCGGACAGGCAGCAGCAGCGGGTGCAACGCCATTTGGACAGCCAGCGGCAGACAAGCCAACGCCATTCGGACAGCCTGCGGCAGACAAGCCAACGCCATTCGGACAGCCAGCAGCAGCGGGTGCAACGCCAATCGGACAGCCAGCGGCAGACAAGCCAACGCCATTCGGACAGGCAGCAGCAGCGGGTGCAACGCCATTCGGACAGGCAGCAGCAGCGGGTGCAACGCCATTTGGACAGCCTGCGGCAGACAAGCCAACGCCATTCGGACAGCCAGCAGCAGCGGGTGCAACGCCATTCGGACAGCCAGCAGCGGGTGCAACGCCATTCGGACAGGCAGCAGCAGCGGGTGCAACGCCATTTGGACAGCCTGCGGCAGACAAGCCAACGCCATTCGGACAGGCAACAGCGGGTGCAACGCCATTCGGACAGCCTGCGGCAGACAAGCCAACGCCATTCGGACAGCCAGCAGCAGACAAGCCAACGCCATTCGGACAGCCAGCAGCAGACAAGCCAACGCCATTCGGACAGCCAGCGGCAGACAAGCCAACGCCATTCGGACAGCCAGCGGCAGACAAGCCAACGCCATTCGGACAGCCAGCAGCGGGTGCAACGCCATTCGGACAGCCAGCAGCGGGTGCAACGCCATTCGGACAGCCAGCAGCGGGTGCAACGCCATTCGGACAGCCTGCGACAGACAAGCCAACGCCATTCGGACAGCCAGCAGTAGACAAGCCAACGCCAATCGGACAGCCTGCGGCAGACAAGCCAACGCCATTCGGACAGCCTGCGGCAGACAAGCCAACGCCATTCGGACAGCCAGCAGTAGACAAGCCAACGCCAATCGGACAGCCAGCGACAGACAAGCCAACGCCATTCGGACAGCCAGCAGCAGCGGGTGCAACGCCATTCGGACAGCCAGCGGCAGACAAGCCAACGCCATTCGGACAGCCAGCGACAGACAAGCCAACGCCATTCGGACAGCCAGCGGCAGACAAGCCAACGCCATTCGGACAGCCAGCGACAGACAAGCCAACGCCATTCGGACAGCCAGCAGTAGCGGGTGCAACGCCAATCGGACAGCCAGCAGCGGGTGCAACGCCAATCGGACAGCCAGCAGCGGGTGCAACGCCATTCGGACAGCCAGCGGCAGACAAGCCAACGCCATTCGGACAGGCAGCAGCAGCGGGTGCAACGCCATTTGGACAGCCTGCGGCAGACAAGCCAACGCCATTCGGACAGGCAACAGCGGGTGCAACGCCATTCGGACAGCCTGCGGCAGACAAGCCAACGCCATTCGGACAGCCAGCGGCAGACAAGCCAACGCCATTCGGACAGCCAGCAGCGGGTTCAACGCCATTCGGACAGGCAGCGGCAGACAAGCCAACGCCATTCGGACAGCCAGCAGCAGACAAGCCAACGCCATTCGGACAGCCAGCGGCAGACAAGCCAACGCCATTCGGACAGCCAGCGGCAGACAAGCCAACGCCATTCGGACAGCCAGCAGCGGGTGCAACGCCATTCGGACAGGCAGCGGCAGACAAGCCAACGCCATTCGGACAGCAGCAGCAGCGGGTGCAACGCCAATCGGACAGCCAGCAGCGGGTGCAACGCCATTCGGACAGCCAGCGGCAGACAAGCCAACGCCATTCGGACAGGCAGCAGCAGCGGGTGCAACGCCATTTGGACAGCCTGCGGCAGACAAGCCAACGCCATTCGGACAGGCAACAGCGGGTGCAACGCCATTCGGACAGCCTGCGGCAGACAAGCCAACGCCATTCGGACAGCCAGCGGCAGACAAGCCAACGCCATTCGGACAGCCAGCGGCAGACAAGCCAACGCCATTCGGACAGCCAGCAGCAGACAAGCCAACGCCATTCGGACAGCCTGCGACAGACAAGCCAACGCCATTCGGACAGCCAGCAGTAGACAAGCCAACGCCAATCGGACAGCCTGCGGCAGACAAGCCAACGCCATTCGGACAGCCAGCAGTAGACAAGCCAACGCCAATCGGACAGCCAGCGACAGACAAGCCAACGCCATTCGGACAGCCAGCAGCAGCGGGTGCAACGCCATTCGGACAGCCAGCAGCGGGTGCAACGCCATTCGGACAGCCAGCAGCGGGTGCAACGCCATTCGGACAGCCAGCGGCAGACAAGCCAACGCCATTCGGACAGCCAGCAGTAGACAAGCCAACGCCATTCGGACAGGCAGCAGCAGACAAGCCAACGCCATTCGGACAGCCAGCGGCAGACAAGCCAACGCCATTCGGACAGCCAGCGGCAGACAAGCCAACGCCATTCGGACAGCCAGCAGCAGCGGGTGCAACGCCATTCGGACAGCCAGCAGCAGACAAGCCAACGCCATTCGGACAGCCAGCAGCAGACAAGCCAACGCCATTCGGACAGCCAGCAGCAGCGGGTCTAACGCCATTCGGACAGCCTGCAGCAGACAAGCCAACGCCATTCGGACAGCCAGCAGCAGCGGGTCTAACGCCATTCGGACAGCCAGCAGCAGACAAGCCAACGCCATTCGGACAGCCAGCAGCGGGTGCAACGCCATTCGGACAGCCAGCAGCAGACAAGCCAACGCCATTCGGACAGCCAGCAGCGGGTTCAACGCCATTCGGACAGCCTGCGGCAGATAAGCCAACGCCATTCGGACAGCCAGCGGCGGGTTCAACGCCATTCGGACAGCCTGCGGCAGACAAGCCAACGCCATTCGGACAGCCAGCGGCAGACAAGCCAACGCCATTCGGACAGCCGGCAGCAGCGGGTGCAACGCCATTCGGACAGCCTGTATCTGGCAATCCTTCTGTCTTCGCTCAGTTTTCTCCTTCTATGTCTTCTCCATTAAATCCTGTTTCTTCTAATAATGCTGCTGTTTCTGATCTTTGTGTATCATCCAAAGCATTTGCTTCTACTACATCTGGTAGTTCATGTTTTGGTGCTGCTTCTCAGCACAATTTGTCTCCCAATTTTTTTGGTGGACAACCCTCGGCCAGTGCTTTTCAAACTTCTTCGTTTTCTGCTTTAGCCGGTAATTTCAAAGCCACTCCAAATTTTAAGAGTGTATTTGGTAACTAATTTCGCTGTTCGTCTATAATCTTCTGTTGCTAGTTGGTTTACCTCCCTTTACTTTTGCATTCGTCGTGTTTGTTGATCTCGTTCTTTTTTATCACTATCACTTTTTTTCCTAGCTTATTTTTGTTTTTATTTTCCTATTGTAGGCACAGCATTTCGCTTTTCCCCAAGGAATATGTCGTGTGCAGAAAATTTTGAACTAAGGGATTTGGAATTGGGTGACTTACCCAATCTTTTGGAGTTGCTAAAACACTTGACGGATGCTCCTACATTAAGCATGGAAAAACTCACGGAAATCGCAGAGATGCGGCGCAAAATGGGTATTGTGACCAAAGTTTTCTACAGTACCTCCGAAGGACGAGTCATCAGCTGTGCTTCATTAATGATCCAGCCAAAGTTTACCCGAGGTGGAAGGGCTGTCGGACATATTGAGGATGTCGTTGTTGATCCTGCATACAGGGGAAAAGGGCTGGGAAAGGCAATTATTGAGAGTCTTTGTGAGATATCGCGCGCCCGTGGGTGCTATAAAGTTATCCTTGACACTTCAGAATCGGCTGTTTCTTTCTATGAGAAACTCGGTTTCCGCATGCATGAAAGACAAATGAGGCTAGACCTTTAATGAGGTCGTTTGATATTTCGCTTGTTTTTGTGATACCATGAGTTGTAACGTATATTTGTTGCAACGTGCAAGTGGTTTTATTTGTATCCACCATTGCGTAGAGAGAAAGTGTGTATGCGTGCGCCTAACGTGCACTTTCCTCTATGCAGTCCCTTCTTCCCGTTTGAAGTTTGCACGCCGAACATGCTTTTTGTTTCAATTGCTAATATTTTTTTTTTCTGCGCCCCCCTTCCCCCCCTTGCCCCTCCTCGCTGACGTTGTAAACTTCCAGTTGGCATCTCTAGGAGGGTTTAGGTTGGAGTAAGAAGAGGTGCAGAGATGATTACTCAAGGTCTGATTGTTGGTGACCATTATAGCATTGTAAAGCTCTTGGGAGAGGGAGCATTCGGTTGCGCGTTCCTTGTAAAGCATACAAAGGACGGCTCAGAATATGTTCTAAAGTGTGCCAGGACAGCAAGAGATGACGATCTCTTACTTCTTGAAGCGCAGAACATGCTCATCACCACGTCTGACCATGTTCTGCGTTGCTTTCGAGTATGGAACGAACCACAGCTTAACAGGTGTTGCATATTACTGGAGTACTGTGACGGTGGGGACTTGGAGGAGTACCTAAGCAGCCATTTCCCGCTCCCTGAGACTGAGCTGATCTCAATGTTTGTGCAGTTACTTTTGGGACTTGACCACATACATCTGAAGCATCTCATGCACCGAGATATTAAGTTGCAAAACCTAATGCTGCAGAGAAATACGGGGTCAGTAAAGATTGGTGATTTTGGCCTAAGTAAATCGTTGAGCTTCACTGATGAGGTCTCTTGTACACGGCTTGGGACACCAATGTACTTTTCACCAGAGGTGCTGAAAGGTCTGGAGTACACTAGAAAGACAGATGTCTGGAGCATGGGTGTCGCGTTCTACAGGCTCATGACCAACGAAGTGCCTTTTCCAGCGAGCAGCGCTGAGGAGTTACACAAGAGTTTCCATACAAAACGTGCGGTCCATCCATGCCGGGTTATGGTGAACTATTCGGAGGCACTGGGTGATATGGTGCTGCAAATGCTAACCAAAAGCCGCACCAAGCGCCCTGGTGTGCGGGAGCTGCTTGCACTTCCTATTTTCACTCCCGTCCTTACCCAGTGGCCCTGGCGGCCACCGTGTTTTAAGGGGACTAAATGTCTCTTTTTGTGTAGGCCAAAAGCTGCAGTCAACATTCGCTCTAAGCCATCACTCGTTGCCGAACGAATTGGAGAGGTTACTTATGGAGACCACATATTCGTCAGTGACGAGCAAGTAAATTGCGAAAATTTCGCCTGGCATCGCGTCATCCACCCATTGAATGGCTATTGCATTGCAGCCACGGCAGAGGGTCAATATCTGTTCCAAGGTGTCAACGACCCCGCACGTTGCCATCCTATCTTACCATCTTCATAACTTCTGGCATCATACCTCCTTTACTTAACGTCTCTGCTACCATGGCACACCATGAGAAGTGAGACAATTTCCGTACCTACGCATAAACATACGCACGCACGAACATTTTTTTCTCAGAGTTCATTTCATGCTTGTTCCCTCTGCTTTATTTTCTGCATTTTTTATACCGGCAAAATAAACTGCTGTCTTGCTTACTTGACATTAACATTTGACAAATTGGTATTTAATTTTGTTGTCGATAGTTACTCAGCTGTATAGGGCACGAGAAAAGGAAAATGTGACCTTTACACGACCACAACCATTATTATTATTATTTACCTACCAAGTTTGCACTCGTTATTCAGTCCCCATCGTTTCTCTTGTGGGTTTTTGTTCCCTAACATGCATTTCTATTTCATTACCACACATCCGAGCCCATCCCCACTTCGTCATTTGCTCTAGGTATCTGATAACTCCTGCAGAGTTTCCGGTCACTTTCATCAATGTCTCTACAATGAGCCAGAAATTCGATGCTAGGTGTACCTAAGAGGCGTGGCTGTGTTGGGAGCTGGGCGTGTGACGTGGTGCACCAGTTCAGCTCTGGGAGTTAGTGTTTATCATTATTATTATTTTACCCCTTCACAAGAAACTTCGCAGTTCTCAAAGAGGACAGTTTCTTGAGAGTCGAATGCAGGGCCAGTGCCATAATAACTGCAATTACCTCTTTGACCTTGCTGTTTTCCTTTACTGTAGGACGTGCAGTTCGCGTGCAAGCGACCGCCATGTTTAGAGTGCATCGGTTTGTTGTCAAACTTGCTGGCTCAGCTAAAGGTGCCAGGACATTGAGTGACTGTGACGTTCTTGGCGGGAAAAACCTGCCACCCGGAACAATAAAAACCCTCATTACCGACTTGAGGGTGGACATAGGTGAGTGCATTAGCGCTAGCGAAAACCGGTTGGATGGCCTTAAGCAGGGCGATTTGAACCATCTAGAGAGCCCCGAGGCGGATGCAGCACACCTTAAGCGAGTGCAGGCTGAAGCGGATGCCCTTTTTGCTAAACTTCCTTTGCCCCAGGACCCAATGAAGGCCGCACTGGATCCAACAGAGGATGAGGTGAAGGGAAGAGAGGAATGGGAAGTGCTGAGGGAAGCGGTGCGCGAGCGCTATCAACGTCAACTTTCCCTCGGCGCAGCAGAGAAGAAGCGGATAGAAACAGCAATGCAGAGCTACCATAATGGTAACGAATGCTCAAACCCTCCTGAATCCAAACCTTCTGTAGTCTCCAATGAAGCGGAATCGCTCCGTCGAAGGATTGATAGAATGAAGGAGGAGGTTGCCAGGCTCGAGAGAATGCTGGGGACAACGCCATCCCAGTAACGAGCAGCTGAGATGTTGACCGCATGTTTTGAAATGTCACTGCCATGTTTATTTTTCCTGTTGCGGAGCTCATGCTGCTTTGTTGCTGTGGTGTAATGCTTTATTTGGTCCACAGCCTTCGTCCACCAATATCAACTACAAAGGAATAAAAAGTGGTAGTCCCTGGTTTTTCTTACGAGAGGATTTCGAGATGCTCCACCATCTTATGAGATGCTTCTCTTTTATTATTTTTCCCTTTAGCGTGAGTGCGCGTGCCGGTTATCTTGTGGGGTGTGGAATGTGTGGCCGCATCCCCCCTCCTTCCAATACTATTTGTCTAACTGCTACCATGTTGCGTTGCTAGTGCGTTATAGAGCAACTGAAGGGGAGAAGAGGGAAGGGGGAAGTTGAGAAGACAAATGCGTTTCAGGTACATTCTTTCTCATCCTTTCACTTTTCCAACATTAAGTCACACATTTGACATGTTTTTTTGGTAACCCTTTGCTCGAATTTGTCGCGCAGCGGAGAGTGCTGGGTATTGTGTACCGTGGCACACAGTGGCTCTTACTTGTATGTATATACGTATGTACTTACTTTTGTGCCCTTGCGTTTGTTCTTTTATGCGCTAGGCCAAATGTTTTGCAGGCCTTTTGTCAGCCGTACGGACTTGAGCAGTGGTGGTGCGGTGGCTTGCAGCATCCTGACACAGCGTCGATTTTGGGCAAAACCAAAAAAGCGACCAAAGGTTGGACAAGGCTTTCACGAAAAGGCCCAAAAATGGCGTGATGAATATCTTCTCGATAGGCATCGCGTACTTGCCGACAGCTTACGTTCGTATGTGGAGTTTAGTTCCTCCAAGCGCGCGGAGCCGTGGGATGCACGTTTTAAACCGTTTGATCGTGTGGAGAAGGACGGCGTGTATGTTCTGATACGGCACTTGATGGAAGACAAATTCCAGCTGTGCAACTATCACCATCGTCCTGTCAAGCGACTCTTCTGCAATGTGGGGCTAATGGGGCCACAAATCACAACAAAAGCCCGTTGGAAGCCGCATCGCTTCGCAATGAGTCCCGCCAATACCACTAAGGCGGACCGCATTTATCAGAAGGATAAGACTGTGTATACGCACGGACATAATGACTAGTCGGTCCCTTGTTCAAGGTGATTGGTTCCCTTTAACGTAATAACTATTAGTGCTTTCACTGTTTATTTACAGTCTTTTTAGGCGTAAAAGTGGTGTCTCACCTCATACTTCTTGTCGTTTCCCTTCGGTTCCATAGCAAATCACTGTCCTGGTGTTCCTACACCACCTCCCGGTGTACTCTCTAGTTGTTAACCATATTCATCTTTAACTCCCTTTGCAGTTTTGTACAAGCACAGATGGACAGTCCATCAAGGAAAAAATTAAGGATGGAGGAGCCTCCTGTTCTGGCAGTGGGTTTGCGAGAGCACCATAAGGTAGATAGCTGCAGTTTCACCAGTGAGGGGTCTTCTCTGGAGGTGGGTGTTGTGACCAACTCAGAACCACGACGGTGGGTGGAAGGGGAAACGTTCAGTGAGCCTGGGCAGGACAATTCACAGGTATCTGAAACGGAGAGTGAGCTCCTTGCAGAAGGAGAAAAGCTGAGTGGAGCTGCATTAAAGGAGTTTCTGAGACATAACTTCGAGGACTATCTAGATCAACGACTGCTTCGGATCACAGACCTTGAGGGAGTTGATCATTAGAAACGGTTCGGGGGATGGGCTTTTGTGTGGAGAGGAAATTATATTTCTGTAGAATGTTTACGCATATTAACTTTGGTGCCCTTCCAGCCCCGCCTTTTTTTTGCCTTTTGTCCCTTTGATCGTGGATCTTCTTTGGATGGTATGGTTGCGGATAGCGAAGTATTTACACTACGATGGAAGATTCTCTTTCCTTCTCTCCCTCCTGCGCCACTTTCCCATTCCCCTTCTGATGTGTTTGGTTCATACTACGGTCGTTGCCGCTTTATTCCATGCACTACGACGTGGCCCCCCCAAATGATCTTTTATCGATCGCTTCCTGTCCTGTCACAGGCATTTCCCTTGGCCACTTCTTTTGTTTTTCACTTCTGCACTCTCACGTCCTTTCTTTTTCGTATCGGGCGTCGCATTAACAGTCAATAAGAAGTAACTAAAGATGGTTCATACTGATTTCTATATTGCTGCTGCTGCGGATTCTGCTGTTTTCTGCGAACATCGTGACAAGATACGGTACATTGGGGAAAAGGAAACTATTGATGGGATTACACGGAGCGAAACGAAAAGCACGCTCCTACTAGCAATCGCGGGTCCAGATGATGATGGAAAGAACCTGTCTCGCAAGCTCTTCATGTGCTTCTCTGAACGGTTTGAAAGACCTAAAGCTGCATATACTCACTTTGATGTGTCGTTTATCGATGAGTCGGCAGGTGATATGGTACAGTATCAGTGTGACCGACCAAGTGACATTGAAACTGTCATGGATGAGGAAGGTGGTCGTTATCGCTGTTGCTCATTAACCATTTGCGTAGTTCAGCCCACTGCTAGCTCATTCGACCTACTTAATACTCGCTTGACCATGATGTTACTGAGGGAAAATGACGGTGATCTCGATCTAGCAAAGACAGCAGATGCTGTTTCATCTGCGATGGGTATCAGTATCACATCCATATGTGTTTATGTGACGACTACAGACCCGTCCTTTGCACGGCATTCCTTCGAAATGGCCTCAAGCCTCCGTAAGCAGTGCGCAGTGCGTGTATTCGGCGTCGAGAGCGAAATAACACAATCTAACCTTCTGCATGATGTGAGGTCGTGGTCACTCCTTGTAAATGAGTTCCACCACATGGCACCCGTATCTGCAGGCCCGTACTTGATTAACCTTAATCCGCACCTCGTTGTGGGGGAAAAGCTGGCACACAGTATTTCGCCGGGCTTGGGGTATATTGTGGCAGAGGGAGACAATGCTGGTCACGCGGATGTGATTGTCCTCCCGGAAAACAATCAAAAAGATCCCGGCGGGCGGTTAAATGTTTTTACGCCTCACTGTCGTATTACTTACGAGGATGGCGTTGTGTGTCTGCGACCGGAGTGCGGTATGACGTATATTAACGGAAAACTCCTCTCTGAGGAGACGTCGTTGGCTCATAATGATCGCATTATGCTCGGCAACGAGATGGCTTTTCGTTTTGTTATGGTAACTGAAGGGCCGCCATCGGCGTTTTCGAGAAATGTTGTTGACTGGGAATGCAGTAGCAAGGAATTTCACGACTCTATGCTTGACACAGTTAAGGAATCCGAGTACCAGCGGCTCGAGGAGGAGGTCACGGAGCTGCGCCACAAGTGTGAAGGGCTTCAAAATGAGCTGGAGCTTTCGCGTGGGTGTGCTGGGAGGGCGTGGCTTGTATTGAATGACCCCCCAAGCGACTACACCGGCGCTTTTGTGTGGTACATGGGCTGGATGAAGGACGGTGATTCATTTTCCTTCGGTTCTTCAGGAAGTGTGCTACTACCTTTCCTCAGTGAAACTGCAGTGATGGTGCGAACACAGGATGGCTTTGTGCTTTGCATCAATTCCATGAGGCACAAGTTGTTACACTCGCAACGCATTACAGTTGGTGGTCATGTATTTTCGTTGTCTATTGAGTCCGCGTATGTTAGCCTTAAAAGTAATCCAGGCGCAAAGCTTAGAGGTGCCAGGGGCAGAGGTGTCGACTCTCACTCCGAGCTTGACGGTCAAGAGCTTCGCCAGCAGCTCTATGAGCTTCAATGGTCGGTTGCGCTACTCTACGACTTCCTGTTTCCGGATAACCCACCGGAAAAGTGTCCTGATGGAACTGTGGAGGAACAGAGTTATTCGAAAAAGCTGCTGTTGAACAGCCGCGCCACATTGGAGGAAGAAGGTTTCGGTCCGCGCGGTGTTGGGCGTGTGGTTAAGAGTCTTTCAGAAACGCTCCGTATTATTGGTTCGCGGCTGGCTGAAAACCTGCAAAATGGCAATTCCCTTTGTGAGAAGCAGCAAAAATTGAGTGCGCGCATGGGTAAGTCTGCTACGAGAAAGGGGGCGGAGCGGGGTCGCAGCAACGGGCACACTTCGCGTAGGCATAGCATCAAACCACAAACAGGAGGGAAGCCCACCAACGACAACAGTCCTACCCCACCAGAACACAGCAAGATGTCTCCCATACCGTCAAGGAGAACCGATGGCACTAGGAAAAAGACTCTTGGGGGAATCTACGATCGTCTCGCGTCTCTCAAGGCGAAGTGCTATATTGCTTCGCCATCGGTTGTACAAAGAATGAATGTTGTGATGGAAGTACTTTCATACAGTCACAATTGCGCGTTGCAGTTGAAACGGTACATAAAGGAAATGGAGATTCTACTGAAGAAAAACCCAAACGTTGTGGCTGCGCCTGTCGTTGAGAAGCAAAAGTTGGCGCTTGCTCTCGTTGATGTGCTTGTCACGTTGGATTTCAACTCAAAAAGGGCACCGCTCTCCTCAGAGGAAGTAGTGAATATCGAAAAACAGATGCAAGCATGGACAACCATAGCTGATACTTGCATTTCTGTACTCAACTCTAGGCTTCCGCACCGCGAGGACGTGCGCGTAAGTCGGTATTTCGCCATACGAAGGAGACAACCTGTACATTCATTACAGAGCTCTTCCTTGGTTTCCCAAAGCAACGGACGATCTGCAGCTTCCCTCACAACACCGCGAAATAATAGCTGCGTGACGAGTGCTGCCACTCCAAGGCGGCAGTTGGCATCAATCACTTTGGAGTGCGGAACTGAGACGCATCGCTGCCAAGTTTCAAGTGGGAGGACTCCCCGCACGTTACGGAACTCTGCTCCTTTCACCTGTAGACCCGTCACGTCGCACATCATTCCAGCTTCGTTGTCTATGAGCGTGCATGGTAGGGCAGGGGGGAGCACCGAGCCGACAAGGCTGAGTGTCAGCGCCAGTGTTAACCGTTCTCTCAATAGCCCTCGGTTCCCAGGAACGTCACGTGGGGTACCGCGTTCTCCAATACATTCGACCCCGGTGAGGCCGTTGACTAGCCAGTACTCAATGTCCGAGGGCCTGACTGCAAGGTGTGCAAATGTAAGTGAACATGTGTGATACATGTTTCCTCCGTATTATTGATTTTTTCCTTTTTTCTTTTGTGCCGTGTCTAGGTTTACTACACCACAGTCCCCCTCGCACATCTTTCTCATTCTATCTCTCACATTTTTTCCTTCTTTTTTTTTTCTTTATTGATGTGTGTATTGTACCTTCGTGGTTGCGCTGCCTCATCTTTGGACACCCGTAACCACCTCGTGCCGTGATAAATTCACAAGTGAAATCATCTTTTTTTTTTTTTTATGTAGCTCTACTCGACGATACCAACACTGCAGACCAAGTGTATCAACTGGCTTAAATTACGCTCCAGTGCCTGATATACGACACTGGGAAGTCGGGTGTGAGGTGTACTAAAATTCCAGACAAAAGTTAACTCAGGCTCATCGGAGTTTCCCTATTTTGATCTTCCTCTGTATCTTTTTTCCAAAACTAAACGTGATCAATGGTGACCTGCCTGCATCATTTAGAGTGCGTTTCAGCACACCTATACAGCGCTATACAGGGGCTTTCACTCTGTGCGAATGTTCAAGGCGAGTGGGACTGTGACTGGCTGAGGTCTGTTAGTTTGGGGATTTGTTGTTGTGGAATGAGGGAATTCCTTTTCTAGAACAATGATAAAGCCCGCTCCTTCCTCCGCCCCTCTCACATCTTGCGTCTTTACCCTTCCTTTATACACTGCCTGGGGGTCTACGGTATTGACTTTCCCCCCTCTCTCTCACCCTCCCGTTTCCCTCTTTGTTTTTATGCTCTGTGTATGGGACTTCATTTATTACTATCTCTCCACTTCCATCACCACCGTCTTCCACTGCCACTACTGCCAAATCTACGGATGTGTAGAGACCTTTAGAGCTTCTAATCAGTCATCAGGTGGGGAGATAAACGTTGTACCACCAAAACGGATTGCAGTGCATTGTGTGACTGCTGAAATTCAGAAATAAAAGAAAAGCTGGTGTTCTGCTTTTGAATAAATACAACAAACAACACTCCACGATGTGACATATGTTTACTCTTTGTACCTTGGACCGCTTGGGTTTGCATTATCTTTCGTCCCATAGCGACTGTGAAGTCAGAGGTGGGAACGGACCACGAGGGGTTGATCGTTGCTTTCCCAGTGAACATTTCTCTTTTATTGAGTGTTTTTGTGTTTGTGACGCCTGACCGACACTTCAGTCACTTATTTCCCCTTTCACTTATAATTTACCTACACTACTCTGCTCTCTGAGAGAAAAAGAGTGCGCCACTGGGTCCGAGTGAGAAGGATATCCTCTTACTAGAAAGGAAGTAGGAGGACGACTAGCGATGTCTCTTGCTGTTGTGGAACAAGCCATAGCTGGTTCGGGGCGAAACGATGTGTGGTACCTCTCTGGACACAAAAGTGAAGTGCTGGCCGTGGCCTCAGACAGTAGCAACGTGCTTGCCACATGCGATAAACAGGGACTCGGCCTTTTGTGGAAGCTGAACACATCGGACCAGGACACACCGCCGGCACATGTTGGACGCCTTGCAACGGATGGTCCGGCGATCGTAGATGCCTGTTTTCTGCAACACGTGCGCCTTTGCACGGCGCAGGGAGATGGAAATGTTGGCATTCATGATCTAGAAACTGGAAAACGCGAGCTATCACTTTCACGTGCTCCTGGACGCATGAAGTGCGTGAATTGGCCTGTCATTAACGCTGTATCGACGTGGAACGACAAGCAGATTGTCTTTGGCGGAGACGATGGTTTCCTCGTTCTGTGTGAAATCACCCAAAAGGAGCCTCTGGCCTCTCTAAATTTGCGCGTCCCAATTACATCTATAGCGGCATCTGGCGACTCATTTTTTGTTGCAGATGTTACTGGCATGATTCGGTGCTTTGATGGTCGTACGCTCAATTGCGTATACAGCTCCAGAGGACACAGTGATGTTGTCAGTTGTGTCTCTCTCAATGAGGATGCCTCCATCCTGGTGTCGTACGGCATGGACAACCTTGTGGGCCTGTGGGATGTGATGCCTTTCGCGGTAAGTGCTGAAGATCGCCTGATACACCGTTTTAATGTGCAACATAGCGACACACGCGACCTCCTGCGGTGCAGTTGGCTGCGTGACGGTTCAGTTCTGGTACCAACGGGACATGGTGAAGTGGTTCGTTTGCACACTTCCATGCACAGTGGAAAAATTTCAAAACTTTTCGTGCAGCACAATTACCAGCCTGTTCGATGTGCTGCAAGTGTTTGTGAGGGGTTCTGCGTGAGTGCTGCGGGATCCGAAGTGGTTCTGCAGCGTGTTTTATGAGGGGTGAACAGTAATGGATTGTCCGTCGTCGCATGGAGGGTGCGTGGCGCCTGACATTTAAAAGGGTACATGGGCCATTATGGTGGTGGGAGAGGTGCCTATCCTGTCCCCATTTTGCTCACCCTTTTTATGAGGTGACACGTACATTAAGCATTTGATTCCTGCTGCATCAAATGTTTCGTGGTGTTACCTCCTACACCCAGTGCCGTTGAACGTTTCCTTCTTGCGAAAATCACAGCGACACTCTACTTTTGCCATTGCCTTTGTTTAAACAAGAGAACAGAAAATCCAACACTCCCTGCAAGGTTGGAAGTGCAAAATAAAGGTTGTATTTTCACAATGGCGGGTGGAAAAAAAGGGAAGCGAAGGTCTCCACAGCGGCTTCTCAGTGCCGATAGCGCCCCGCCAGGAACTTTCCCCGTTATTGACACGCTAAGCAAGATGCTGTATATTCCACAGAGCGAGATGCTAGATACCCTCGCAGTGCACCGGCGCGGCGTTCCCACCTTGTGCCGCTTATTCCTTGAGGGACGTTGCCGCCAGGGAAACCTGTGTCACCAGGCACACGCAAATATTTGTGTTGTCCAGAAGCTACGTGAGATTGCACTCCGCGAACCGACATGTTGTAGGCAGCATTTTGCACTCAGCGACACATCAGGAATTCCACCAGACTTGCGGATCGCGGTGGTCGGGAAAAAAAAGGGTGAAAAGCTATTTGTGTGTAGCTTAGATAATCTGGCGGTGACCAGAGGTCTTCGTGCGCTGATACGCAAGAGGTTCGGAGGCACTTTTTCAGAGGAGCCGGTCCTCAATGTCCCTGTTAGTTCGTTGTGCCGTCTTCACAACACCTGCCAGTGCTGCCGGTTCGGTCAGGAGTGCAATTTTGTTCACATTTGCAGACAATATTGCATGCAATTAAAGGCATCTGATACGGAAAGTGATGCTGAGAAATCGGTTGTTGCTGCCCCCATTGAAGATGACGATATATTTGCTCCTACGCGGTCTCCATTGCCCCTGCGCACCAGGGCACCGTCCTTGTCAAATGAGGGGGATGGGCAGCTAGGGAGCACAGCAGGCCAATTTGTGTTTCCACGTCCTTTCTTCATTAACCGGCAACAGAATATGGGAGGGGACGCCTCATCCCCTGGAACGCCCAGGCTTGAAACATCACCGGCCATGTCTCGTTCATGCACTTCAACATCGCTAGGTGTTGTGTGGCGACACAACCCCTACGGGTTAATGACTCCCACGTCGTCAGTAATTGAAACATAAGTAGATAAACAAATATTTGTTGGGCTGTTGTCCTCTACAATCCTTTGGGTTTTATGTTAATGGTATACTCCCCTAGCTGCTCAACTGGACTCAAAGCTCCTTTATATAGCAATGCCCCGTTCATCCAATTCTCTCTAGTTTGTTTTCCAGTTGGGATGCACCAGACCGTATCTTACTCTAATTCTCTTTCTTTACACGCAAGCTCTAGTCAAATAACAGAATACTTCGTTACTTTCCTCCCCATCACTTCCACCACACGTCCACTAGCCCCATTACAATTCCTTTTTTAAAAAACTCTTCCCTTTATCTTTTCGTTTCCATACCTTTCAAGTTGCCTTCAGAGTAATGGTTTTTGTACGCCATTACAATCATTATTTTCGCTGCAGTCTACGTACCCCTGCCCCACAACTTCCCCCTGCCATCGCCCCACTTCTTTTCTATTTTACTTGTGGTTTCTTGTCGTTGTTTGTTTCCTCGATGGGTGTTTTGTCAGTCCCCATGTCTCGTTATGATTAGAGTTCTCCACAGAACAGTAAATAACAACCAAGAACTGCGCTTAATGGGACATTCACAGTGAGGAAGAAGCTTCGCTCATATGTTTTCTATTTGCTAAGTTTTCCCTGTTCTTTTTCTTACTTTGCTTTTCTCCACTTCCCTTTCGTTTATCTCTCTTTTTCACTCTCTCCTTATTTTTATTTTACATTTTTATCATCTATTGTTGTGTTCATATTGTGTTGTCACCTTTGGTTGCTATCATTTGTGGGGTAAACCTACCAGGTTCCCTCTTTTTCCAGTGCCACAACTCGGGTTGCCTGCGCACACAACAGGGTGCTTTTAGCTTTAATATAATCTGCCACTAACATAGGAAGAAAAACAGACTGGAGCGAAGCGAAATAAAATGGGAGCAAGTGGAGTGTGGGAGTGTGATGGGGGAGGGGAAAGAGAGTGAGAGAGAGAGTGTGTGTGTGTGAGAGAGAGAGAGAGAGAAGTTGGGGGAGAGAAATGGAGGAAAGGGGCGGGGGCGGAGAAAAATGGAGGAAAAATTAGTAAATAAATAAATAAATAAATAATAAAGTCGGCTTTGGCCTAATCAAGTCGAATCAAATACGTATATACGACGGGGGGGGTGCAGGTTTTTGTCTTCCATTGTTGCTAGTATGTGATGGGCTGTTGTTCAAGAGAAAGAGAGCAGGAGAAGCAACGCGCGAGGGAGAGCTGAAAACAACAGTTAAGTTTTAAAAGTAAAAAAGGAGGAGAAGGAAAAAAAAAGGCAAAGAACTAACTAACTGACTAAAGGAAAAACAATTAAGTAAAAAACGGAAATGAGCAACGTAATGAAGTTTTGAGAGTGATGGGGAGGGAATAACATAGAGAAGTACAGGGACGTAACTTGAAATAAATAGAGGAATACCGAGGAAGGAATTCTTGCGTGTTTTTTGTTTTGTTTTGTTTTGTTTTTCTTCTTTAGGTACCTAAAAAAGAAAAACAATGAAACTAAAACAGCATTTTTTTCTCTTCCTTCTTCTCTCCACTGTCCTCTCTGTCCATCTCCGTCTCTCTTTTTTCTTATCTCAATTTTTTTTTTTTTTTTCTGCATGTCTGTGTGTGTGTGTGTTCGCAATAAAGTGCGGCTACGAAAAGAAAAGGAGAAGGGAATTTCGGAGAGAATAGGGAAGAAGAAGGTTTAGGAGACTGTTGAAAATAAACGAAAAGTGTGAGAACTTGTACTCAACTACTTTTCTTCTTTTGGCTGCCGTGCGTACGCGTTCGAGTGAATTTGTGTGTATGTGCAGCTTTTTTTTCCATTTCCTTTTTTTTTCCTTTTTACGTTTTTTTTTTCTTTTCTTTGACGTGTTCGCGCGTGCGTGGAGCCATGGGAACAACTTACATGGAATTTTTGCGATTCAGTTTTTCCTCTTTTGTTCTTCTTTCTTTTTCATTTCCTCTTTTTTCCTTTTCTCTGATGTCTCTCTACGTGCCCAAATGCTGTGGTATCCCCTCAAATATTTCCTCCGCTCTTTAAGTTTCTCATTTTGGGACATTAACGTGATTTTCCCCCCCCCTTTATCTTTTTTTCTCACTCCACTCCACGCCACCTCACTTCTCGTTGTTGTTTGCTTTCTCTTTTCTTTCTTTCTTTCTTTTTTTTTTTTTTTGTCTTCTTCACTGCTGATTTTTTGTTTGGCGGGGGGAGATTAACGCAAACTGGGAATTATCCATCTTGCAGTGGCGCCACTACTAGTTGGCCCCTTATATCTTAACGGCATCGTACGCCCCTAGCGGACACAAAATGTCTCTGGAGTGTACTCTCATGACCTTCCATTCCCACATCGCCATTCAGTAATTAAATAGTGAAGAGAACACCCTCTTTTTCCTATCCCACTGTCAACTTTATTTATTTGTTTTGCCGCGGTCACCCCAGACTCTGGTATTGCTGTGGATTTTACGTCTCCACGTGCCTGACGATATATATTCGTACAAACATATACGCAGTGTGAGGGAATGAAAAACTGTAAGGCTGTTAGCTGGGGTTGGGAAACCATCTACTTTTATATTTTGGTCTGTGTGAAGTAGGAGGTTGTTGTGAATTTTCATACCATGGAGAGTGGACACTATCACGGGCACGCTTAACGGTTTTGCGTGGCTCACACATTGAAGCTTACTGGCGGGTGCTTTACGAATGTTAATGTCCAAGTTACTATTACTATTGCCATTATTACTTTATGTATATAGTACTTCTGATTATACTTTCGTGAGAATAAATCACTGATACCGTGGTAGAAGCTTTACGTGGCTCTAGCAACCGCTAGGTAGCGCGCGTGACCTCATTCATGCATGTGCTACAAGATGGCTCACGCATAATACTAAAGATTCTTGTCGCTGTCGCTGTTGGTCCCATTATCTGCATCCACGCGCAGTATCGCGTACCAGCTTTCGCGCATTACATGGTTGATAATCTTTATTATTATTTCACTTGTGCCTCTGAAGTCTCTTTCTAACCGCAAAGAGCGGAGCGGTTCCTCGCCAAGAAAGGAGTAGAGGTGTATCCACAGTAAGGCGTTCAGGGATCGGACAAAAAGGGAAGCGCTAACTCCGAAGCAAGCTTACGAGACTTATAAGCGCTTCAATAATGAAGTTCGGGAAGCGTTTCGCAGAGGAGATGGTGGAGCAGTGGAAGGGCTACTACGTCAATTACAAGCGCCTAAAGCAGTTTATTCGAACCTCAGATTTGACTGGTGAGGAGTTTAGTCGTGCCCTGCTTGAAATGTTTGCTGAGGAATTGGGCAAGGCCGAGGAACTTTTCCAGGAGTTGCTGGCAGAGTTGCAGCAGTGCCACGACGAGCTCCTTGAACAAGACCCAAACCTTCCCGTTACGTTTTCCAAACGGCCGTGGAGGTTCTACCGTAAATGTGTACGCCAGGACGTTCCTCTTTCCCCCCGGGAGATGGAATCAATGGGGTATGAAAGCTCTGGTGCAAGTTCCATGGGTGAGGTGATAGCAAATAGGCCTAGTTTTATACCATCAATAATGAAGCGTTTTTTTCTTTTCATCATTGGTGGCTCGCATCAGAAGAATTTCAAGGAGGACTCACCGCAGGCAAAATTTTTGGAATGGCACTCCAGCGCACACAAGCTTCAACATTTTGCCGAATTAAATCTCCTGGCAATACGAAAATCTGCAAAAAAACTCAAAAAGTATCGTCGAATGGAAGGTGATTTCACCGTTACCATCGAGTCGGAGCTGAGTCGATCATGTCTTTCCTGTCTCATTCCTCAGCTGCATTCTCTTATGGCCAATATTGACGTGGACTATGAGCGTAAGTTTGATGAACCACTAGTTCAGTTCAAAAATGTGACCATGAATCAAACATACAGTGCCAAGTGGAGGTTCATTGTTCTCTCTGCTGCGGTGTTCTGTCTCTTGATGGCATTGCCAATTTTCACGAAGCATCGCCCGGCGCACAACTGTGTGGCACTTTTTGGTCTAATCATCTCGCTTTGGGTAACGGAGGCGATCCCGTTTTTCTGCACAGCTATGATCATTCCCATCATTGCGGTCCCACTGGGCATTATTACCGACCCGATCACACACGATGTGGCGGACAGTACTGTGGCTTCTCGCATTATTCTTGGGAAGGTTATGGATCACATTCAAATTCTCGTATTAGGTGGCCTGACAATCGGCAAGGCACTGGGACGGACGCACTTGGAGGCCCATGCCGCGGCTGCCTTGCATCGCATGACGGCTCACCGCCCTGCACTGTATCTTCTTGGCGTGATGCTTTGTAGCAGTATTTTATGTGCGTTCGTTTCCAATATTGCAGCACCTCTTCTGGTGCTGGGTGTGATTAGACCCACTCTGTGGGAATTCCCGGAGGACACTGAGGCGCCACACGGAATTCTTCTTGGTCTAGCTTTCGCGTGCAACATTGGTGGCATGCTGTCTCCGGTAGCCTCGCCACAAAACGCTGTAGCACTCTCAGTCCTTAGCTTTGAGAATGTTTCCTTCGTTTCGTGGGTCGTCGTAGCACTTCCTATCGTCCTGTTCTCTGTTCTCATCTCGTGGGCAATTATTTTAGCGGTGTGGAAACCGTTTGAGAAGGTGTCGAGCATTCCTCTGCAAGTGGTGAACGCAGAGGCGGGGAAGGAAGTCACCCTCCTGCAGCAGGTAACGGTATTAGTTGTGTCACTCGTCACGATTGTACTGTGGATCTTGCCCCCACATCTTTTGTTCGGGGACACTGGCGTTGTGGCGCTCATACCGATTGTTGTATTCTTTGGGGGCGGTATACTGGCTAAAGAAGATTTCAATACCCTTTCGTGGCATCTCATGTTTCTCCTTGCCGGTGGCAACATGTTAGGGCTCTGCGCATCCGATTCAAAAATGCTAGATATCATCGCTGACAACATGCACGAGACGCTGCTTCAGCAACCGCCATATTTATCGCTTGTTATATTGATGTCCATTGTGGCTTGTGTGACCACCTTTGTTTCGCATACCGTGTCTGCAATGGTGTTGTTGCCAATGATTCTCAAAATCGGTTTGCTTTTGCCGAAGCAGGAGGGCTATTTTGCCTTCACCCCCGTCACCCTCGTATTACTCTGCACACTCATGTGCTCTGGCGCCATGGCCTTCCCTATTAGCTCATTCCCAAATGTGAACTCACTACTGGCAGAGGATTCGCATGGGCGGCCATACCTAAAAGCAAAAGACTTTCTTTTTTGCGGAACAATCATCACACTTCTCTTTCTTGTTTCACTTGTAACATGGATGGTACCATTCACCTATGCTGTGATTCACGACTGAAGTATATCTCTGATGGCCGACTGCGAACGCCGAACCTTCACAGCTGTGCACATGAGTGGGTTGCTCAGGATTATAGGAAGGCTAAATTGGTGTGATGTGGCAGAGTGACTCATTTTCACCTGTTCCTCACGCTTTTTCCACATACATTGGTTGCTCATTGATGCATTCCCGTTGATAGTGCACACCCTCTGCTACTAGCATATTGTTAGTCTTGATTTTGCTCTGTGGTTCGTGGATTGCGTCAAAATAAAAACACAAAATAAAGTCTATAGATGGAGGTTAGTGATTAAAGGTGACTGTTGCGCTGCTGTTTTGATTGTTTGGATAAGGGGTAGGATGTAGCTGGTAAGTGTGATTTAGTGGTAGGACTTGAGGCATGCGCGTGCAAATGGTGCCCGGCTAAACGGTGAAAGTCAGACACACCTAAAAGTTTGTCGAGGAAGACAAGCAAGGTCCAAAGACTGTGCAGGAGTGTGTTTTTCCCTTTTCGTCTTTTTCTTCCCCGTTTTTATTTTTGTCGTACTGTACGGTTTGTTTTCCAACATCTTCCCACCATTCTCCACGCTGCCTCTCCACGCCCTTTCTTTCCCCATCTCACTATCATGCTCTTATCTCGCGCACTTACTTCACGTTCTCAGGAGAACGTGAACAGTTTTCATGCTCCTCACACCCTCTCTGGGGCCATTTTATTACCCCTATTTCATGCCATTACCACAGTTTACATACCTCTGTGTTAGTCTAACGATTCAAAACTGTTCGACGGATCACCAAATATTGTCATTGCCGCTTTTGTTGGTTATGTTTCGACGTTGTGTCCTCTCTGCTTTGTTTGAATGGAGTAACACTGGGAGGTACAAGAGATGTGGAAGGAGCAGGAATGATATATGGGAATGAACTTTAGTGGGTACACACGACCAATGCACAACAAACACGCATAGCTGCGTTTCTCAGATGACAGTTCTGTTCCGGTAGCAGCCGGTTATTTTTCTCTTTGTATTTTTACTGACAGATGTTTTCCAATTGCGTTGTCTGAGATACGAGACAAAATAAAAAAAGGAAGGAAGGAAAGGAAGTGGATAAAACAAAGCGAGAGAATAATAATAATAATGATGATGATGATAATAATAACAAAAATGTTACCTTTATTAGTTAAATTTTCTCTTTCCCTTTCTCTTTCCTTTATTACTTTTTCCCCTTTTAAGGTGGGGAAAAAGAAAGAGGAAGAAAGAAAAGAGGCAATAGGAACATCCCACCAGTACATGAGTGAGGAAAAGGAGGGGTAGTTGTTGCCACTACAGGGGAAAAGGTAATTGCGCATCATTTTACATCCATTCTTTTCACGAAATGCCGTTCAACGTGCACCTTTTTCACTTCACCTTTCCGAAGGCAAGGCCACTCAACCGCTTTGTGTGCGTGTGCGCTTGGAAGGTTGGCAAGGATCACCATGCCGCCTAGACGAGGGGCTAATACCGACTTCTTTTTTTCTTTTGTTACCTTCTTTCCCCCTCCGCTCGTCTTTCTGCGGTCATTCCCTTGTACATCGTTTTAATACCTTTATTACCACGTCTACTTCGACTAATCCAACACCCTTCTGCCAAGGGAATGGGCCTATGTGTTTATGACCAACCCTTTATCTTACCCTCAGCATTCTACAACGCTATCTCACTGCGCCATACAGGCAACTCTCAGGGGATGAAACACAGCCGTTTTAGTCATTCTTGTTTCACCAGGAGGTGCCGCCAAAGGGGACAAAATCTATTTGTTACTTTCCCTAGCCTCCTTTTTTTCCGATCTGTTCTTCTTTACCACTTTTCTTTTCTTTTTTGTCTTCTGGTTTGCCAGCCGTCTTCTTTCCGCACGGATGACTACAGAACTGTGTGTCTCACTGGCAGAGCTTTCACGACTGGAGCGGGGAGTACCACACAATGGAACAACTTTGATGTGCCGCGTTGTCACTGCGCACCCACCACGCCAGAGGGAGTTCAACAGTGGGCGTGTCTTCAATGTAAGCGGACGTTTACTTGACTCTGGGCATGGAGACCAGGGCGAAGTCCTGGTGAATGTCTATTTTTACGACGAGTGGGCCTCGGCAGCAGCTTTCGTGGAAGAAGATGACATTATGTCCGTAAAGGGCTTCATAGTGCATGACACCCCACAAGTTGGGAACCAGCTGATCGAGTTTCCCTTCTTTGTAACAATAGCCCCACAGTCTGCCACACTTCGCGTGCTCCAAAAGGGAATAAAAGATGACATCATGGAAGTGACAGTAGTAGCAGACGCGCTTGATGCGCCAGCCATTCGCGTGCTTCCCAAAAAGTTGTGGTCTCCTTTCGTCACCAACGATGTCTGCAGGCCCCCAGAGTGCAGGGCAGCGCATTCATAAGGGTAGCGTATCAGTGCAAAAAAAAAAAAAAAAAAAAAAAAAAAAGGGAAAAAGAGAGGTTAAGTACCATTTTTGAGTGCTTAATGTACGATTTTTTTTATCTGTCCTGTTTGCTACGGTTTCCACACGTGCACTCACATGCAAGTAAGCAGAGACGTATATATGTACCCGTGCCTCTACTCGTACACCTTTTTGGAACTATGTTAATGTTCCAGAATCCACTGACAAGCCAAAGGGTTTGTTTCTGTTCGCCCACCCCGAGACAAACTTAGGTACAGACCAAACACAGCGGTTTTCATCCTACCCTTGTTCTCCTTTTTTGCATGAGTTGAGTCTATGAGTTTATTTAGGTTGGATTGGGACCTAGCTGGATATCCATATGGATGTAGTGCTTGTTAAACCGTCGCCTTATTATTATTAAATACACTCTCCCTGTATAGCAGCTGCTATTTTGACGGTGATGCAAGTCAGGAAATTTTACCCAAGGCCCTGGGGCTCAAAAGACAAAGGGGAGCCCTGAAACCTGACTGCAGACATGCACTAGTTGCTTCATACAGTAACAACTGCCGAGCTATAGGCGTTTTGCAGGCACACACGTGTGAACGAGCAGTAGGCCTCTGAGAAGCATTGTACTGTGCCCTCTCCCTGGTGACGCCTTTGGCTGGGTTCGACTCAGTTCGTGATTGGTACAACTGGCCCTGCCAGTGAAGCAAATTTCTGCATTGTACTCGCACAAGACAGCAAACTCTATGTTCCGTCCATGTACAGTGGCAGTATCGTCATATGCATTGTGCTAACTAGTGTGCTATAAGCCCCTATTTCTCTCCCTTCAGTTGGAAGACACACGGGGATCCCAACGTGATGTGGTTGCCCACAGACGTCTTGCATCAATTCGTTGTTTTTTTTTTTTTTTTAAAAAAAAACATTTCCATCATTTTTTACCGCCTCTTATCTTACGTTTTCCTGCTGACCTGGGCACACAGCAGGTTCTGGTGATTGCGCACATTCTACTTATGCTGCGTGTTCGTTTTGTTTACCCAACTCCTTTTGCCACCCACTCTCCACAATGAAACGTCTTCTGGCATGCGTGCGTGACGCGTGCACTCGCATGCAGCTTCTTCCTTTTCTATTAGTCAGCGGAATGAACCATGAAGTTAGTGACGAGAGTCGTGTTCGCCACAGCATTGTTGAGGCAACTGTGGAACACTTCGCACTTTTCACTGAGACACAAGATGTCAATGCAAGGGTAGCGGCAGCTGCTGGAAACAGTCTTAATACTGTAGAACGCCTTAGCGACTCCCTCTCTAAGCTCCAGAAACTCAGTCAGGCAATAGTGAGTGCCGGACAACAGTGGCGTGAGAAGAAGCAAGTGGCTCTGAACGCAGTTGCTCAACATCCAAAACTCCTTGTCTTTCTTGAAGCGCCTGCGCTTTTGAGCGACTGCCTCCGGAAGGAGATGTACCATGAGGCGCTTGCTGTGTTAGAACATATCAGGCGCTCTGTTCAATCCATGGAAAATATTGAACTTTTTTGCCGCTTGGAAGATGAAACTCGTGCAACACTGGAGAATGCGCTGGGAGAGCTTGTTTTGCCGCGTCTTGCGGGGCAACTGACCGTTGCCTCTGCTGTAAAAATAACCACATTCTTTCGAAGACTCGGGGTTCCAGAGGCCCAGATTCGTCGCATTTTCCTGCAAAAAAGAGGCGAGTACGTGAGTGGCCTATTCCAAGACGCTGAAAACAACAAGGTTCCCCATTCCCGCATATTCGGCTACCTGACGGTATTTAAAGTTTATGTGATTGACGTTGTGCTTCAGTTTTGCGCTTGTTTTTCCCCCGACACGGAAAGCGGCCTGTGTTGTGACCTTGCCGAGTGGTGCCACAGACGCGCCTTTATCTTCGTCCAGTATCTTCGCTCTTCACTGGAAAAAATTACCAACGGCTCCGAGTTGGCCTCCATTATTGAGCAGTGCAGTGTGTGCGGTTCAGCAGCGGCACAGGTACACATGGATGTTTCCAGCCTCGTAAATGAGGCGATTGCTGCACGTGTGAGGGGACTTCTTGAGGAACATCTTTCACAGGCCGCACAGTCCTATGCCACATCAATGGCAACATTTTCGTGGCGGCCTCCAAGTGGATCTCTTTGGAGCGCCCCCCAGTGCCCCAAGGAAGGAGGTGGCGTGGTAAAAGACGGTCCAGCCTCTGCACCATTGTGTCTTCTGCAGTATTTGCCGCTCGCCTATGTGTTAAATGGAATACTGACTGCATTTAACACTATTCGCAAGTGTGTAGTTCCAGGTGTGGAGTTATTTTGTATATCAAGGGTGGAAGAAATCGTCAGAATGATGGCGAATGACCTCGCGCAAGATAAGGACCTGCTCTTGGCAGTGGAAAGTGATGAGAAGCAAGCTTACCTCCAGTTCGTGAATGCTTTTGTATGCGATTTTTACCCACACGTGCTGATTTGTGTGCAGGAGTTGCTGGGTGATAAGCCGAAGCACGTTTTAGAGAACAGAATGCGTAGTGCCATTGAGAGCTTGCGGAGCCTTATTCCGTCACAAATAGACAGCTGCCAAGCCGAGATAGTTCAGCAGTCTTTCGAAGGCCAGCCCCAAACCGAACTCACACCAATGGTTGGTGATGGAGAGGGGGGCATTGAGTCAGGTGTGTGACGTCCGTAGGTGCGGTAATTATTTGTCGCTGGTCGGCTGCGTGGTTTGCCTAATGTGGCAAAAGTTTGCCTATGCATGTGTTGAGCGCTCGCCGTCCACAACTGCTGATGGTGTGAAGAGCTGAGGGAGCCAACACCTTTGTTTTACGACGTTCACGTGGTATGGCCATCCTGTTCCGTCTTTTTTATTTCACTTTTCTCTTAGTAAACCGTTGCTTTCCGTTATTAAGGGAAGAAGCAAAGTTCAATAGTCATAGGAAACCAAAGAGGGAAGCTATTTTTATCTGCATCGCTACCATACGTGCAAGAGGAGGTGCGCGCACGTGGGCTAAAGGAATAGTTTGATAAACAGTGCTTAATTGACAACGCTTGTAACTGACCACTGTATCAGAAAGCAAAGCAAAACATAATAAATTAAACGCTGCTAAGAGTGGAAGACGTGACACAGACAGCAGAAGGTAGGTAGAGATTAGAACCACAAGTGTTGTTTCCATCCCTAAGTATGCAGGCGAAATCGCTGTTCAACAGCGGCTCTCTGGCCACGTACACTCAGCTGAGCTCCGTGTTGACCCTCTCCCATGAGGTGGTCAACCGTGTCGCCATGGAGCGAAACGAGGATGGGCTGTTTAGCTACCACGTTTCGAAGCGCGACTACAACCTTGTCATGAACCACATTTCTCCCCGTCTGCCGCCACTACCACAGCATCAATCTAATATTGATGAGGATGAACTTAGCATGTATTGCAGCAGTACACAGGGGAGTCTATCTAACACAATGACAAAAATTGTTGATGATGGCATAGACTGCTCGGAGATTGATGAACAGCTTCTTGAAATGGCGAAAAAGCGCCGCGAGCAGGATATGTCAAGGACCAAGTCCTGGAGGCGCCAGGAGAAGCAGTCGATGAAGGATCTAATGATTGCACGCGAAAGCAAGGCACGCAGTGATGTGGAGTTTTTGGAGAAGTCGCTTTACCGCCGAATTTTGGCGGCCTTTGGAGAAAATTCTGGACTCGAGACTCTGGACTTCTTTCTGAACGAAGTAAAGTGCCGCAAAAAGATAATCGATGAATGGACGACTGAATCGCTCCCGTTCCTCAACTGTTGTTCAAGGGAGCAGACGGACTACATGGAGCAATTTCTCATTCGGTCGCTTAGGGGTAAAGGAGCATCACTAAGGAAGACGGAGGAAGAAGTGCCTTTCGAGAAGATTCCACTAGACATTCGACTTTATGTGCCACTCCAGGAACGATGTGATGCCATACGACGCGAGACGGAATATGAGGAGGAAATAGCACAGTACTACTTGTTCCTTGGTGAGGCCACGCAGCGCGATCTCGTTGCAGCAGGCATGATGCGCAAGAATGAAGTCTCTGGGCTTATTGAATCTGTGAAACAACCAATTGATTTCCAGAACTGGGACCCGGTGGACACCGCCTTCAGCACGGAGTTCCGATACCTGCAAGCAGAAGAAGAGACCGAGCGCATGAAGATCATTGAGGCTCTCTTGGATGACATGGGGAAAATGTATGCGGAACACCACGAAGTAATACTGGCGTTGACGCCAAAAAGGCGGAGCTATTGAGCCCAGCATACACAACCTGTGTTCTAGAGGAATGACCAGTCCTTCCTATGTTTTGTGTTCCACTCCACTCCACCCCACCACTGCATCTCTTCTTTACGCTGTCTACCCATTTTACTGTTCATCCTGCTAGCTTGGCATTGCTGTTCGAGGTGTGTGTGTGTGTGTGTGTGCATGTTTATCTTAATTGTTTTAAATTAGATATTTTGCTCTCACTCTGTTTGTACACCAAAAGATATGTGGCCTAAGTCACGTGGTAAGCCATGAGGACCCGAAGATGTACGCACCGAGAGGAAGATGGGGCATCTGTGGTGTCCTGTTTCTCGTCGTGGTGCTCAACAGGTTTCTTTAGGAGCCGATGTAATTAAACGTATCTTCATTCAAAAGCTGAGACATGCGAAGGCTGATAAATTTACACGCGGTGTACATCTATATTGATGTCGGCACGGCGTTAAGCACAGCCGCTATATTTCTTTGCCAACGTGCATGTTTTTCTTCTTCCTCCTGTTCCCCTCCTTCATTCCTTTGTTGCTCGTCCCTTAAGTCGGTGCTATTCTGAGACCAAAGAGGAGAAAGACAAAACTATCAAAAAGCTTGCCGCTTGTTAGGTCAGGTGTGAAAAGCTGCCGAAGGTTCGTGGAGTCGTTCCTCATATGTGTGTGTGTGCGTGTGTGTGTCTGTTCTCGGTTTTTTTTTTTTTTTTGCCCCTCTTCTTCTTTTTTTTTTGGTCCTTTTACTTTTCCAACCCCTTCTTACAGGCCACTTTCCATGGTCAGTCTTACTTTTATTTGTATTTCTAAATTGCTCCATTCTTCCTGCGGCGTTTATTTACATTTTCACACCATCCCACAGTAGCCATTCGTTCTCTAGGAGTAGAAAAAGATAAAGCCAGAGGAGTACAAAAATAGCAGATCAACGGTTTGTGGTAGTGCCAAGAAACGATGAACATTGGGCCAAGTAGTGGAAGAGGGACTCGGTATGAGCCCACACCACAGTTACGAAAAAAGGAGATTGTCCACCGTAACCCCAATCACGTCGCTCGAGATGTACTTGATGCCCGCGGCAGCGAAAACCCACTTATGGGGCGACTGTACAGTGATGGTATATCAAGTGGCCCGCTTCTTGGCATTCCCAATCGTCTAGCTGTAGATCAGCAGCTTCCTCCCGCTAAGAGTTGTAAACGCTCGCGGGAAGAAATGCTCGAGTCGGTTGGAGGGGAGTCTGTGGTGCGTGAGGAGGCGACGCGGGTGCCACACAGCACGTTGCAGCTCTATGTTCCCCCCGTTTTGAAGGTGGATGAACTCAAAAAGGTCTTTTCCGCAAGTGGAGCTGAAGCGAGAGAGGTGCTACGTCCCCTGAAGCACGCTAGCACTAGACCAGGGAGACTTAAGCCCCTCAGCACTCCGTCACCGTGTGTGAATCCCAGGGTGGACAGCGCGGAGGACGATGAGGTACAGCGTCAGCAGGAGGTGAAGGACATCTTGCAGCCCAAGGCATTGCCACATGTAAGCGCTATTCCACGCTACACAAAGGTCCGCTCGAACGCGCCAAATGAGTTTACGTATTTAGTGATGCGGCCACGCGGCATACGCTGTCCTTACAACCCGTACGATCTGCAAGTCGTGTCACATAGAGATATTAATCCGGCGCACTACTACACCGTTTCCGCTGCCGGAGTGACCAAGTTCTCTGGGCACGAGGCAGAGTTCATTCAGCTCCAGACCTGGGAACGAGACTGCCACATCTTCAACCAGTTGCGGGAGTTGGATGTGTTTCGGGAGTATAAAAAATGGAAGAGCTTTTTACTTTGGCGTGGCCTTGTTCGAAACCATGCAATGTCGAACTGCAAGACTTTTCTTACAAAGAATCTGTTTCATGTGCATCCACAGTTGTCCGGTGCTCTTCAAACTGTGCGGCGCATGTGCCTTGACTGTCTTAACAACAGTAGAATGCATCCACCTGCAACAGAAACCCGCACACTGGAGAGCTTGTGTTCCAATCTCGCAGCGCACCTTAACTTTCAGCGCAATCGCCTTGATAAGATGATTAAGGGGGTGCGTGACACCGTTGAGCGCGCGTGTAAGGCGGCCATGCTTGCAGCTCAGTTGGAGCGAGAAAGCATCAGCAATCTTCATGCGGAGGATGAAAAGAAAAAGAGGAAGCTAATTGATGTTCGAGAGATGGGAACACAGCAAAAACCCACGTACATTGAAATGTCTCAGAAGAAGGCGGCGTGCCAGCGCATCACGGCTTTTATTCGTCTATGCGACTACATCATTGTTAGCTGTTTGACACGGCTTGCAGCAAAGGCGGTGGAAGACGTTTATCACGATTTTCAATACCCCAAGCCCGAAAAGCTAGTCGAGTCCACGCAAAACCATACCCGCAAGGTTGCGTCGAAAACGAAGAGGTCAGAGCAGCACAAGACAGAGGCCCCTAAGCAAGTGACAGCGTTCACTGGTCCGATTCTCAGCCTTGACGTTGTGTATCGAGAGGATGAGGGCGTCATTAGTATCACGCCGCCTCTTGCACACATCACCGAGTGCGTGGAGGATGTGGTAGAGGACTATGTTAAGACCCTGAATGCAGTGCCGAGACTTGTTTCCATGGATACTTTTAAAGTGTTCACGGAAAACGCGACGGATGACCCCCAGAAGGAGCTTCTCTCTGGACCTGCTGTGGGTGAAATGATCGTCTCGGAGGAGGCCTATAAGGAGCATATGACATCGATACGCGAAGGTATTGCAAGGGCCTTTGGTGATGTAGAGGAGTATGTGAGCACTTTCAGCTGCTTCAGGGATATGTATGTAGAGAATAGTAGTTTGGACGAGGAGAATATCAAGCAAAGTCATCTGCGTCTTGAGTTCTTTCGTGAGCAACTGGCTCTCTACAAGGCTCAAAGTGAGGCCATCACGACGAAGATTCCAAACTCAAAGGAAGTGGCACTTTTCACTGTCTACACCGAGGAGCTCCGTGAGTTCTTTACCCCAAGTCCAATAACGTGCCTTGAGACATTTCATCGCCTTCTTCCTGCCATCGCCCACCAGCAGAACGACACGCTGTTGGCAGACCTTCAAAGCTGCAATGTGTACCTGGCCGCCCATCCAAAAACAGTGGAGCACTATGTTGAATATCTTGCATATCACAAGGCTTTAGAAGGGCGGTTTGACAATATCACTGCTTCCTATGACTTCATTCGTGAGCTCTTTACCTTGTTGCAGGATGAGAAGGTGGAGATTGCTGAGGGACTGGAGGAAACATATCGAAGTGGGACGCGGCCGCAGTTTGAAAAATTGCGTACACAGATGCAAATTGTTGAGGATGCTAGAGATTCACAGCAGCGGTTCTTCATACGGAATGTGGATGAACAAATGGAAGAGCTTCGTCGCTCTATTGAAGATGTGTACAATCGTGCTGGGCAGCCTATTGTGGCAGATGAAAAGGCAGACGTGGATGAGGTGATCGACTTCATCACCAAGTTGCAGGAGGAGGCAGAAACGATTGCGGGACGGGAGAAGAAGCTGCGACAGTACCAACTCGCTATTGGAGCTGAGGAGACGGTGGTTGAGACCATGACGGACATGCTGAACGATGTGAATATAAAGGCGCGGCTGTGGGTTGGGATGCGGGAGTGGGACTGTTTTGTGGATTCGTACGGGCCCATTCCATTCGAGCAGCTAAATGTGCAGGAGGTCCAAGAAACGGTACAAAAGTACGTGATGACTGTCAAGCAGGTGTCCTCCAAACTGCCTGGAAATGCTGCAGTGAACCGTCTCAAAACAAAGGTGGAGCGATGGCGTGTCCTTATTCCGATATTGCAGGCACTAACAAACCCAAAGCTGAAACTGGAGCACACTGTGAAGGTATCCAACGTTGTAGGTGTGCTTAAAGACGAGAATGGAGGTGCCAAAACCATTGCCGATTGGAACAATCAGTTCACTTTGGACATGCTGCTCTCGAATGACGTGGTGAAGTTTAAGGACGACATTGTTGCTATTAGTGCCTCGGCGACTGAAGAGGATAAACTTCAGCAACAGATCGACAAGGTCAATGCACTGTGGAACGGCGGAGGCCCGAAGCCACCAATCGAGTTCCAGTTCCTCAATCATAAGGAGATGAAGGACGTCTATGTACTTGTCGGCACCTCAGTGGAGGACGTTATGGCGCTCCTGGACGACTCTTCTATTGCCATGTCTACAATTGGGTCGAGTCGTTGTTGCCAGGGTGTGCTGCGGGCACAAGTGGACCGTTGGGAAAATCGTCTTCGATACATGCAAGAGACACTAGATCGGTGGGTAGAGCTACAGCGGCACTGGATATACCTGGAGAACATCTTTTCATCGGCTGAAATTCGCAGTCAGTGGAAGGATGATGCTAAGCGCTTCGAAAAAGTCGATCGCTTTTACCGTGATTTGATGCGAAAGGCACACGACATGCCAACAGCGTACCGTGGACTGCTTATTAATGCGCCTGTTGAAACGGGCGAACATCAGTCTTCCAAAACGCTCAAGTACGAGCTCGAAAACAATATCAAGGAACTTGAAAAAGTTTTAGCAAGCCTTGAGCGTAAGTTAGAGGATAAACGGTGCGCCTTCCCGCGCTTCTACTTCCTTAGTAATGATGATATGCTCGACATCTTTGCTAAGGTCAAGACTCCGGAGTTAATTATGCCACACATGCTGAAAATGTTTGATGGCATTAAGACACTCTCATTTACAGAGACGAATGACATTACACATCTCGTTTCAATGGAGGGTGAGAGGGTGGAACTTGTAAACAAGAGCATAAAGGCGAGAGGTCCTGTGGAGGCGTGGATAGATATGTTGGAGCGTGAGATGTTTGTGACACTACGTAAACATGCCAACACGTGCCTTTCAGACTATGCAATGCGGGCGGACCGTGAAGAATGGATGTTTCAGCATCCTGTGCAATTGGTACTTATCATGGAACAGCTGTTATGGACGCGTGCGGTGGAGGAGGCGCTCAGCAGCAAGACGCCAGTGACAGCTATGGCCTCCTTCAAGGAGGAAAACTACAAGAGATTGGAGGAACTTGCGGGTGTCACGTCCAAGAAACTATCCAAAGTTCAACGTATTCTGGTTTCTACACTTATTACTATTGATGTGCACGGGCGTGACTTGGTGGACGAGATGTATGAGAGCAATGTGTTGGATTTAAAGGACTTTGGCTGGACTAAGCAGCTCCGTGTGTACTGGGAGCAGGACACAGATGGCTACGGCAACATTTTCATCCGGCAGAACAACTCACGGTTTGTGTATGGGTACGAATATCTGGGGGCGCAAGGGCGTCTTGTCATCACCCCACTCACGGATCGCATTTACATGACAGTCACGGGCGCTCTCAAGCTGCAGTTGGGCGCGGCCCCCGCTGGACCTGCAGGTACCGGTAAGACTGAGACGGTGAAAGACTTGGCCAAGAACCTGGCTCGGCAATGCATCGTGTACAACTGTTCAGATGGAGTAACATACAAGATGATGGAAAAGTTCTTCTCTGGTCTCATCCAGACAGGAGCGTGGACTTGTTTAGATGAGTTCAACCGTATCAATATCGAAGTGCTCTCCGTCATTGCTTCGCAGCTCTTCGAAATTAAGCTTGCACTTCAGAATGGGTTGGAGACGTTTACTTTCCAAGGCACACCTAACGTTCGTGTGCGGTCGACATACGGTGCGTTCATTACGATGAACCCTGGCTATGCTGGACGTACGGAGCTACCAGATAACTTGAAGATTTTATTCCGTCCAGTGGCGGTTATGACGCCTGATTTCCGAATGATTGCTGAGGTAATTCTATACTCTGAGGGCTTTAAGAATGCGAAGGATCTTTCGCTGAAGATTACTCAGCTCTACAAGTTGAGTTCTGAGCAACTCTCCCCGCAGGATCACTACGACTTTGGCATGCGCGCTCTGAAGTCCATTCTCGTCATGGCTGGCGATCTGAAGAGGTCGCAGCCGGACGTGGAAGAAGACCTAACCCTGATCGTTGCGTGTAATGACTCTAATGTGCCAAAGTTTGTAGCCGAGGACCTTCCCCTTTTCCGAGGCATCATGCAGGATCTCTTCCCAGGTGTCCAGTTCCCGGAGCGGCAGTATGATGAGCTCTTGCCAGCCATGAACAAGAGCATAAAGGCAAATAAAATGGTTGCACTCGATACATGGGTGAAGAAGGGAATCCAGTTTTACGAAACACTCATTGTTCGCCATGGTGTGATGTTGGTTGGTGTTACCGGTACAGGAAAGACGAAGATACGTGAGTGCATCTCGGATGCACTCATTACAATGGCGGCGGCGGAGTCAACAAATCCTATGGCCCGTCCGGTGCATCAGTTCGTAATGAATCCAAAGTCGGTGATGATGCACGAGCTGTACGGGCGCCTGGACGTCAACACCAATGAGTGGAAGGATGGTGTCTTGTCTGTGATAGCCAAAAACTGTGTTCGGGAGTCAGAGCTCAGCAAGGATCACCGCTGGATCGTGTTTGATGGCCCTGTAGACACTTTGTGGGTGGAGTCGTTGAACTCTGTGCTGGATGATTCGAAACTCCTTTGTCTTGACAGTGGTGAACGCATTAAACTTCCCGAGACGATTCACATGCTGTTTGAGGTGGCTGATCTGGCTGTGGCATCTCCTGCTACCGTATCCCGTTGCGGTATGGTCTATCTAGACACAGCTGATTTGCACTGGAGCGCTGTGGTACGCCAGTGGGCGGATTCGAAGCTGGCGGAAGCTGGTGGTGAGCCACAGTGTCGTGAGTATATCGTTTCACTGTTTGATACTTGCCTGCAGAAGGGTCTTGACTGGCTTGCCACCCAGAAGGTGCTGATCAGCGGTGGAATGATAAACGTGGTACAGTCCATGTGCGATCTTTTTACAGCTCTCCTGCAGGTGAATGGCATAAAGCTTATGCCAGATCCTGAAGGTGAGACAAACCTCCCATTCGACTCCAAGGTTTTCAAGGAGCGTAACGAGATTTGTGGATTGCTTTTTGCATTTTCGTTCGTTTGGTCGGTTGGAGGCAATGTGGACATGGCTGGGATGGATCAGTTTGACACTGTGGCCCGTAACTTGCTGGAGTCAGTGACCCGCATTCCCAACAGTGGATCGGTGTATGACTACACTATTGATTTTAACACGCGTCTGATGGTCCCATGGGAGTCTTGCATGGACGAATTCAAGTACGATCCGAAGGTTCCATTCTTCAATATTTTGGTCCCCACGGTGGACACGATGCGTTACAGCGCCTTGGCCAACCTCCTGATTCAGTATGGTAAACCCCTGCTTTTTAACGGCCAAACTGGCGTGGGGAAAAGCGTCATTTTAATGGACTACCTCAGCCAGCACAAGGAGGAGCTCAAGCTGTCAGTTATTTTCTTCCAGTTCTCAGCGCAAACATCGTCGGAGCGAACCCAGGAGTTGATGGAGTCTAAACTGAAGCAGAAGCGCAAGAACATTCTCGGTGCCGCTCCTGGGCGCAAGGTGGTGCTTTTCATTGACGATCTCAACATGCCGGCCCTCGAGACATTTGGTGCATCTCCACCTATCGAACTCCTCCGCCAGGTGATGGGTAATGGTGGCTTCTACGACCGCAAGGTGGCTGGTTTCTGGAAGCATGTCCAGGACGTGACAGTGGTGGCTGCGTGTGGCCCGCCAGAGGGTGGCCGTAACCCCGTGACACCGCGACTCACACGGCTCTTTCACCTGCTGCACATTCCCACTCTAAGCGATGAATCCATGAAGCGTATCTTCTTCTCCATTTTACACGGATGCTTTCAGGCGAAGAACTTCAGCATGGAAGTGCGGGAAATGGCGAAGCCGATTGTGGCCGCCAGTGTGGACATTTTCAACAAGTTACGCGAGCTCATGAGGCCAAAGCCAGCAACGCCCCACTACACCTTCAACTTACGTGATCTTGCGAAGGTTTTTCAGGGCGTCACCCAGGTAACGCCACGTGTATGCAGGGTGCGAGCGTCTGTCACAAGGCTGTGGATACACGAGGTGCTGCGGTGTTTCTACGATCGCCTGGCCACTAAAGAGGATCGCCAGTACTTTACGGAAGAGTTAATGATGGACTCTATTTCACGTCTCGTTCCTGGTCAGCATTCACATTCCGACTACTTCGATAATAAGCCGCTAGTGTGGGGCGACTTTTTCCGCATTGGCGCCGCGGAGCGGGTTTATGAAGAAATGACTGACTTCAACAAGCTTCCGGGTCTATTTGCAGAGTACCAGGACGACTATAATTCGTACTTGGACAGGGGCGCTGGCGGGGCTGGTGACGATGAGGACGGAGCTGCTGGTGGTGGCGCCTCACTGCTCAATCTGGTTTTTTTCAAGGATCACTGTGAACATCTGGTGCGTGTAATTCGCATTTTGCGCCAGCCACGTGGTAACGCACTGTTGGTTGGTGTGGGTGGGTCAGGCAAGCGATCGCTTACGCGTCTTGCTGCTTCCATTGCTGAGCGGCAAACACTGGAGATATCAGTCGGTAAGGGATACACAATGAACGAGTTCCACAACTTTTTGCTGGAGCTGTACACAGCTACCGGTGTACACTGCAAGCCCACTGTGTTTCTGTTGTCTGACAATCAGATTGTGCACGAGAGCATGTTGGAGGACGTCAACAGCATGTTGAACTCCGGCGAGGTTCCATCGCTTTTCACGCCGGAGGAGCGTGAAAAGCGCGTCACTGCGTGCCTTGAGGCCGCTCAAGAGCGCGGGCTTTCTGATCGTGACGATGTGTACAACTTCTTCATATCACGTGTACGTGACAATACACACATTGTTTTATGCATGAGCCCGGTCGGTGACACATTCCGTGCCCGTTGCCGTCAATTTCCGTCCCTTACCAACTGCTGTGCTATTGATTGGTTTGATGAGTGGCCAAAAGAGGCGCTTCTTGGAGTGGCGCAGCGGTTGTTCGAGGAGAGTAGTGCTTGTGCCTCGAACAAATTGATGCCTGTGCTGGCTCCTGTTTGTGTTGATATCCACATGGCTGTTGTAGAAATGGCGCACGACTACTGGGAGGAGCTGCGGCGCCGCTACTACATCACTCCGACGTCCTACTTGGAGTTCATTGAGCTGTATAAGACTCTCTATGATGAGCAGAGAATGTTGTTCGAGGAGCAGCTTGCACGCGTCATAAATGGAAAGGAAAAAATGAATGAGACAGATGAAACCATTGCCAAGATGCGGGTGGAAATTGAGACGAAGCGTCCCCTACTGGAGAAAGCCTCAAGGGATACTGAGGAAGTGGTGGCTGACCTCTCGGTGCGTCAGGCGAAGGCGAGTGAGGTGCAGGTTCAGGTGCGGGCTCAGCAGGAGAGCGCGGCGGAGCAGCAGAAGCACGCTACCAAAATAGCTAACGAGGCGAATGCCCGTCTTGCAGAGGCGAAGCCGATTATCGATAAGGCCAAAGCGGCACTAGATACCATTCAAGCCAGCGACCTCAATGAATTGCGTTCCTTTGCAAACCCACCTTCTGCTGTCCTCAAGACAGCACAGGCTTGCATGGTGATGTTTGATCCGAAAGACTTTGGTGGAGCGTGGTCTGGCAACACAGACTGGAAGGGGGCGCGCGAGTTTCTCTCTTGCCGCCAGCTCCTTGACATGATTCGGGGTTATCCAACTGACAATGTGAAGCCGGCGGTTTTGCAAAAGATGCAAAAATATGTCAATGACGAAGAATTTACGGCGGAAATATGCTCGCAGAAGGGGTCTCAGACCTGTGGCAACCTCTGTTTATGGGTACATGCTGTAAATGAGTATTCAAAGGTGGTGAAGGAGGTTGCACCCATGCGGGAAGCAGCGGCAGAGGCGGAGCGTCACCTCGAGGAAACCAATGCCAAATTGAGATCGGCTCAAGAGATGCTCCTTGGCGTTGAGAGTGAGCTGGCGAGATTGCAGAAGAACTACGAAAAGACACTCAAGCAAAAAAATGATCTTGAGGAAGGTCTGAAGGTTTGTATACGCCGATTGGAGAATGCTGAGAGTCTCTCCAGTTCTCTAAAGAGTGAGGGGGCGCGATGGGAAGAAAACATTCAGAAACTTCGAGAGCGGCTTCAGATTCTTCCACTACAATCACTGATGGCGAGTGCCTGTGCTGCATATTTCGGTGTCTTTACGCCGCGTTTCCGAAAGCGATTGGTGAAGCTGTGGCTAGATAAACTCTTGCTGCACGGCTTGGACGCTGCCGGCTTCACTCTGCAAGCTGCCTTGGGTGATCCGATGGATATATTGACGTGGCAAATTCATGGACTCCCCACCGACGAAAGTTCCACAGAGAATGCCATTATCGCGGCTCTGTCCTCAGCACCAAGGCGATGGCCTCTTTTCATTGACCCACAGGAGCAGGGCGTAAAGTGGCTCATGCAACAATATGCCACATTGAACACGGGGGCGGCGGTGACGGCGGTGCCAGCTAAGGGAGCGTTAGCCAAGAGTGTGCCTTCTGTAAAGGTCATTAAATTTTCAGAGCCAACGTGGATGCGCACTTTGGAGACTCAAATCCGTCTAGGTGGCGTAGTGATTCTTGATGACGTGGGCGAGACACTTGATCCCGCCCTGGAACCACTATTGTCACGCCGCATTTTTGTCTCCGACAGCGGCGCATCACAGATCAGGTTGACGCCACAATCTGGCCCTATTGACTATAACCCCAACTTTAGGTTCTTCATGTGCACGAAGCTTCCCAATCCTCATTATTTGCCTGATATCAGCACTCGAGTTGCCCTCCTTAACTTTACCGTGACGCTGGACGGGTTGGAGGACCAACTGCTGGGAGATGTTGTTTCTATCGAGAAGAAGGAGCTGGAGGAGGAGAAGAATCGCATCATTCAGAGCATTTCGCAAGGGCAGAAGAAGCTGAAGGTGATTGAGGAAACCATTCTTAACAAGCTTAAGTCAACTCAGGGGAATATTTTGGATGACAGTGACCTGATAGCGGAGTTGAAGTCAGCGCAGTCTAATGCGAAGGTGCTTGGAGAAAATCAAAAGGAGGCAAATGAAAAAATGGCAATTATCACATCAACACGTGACCGTTACCGTGATGTGGCTGCGCGTGCCTCCGTTCTCTTCTTTGTTTTGGCGGACATTTCCCGTATTGATCCCATGTACCAATATTCCCTGCAGTTCTTTGTCAAGCTAGTGCAAAACGAGGTGCGTGCAACGGAGAAGCCGTCGGATTACACTGAGGAGGATCCAGAAATGCTCCAAGAGCATCTGGAAAAGATAATTTCGCGATTGACTCTCACAACGTACCAGCAAGTTTGTCGTGGCCTCTTCAATAAAGACAAGTCGATTCTGTCCCTCCTCATTTGCACTGCTATTGAACGACACAGCGGTAGACTGCAGGAGGATGAGTGGCAGTACTTAATTCGTGCATCCGCCTTGGTGCCAGCTGAGTTACCACCCGTCTCGCAGAACCTGTCGTACCTCTCGCGGCAGCAGTGGGAACTTACCAACGCACTCTTCCGTCACGTTCAGTGTTTCCGTGGTCTTGAGAATGATCTTATAGAGAACAGTGAGGTGTGGAAGTCCTTTGTGTTATCCGAAGCACCCCAGACGGCAACGTTGCCGGGAGTATGGAATGAAGCCGTCAATCCGTTTCAGCGTATCCTGCTGATCCGGTGTTTCCGTGAGGAGAAGCTCTACTTTGCCATGACGGACTACGTGGGTAGGACGATGGGTGAGCGGTTCGTGGAGCCACCGCCATTTAGTCTCGAGGTGGCATTGGCCGACAGCACCCCAACAGTGCCAATTGTGTTTATTTTGTCACAGGGCGCTGATCCAATGGGCACACTCCAGGCCTTTGCACAGAGCCAGGATAGGCCACTTCAGTATGTTTCCTTGGGTCAGGGACAGGGTGAGAATGCCAAGAAATTGATTGCGTCGTGCAAGAAGGAGGGTAATTGGGCTCTCTTGCAAAACTGCCATCTTTCCAAGACCTTCATGCCGGAGCTCGAACTCCAAGTTGCTCAACTGCAACAGTCCAGTGAGGGCATTCATCCGGACTTTCGCCTATGGTTGACGTCAATGCCCACCGACTTCTTTCCTGTGTTCGTGCTTCAGAACAGTATAAAATTGACCAACGAGCCACCAACTGGCCTCAAAGCGAACATGGTTCGTTGCTTCAGCGAGATTACAGAGGAGGAATTTGAAGTCTTTGGCGACGAGGAACGGATGGGTGAGTACACTAAGGGGTTCGCCTTTAAGAAGTTGCTTTATTGTTTATGCTTTTTCCATTCGGTTGTACTGGAGCGGCGCAAATTTGGCCCGCTTGGCTGGAACGTACGTTATGAATGGAACGACACAGACTTTCATGTATCTAAGCAGTGGCTACGGCTCTTTTTTGAGGAGCAGGAGACCATTCCATGGGAGTCGCTCGAGTATATCATTGGTCAAATCAACTATGGTGGTCGCGTGACTGACCCGCTTGATCGCAGCACGCTGCAGACTATCCTCCGGCGCTACATGTCTGCCAGTATTATGGATCCCAACTTCAAGTTCAGCCCCAGCGGAAATTACTACCCTCCACGCTTGTCGGATCTCCCGAGCTTCATGGAGCATATCAACCGAATGTCACCTGTGGATGAGCCGGAGGTGTTTGGTATGCACACCAACGCAAATCTTCGATACCAGTTGCAAGTGTCTCAGTATCTGTTGAACACCATTGTGTCAATACAGCCACGGGTCGGTGGTGGTGGCGGCGGCGGAAGCGGGGGTGCTAACAAGGAAAAGGAAGGAGAAGAAGGGAAGTCGCTGACACCCGAGGAAGAGGTGAAGCGTAAGTGTGAGGATTTTGATTCCACGTTGCCGGATATCCTCCAACGTGAGGAGGCGGGGCCGCGGACCTTCACCACGTTAGAAAATGGGCTTCCAAACTCCATGTCAACAGTTCTAGCACACGAGTTGGTGAAGTACAACAAGCTTATCACGACAATGCGTAAGACGGTGCATGATCTGCAGAAAGCCTTACAGGGTCTCACAGTTTTGTCACCAGATCTTGATGCCATGCACGAGTCATTCCTGACTGACCAGGTTCCTCTTCTCTGGAGTTCTGTGGCGTACACTTCACTTAAGCCATTGGGGGCATGGTACCGTGACTTCTTGGAACGAGTGCAGTTCATACGCAAATGGTTGAGAAAGGGCGAGCCCAGCAGCTATTGGATCGGAGGCTTGTTCAATCCAAGTGCTTTTATGACAGGCGTTTTTCAGTCCTTTTCCCGCGCTGAGGGTGTGTCTGTGGACAAGCTGGGATTCAGCTTCAACGTGATTAGAGAGGAGGTGGAAAAAATCGAGGAAGGGCCACCTCGGGGTTGTTACGTGCATGGGATCTACACTGACTCGTGGCGTTGGGATGGAACGCGTGGTGTTATGGCTGATTCTCTTCCAGGTGAGCCGTACTCCTCCTTGCCAGTCATCCATTTCTTACCTGAACCCTACCATCGGACAGAAGAGGGATGGCAGCGGGTGCCACTCTACCGAACTGTTGTGCGAGCTGGTGTTATTTCGTCGTTGGGTGCGAGCTCTAACTATGTGCTGTCTATTGAGGTACCCACCGACAAGCAGGCGGACTACTGGCTGCTCATGGGTGCCGCTTGTGTGTGTGCTCTCGCCATATGATACAGCGTGGTTCAACTATGCGGAGCGTTCTTGTGGATGATTGGTTGGGGTGAGAGGTGCCCACTGTTGAGGAGTGTGCAAAACGCACAAGCCTAATATATGTTAAGGGGAAAAATGAAAATCTTATGGCTACTTATTTTCTTGTCTTGTTTTTTCTTTTCTTGTGATGCCGTTGTTTTGTTTTACTTTCCATTATCTTCTTTTTATAACTACAATTCTCCGTCTGAGTGCTTGTACTTGATTGCTCTGCGATGGGAAAGCAGATGATAGAGGTGGAAGGGACTAACGATGTATGAATAAAAGTGACAGCGATTTTGTTATAGAATGTAAACTACTTTAAGCTGGCTTTACAGAAGAAACTGAAGTTGAGGACTGAAGGAAATTACCCCAACAGCGTTGAGAGGGATAAGAAAAGGAGAAAAAGGAAAAAGTGGAAAAACAAAGGTGTTTTGTAGGAGAAGGTAGACGTAATCGATAAAGTTATTTGAATATCATTTAGAAGCTGCTTGTGTGATGTGTGCAGCGGCGTTTTGGCGATGTGCTTCGCTCCCACCACTTCTTTTTTATTTTGTATGTGTGTTCGTTGTACTTCATCCCATCCTTTTAGCGCAACAGGCGCACACGGGAACGGGGCACGTGGACGCTATGTGAAAATCCAAACATATTTCCGCCAATAAACAACATTTTGTGCCCACGGGCTCAGTGATGATTGAAAGCGACAAACTAGATCGTAAGTTTTACCTGTCGCTGTGGATGAACGTTGGCGTGTTGCTGTTTCTCTTCGCGATTTGCCCATTTCGGGCAGTTTCGTTACGTACTTCATTTTTCTTCCCCATTGTTTTGTTTCTACTTCTCTCAATCAACAGGCATCCAAGGACAGTAAGGTGATCATGGTGAAGACGAACTACATCCGTGCTGGCCGCCTTGTGCGGATTATTCGTGGCAGACGGCAGGATCGTGTTGGTGTTATTGTCGATATCATTGATGCCAACCGGGTCTTGGTGGAGAACCCAAAGGACAGGAAGATGTGGCGCCACGTGCAGAACCTCAAGAACGTCGAGCCACTTCGGTTCTGTGTCCCCATTAATCGTAATTGTAAGAGCAAGGTACTGGCTGAGGCATTGGAGACGAATAAGACACTTGAGAAGTATGCCGCCACCAGGGAAGCCACACGCATTGCTGCTAGGAAGGCCCTTGCTGAGTCGACGGACTTTGAACGCTACCAGCTGTGCGTGGCGAAGCGCTCACGTGCCCACTGGACACGCAAGATCTTTGATGAGAACGACAGTAAGGAGCCTGTTTCGTGGCACAAGCTTGCTCTGAAGAAGCTCCTCAAGAAGGCAAAAAAGATTGACAGCACACCTGCCGCGAAGAAGCGCATTGAGAAGGCTCGCGCCTCCCGTCAAGCCAGGAAGGCCGCTTCCAAGAAATAAACCCCATATCTTGGATCTCACTTTACACACTTGATAGTCTCCGCCGCATTTCATTTACTGTATTTTTCTTTTGTTTTTCTTTTCTATTTGGCCTCTATAATCTGTGTAAACTTATGCTGCTTTGTGTGGAAATGGGCCGCACACGCACCCGTTTTCCTCCGGCACCAAACATTGCAACAGTGTCATATCGTTACACCCTGTGCACCAATTTTTCCCCCCTTTTTTCTATCCTACCAGGCATACATAGACTAGGGAGACGGATATTGTGCAGTACCTACGTTTTTCTTCTTTTCCTCCGCAATAACTTTTGTGTGAAGATGGTTTCGAGCACCTTTAACGAGTTGGTACTGCAGTGGGTGCAGTCGGCTACGAGGCTGTCAAAGAAGGAACGTTGTTTTGTACTTCGGAGTGTTTATGAGTCGGCGACAAAACGATATTCCATGGACCAAAAAGCGGCACGGAAGGCATACGCGTTGCTGCTTGCGGAGCAGAAAATAATAGACACGGATGCGTTACGATTGGTGGTCCTGCAAGTTGTGAAGGAGTCCGTTGCAACGGAAATTCAGAAACATTTGGCGTTGAGTTGTACGATGACGCTGAGTTTCGGCACACGCTTAGTGCAGCGGTTCATGTCGGTGGGAGACGTTGCAGTAGCTCTGGCTGCACAGAGCGAAGCCGCAAGCAGGCATTGGAGAGTTGTTAATCAACCCAGGGCCTGGCTCCTTAGCGAAAAAGACAAAATTAGCTTCTGCGCTCGCTCCGTTTTTTCAGTGGGGAAAGACGAGGAGCTGGTTACGTTTCACGATGAACTGCTTCTTGACGACCATTATAAGCCTTGTCGTATAGCTCGTACCCTGTTGGCGACGTGTAGCAATGCCGAGGAAGAAGTGTGGTTAACCTTCCCGTTTTACATGTACGAAGGGAGTGAAACGAGGGACACACGTCGCACTGTATCCGCGTCATTGGCTCCCCTGTAATTTCACTATATTTTCTTGTGAGAGACACACACAGCAATAACATGGCGTGCTACTTGTGTGCTGTTTATCAGGTCTACTTGACACCGTATGTAGATTTAAAAGTGTAAAGGCAACTTCAGTCTCTGCATCATGAGGCGTATTGCCCATATGTGCGTGCATACGCATGTCTTTTGATATAATTTCGATATGTCTGTTTCAAGCGCGTATGACGCTGTTTACGTATGAGGCATCATTCAGTCTTCATCTTCTTGGGAGAATTAGCCTGCTTTTGTTGTTGTTGCCTTTACATTATTCTCATTCTTTTTTGCCCCTTCCCCTGTTACCCCAGGGAAATAATAAATAAAAAAACAGCACACGCATTCATACGCTCACACACTTGTTGAACAGGCGTGCGTTTGTGCATGTGTAAATAGATTGCATGCCTCTGAGCACCGTACATCAAAAACACGCAGCGCAGCAGGATGGACCAGCAGGGCAATAATAATAATAATAATCCGTTTTACCGGTAACGAGGGCTGCTAGAGCGGCAGCAGTGTAGGCGTTGTGAACGCGTGAAAACTTCAACTGTTTTTTTTTTTTTTCTGTTGCGATGAAGTGGAGTGTTTAAGTCATAGCAATGTCGTGCAAACGTGTTGTTGTAACGGGGGCGGCTGGACAGATTGGGTACTCGCTTCTGCCGCTCATCGCGAGCGGGCGCATGCTTGGTGAGGACCAGCACGTCCAGCTGCAGCTCCTTGACATTACCCCCTCGCAAAAGGCACTTGAGGGGGTGCGTGCTGAACTGCATGACTGTGCCTTTCCGCTACTGGATAATGTGATCATTACAGACGACCCGAAGGTCGCCTTTGACAGGGCCGACGTGGCTATTTTCTGTGGTGCGTTTCCGCGAAAGCCGGGGATGGAGAGGAAAGATTTGTTGCAGACAAACGCAAAAATCTTTTCCGAGCAGGGACGAGTCCTGGGCGAGGTTGCTTCTCCTGGCTGCAAGGTGTGTGTGGTTGGCAACCCTGCAAATACAAATGCGCTTGTGCTCCTGCGCGCCTCGCAGGGCAAGATTAACCCAAAAAATGTAACAGCACTTACACGCCTTGATCACAACCGCGCTACAGCACTCGTTGCCCAGCGTGCCCGTTCACGCGTGGACACTGTGAAGAACTGTGTTATCTGGGGTAACCACAGCGGCACGCAAGTCCCTGATCTGAACAACGCGACTGTGGGTGGCATCGCTGCGCGTGAGGCCTTGAAGGATGACGCTTTTATTGACAATGACTTCATGAAGCGTGTGCAGGAGCGCGGGGCAGAAATTATGAACCTTCGTGGGCTGTCGTCTGCTCTCTCTGCTGCTAAGGCTATCACTGACCACGTACGGGACTGGCTCCTCGGCACGCCCGTGGGGACCTTTGTCTCAATGGCAGTTTTATCGGATGGTAACCCCTATGGGATTCCCAATGGCCTTATATTTTCGTTTCCCGTTACGTGCAGTGAGGGTGAGTGGCGCATTGTTGAGGGGCTTACCATTACACCCAAGGTGGCTGAGCACATCAAGACTACAACAGCGGAGCTTGAAGAGGAGCGCGCACAGGCGCTCTGAAGTTGATGTGTCCTTGTGACGATTGTCAAGACCTTCAGGCACGCGCATCCCTATATTCCCTTCTCATCCCAGTACTGTTGCCGTGATCGGATGCGTACGGCTTCCCATAACTGCAGTGCCGGTACGTTTCCTTGTTGTTTCTGATATTTAAAAAGGAAGAGTGGCTGAACGAAGCGTGGTGGCTTCTGATGGCTGTTTGTTTCCGTTACGCGAGAGAAAAAAATGACAAGGGACCAGTGCACATATTCTTTCGCATCACAGACAGCGAAATAATCAAAAATGTAAAAAGAAACAAAAAAAAAAAAAAAAAAAAAAAAAAAAAAAAAAAACAAGGAGAGAAGAGGTTAAAATGAGAAAAAGGAAAAATAACAAAAAAAAAAAAAACATCCAGGCGGTCGGAAGGAATGGAAGGTAGAAGAAAAAGTAACAGCGACAATGGTACCGAAGGAGAAACATGCGGCCGTCGTCGAATGTAACTGATGAACAGGGAGTTTTATTAGAGTGAGAGGTATTTGCACTGAGGAATGTTCTTGTAACTTTTTCCTTCTTTTATTTGGCATTATTGCTACAATCTCAGGTGCGGAGGTTCGCTGTTGTGGTTGGCACCAAGAGAAACTGTTTTTCCGGCCCCTCACTCTGGTGTGCCTTGTTAAATAAAGAAAGTGAGGAGGATGGATGAATAGTGAAGGGAAACAAAAAACGTTGATTTTATCCTTTCCTTTTCCGTATGAGGAAATCTAAGAGCATGACTCAGTCAACATTTTGGTAATGACAAGATGACCTTGATGCTCGCATATGCGTGCAGGTACTGTCTGACAGCGCGCTACGTCCACACTTTTGTATTGCTGTTTTTGTGCTTGTAAATACTTTGTTATTTTAGTGGTCACATCTCTCCACCGCTAAGGCGTTGCAGCCAAAAAGAGCGGAGTTCGCATTTGATATCAGTTAGCAAGTCGCGCCGACCAATGCGCACAGTACGGGCTTCTATAATTGAAGATGATGGTGTCATGCGACGGTGCACACGAAACCGCGCTGTGGCTGCAGCGACGTCAGTGGATGCAATACTCAACCAGTCCGGTTTCATAAGTAACACGCTACTTGCTCGTCGCTGTGGTCCTATAAAACGTTACGACAACTTTGAGGCACTCGTTCAAGAACGGCTAAAGCCTGATCCTAATAACGAGGCACGCGAGGCCCTTCGAGCGCTTCAGTCAGTGCCTGTCCTGCGCGATGAGCTCGCGCTTTTAGATGACAGTGTTCTGAAAATAATTTTTATGTTTCTGGGTGAGGGGTCACGTGATGTGGCGCGTCTCGGCTCAGTATGCCGTCGTCTGCACAACATGGCCATCCTCCTCACCCCTAGTGTCGTGGTGCTCGCACCCGATATGGTGCCTTTGCGGAGTCTTTCAAGTGATGCCGTCATGGACTCCCTCATTGCATTTTTCGTTTCCTACAAGCGCGGTCAGTTTGTGCAGCGATTACAGATAGTATCCTCGAATTACGCCTCGACGCTCCCAGCTGCGGACCCACTACCACTCTGCAGTGCGCACGCCTTTCCTTCGCTCGCCAGGGTGATGCCAGCACTTACGCACCTTGACATGCGCGGAGTGCAATGGGAAGGAGGTGCTCCGCTCTCTCAGTACTTTTTCAGTGATCTCCACGTTTCGGCACCACATTTGCAGACTCTTAAGGTTGGCGTGCCCCTCCTTGCTCACTGGTCACCTGGTTGGTGGCAAAGGTTGCCAGATCTCGTACATTTTGTCGTTGGGTCGCGCCGGGAGCAGCAGTCCTCTGCCGTACCCAACGAGTTGCTGGACATGCTTCGCGTCCCCCAGCGGACGTGGTGTATCAAGCTGTGGTGTGCGATGGACCGAGAGACGCTCCTGCAGATTCTCACCCCACCCGCACCTTTCCCAGGGCTGCAAGAGCTGACACTGAACATTGCTAATGCCAATTTGCTCGAGGATTTTCACCGACAGATGACAGATTCGTTCTTCGAAGGTACTCGGGGACGTAAGTCAGCCAAGAGGGTTAAAACGGCTGGCACAAGAAACAGCATCGTTAACATTTCAGGCGACGCCGATATGTGTCTACAGTTTCCGCAGCTACAGTCATTGACGCTTGCAAATGTCGACGAGTCGCCGCTTCTCGCATCGGAGTTATTACTGCGCCTTCCAATGCGCGCGCCTCGACTTAACCACATGAATTTTGTCAACACTGCTCGTGTCCTGCCGCCAGCCCCGGTTCGGCATAGACGACTTGGTGCCAGGCAACCACAATGAACGGTGCCCTGAACGGAAGTTATTGCATGGAAACGCGTATGGCAGTCGCGATTGCTTCCGACCCTGGAATGTGAAAACAAGATCAAAAACTAGATAGCTTCTCTCTCTCTGTGTGTGTGTATGTGCGCAAGATAGCAAAGGCACTTACGGATATGTGGAGAGGGGCTGTGCATGTCTTTGTTGATGCATTGATAATGCAATACTAATCCCTTCTAAGTGGTTGTGCCGTTCTCGAGCTCCTGTCTTATTACCCCCTGACAACTTCGTGGAGAAATGTCCTCCGAATGGATGGAATAAACGATCCGTGAGGAGGAGGCAATCCACTGCAGAAAATAAATTTGTTGTCTTTTTTCTCCTTCCGCCATCTTTCTCTTTGCGTTACCGTGACACGGGGTGCTTGGTTATGTTCAGTTATATTTTATTTTTCGTTAGACCATTGGAGTCGGTGGCTTATGACCTCCGTACCATTGGCATCTTTGTTGCCTCGCCCACCTCCACGTGCTCAGGACCCCCTTCTCTCACTCACAATCGTACGCCACTATACGCAACGGTGCCGCTTTGCAGGATCGCAACACAATTCTTTCTCTCGTCTCAAAATATCTTAACACCCACGTGAGCGGTGTACTTGGCTAGTTTTTCGTTACAGTTGTCTACTCATTAGTGCTTGCCCATAAATGCAGCTGGAGGGAGTGGTATCAAGTGATACGGTTCAATGTTGTGAGTGTGGTGCCCCTGCTGGCAGTGAGGGTAGCTTGCGTGCAGTGCTCATAGTTCCATGCCAGCATGTTTTACATGCAGGCTGTAGTGAATACATTCGCCGGCGTCGGCGAGCCTACCAGCTGCTGTGTGCCTGCGGGGACCTTGATGATATTGTGCTGACCGCAACCGATCCCACCCTTAACAATGGCCACCTTGTATCCTGTCCCACTTGTCAGCACGCCATTCGCCGCCTGGTACCCTTGTACCTCACAAGCAACAACAGTGAATATGGTGATGGCAGCGCAGGTGGCAATGATAATAACAACACTGCTGCTGATGGAAGTAAAGGCGGTGATACGGGATTATCTGCTGGTGATAGCAGCTCCTTTGTTGACATTGTGGCGTGCATCAAACAGGCTCACCAACACCAGAAGACCCACCTTGCCCAGCTTGTGGGTTTGTGCAGGCAGCGGGAACGTGTGACGCAGCTTACGCGCGCATGCGCTTTATTGCATGAACGGCACAGGAGTGCTCAGGAGGAAATGCAGCGCTTGTCCCGTTTCATTCCACAGGTCGATGCCCCACTGAGTGTGAATCGGTTGGCAGATGCCGAGATGCCAGTTGAAACCATGACAGCGACTGAACTGGAGTTGTATATTACCAGGTCCTCGGCGATTATTCACAGCCTGGAGCGTGATGTGCGGGAGCAGCGGCGCCTTGTAGAAAAAAGGCGTAGGAGATTGAACGACTTAAAGGTGAAGTGCAGGGAGCTTTCACTAAAGGAGAATGCTTCAGAGAAGAACGATGGGACTGATGCTGCTACTGTCGCATGTCCAGGGATGGACTGTGTTGCCGAACAGCGCAACGGTACGCTCCCAGCTGTGGATAGCACCGGCACCTCCAACATGGGCGTACGCAGGTCTAAACGGCCGCGGGTACCCCCTATAGTGGATGTAGACGCCGAGAACTCTATGCACAAGTCGTGCATAACGATCTTGTCGTCTGGAAGCAGCGACGTGAGCGAGAGTGATGGCGATGTAGAAATTATTGGGCACACATCGGCCAATACGGCTACGGGCTGCGGCAAAGGTGGGCGTGTGAACTCTCGCGATATCTTGCTGCACCGTACGCAACCTGTGAACAGTGAAGATTGTGTAGCTGACGTCACCGTCCCTGGCAATAGTGCAACTTATGCTGAGGACGGAGACCTGAGGTGGTGCACACATTTGCATCGAGCTGAGCCGGTGCTTGGAGGAACCGTACAACCTTCAACCATTGCACGACTGCTACCACGGCGTGTTGACCGGTTGTGGCAGTCGTCACTTGAGGGCTTGCTGTGAAAGTACCACGTAAGGGTCTATCGCTGAGTAATGTCACTGTTAGCGAAATGCAGTGCAGAAGAATCTATGAAAAGTGGACGGTCAGGTCCGCTATTGGAGCTTTTGCACCAGGACCATTTCCATGGTAGTGTTGCAGTTTTCCAGTACATCATTTCTTGTTCCTCTCGTTTTTGAGGTTCCGCTCTGTCGTGTTGGAAGCACTATACAGGTTCAGTAAGTCGGTTCCGGAGAGCTATTGTGGCTCTAACGCATTTTATTCCTCTCACTGCATTGGCACCCCACCGCCTCCGATCTTCCTTCTATGTTACCAGCTTCTTCTTTTCGCTTCCTCATCTTCTGCCACGCATTGTTTATTGATATGTGAATATACAAACGTATATTTGTTTTCATTGACGCATATGAAACTTACTTTCCTCTTTAAGCACTTAAAGCATCCATTTACACACATTTTTGCTCCCAAGAGTGATGAACTCGTTTACCCTACCATCATTAAGGCATTCCTTCGATGGAAGGTCGTGCACATCTGAAGTACAACTTCCAGAGCAGCTGCCGGCGGACTTTCTAGGAACAATTCCAAAGCAGGTATTGCCTGAGGTTGGTAAGAGTCAGCGTGTGTGGGAAATTATAAAGTTGCGGAGAAAGCGGTCCGAGTTGGAGACCCAACTTTCATTTGATGTACTGGAGCGACAGGAGCGGAATCTGCGTGCGGCGCTTGTTGGTAGGGAACATGAGAAGCGCCACAACATGCTGTGGGAGTACCAAAAGGAGTTGGCTACACTGGAATTCAATATAGCCGTGGCGGCAGCAGCAGCACTCTCACGGCAGAGAGCCCGGTACATGCGGGGTATTCGAGAGTTCGAAGAACGTGGCTATTTGCTACACAGTGAAGTCGTTGGTCGTACTGACATCACTTCGGAGGAGGAGGCAGCGCGCCAACATGTAATGTCGATTTTCGAGCTGCGGCTGATGAAATCGCAACATGCTGATGCTGGCCGAGACTTGCAGGCCGCGCACGATGTCCTATCAGACTTACAAGATGTACAAAACCTAGAGCGCCGGCTCCTTGAGTCAGTTAGGCTTGCACCCGCATTTGCCCCCCGCATAGAGCTCATAAATGTGCGAAATAAGGGGAAAGGTATGTACAAGGGTAGGGAAAATCTTCTCATGGACTACACGCCATGTGAGGAGGAGTATAAGTCAAGGTGTCTAATGGTGCTGAGTGAGCGTCTGAACCGTACATCACTAGAATGGGAGCACGGCGCTGCGCTGATCGAGCTTCAAGAAGAGACATCGGCTCGCGGTGAACTGGGAAGGTTGTTTTTGTTCGGTCTATGTCAGGCACGATTGGATGGGATCATACTAGTCCAGCGCTGGTGGCGCCTCTTGAGAACTCTTCCCTGGTCGGCGAGGCGTCGAAGGGCTCTGTCGGTGTACTTTGGCGACCGGCGCTATCGAATGACTTCACGTGACTACAATGTGTTGCTGGAGAGACTCAATCGAAAGAAGAGCAGTACGTGCACGCAACTGAGTCTTGCAGACATTGAAAGCTCGATGGCCGCTTTGGTGCGGGCGTTGGAAATGTCGTACCAGAATACATTTGATTACCACACCTATACGCTAATGAATCGCGTATCCCAACTACAAAGTATTGGGATACATAATTTGCACCTATCCCTAGATGTTACGGAGGCCCCCGTCAGCGCTACTCGTAGTTGTGGCGGTGACGGTGTCGCGCAAAAATTTCCGTTCTTGCGCATGCCTCATCGTGTGTTTGTACGAATGCATGCCCTCCAGCCGTACCCGCGGTGGCGTGTCAACCGTTGGGTTGAAGGGTCTTTCAGTTTGATTCGCTTGCAACAGCGCAACATTGAGGAAGAAACAGCAGCGCGTTCTTTGCTTGAGCACGAAGAACGAAGCGCTGCCAACACACTTCAGCTGTTCTTTGTAACTCTTAAGCAAGGTGACTGGGCTTGGCGCTCACTATGCACTTCTATTCTTTTCATTGCACATCAGGAGAGGGTGGTTCGTGATCTCCTAACAGAGAGTGAACAGGAGGCGCGGGCCACTTTGACAGTGGCGGCCACGGCTGAGGCATCAAAGCACGTCACATGGGACAGTGAGCGAACTTACGTTCTTCAAGAAGAGGCGATGTATCGGGGCGCTTTGGAAATTCTAGAAAGTGAGGAGGTTTCGTGCATAATTGACGGCGAGTGGCGCTGGGGAAACCTTGGTAGACTCCGTAAGAAATTGTTTGTCATTTGCGGCAGTTCTGTGCGCTGGAAGTTGGAGACTGAACGTGGTTTCGGAGCAAAGTTCGTGTCACTGAACTCAACAGCGTCCGTTATCGCCAGGTTTTATAGGCGAGTTCAGAAAAGACGTGCCATGGCCGCTCGACGCCGTGGGACGGCACAGCCTGAGGCACATGTGATTCAGACCGCAAAGGTCATGTTGTCTCTTCTTCAACAACAGATTGATGAAGATCACGAAGACATTGGGCACGCCATAGCTGCATTTGGTGCCGCTGCCGCAGTTATTCTCGTCCCGATGGCAGTTGCTGAGGTACCTGTCACCTCTTGCCACTGTTCCGAGCCTGAAACGGAAGCACGTGCATACGTTGATACAGCGGCATCTTTGTTTTGTAAATGGTTTGACGAGCGGGCAGGTTTCCCGAGGGAGGAGGACTGTAGAGAAGTCGTCCGGCGGTTCGTTGCAGCGAATGATGGGCTGTACCGAGGCGTTCAGCTACTTATCGCACAACTTGAAGAATGCAGGGGATTGGTGGAAGAGGAAGAGGTGACGGAAAGAGGTGCCCTGCAGTTCACCGAGCCTTGTGTTCATATCGGACTCTACAATGTAACTGTCAACGAGGAAACCGAGAGGCAGCAAATCATCTCTCAAGCAGAGGAGGTCTATCCGCGGTGGTGTGAGGAGATGGAGTTTATTTCGGCCCTTGCAAGATGCTCAATAACAACGGCATCAGAGATGCGTTCTCTTCCAGTCTGCAGAGCAGAACGGAAAAGTAAAGTAATCAAAAAAGTCGTTACCAAAATTCCATTGCCACCGCGCCCAAGTAATATTGATCTTATCTTGGGCCGAGAGGACATACGGCGCACACGTGTGCACATTGAAGAAGTGCGGGAGAGGGAGGCGACGCTTTTGTCACTGCATGCTGCTATAGCAGATACACTTATGCGTGAAGAGTGCCGGGAGCGCCTTGCAGTTTGCATGGAAGTGGACAGCAGTTGGCCAAGACACCTCCCAGTTGCACAATTAATGGCCTTACAGGCTCAGGAAAAGGTGCAGCGTCACGCTTTGGATAGGGAGTGGAAGGAAAGCTATGGATCCTTATTTGTTGCAATGTGTTTGTGGTACGCCGAGGAGATGCTCATGAAGCAATTTATACGCGGGTACTTGTGTTTCGATAGTGAAATCCGATATTTTGATCGTCATTTGTCTGTGTTATTGAGAAAGCGCCTTGTTTCTCTCGGAACAAAGCCACAGGAGCTTACAAAGATGGAGGATCTCGCTCGTGGGAGACTGGAGTTCCTGGAGGAGAAGCAGCGTTCTCTCCTGGAAAGTGATTTTTCTTTTTAAACACAAACAACAACGACTTTAAAACAAATAAAAAATGTTGGCTAGATTAATGCATTCACACACTACAGCACTAGATGGATGTTGCCGTCGCGGCTCCGTTGGCCGTGTAATGACGAGTGATGCGGCAAAGTATGTTTCTGTGAGTTACCTCGGTACAAAATGTGGAACGTGGTGTAAATACGGAGAGCTAATCGGGCAGAAAGAGGAGGGAAATTGAAGCGGTAAGCAAATGGCGGGACTGGCATATATTTGAAGTTTCTTCGTAGTTTTCATCTCTTTCAATATGCAACTGCTACCAGATTGGTCAGTGTCACGCAACGCGAGGAACGGACAAAAGGGCAGCAAGTGCAATAGGGAGTGGAAGGGTCGGGGGATTTATTTTGTGATACGCTACCACAATCTTTATTTTGCAGCTTGATATTTAAAAACAATACACTGGCCATCCTGCGCGGTAGCAAGCCTCCGCCTTCGCGTCTATTCCATGTAATTCACTGTGGACAAATGACCCTTTTCTCTTCATTCTTATATCCTCCATGCCTCTTGAGAGGTGTGTGAGCCACCTCCATGCACAGAATGCTGCACACAATAGCTACGCCTATAAGCTACTCTACATACTTCGCTACCTCCTGTGTTCTTCTCATTCCAGGCTTAAAAACTGAGAAAGTAGGTCCCAACACCTCGCTAGTCTACCATTTCCCCCCTCCTACACCCCTCTGAAGTTACCTGAGTAACAGTGCTAAAGCTTTGCTGTAAAATTCAAATTTTGCTGATATGACATACGAGGGCGCTATTGGCATTGACCTGGGCACGACGTACTCGTGCGTTGGTGTGTGGCAGAACGGACGCGTGGAGATCATTGCGAACGACCAGGGCAACCGCACGACACCGTCGTATGTTGCATTTCACAACAACGACGTGCTAATAGGCGATACAGCAAAGAATTTAGCGACACGCGGTGTTCCAGGAGTAGTGTTCGATGCGAAGCGCCTGATTGGTCGCAAGTTCAGCGACAGCGTGGTGCAGGCGGACATGAAGCACTGGCCGTTTGCCGTTCGTGGTGGCAAGCAGGGGGAGGTTGTTTTGGACGTTGTCCACCGTGGTGAAAATCTACTTTTAGAACCGGAGCAAATATCGGCGCGTATTCTCACGTACCTGAAGACGTGTGCCGAGTCGTACCTGGGCAAGCAGGTCACAAAGGCCGTTGTGACCGTGCCGGCGTACTTCAACGACTCGCAGCGCCAGGCGACGAAGGATGCCGGGACGATTGCGGGCCTGGAGGTGCTGCGCATCATCAACGAGCCAACCGCGGCGGCCATTGCGTACGGGTTGGACAAGGTGGACGACGGCAAGGAACGCAACGTGCTCATCTTCGATTTCGGTGGTGGCACGTTTGATGTTTCTATCATTTCACTGAACTCTGGTGTCTTCGAGGTGAAGGCGACGAACGGCGACACCCACCTTGGAGGTCAAGACGTGGACAGTACGATTTTTCAGTACGTGCTTTCTGATTTGAAGGAGCGGTATGGAGTTGGGCGTTCGTCTCTCTCTCGCAAGGCGTTAGCGAGGTTGATGTCGCGTTGTGAACAGGTGAAACGGACGTTATCGCACGCAACGACAAGTGAGCTTGTGGTTGAAGGTATTCTGCCGAGAGATGAGGAGTATGTGCTAGAGATGTCTCGAACAAAGTTGGAGGAGTTGTGCACAAAACTCTTCGCTCGCTGTATGAGTGTTGTGCAGAGGGCATTGAGAGATGCCCGCATGTCTATTGCGAACATTGAAGACATAATTCTCGTTGGTGGAAGTTCTCGTATACCTGCTGTGCGTAATAGACTTCAGGAGTTGTTTAAGGGTAAGAGGCTCTGTTGTAGTGTAAACCCCGATGAAGCCGTGGCTGTGGGTGCGGCTATTCAAGCGAATGTGCTTTCGTCCGCTCCTAGCTCTTTGGGGCCTGGAGGGAAACCAGGAATTCTTTTGCTTGACGTTGTCCCACTATCTATTGGAGTGGAGGTGGACAATGGGGAATTTGATGTTATTATAAAGCGCAATACGACCATTCCTTATAGCGCAACAAAGGAGTACAGTACTGTTGATGATGATCAAAGGGAGGTGGAGGTACACGTTTTTGAAGGAGAACGTCCTCTTACACGACACAATCACAAACTTGGTTCCTTCATACTTGATGGAATTTCTCCCGCTCCACATGGAGAGCCGACTATCACTGTCACATTTAGTGTGGATGCCGATGGCATTCTTACCGTAACGGCGTCCGAGAAACTTGCAAACAAGAGGAAGACGCTTGTGGTGTCAAACACCGAACGCCTTAGTTGTGCTGAAGTGAATAAAATGGTTGATGTTGCACGCAAGTTTTCCGCCGAGGATGCTGCTGACGTGGCTATCATGAATGCTGTTCAGGAGCTTAAAAAGGCCTTCGCTGATGTAGAAGCTGCTATCGCGGCAGTACCCACTCCACATTCTGATAAGTTGCAACAGTGCAGCGCCTTTGCCCAGCAAGGCTACAAATGGCTAGAGCAGCAGTTGCCGCTGTATAAGGATGCACGTGAGGTTGAGGCAAAGAGAGAAAAGATAATGCGACTTGCGCAGAGGGCATTATCGGTAGCCAGACACGAAGCCCGTGCAAAGGGCATCGTTGAAGATAGTGACGATGTTATTTTGGAAGGCAAGGTTTTGGTTGGAAGGTGTGAGGGCAGCAATACTTCTCGGAGCGCTCCAGCTCAGGAGAGACCTTCCAAGCGAAGACGCCTGCGTAATGAATCGAGTTCTTTGAACAAGTAATCATAAACCGTCACTGTGGAACATTTTTTTCTTCTCCTCTTCTCTTTAACCGCCATCTTATGTTACGTTAAATCATACGGTCTAACTTGTCGCTCATTTTCTTCTGCGACGCCAGGCGCTCTTTTATTTTTATTGCATGCGTGCCAGAAGATTATCTTTCTGGGAAAAAGAGGCGTGGGTGATGGGGGTTGGGTGGGGATTGGGAAAGTTGATGGGGAAGTGCAGCAGCGGAACGCCGGCACAGGACAGAAATACTCAGAGAAGAGAAAGGCAACACTGACGGGGGGGGGGGGGGGGGTAAGTTCGGTATTTGCTGTACGGAGTCGAGGAGAGTGCAGGCAACTGGACCGAACTTTTGACCAAATAACGATAACATTCTTGCGTGACGTTGTTTGGTGATATGCTGTTGTAGAGAGTGCTCTGCACTTTTTGAGAGTTGTTATCTGTTATCCATTATTTTCGATAGTTGTCTTTACCGCTATATTTGTTTTTCTCTTTCTTGTATTCTGGCTATCACTGCGCACTTCAATCCCTGCAAAAGTTTGCCATGTTGTCGAGAAATGAACATAAGAAGGAGGCAGGGGTGAAGAAAGGAGCGAAAAAGAAGACGACATCGGACTCACATGATGCTGATCCGGCAACACGGAAGCAAGGGGAGAGAGAACGAAAGAACGAGGCGCTTAGAGTGGCACTAGCGAGCGCCTTTCTCGCACCCTCGGCTTCCGACCCTATAAGCGGTGCTGCTCCTGTTTTTGATGAATATGGTAAAGGGAGCCCGTCGGATCGACTGCAGTTCGGCTACGCCCCTGCAGTTTCTGCGGAGGCCATAGCTTTTCACAGCACAATATCCGCTGATGCGTGGATTTCGGCTCGACGGAAAAACTACTGGAAGGCGATCATAAAGCAAAAGCCGCTTGAAAGGTCCAACTGTGAGCCACTCACATCTGTTCTGAAACTGAAGAAACACTGGCAGAACACAAAGCAGTTCGAGACTGAGGTAGGTGGTGGAAATGACACTTGGCGGGACAAAGCGGACGACGTTCTTGAAGAACTTGTTTCTCGACAGCGTGTGGCATAAGCTAAGCACTGGTGTCTCTCTAACTGGGCTCATTTGTATTCCCCTGTCTGTGATCTGCTATCGTCTATCAAGTCAAGGCATATATTTTATCCGGTTGTATCATTTGTTCTGAGTAAACTTCTACGAGTTATGGCATTTGTTTGTGACTTTTTGTCTTCTATTTTCCATTTTCTTATTGGTTTAAAAATTTGGCATGCTTGATGAATAATGCGAGGGATCTTTTGTGGCTTAGGGCCCACTGAAAGCTGTTAGTACAGCTGGAAAAAAGTTGTATCGTGGGAGCGCTAAGAAAATGGAGAAAGAGGAGCACGCAGGGCATCAACAAGAAGTACCCGTAGCACCCCGTCGCATAGGCATTGACTTTCCCCCTGTGAAGGATCGTGAGGAAGTTTTAAAGGCACAGCAGGCAGCGGTGACGCAGGAACAAATACGTGAGTCTATGCAAGAAGACATTCCGCCTGTTGTGCGGAGTGTTCTAGAACTTACACATCTCATGATGAGTGGCACAGCCAGAAACTCAAGGCGGCGCCCGGTTACCAGGGGGGCCTTTTTTACTCTGGGCGTCCCTTTTGCTTTGCGAGTGGGTACCGTGACGGCACACGACCCCGTGATATGGACGACAAAGGGAATCACATGAAGTTAAAGGACCCACTAACGTATGGCACCCTTTCTCTGCCGGTGACAGTGGGATACCTTTGCGAGCTGCATGGAAAGGGAGTATTTGACCTTAATAGGCCACTCTGCCATTACTTGCCGGAGCTTGAGCATCAGCTTGGTACAAACGTCACAGCCCGCACCATCCTCACGTTTACAACGGTTCTCAACGAGAAGCAGATAATGAAGGACGCCCGTGCAGACGTGCTGCGCCCACATGTTTCGCGTAACATATGCGCGGCAACACAGCGCTACGTGTACGGACCGCTTAATCGTTTCTTTGCCGGTGGATCCTCTGCAGCTCTTACCGGAAAGCAACAGAGAGAGAATTTAGTACAGTATCTGCGTTCCTCAACACGCACCATGCTTAGTACACAGAGCCCAAAGCGAGCCTATTGTTCAGGCGTATCACACTTTACTATCGCCCTTCTCGTGGCAGCTGTCGAGAGCCAGCTTCAGGGCAGCAGTTTCGAGGCCTCCATCCGCAAGACCGTGTTTGAGCCTGCCCAAAGCCATGGTGCGGGTTATGGTCCACCAAAGCTCTGGCGTGACCCAAATGAGATCTTCTACCAGCCTAGTGGACTGGCTCTTCAGCACCAGGGGTTTCGTCGTCCAGTTAAGGAAGGGTCGCTTGATAACTGTGGTCCGCCGCTACTGAACGCCTCACTCAACATGCATGCTCCGGTGGAAGACTATGGCAAGTTGTTATTGCTTTCTCTCGATGCCATCCGGCACGCGCGCAAGGAGCTTGATGAGGTGCCTTGTATTGAATCAAATGCACGAACACGAGCACATTACGACTTTGGTGTTGAGTGGTTGGACAACTGTACAAGATTGCAACTGACACGTCGTGTGCTATCCATTGATTACATACCAACTGCTTCCTCGTTTCGATACAGTTGCGACCACGACCTCGGATGTTTTGGCGTGTGCAATTGTGGAACACGTGACGCCTGCCTTCTGGGAAACACCATTTCTCGCATGATTCAGCATCTCTTTGTGAAGCATGTTATTGGGAAAGGCGTTGACGCGCTCAGGGGGCCAAATCTTGACAATCCCAATACGCCGGAAAGCAAAACAGAGGAGAAGTTTCGAAAAATCACCAAGCAGCAGGAGTACACTACTTACTTCAAGAGACACGATGCTCATAAAAGGTTTTGAGGTGTCCCCTTTTGCATAGTGGCGATGGAAGCGGCAGCACACCCCACTAACAACACTTCTGGCTAGTGTTTCCTCCATGTTGTTTAGTTATAACTACGAAAGCTCAGCATCTGAATTGAGTGCCACCTACCACCGCCATATCGAGCACCTCACCACTTTTGGCGTCACGGCGGGGCGTCGGTAGCATAGATACACAGCCACAGGAGAGCATCGCAGCGTATGATCGGTTTTATGCTCTGGGAGCACCGTAACATTTCATTTTTTATTATACCGTGCTTTTTTACCATTAATCCGCTCATTTTGTTATTGGAGCTTTTCCATCTTTCTGTTCCTTTCCCCCTTTTCATCTTTGTAAAACAAAAATAAATAAATAAATGACAAAATGCGCTTCTATATTGCTGGTTCTGCTGCTCAATGATTGAATTATGCGTATAGTGGGGTAGGATAGATAGCACTACAACTAGTACCACCACCACCACCGCTACTACTATTACTAACAACAGAACGAAAGAGCGAAATTTCGGGATTGGCGGACTTGTATGAGGTATGTTTTGTCTCTTGTTGTCGGTGATGCGCAGAATTATCTGCAGCTTGGCAACCCAACTTGTGGCTTTGATCGTAGTTATTATAAATTGGTATCAATGGGATAAGGAAGTCGAAGGCTATATTGAACATAAGGCAGTGCTCTGTGAGTTCATGTCCTCAGCGTTGCATGAGGCACCAGCCTCTTATGATGACATAAAGGGGAAATATGTATTCGGGCGTACTACAAGGCCACAGTTTTTCTCAATGCTTCATAGGTACAATGTGATACAGGCGTACACGCAAAAAAAAGAATTTGTTTGGATTGGTATCTCTGCAAGGCCATGGTTTATTGGCTTTGCTGTCTTGCAGTTTGGCTATGTCTCTGTTTTTTGTATACAGCTGTACAACACAGTAACCAGGGAAAGTTGGAAGGCCAAGACAACGGTTCCGTTGTTCGGATGGCTGTTTGGTGGAAAGTGGGTTTCGAATGTTCATGGCTCTGTGGGGCCCACAGCCGAGGGACATTCGGTTGACTTCAGTGCCCCTTTTACGGGACAGAGCGCAAAGATCCGCTTCGTGGGCGGAGGTTTGGAGTTTGACGTGTCAGGGACAGTTAAAAAGGTGGAAGGTTTGCCCTCCCGTAAACCAACACTGGCTGCTCGTTACGAGTTGAGTGGTTCAGCACAGCTTCCTAAGGAGTTTCTAGGTCTTGTCTTTCCCCTAGGACCAAGGCGTGCAGCTGTGGTGCACAAGTTTTCAGCTGTACCTCTAAGTAGGCCCCTGTCTGTGGGGATAGGCGAGGGGGTGTGGCACGGCATGGGTCACATATCGATGGACTACACGCGTGGACTCTTGCGTCGTGACACGCGCTGGTGCTGGTGCACTGCCACGGCGCCGGAGGGTTATGGCTTTCATCTCTCAGCAGGAACGTACGATATTGGGGGAAAAAGCATGGAGAATTCGTTTTATGCCAATGGCAAAGTGGCACTTCTCAACACAGCAGTGGGTTTCCGGAAGGTATTTGAAAAGATGGTCAAAGCAGAAGAAGAGAATATTGACATTTCATCGGGTGACACCCTCAGATGGGCGGTCACGGGCGATGGAATCGACTTACAGTTCGCTTGTGTTGATTCTCACAACGGTACGGTCCACTGCGGAGTTGTTGACGGAAATTTGAACCATTCCTGGGGCATTTTTAACGGAACAATAACAGTAAACGGCATTGTATACGAGTTCAGTGACGTGCCGGGCGCACTAGAGCAACATAATATGCGCTGGTGAGCGAAGCGGTGACGCTTATGTCCAAAAAAAAAACAATATGAATGACAACAAAACATATGAATATAAAATCAGTAGCACGGACAGTGCGGCTGCGTCAAAAAACATATCAAAGTCACTCACGAAGCAATAATAATGGCAGTATTAAGCAAATAAAAAGCAAACACACTGACACTGGCATAAAAAGGAAAATAAAAAAATAAAATAAAAAACATTCATTTATAATAAAAATAATTAGAAAAAATATTTAAAATAAAGTTCAGAGAAAGTATAGAAAAACACTAAAAGAAGCATAAAGAAGTAAAATTAAATTAAAAATAAAAAAATATATTAAACACGAATAACGGACGTCAAATAATAATAATAATAATAAGGAGCAGCAGAAGGAGCTGGAGGGTGTGTGCACGCCCATCATGACGAAGATGTACCAGGGCATGGGCGGCGGCGCCGGCGGAATGCCTGGTGGGATGCCTGGTGGGATGCCCGGCGGGATGGGCGGCGGCGCGCCTTCAGCGGGCCCGAGGGTGGAGGAGGTTGACTGAGTATGCGCTGGGCGCACGGCACTCCAGCGGCCACCGCGGCTGGAATCCCCGTCCCCACCACCGTCGTTGAGGATATTACTAATACTAATTTTATTACTATTATTACTATTACTATTACAATTACTATTAATATTACTATTATTACTATTATTATCATTAATATATTATCATTAATATTATTATGACTTTTACTGGTAACAAGGTGTCGATGACTAAGTGTGTCTCCATTACGTCTTCCATTTACACTGAAAACAACCCCATGTTCACGTCCGTGTTCCTGCTGGCACCACTTCGGCACCCATTGATGCCGCTGTGGCCCCGCAGCTGCAGCAGCACGCGCTGTGCCACGCTGCGGCGCACATCCTTGCCCGCTTCCGTTCTTTCCCGCCCTTCTCCGACGCGCGCTCCGGGTGCGTGCGTCGGCGAGCAAGCAAGGCTAGCATAAGATCCAAATTTGCTGATATGACATACGAGGGCGCTATTGGCATTGACCTGGGCACGACGTACTCGTGCGTTGGTGTGTGGCAGAACGAACGCGTGGAGATCATTGCGAACGACCAGGGCAACCGCACGACACCGTCGTATGTTGCGTTCACGGACACGGAGCGCCTGATTGGCGATGCAGCAAAGAACCAGGTGGCAATGAACCCGCTGAACACCGTGTTCGATGCGAAGCGCCTGATTGGTCGCAAGTTCAGCGACAGCGTGGTGCAGGCGGACATGAGGCACTGGCCATTCAAGGTGACCACGAAGGGGGATGACAAGCCGGTGATCCAGGTCCAGTTCCACGGGGAGACGAAGACGTTCAACCCCGAGGAGATCAGCTCCATGGTGCTGCTGAAGATGAAGGAGGTCGCCGAGTCGTACCTGGGCAAGCAGGTCACAAAGGCCGTTGTGACCGTGCCGGCGTACTTCAACGACTCGCAGCGCCAGGCGACGAAGGATGCCGGGACGATTGCGGGCCTGGAGGTGCTGCGCATCATCAACGAGCCGACCGCGGCGGCCATTGCGTACGGGTTGGACAAGGTGGACGACGGCAAGGAACGCAACGTGCTCATCTTCGACCTCGGTGGTGGCACGTTCGACGTGACGCTGCTGACGATAGACGGTGGCATCTTCGAGGTGAAGGCGACGAACGGCGACACCCACCTTGGAGGGGAGGACTTCGACAACCGCCTTGTTGCGCACTTCACCGAGGAGTTCAAGCGCAAGAACAAGGGCAAGGACCTGACAACGAGCCAGCGCGCGCTCCGACGCCTCCGCACAGCCTGCGAGCGTGCCAAGCGCACCCTGTCGTCTGCCGCACAGGCGACGATTGAGATCGACGCGCTCTTTGATAGCGTGGACTTCCAGTCGACTATCACGCGCGCACGCTTTGAGGAACTGTGTGGGGATCTCTTCCGCGGGACTCTGCAACCGGTGGAGCGCGTGCTGCAGGACGCCAAGATGGACAAGCGCGCTGTGCACGACGTTGTGCTTGTGGGCGGGTCGACTCGTATCCCCAAGGTGATGCAGCTCGTGTCTGACTTCTTTGGCGGAAAGGAGCTGAACAAGAGCATCAACCCCGACGAGGCTGTGGCGTACGGCGCGGCGGTTCAGGCCTTCATCCTGACCGGCGGCAAGAGCAAGCAGACGGAGGGCCTGCTGCTGCTGGACGTGGCTCCGCTGACGCTTGGCATTGAGACGGCTGGCGGCGTCATGACGGCACTGATCAAGCGCAACACAACGATCCCAACCAAGAAGAGCCAGATCTTTTCCACATACGCGGACAACCAGCCCGGTGTGCACATCCAGGTCTTCGAGGGTGAGCGCGCCATGACGAAGGACTGCCACCTGCTGGGCACGTTCGACCTCTCCGGCATCCCCCCGGCGCCGCGCGGCGTCCCGCAGATCGAGGTGACCTTCGACCTGAACGCGGACGGCATTCTGAGTGTCTCTGCGGAGGAGAAGGGAACTGGAAAGCGCAACCAGATTGTTATCACGAACGACAAGGGACGCCTGAGCAAGGCTGAGATTGAGCGCATGGTGAACGACGCGGCCAAGTACGAGGCGCAGGACAAGGCCCAACGTGAGCGCGTCGATGCGAAGAACGCGTTGGAGAACTACGCCTTCTCGATGAAGAGCACCGCAACTGACCCGAACGTCGGTGGCAAGCTGGACGAGGCCGACAAGAACACGATCATCGAGGCCGTGGACGGCGCCCTGCAGTGGTTGAACAATAACCAGGAGGCCAGCAAGGAGGAGTACGAGCACCGCCAGAAGGAGCTGGAGGGTGTGTGCACGCCCATCATGACGAAGATGTACCAGGGCATGGGCGGCGGCGCCGGCGGAATGCCTGGCGGGATGCCTGGGGATGCCTGGTGGGATGCCTGGTGGGATGCCTGGTGGGATGCCCGGCGGGATGGGCGGCGGCGCGCCTTCAGCGGGCCCGAGGGTGGAGGAGGTTGACTGAGTATGCGCTGGGCGCACGGCACTCCAGCGGCCACCGCGGCTGGAATCCCCGTCCCCACCACCGTCGTTGAGGATATTACTAATACTAATTTTATTACTATTATTACTATTATTACTATTACTATTATTACTATTACAATTACTATTATTACTATTATTACTATTATTATCATTAATATTATTATGACTTTTACTGGTAACAAGGTGTCGATGACTAAGTGTGTCTCCATTACGTCTTCCATTTACACTGAAAACAACCCCATGTTCACGTCCGTGTTCCTGCTGGCACCACTTCGGCACCCATTGATGCCGCTGTGGCCCCGCAGCTGCAGCAGCACGCGCTGTGCCACGCTGCGGCGCACATCCTTGCCCGCTTCCGTTCTTTCCCGCCCTTCTCCGACGCGCGCTCCGGGTGCGTGCGTCGGCGAGCAAGCAAGGCTAGCATAAGATCCAAATTTGCTGATATGACATACGAGGGCGCTATTGGCATTGACCTGGGCACGACGTACTCGTGCGTTGGTGTGTGGCAGAACGAACGCGTGGAGATCATTGCGAACGACCAGGGCAACCGCACGACACCGTCGTATGTTGCGTTCACGGACACGGAGCGCCTGATTGGCGATGCAGCAAAGAACCAGGTGGCAATGAACCCGCTGAACACCGTGTTCGATGCGAAGCGCCTGATTGGTCGCAAGTTCAGCGACAGCGTGGTGCAGGCGGACATGAAGCACTGGCCATTCAAGGTGACCACGAAGGGGGATGACAAGCCGGTGATCCAGGTCCAGTTCCACGGGGAGACGAAGACGTTCAACCCCGAGGAGATCAGCTCCATGGTGCTGCTGAAGATGAAGGAGGTCGCCGAGTCGTACCTGGGCAAGCAGGTCACAAAGGCCGTTGTGACCGTGCCGGCGTACTTCAACGACTCGCAGCGCCAGGCGACGAAGGATGCCGGGACGATTGCGGGCCTGGAGGTGCTGCGCATCATCAACGAGCCGACCGCGGCGGCCATTGCGTACGGGTTGGACAAGGTGGACGACGGCAAGGAACGCAACGTGCTCATCTTCGACCTCGGTGGTGGCACGTTCGACGTGACGCTGCTGACGATAGACGGTGGCATCTTCGAGGTGAAGGCGACGAACGGCGACACCCACCTTGGAGGGGAGGACTTCGACAACCGCCTTGTTGCGCACTTCACCGAGGAGTTCAAGCGCAAGAACAAGGGCAAGGACCTGACAACGAGCCAGCGCGCGCTCCGACGCCTCCGCACAGCCTGCGAGCGTGCCAAGCGCACCCTGTCGTCTGCCGCACAGGCGACGATTGAGATCGACGCGCTCTTTGATAGCGTGGACTTCCAGTCGACTATCACGCGCGCACGCTTTGAGGAACTGTGTGGGGATCTCTTCCGCGGGACTCTGCAACCGGTGGAGCGCGTGCTGCAGGACGCCAAGATGGACAAGCGCGCTGTGCACGACGTTGTGCTTGTGGGCGGGTCGACTCGTATCCCCAAGGTGATGCAGCTCGTGTCTGACTTCTTTGGCGGAAAGGAGCTGAACAAGAGCATCAACCCCGACGAGGCTGTGGCGTACGGCGCGGCGGTTCAGGCCTTCATCCTGACCGGCGGCAAGAGCAAGCAGACGGAGGGCCTGCTGCTGCTGGACGTGGCTCCGCTGACGCTTGGCATTGAGACGGCTGGCGGCGTCATGACGGCACTGATCAAGCGCAACACAACGATCCCAACCAAGAAGAGCCAGATCTTTTCCACATACGCGGACAACCAGCCCGGTGTGCACATCCAGGTCTTCGAGGGTGAGCGCGCCATGACGAAGGACTGCCACCTGCTGGGCACGTTCGACCTCTCCGGCATCCCCCCGGCGCCGCGCGGCGTCCCGCAGATCGAGGTGACCTTCGACCTGAACGCGGACGGCATTCTGAGTGTCTCTGCGGAGGAGAAGGGAACTGGAAAGCGCAACCAGATTGTTATCACGAACGACAAGGGACGCCTGAGCAAGGCTGAGATTGAGCGCATGGTGAACGACGCGGCCAAGTACGAGGCGCAGGACAAGGCCCAACGTGAGCGCGTCGATGCGAAGAACGCGTTGGAGAACTACGCCTTCTCGATGAAGAGCACCGCAACTGACCCGAACGTCGGTGGCAAGCTGGACGAGGCCGACAAGAACACGATCATCGAGGCCGTGGACGGCGCCCTGCAGTGGTTGAACAATAACCAGGAGGCCAGCAAGGAGGAGTACGAGCACCGCCAGAAGGAGCTGGAGGGTGTGTGCACGCCCATCATGACGAAGATGTACCAGGGCATGGGCGGCGGCGCCGGCGGAATGCCTGGCGGGATGCCTGGGGATGCCTGGTGGGATGCCTGGTGGGATGCCTGGTGGGATGCCCGGCGGGATGGGCGGCGGCGCGCCTTCAGCGGGCCCGAGGGTGGAGGAGGTTGACTGAGTATGCGCTGGGCGCACGGCACTCCAGCGGCCACCGCGGCTGGAATCCCCGTCCCCACCACCGTCGTTGAGGATATTACTAATACTAATTTTATTACTATTATTACTATTACTATTACTATTACTATTATTACATTACTATTATTACTATTATTACTATTATTATCATTAATATTATTATGACTTTTACTGGTAACAAGGTGTCGATGACTAAGTGTGTCTCCATTACGTCTTCCATTTACACTGAAAACAACCCCATGTTCACGTCCGTGTTCCTGCTGGCACCACTTCGGCACCCATTGATGCCGCTGTGGCCCCGCAGCTGCAGCAGCACGCGCTGTGCCACGCTGCGGCGCACATCCTTGCCCGCTTCCGTTCTTTCCCGCCCTTCTCCGACGCGCGCTCCGGGTGCGTGCGTCGGCGAGCAAGCAAGGCTAGCATAAGATCCAAATTTGCTGATATGACATACGAGGGCGCTATTGGCATTGACCTGGGCACGACGTACTCGTGCGTTGGTGTGTGGCAGAACGAACGCGTGGAGATCATTGCGAACGACCAGGGCAACCGCACGACACCGTCGTATGTTGCGTTCACGGACACGGAGCGCCTGATTGGCGATGCAGCAAAGAACCAGGTGGCAATGAACCCGCTGAACACCGTGTTCGATGCGAAGCGCCTGATTGGTCGCAAGTTCAGCGACAGCGTGGTGCAGGCGGACATGAAGCACTGGCCATTCAAGGTGACCACGAAGGGGGATGACAAGCCGGTGATCCAGGTCCAGTTCCACGGGGAGACGAAGACGTTCAACCCCGAGGAGATCAGCTCCATGGTGCTGCTGAAGATGAAGGAGGTCGCCGAGTCGTACCTGGGCAAGCAGGTCACAAAGGCCGTTGTGACCGTGCCGGCGTACTTCAACGACTCGCAGCGCCAGGCGACGAAGGATGCCGGGACGATTGCGGGCCTGGAGGTGCTGCGCATCATCAACGAGCCGACCGCGGCGGCCATTGCGTACGGGTTGGACAAGGTGGACGACGGCAAGGAACGCAACGTGCTCATCTTCGACCTCGGTGGTGGCACGTTCGACGTGACGCTGCTGACGATAGACGGTGGCATCTTCGAGGTGAAGGCGACGAACGGCGACACCCACCTTGGAGGGGAGGACTTCGACAACCGCCTTGTTGCGCACTTCACCGAGGAGTTCAAGCGCAAGAACAAGGGCAAGGACCTGACAACGAGCCAGCGCGCGCTCCGACGCCTCCGCACAGCCTGCGAGCGTGCCAAGCGCACCCTGTCGTCTGCCGCACAGGCGACGATTGAGATCGACGCGCTCTTTGATAGCGTGGACTTCCAGTCGACTATCACGCGCGCACGCTTTGAGGAACTGTGTGGGGATCTCTTCCGCGGGACTCTGCAACCGGTGGAGCGCGTGCTGCAGGACGCCAAGATGGACAAGCGCGCTGTGCACGACGTTGTGCTTGTGGGCGGGTCGACTCGTATCCCCAAGGTGATGCAGCTCGTGTCTGACTTCTTTGGCGGAAAGGAGCTGAACAAGAGCATCAACCCCGACGAGGCTGTGGCGTACGGCGCGGCGGTTCAGGCCTTCATCCTGACCGGCGGCAAGAGCAAGCAGACGGAGGGCCTGCTGCTGCTGGACGTGGCTCCGCTGACGCTTGGCATTGAGACGGCTGGCGGCGTCATGACGGCACTGATCAAGCGCAACACAACGATCCCAACCAAGAAGAGCCAGATCTTTTCCACATACGCGGACAACCAGCCCGGTGTGCACATCCAGGTCTTCGAGGGTGAGCGCGCCATGACGAAGGACTGCCACCTGCTGGGCACGTTCGACCTCTCCGGCATCCCCCCGGCGCCGCGCGGCGTCCCGCAGATCGAGGTGACCTTCGACCTGAACGCGGACGGCATTCTGAGTGTCTCTGCGGAGGAGAAGGGAACTGGAAAGCGCAACCAGATTGTTATCACGAACGACAAGGGACGCCTGAGCAAGGCTGAGATTGAGCGCATGGTGAACGACGCGGCCAAGTACGAGGCGCAGGACAAGGCCCAACGTGAGCGCGTCGATGCGAAGAACGCGTTGGAGAACTACGCCTTCTCGATGAAGAGCACCGCAACTGACCCGAACGTCGGTGGCAAGCTGGACGAGGCCGACAAGAACACGATCATCGAGGCCGTGGACGGCGCCCTGCAGTGGTTGAACAATAACCAGGAGGCCAGCAAGGAGGAGTACGAGCACCGCCAGAAGGAGCTGGAGGGTGTGTGCACGCCCATCATGACGAAGATGTACCAGGGCATGGGCGGCGGCGCCGGCGGAATGCCTGGCGGGATGCCTGGGGATGCCTGGGATGCCTGGTGGGATGCCTGGTGGGATGCCCGGCGGGATGGGCGGCGGCGCGCCTTCAGCGGGCCCGAGGGTGGAGGAGGTTGACTGAGTATGCGCTGGGCGCACGGCACTCCAGCGGCCACCGCGGCTGGAATCCCCGTCCCCACCACCGTCGTTGAGGATATTACTAATACTAATTTTATTACTATTATTACTATTACTATTACAATTACTATTATATACATTACTATTATTACTATTATTACTATTATTATCATTAATATTATTATGACTTTTACTGGTAACAAGGTGTCGATGACTAAGTGTGTCTCCATTACGTCTTCCATTTACACTGAAAACAACCCCATGTTCACGTCCGTGTTCCTGCTGGCACCACTTCGGCACCCATTGATGCCGCTGTGGCCCCGCAGCTGCAGCAGCACGCGCTGTGCCACGCTGCGGCGCACATCCTTGCCCGCTTCCGTTCTTTCCCGCCCTTCTCCGACGCGCGCTCCGGGTGCGTGCGTCGGCGAGCAAGCAAGGCTAGCATAAGATCCAAATTTGCTGATATGACATACGAGGGCGCTATTGGCATTGACCTGGGCACGACGTACTCGTGCGTTGGTGTGTGGCAGAACGAACGCGTGGAGATCATTGCGAACGACCAGGGCAACCGCACGACACCGTCGTATGTTGCGTTCACGGACACGGAGCGCCTGATTGGCGATGCAGCAAAGAACCAGGTGGCAATGAACCCGCTGAACACCGTGTTCGATGCGAAGCGCCTGATTGGTCGCAAGTTCAGCGACAGCGTGGTGCAGGCGGACATGAAGCACTGGCCATTCAAGGTGACCACGAAGGGGGATGACAAGCCGGTGATCCAGGTCCAGTTCCACGGGGAGACGAAGACGTTCAACCCCGAGGAGATCAGCTCCATGGTGCTGCTGAAGATGAAGGAGGTCGCCGAGTCGTACCTGGGCAAGCAGGTCACAAAGGCCGTTGTGACCGTGCCGGCGTACTTCAACGACTCGCAGCGCCAGGCGACGAAGGATGCCGGGACGATTGCGGGCCTGGAGGTGCTGCGCATCATCAACGAGCCGACCGCGGCGGCCATTGCGTACGGGTTGGACAAGGTGGACGACGGCAAGGAACGCAACGTGCTCATCTTCGACCTCGGTGGTGGCACGTTCGACGTGACGCTGCTGACGATAGACGGTGGCATCTTCGAGGTGAAGGCGACGAACGGCGACACCCACCTTGGAGGGGAGGACTTCGACAACCGCCTTGTTGCGCACTTCACCGAGGAGTTCAAGCGCAAGAACAAGGGCAAGGACCTGACAACGAGCCAGCGCGCGCTCCGACGCCTCCGCACAGCCTGCGAGCGTGCCAAGCGCACCCTGTCGTCTGCCGCACAGGCGACGATTGAGATCGACGCGCTCTTTGATAGCGTGGACTTCCAGTCGACTATCACGCGCGCACGCTTTGAGGAACTGTGTGGGGATCTCTTCCGCGGGACTCTGCAACCGGTGGAGCGCGTGCTGCAGGACGCCAAGATGGACAAGCGCGCTGTGCACGACGTTGTGCTTGTGGGCGGGTCGACTCGTATCCCCAAGGTGATGCAGCTCGTGTCTGACTTCTTTGGCGGAAAGGAGCTGAACAAGAGCATCAACCCCGACGAGGCTGTGGCGTACGGCGCGGCGGTTCAGGCCTTCATCCTGACCGGCGGCAAGAGCAAGCAGACGGAGGGCCTGCTGCTGCTGGACGTGGCTCCGCTGACGCTTGGCATTGAGACGGCTGGCGGCGTCATGACGGCACTGATCAAGCGCAACACAACGATCCCAACCAAGAAGAGCCAGATCTTTTCCACATACGCGGACAACCAGCCCGGTGTGCACATCCAGGTCTTCGAGGGTGAGCGCGCCATGACGAAGGACTGCCACCTGCTGGGCACGTTCGACCTCTCCGGCATCCCCCCGGCGCCGCGCGGCGTCCCGCAGATCGAGGTGACCTTCGACCTGAACGCGGACGGCATTCTGAGTGTCTCTGCGGAGGAGAAGGGAACTGGAAAGCGCAACCAGATTGTTATCACGAACGACAAGGGACGCCTGAGCAAGGCTGAGATTGAGCGCATGGTGAACGACGCGGCCAAGTACGAGGCGCAGGACAAGGCCCAACGTGAGCGCGTCGATGCGAAGAACGCGTTGGAGAACTACGCCTTCTCGATGAAGAGCACCGCAACTGACCCGAACGTCGGTGGCAAGCTGGACGAGGCCGACAAGAACACGATCATCGAGGCCGTGGACGGCGCCCTGCAGTGGTTGAACAATAACCAGGAGGCCAGCAAGGAGGAGTACGAGCACCGCCAGAAGGAGCTGGAGGGTGTGTGCACGCCCATCATGACGAAGATGTACCAGGGCATGGGCGGCGGCGCCGGCGGAATGCCTGGCGGGATGCCTGGCGGGATGCCTGGTGGGATGCCTGGTGGGATGCCCGGCGGGATGGGCGGCGGCGCGCCTTCAGCGGGCCCGAGGGTGGAGGAGGTTGACTGAGTATGCGCTGGGCGCACGGCACTCCAGCGGCCACCGCGGCTGGAATCCCCGTCCCCACCACCGTCGTTGAGGATATTACTAATACTAATTTTATTACTATTATTACTATTACTATTACAATTACTATTAATATTACTATTATTACTATTATTACTATTATTATCATTAATATTATTATGACTTTTACTGGTAACAAGGTGTCGATGACTAAGTGTGTCTCCATTACGTCTTCCATTTACACTGAAAACAACCCCATGTTCACGTCCGTGTTCCTGCTGGCACCACTTCGGCACCCATTGATGCCGCTGTGGCCCCGCAGCTGCAGCAGCACGCGCTGTGCCACGCTGCGGCGCACATCCTTGCCCGCTTCCGTTCTTTCCCGCCCTTCTCCGACGCGCGCTCCGGGTGCGTGCGTCGGCGAGCAAGCAAGGCTAGCATAAGATCCAAATTTGCTGATATGACATACGAGGGCGCTATTGGCATTGACCTGGGCACGACGTACTCGTGCGTTGGTGTGTGGCAGAACGAACGCGTGGAGATCATTGCGAACGACCAGGGCAACCGCACGACACCGTCGTATGTTGCGTTCACGGACACGGAGCGCCTGATTGGCGATGCAGCAAAGAACCAGGTGGCAATGAACCCGCTGAACACCGTGTTCGATGCGAAGCGCCTGATTGGTCGCAAGTTCAGCGACAGCGTGGTGCAGGCGGACATGAAGCACTGGCCATTCAAGGTGACCACGAAGGGGGATGACAAGCCGGTGATCCAGGTCCAGTTCCACGGGGAGACGAAGACGTTCAACCCCGAGGAGATCAGCTCCATGGTGCTGCTGAAGATGAAGGAGGTCGCCGAGTCGTACCTGGGCAAGCAGGTCACAAAGGCCGTTGTGACCGTGCCGGCGTACTTCAACGACTCGCAGCGCCAGGCGACGAAGGATGCCGGGACGATTGCGGGCCTGGAGGTGCTGCGCATCATCAACGAGCCGACCGCGGCGGCCATTGCGTACGGGTTGGACAAGGTGGACGACGGCAAGGAACGCAACGTGCTCATCTTCGACCTCGGTGGTGGCACGTTCGACGTGACGCTGCTGACGATAGACGGTGGCATCTTCGAGGTGAAGGCGACGAACGGCGACACCCACCTTGGAGGGGAGGACTTCGACAACCGCCTTGTTGCGCACTTCACCGAGGAGTTCAAGCGCAAGAACAAGGGCAAGGACCTGACAACGAGCCAGCGCGCGCTCCGACGCCTCCGCACAGCCTGCGAGCGTGCCAAGCGCACCCTGTCGTCTGCCGCACAGGCGACGATTGAGATCGACGCGCTCTTTGATAGCGTGGACTTCCAGTCGACTATCACGCGCGCACGCTTTGAGGAACTGTGTGGGGATCTCTTCCGCGGGACTCTGCAACCGGTGGAGCGCGTGCTGCAGGACGCCAAGATGGACAAGCGCGCTGTGCACGACGTTGTGCTTGTGGGCGGGTCGACTCGTATCCCCAAGGTGATGCAGCTCGTGTCTGACTTCTTTGGCGGAAAGGAGCTGAACAAGAGCATCAACCCCGACGAGGCTGTGGCGTACGGCGCGGCGGTTCAGGCCTTCATCCTGACCGGCGGCAAGAGCAAGCAGACGGAGGGCCTGCTGCTGCTGGACGTGGCTCCGCTGACGCTTGGCATTGAGACGGCTGGCGGCGTCATGACGGCACTGATCAAGCGCAACACAACGATCCCAACCAAGAAGAGCCAGATCTTTTCCACATACGCGGACAACCAGCCCGGTGTGCACATCCAGGTCTTCGAGGGTGAGCGCGCCATGACGAAGGACTGCCACCTGCTGGGCACGTTCGACCTCTCCGGCATCCCCCCGGCGCCGCGCGGCGTCCCGCAGATCGAGGTGACCTTCGACCTGAACGCGGACGGCATTCTGAGTGTCTCTGCGGAGGAGAAGGGAACTGGAAAGCGCAACCAGATTGTTATCACGAACGACAAGGGACGCCTGAGCAAGGCTGAGATTGAGCGCATGGTGAACGACGCGGCCAAGTACGAGGCGCAGGACAAGGCCCAACGTGAGCGCGTCGATGCGAAGAACGCGTTGGAGAACTACGCCTTCTCGATGAAGAGCACCGCAACTGACCCGAACGTCGGTGGCAAGCTGGACGAGGCCGACAAGAACACGATCATCGAGGCCGTGGACGGCGCCCTGCAGTGGTTGAACAATAACCAGGAGGCCAGCAAGGAGGAGTACGAGCACCGCCAGAAGGAGCTGGAGGGTGTGTGCACGCCCATCATGACGAAGATGTACCAGGGCATGGGCGGCGGCGCCGGCGGAATGCCTGGCGGGATGCCTGGGGATGCCTGGTGGGATGCCTGGTGGGATGCCCGGCGGGATGGGCGGCGGCGCGCCTTCAGCGGGCCCGAGGGTGGAGGAGGTTGACTGAGTATGCGCTGGGCGCACGGCACTCCAGCGGCCACCGCGGCTGGAATCCCCGTCCCCACCACCGTCGTTGAGGATATTACTAATACTAATTTTATTACTATTATTACTATTACTATTACAATTACTATTAATATTACTATTATTACTATTATTACTATATATTATCATTAATATTATTATGACTTTTACTGGTAACAAGGTGTCGATGACTAAGTGTGTCTCCATTACGTCTTCCATTTACACTGAAAACAACCCCATGTTCACGTCCGTGTTCCTGCTGGCACCACTTCGGCACCCATTGATGCCGCTGTGGCCCCGCAGCTGCAGCAGCACGCGCTGTGCCACGCTGCGGCGCACATCCTTGCCCGCTTCCGTTCTTTCCCGCCCTTCTCCGACGCGCGCTCCGGGTGCGTGCGTCGGCGAGCAAGCAAGGCTAGCATAAGATCCAAATTTGCTGATATGACATACGAGGGCGCTATTGGCATTGACCTGGGCACGACGTACTCGTGCGTTGGTGTGTGGCAGAACGAACGCGTGGAGATCATTGCGAACGACCAGGGCAACCGCACGACACCGTCGTATGTTGCGTTCACGGACACGGAGCGCCTGATTGGCGATGCAGCAAAGAACCAGGTGGCAATGAACCCGCTGAACACCGTGTTCGATGCGAAGCGCCTGATTGGTCGCAAGTTCAGCGACAGCGTGGTGCAGGCGGACATGAAGCACTGGCCATTCAAGGTGACCACGAAGGGGGATGACAAGCCGGTGATCCAGGTCCAGTTCCACGGGGAGACGAAGACGTTCAACCCCGAGGAGATCAGCTCCATGGTGCTGCTGAAGATGAAGGAGGTCGCCGAGTCGTACCTGGGCAAGCAGGTCACAAAGGCCGTTGTGACCGTGCCGGCGTACTTCAACGACTCGCAGCGCCAGGCGACGAAGGATGCCGGGACGATTGCGGGCCTGGAGGTGCTGCGCATCATCAACGAGCCGACCGCGGCGGCCATTGCGTACGGGTTGGACAAGGTGGACGACGGCAAGGAACGCAACGTGCTCATCTTCGACCTCGGTGGTGGCACGTTCGACGTGACGCTGCTGACGATAGACGGTGGCATCTTCGAGGTGAAGGCGACGAACGGCGACACCCACCTTGGAGGGGAGGACTTCGACAACCGCCTTGTTGCGCACTTCACCGAGGAGTTCAAGCGCAAGAACAAGGGCAAGGACCTGACAACGAGCCAGCGCGCGCTCCGACGCCTCCGCACAGCCTGCGAGCGTGCCAAGCGCACCCTGTCGTCTGCCGCACAGGCGACGATTGAGATCGACGCGCTCTTTGATAGCGTGGACTTCCAGTCGACTATCACGCGCGCACGCTTTGAGGAACTGTGTGGGGATCTCTTCCGCGGGACTCTGCAACCGGTGGAGCGCGTGCTGCAGGACGCCAAGATGGACAAGCGCGCTGTGCACGACGTTGTGCTTGTGGGCGGGTCGACTCGTATCCCCAAGGTGATGCAGCTCGTGTCTGACTTCTTTGGCGGAAAGGAGCTGAACAAGAGCATCAACCCCGACGAGGCTGTGGCGTACGGCGCGGCGGTTCAGGCCTTCATCCTGACCGGCGGCAAGAGCAAGCAGACGGAGGGCCTGCTGCTGCTGGACGTGGCTCCGCTGACGCTTGGCATTGAGACGGCTGGCGGCGTCATGACGGCACTGATCAAGCGCAACACAACGATCCCAACCAAGAAGAGCCAGATCTTTTCCACATACGCGGACAACCAGCCCGGTGTGCACATCCAGGTCTTCGAGGGTGAGCGCGCCATGACGAAGGACTGCCACCTGCTGGGCACGTTCGACCTCTCCGGCATCCCCCCGGCGCCGCGCGGCGTCCCGCAGATCGAGGTGACCTTCGACCTGAACGCGGACGGCATTCTGAGTGTCTCTGCGGAGGAGAAGGGAACTGGAAAGCGCAACCAGATTGTTATCACGAACGACAAGGGACGCCTGAGCAAGGCTGAGATTGAGCGCATGGTGAACGACGCGGCCAAGTACGAGGCGCAGGACAAGGCCCAACGTGAGCGCGTCGATGCGAAGAACGCGTTGGAGAACTACGCCTTCTCGATGAAGAGCACCGCAACTGACCCGAACGTCGGTGGCAAGCTGGACGAGGCCGACAAGAACACGATCATCGAGGCCGTGGACGGCGCCCTGCAGTGGTTGAACAATAACCAGGAGGCCAGCAAGGAGGAGTACGAGCACCGCCAGAAGGAGCTGGAGGGTGTGTGCACGCCCATCATGACGAAGATGTACCAGGGCATGGGCGGCGGCGCCGGCGGAATGCCTGGCGGAATGCCTGGTGGGATGCCTGGTGGGATGCCTGGTGGGATGCCCGGCGGGATGGGCGGCGGCGCGCCTTCAGCGGGCCCGAGGGTGGAGGAGGTTGACTGAGTATGCGCTGGGCGCACGGCACTCCAGCGGCCACCGCGGCTGGAATCCCCGTCCCCACCACCGTCGTTGAGGATATTACTAATACTAATTTTATTACTATTATTACTATTACTATTACAATTACTATTAATATTACTATTATTACTATTATTATCATTAATATCATTATCATTAATATTATTATGACTTTTACTGGTAACAAGGTGTCGATGACTAAGTGTGTCTCCATTACGTCTTCCATTTACACTGAAAACAACCCCATGTTCACGTCCGTGTTCCTGCTGGCACCACTTCGGCACCCATTGATGCCGCTGTGGCCCCGCAGCTGCAGCAGCACGCGCTGTGCCACGCTGCGGCGCACATCCTTGCCCGCTTCCGTTCTTTCCCGCCCTTCTCCGACGCGCGCTCCGGGTGCGTGCGTCGGCGAGCAAGCAAGGCTAGCATAAGATCCAAATTTGCTGATATGACATACGAGGGCGCTATTGGCATTGACCTGGGCACGACGTACTCGTGCGTTGGTGTGTGGCAGAACGAACGCGTGGAGATCATTGCGAACGACCAGGGCAACCGCACGACACCGTCGTATGTTGCGTTCACGGACACGGAGCGCCTGATTGGCGATGCAGCAAAGAACCAGGTGGCAATGAACCCGCTGAACACCGTGTTCGATGCGAAGCGCCTGATTGGTCGCAAGTTCAGCGACAGCGTGGTGCAGGCGGACATGAAGCACTGGCCATTCAAGGTGACCACGAAGGGGGATGACAAGCCGGTGATCCAGGTCCAGTTCCACGGGGAGACGAAGACGTTCAACCCCGAGGAGATCAGCTCCATGGTGCTGCTGAAGATGAAGGAGGTCGCCGAGTCGTACCTGGGCAAGCAGGTCACAAAGGCCGTTGTGACCGTGCCGGCGTACTTCAACGACTCGCAGCGCCAGGCGACGAAGGATGCCGGGACGATTGCGGGCCTGGAGGTGCTGCGCATCATCAACGAGCCGACCGCGGCGGCCATTGCGTACGGGTTGGACAAGGTGGACGACGGCAAGGAACGCAACGTGCTCATCTTCGACCTCGGTGGTGGCACGTTCGACGTGACGCTGCTGACGATAGACGGTGGCATCTTCGAGGTGAAGGCGACGAACGGCGACACCCACCTTGGAGGGGAGGACTTCGACAACCGCCTTGTTGCGCACTTCACCGAGGAGTTCAAGCGCAAGAACAAGGGCAAGGACCTGACAACGAGCCAGCGCGCGCTCCGACGCCTCCGCACAGCCTGCGAGCGTGCCAAGCGCACCCTGTCGTCTGCCGCACAGGCGACGATTGAGATCGACGCGCTCTTTGATAGCGTGGACTTCCAGTCGACTATCACGCGCGCACGCTTTGAGGAACTGTGTGGGGATCTCTTCCGCGGGACTCTGCAACCGGTGGAGCGCGTGCTGCAGGACGCCAAGATGGACAAGCGCGCTGTGCACGACGTTGTGCTTGTGGGCGGGTCGACTCGTATCCCCAAGGTGATGCAGCTCGTGTCTGACTTCTTTGGCGGAAAGGAGCTGAACAAGAGCATCAACCCCGACGAGGCTGTGGCGTACGGCGCGGCGGTTCAGGCCTTCATCCTGACCGGCGGCAAGAGCAAGCAGACGGAGGGCCTGCTGCTGCTGGACGTGGCTCCGCTGACGCTTGGCATTGAGACGGCTGGCGGCGTCATGACGGCACTGATCAAGCGCAACACAACGATCCCAACCAAGAAGAGCCAGATCTTTTCCACATACGCGGACAACCAGCCCGGTGTGCACATCCAGGTCTTCGAGGGTGAGCGCGCCATGACGAAGGACTGCCACCTGCTGGGCACGTTCGACCTCTCCGGCATCCCCCCGGCGCCGCGCGGCGTCCCGCAGATCGAGGTGACCTTCGACCTGAACGCGGACGGCATTCTGAGTGTCTCTGCGGAGGAGAAGGGAACTGGAAAGCGCAACCAGATTGTTATCACGAACGACAAGGGACGCCTGAGCAAGGCTGAGATTGAGCGCATGGTGAACGACGCGGCCAAGTACGAGGCGCAGGACAAGGCCCAACGTGAGCGCGTCGATGCGAAGAACGCGTTGGAGAACTACGCCTTCTCGATGAAGAGCACCGCAACTGACCCGAACGTCGGTGGCAAGCTGGACGAGGCCGACAAGAACACGATCATCGAGGCCGTGGACGGCGCCCTGCAGTGGTTGAACAATAACCAGGAGGCCAGCAAGGAGGAGTACGAGCACCGCCAGAAGGAGCTGGAGGGTGTGTGCACGCCCATCATGACGAAGATGTACCAGGGCATGGGCGGCGGCGCCGGCGGAATGCCTGGCGGAATGCCTGGTGGGATGCCTGGTGGGATGCCTGGCGGGATGGGTGGCGGCGCGCCTTCAGCGGGCCCGAGGGTGGAGGAGGTTGACTGAGTATGCGCTGGGCGCACGGCACTCCAGCGGCCACCGCGGCTGGAATCCCAGTCCCCACCACCGTCGTTGAGGATATTACTAATACCAATATTATTACTATTACTTTTATTTCTATGTTTATTTTATACGATAACAAATTTATGTTTAATTTTATTATATTTTTGTCGTCTATTACGTTTTTTTTTTTCCTGTCGCTTTCCTACTTCTTTTTAACTTTTCTGTTTTGTCGGTGTTTAAATTGCTTCATGTTCTACTTTTTCTATTTAATTTTTTTTGCTACATTTATTTCCGTTTTATTGTTTTTGTCGTACATTCTCTGTAATTCACTTCATTTTTCATTTTCTTTTATCTCTTTATTATTATTATTATTTTTATTTTTGCGAAGTTGATCTATAGTGTAGGTATTTATTTTTTATTTTTGTTAGTTTGTTTTTTTTCTTTTTTTTTTTAATGGCTGACAGTTCTAGTAATTCTTTAAAGGATGTTTTGCCCGCTCCAAAGTGGCATCGCTCGGAATCGGATGCTACGCGTCCTGTTGATTCCATATCTCGATCAATTCCTTTTCGCGCTGCTTCGCCTTCCATTTCTGTCAAGTCTGCTTCTACTACTTTGGATGTTCCATGTTTTAGTGGTTCTGTTGTTTGTGCCAGCGATCGTTTAACGCAAAATATTTCTTCAAATTTTACAGGTGAACCGCATCTCTTTTCTGAGTGCTCTGGAGAACTTGTTAATATAAAGAAAGACCCCTCTGCTGATAATAAAGTTGGTGGGTTTGACCTTCCTGGGCGTATTTTTGGACGCCGCGATCGTACTTCAGTTGCATTGGCTGGCGGTTCGTCGGAAAATAACATGTTAAGAAGTTCTGCTAGTCCTTCGCTTTCTGTGGCTCGTCACGCTGACGTGGTTCATTCTGGTGACGATGGTGTTGATTGCTCCTATCGAGAGTCTCGTCGTGTTGTTTCTGCCTCAGAAGCAAGCCCTACCAAAGGTGTTGATTGTGCCGACTTTGTTTCTGATATTTTGTTCATGTGGATGGGTGTTGAAAGAACGAAGTACTTTACCTATGACGCGGCGTCCAATTGTTACGTGATGAATGCTGGCTGGGGGACGGTAAGGCAGCGACATGCTGTTGCCATGCTTCAGGAGTGTGGATCCATTGCCCATCAAATTGACGAAGTTCTCAAGAGCGAAACGGCCGAAAGGTCCTTCTTGCAGCAAAGTCTTCGCTCTGCTGTTCGAAGGCATCTCTCGCAGTATCACTGTCTTGTTTCCTCGTTTAGAGAGCGCATGTCACCGCCAATGACTTTCAGTGACTTAGTTGTAGCGTTCAAGCGCGTGCAGCCGAAACTGCGAGTACTGCATATCATGCTGAAGGAAACTGAAACCGCCAAGGGTGGTGAACTTGCTTCTAAATTACAGAGACTCGTTCAGCAGGGCTCTGGCAGGCTTTTCGCTCTTCTTTCTGATGTTTACATGGAAGCTGTTAGTCCTCTTCTGCACATGACTGTGTCAAGCATCACGAAAGGAGAGGTTTCAGATCCGTTCAATGAGTTCTTTGTGAAGTCAAACCCACGAATTGACGACACCTCGGACACATATTGGTCATCCAAATTTTCCCTTCTTCCGGAAATGCTCCCAACCACGGTCTCCCACCTTTTGGCGGAGCAGATAATGCTCACAACGAAAAATGTGAGTTTTATTCGGAACTGTTGTAGGTGCAAGCAGTGGCACATGGATCCTTCCATTGTTGCGGCTGCACAGAGTGCTTCATTTGACACACTGGGTACTGTTGTTCGGGATGCACTCCGGTTCACGAACACGGCGGTGATGAAACTCATCCGCGAGGAGTTCCAATTAGATAAAATGCTGCGCATGGTGAATGCCTTTCTGCTAGTGGGCAGCGGAGACTTCTATGAGCTTCTCATTAGTCGACTCGACCCCGTGCTCAGCCGACTGAGCCACATGGTGCAGACATCAGTAGTTCGTGATCATATGCGTGGGGCTTTGCTGGACATCACACCGTATGCAAAGGACTTGGACACTGATCTCTTCTCAATGCTGCACTGTGAGCTTGTAAAGGACGATAAAATTATTGGCTGGGATGCCTTTGTTGTGACCATGACTGTTCCATCGCCACTCAACAATATATTTGACATGACCGCGATGAAAGTATACCAACGCCTTTTTCGAATTATGTTCAAGGTGAAGCGCGCTGAGGTTGCATTAAAGAAGTCCTGGAGACAAAGCGTTGTATTGGATCGCATCATTGGGCGACTGCATAACACTAACCGGGAGGCCACAGCATGGCGTGAGGTTGCAGCAGACGCTCATCTTCTGGGATTGCAGTTGAACCACTTTGTAAACAATCTGTGGTCTTATCTTGTTTCTGAAGTCTCAACTGTGTCGTGGGACTTGCTCATGCGGGCGCTGCGTCAGTGTGCCTCAATGGATGATATTCGGACCGCCCACATAGCATATCTGCAGTACCTAACACTACACTCCCTTCTTCACAGCGACTGCACTTCCATACGCCAGAACATTGAGAGCGTCCTAAGCATTGTCAGGCAATATGTTGGAGCTCAGGCTGTCCTCACGTCGCTGCTTGAGCGCGGGCATGGGGACGTGCTGTCAATCAAGAGGGAATACCAGAGACTTGTAGACGACTTCCACCGTGAAATGTCGTCGCTCCTGACCACGTTGGAAGAACAGCATCTGCAATTTGACTTTCTCAACTTTCTTCTTCTGCGGCTTAACTTTAACAACTTTTACCACGACAGTGCGTTTGGAGATAACACTGAGTTTTAGTATGGTGAATTTCCTGTGCTTTGCACACTTTCCACTCGTTTCCACGGTTGTTTACTTTTGTTTTTTTCGTTGTCACGGCTTTCGGCCCGCGCTCAACATCTTACTGCCTAGAGGAAGTCCACCACGGCCATTCGGTGGTAGTAACCGCTGGCCAGACTAATTTCGAGCTGGACAGCTTTTTCATTTAGCGATCTTCATTACGATATGGCAGTGCGCGTGCGTGTGTGTGAGTTGTAAGTGGGCAATGTGGGTGTAGGATAGAAAAACATTCCTCCTTTTAATGAGCAGTTCGTTTGCCATGAGTGCCTGGAGGAGGATGTGGGAAAAGTAGTCACCAACGGACGTGTCACACTTCTTCCTTTTCTCAATTCTCCATTTCTCTCGCTCACTTTCTTACCGCTAGAAAGAATGGGGGGTTCTATCCTGTGTTGTCTGTTTCGTGGCAGGAGGTGCGTTTTTTGGACGCTATGGAGTTTTTCTGTTCTGGAGTGCCAGTTGCCGCCTAAGTGTCACGCTTCGTTCCTCTTTTCTTGCAAACAGTTGTAGGTGGCGGTAGTGGGAGAGGCCCAGAAAGGCAAGGAGCTCCCAAACATACAGGAGGAAGAGGGACTTGTGAATGCTAGGAACGACCGATGTTGAAGACCTGCTTCTGAGCGACTTGGGTATGACCACGGCAGTGCTCATGGTACTGCTGGCCGTTGTCATTCCCACCATGCCAATGTTGTGCATGGCGTTGTGCCGTCTGCTAGCAACAAGATGTAGCTTCTATAGTTTTGTGAGGAGGGCCGTTGTCTGGCGTACTATAACAGGTACGTTTTACCGTAGAGCTCCTTATAATCGTCCTGTTTTGAAAGGCAAGTGCGATCACAGCGGTATTCTCCTAAACGCTCTCTTATTGTACATATCCAAGCGTGTTTGTGGTCTTTGTGCCGGAGAAACCCCATATTTTAAGTACAAATGGCACGGTGGACAATCAGTCGCCTTTTTATTCGACCCACTAAAGAGCGATGCCGAATTGGTGCTTGGTAAGTCATCTTTTGAGCCTCTTGGTTTCTTTCACCCAGATGTGTCTTTTCGGGCTCTTAGCGCAGGGAAACAACTGCAGCGGTACACCGTCACACGCCTCCCCACAGCGGGGTCGTGGATTTGGTTGGGGGATGGCGTCGAGGTGACTTACCAGAGGAGACGGGTGGATGACAGTGAGGGCCAGCGCGTCGATCACATACTCCACTTCAGGTCATGTGGAAACGATGCGGAGGCGCGGCTCCAGCGAGTTGTGGAGAAATCCCTGCAAGAGTACCGGGAAGTGTTGGGGCAAGAGGGCGCCCGTCAACAGTTTTTCTTTCAAATAGTTGAAAGTGAAAATAAATTGCGTTTCCACAAGAGACCACTGACAACCACAAAAACATTTGACACCATATTTTTTCCCCAAAAGAGGGAACTGCTGGAGCGTCTAGACATGTTTATGGGAAGGAGGGGTCGGTATGCGGTGGATGGTTTCCCTCACAAGATGGGTCTACTTATACAGGGTGGGCCTGAAACAGGGAAGACCTCGCTGGTTTCGGCTCTTGCCACTTACACTGGTCGGCACGTTATATCTCTGCATCTTCCGTTGGTTTCTACGGACCAGCAGTTGAACGATATCGTTCTAAACTGCGTTTTGTATTGTTTTGGCGACAGCGAACCATTTGTCTTTGACCCTAGCCAAGTTATATTTTTATTTGATGATGTTGACCCAAGCGACGAGGTGGTTCGACAACGTCTTCCTTCACACTCTGATTGTTCACTAAACGGAGTGATGACAACCAATATTAATGGTGTGCAAAAGTGGCTTGGGGAACAGGATGGGGAAAAAAAACGAACACTCTCACTGTCTGGGTTACTTAATGTCCTTGATGGTGTTGTCTCGATGGGGTCGGCTATTTTTGTCATGTGCACGAGGGATCCTTCGGGTATAGACGCAGCTCTGATACGACCAGGGCGTTTTGGATACCAGATACATATGGGAAACATTGGTCAAGAGGAAGTGATAGAATTACTGCAACTCTATTATGGTGAGGAGCAGACACGCAATACAAGCGGTTTACAAATTAGTTCGTATCGCAGCAGTAGGTGTGCAAGGAGCGAAACTAGCAAATCGAAAAGGTGTCTTCATGACGAAGATAAGAAACGGTTGATAACGTTGCTTCAACAAATGGAATGTAGAAAAATTGACGTGAGGATGTCGGACATCCAAAGAATATGTTTAACGAATAGTAATATCGACGATTTTTTCAAGGTCTTTGGGCAGCACGATTCACCTGCCAACTACCATCGTCCAGCAGAAGCAGCAGCAGCACAAATCGACAAATCCGATACGTGGAATTCAAAATAATAATAATAATAAGGTAGATTACACTGTGAATGCGCTATGTGCTGCTGTGCCATCCCTCTGTTGCGCTATTTGCTTCCCTTTTCCCCGCCCTGCCTTTGGCCATCACGCCACACGCAGTCGACTAGCAAGCCAAGCAGCACAAGCACACCGCGTCTCACTACATACAACGCCAATGGCCGTCGTCTACGAAGGACAACTCAAGGGGCACCGTGGCTGGGTCACCTCCCTCGTCTGCCCACAGTGCGAGCAGACGGGCATCAATGTTGTGTCCGCGTCCCGCGACAAGACTCTCATCTCGTGGAGCGACAACCCCAACCGCCACGCGGAGGAAAACGACTACTGTATCCCTGAGCGCCGTCTCGAGGGTCACAGCGCATTTGTGTCGGACGTGGCCTTATCCAACAACGGGTCGTTTGCTGTTTCCGCCTCGTGGGACCGCTCCATGCGCCTATGGAATCTTCAAAATGGTCAGTGCCAGTACAAGTTCCTGGGTCACACAAGGGATGTGCTCTCCGTGGCCTTCTCACCAGACAACCGCCAGATCGTCTCCGGCAGTCGCGACAGAACGCTGCGAGTGTGGAACGTCAAGGGTGAGTGCATGCACACGCTGAACGGCGCGCACTCGGACTGGGTGAGCTGTGTCCGCTTCTCACCGACCACCGACAAGCCGCTGATTGTTTCCGGTGGTTGGGACAACCTGGTCAAGGTGTGGGATCCCGCTGGTGGGCGTGTCGTCTCGGAGCTCAAGGGCCACACGAACTACGTCACATCCGTGACTGTCTCGCCCGACGGTTCCCTGTGCGCCTCCTCCGACCGTGATGGCGTCGCGCGCCTCTGGGACTTGGCGAAGGGCGACTCCCTGTTCGAGATGTCGGCTGGCGCGCCCATCAACCAGATCTGCTTTTCGCCGAACCGCTACTGGATGTGTGCCGCCACCGATGAGTGCATCCGCATCTTTGACCTGGAGAACAAGGACGTCATTGTCGAGCTCACACCGGAGGCGCACGGCAGCAAGCCACCACAGTGTCAGTCTATTGCGTGGTCTGCCGACGGCAGCACGCTGTACTCTGGCCATGCGGACAACGTGATCCGTATCTGGACCGTGTCACTGAAGGCATGAGTGCAATGAGCCGGCATGCTTCTGTGCTCTCGCTCCTCCCGGGCGCGCACTGAGGCGCGTAACCTGGAGGCGAGACAGCTTGCAGCAACATCTCGCACTTTTTTTTTATTTTATTTTCTGTTTTCTATTTTCGTCTTGTTTTTCAAAACCTCATTTGGCGCTTATGCATCACTTAACGTCCGTTGGCACGCAGGGCGCCGGCTGTCGTTGGCACGCCCTGCCCTACTTGGCCCACGGGCGTGGTGGATGCTCTTGCACTGTGAATGCGCTATGTGCTGCTGTGCCATCCCTCTGTTGCGCTATTTGCTTCCCTTTTCCCCGCCATGCCTTTGGCCATCACGCCACACGCAGTCGACTAGCAAGCCAAGCAGCACAAGCACACCGCGTCTCACTACATACAACGCCAATGGCCGTCGTCTACGAAGGACAACTCAAGGGGCACCGTGGCTGGGTCACCTCCCTCGTCTGCCCACAGTGCGAGCAGACGGGCATCAATGTTGTGTCCGCGTCCCGCGACAAGACTCTCATCTCGTGGAGCGACAACCCCAACCGCCACGCGGAGGAAAACGACTACTGTATCCCTGAGCGCCGTCTCGAGGGTCACAGCGCATTTGTGTCGGACGTGGCCTTATCCAACAACGGGTCGTTTGCTGTTTCCGCCTCGTGGGACCGCTCCATGCGCCTATGGAATCTTCAAAATGGTCAGTGCCAGTACAAGTTCCTGGGTCACACAAGGGATGTGCTCTCCGTGGCCTTCTCACCAGACAACCGCCAGATCGTCTCCGGCAGTCGCGACAGAACGCTGCGAGTGTGGAACGTCAAGGGTGAGTGCATGCACACGCTGAACGGCGCGCACTCGGACTGGGTGAGCTGTGTCCGCTTCTCACCGGCCACCGACAAGCCGCTGATTGTTTCCGGTGGTTGGGACAACCTGGTCAAGGTGTGGGATCCCGCTGGTGGGCGTGTCGTCTCGGAGCTCAAGGGCCACACGAACTACGTCACATCCGTGACTGTCTCGCCCGACGGTTCCCTGTGCGCCTCCTCCGACCGTGATGGCGTCGCGCGCCTCTGGGACTTGGCGAAGGGCGACTCCCTGTTCGAGATGTCGGCTGGCGCGCCCATCAACCAGATCTGCTTTTCGCCGAACCGCTACTGGATGTGTGCCGCCACCGATGAGTGCATCCGCATCTTTGACCTGGAGAACAAGGACGTCATTGTCGAGCTCACACCGGAGGCGCACGGCAGCAAGCCACCACAGTGTCAGTCTATTGCGTGGTCTGCCGACGGCAGCACGCTGTACTCTGGCCATGCGGACAACGTGATCCGTATCTGGACCGTGTCACTGAAGGCATGAGTGCAATGAGCCGGCATGCTTCTGTGCTCTCGCTCCTCCCGGGCGCGCACTGAGGCGCGTAACCTGGAGGCGAGACAGCTTGCAGCAACATCTCGCACTTTTTTTTTATTTTATTTTCTGTTTTCTATTTTCGTCTTGTTTTTCAAAACCTCATTTGGCGCTTATGCATCACTTAACGTCCGTTGGCACGCAGGGCGCCGGCTGTCGTTGGCACGCCCTGCCCTACTTGGCCCACGGGCGTGGTGGATGCTCTTGCACTGTGAATGCGCTATGTGCTGCTGTGCCATCCCTCTGTTGCGCTATTTGCTTCCCTTTTCCCCGCCATGCCTTTGGCCATCACGCCACACGCAGTCGACTAGCAAGCCAAGCAGCACAAGCACACCGCGTCTCACTACATACAACGCCAATGGCCGTCGTCTACGAAGGACAACTCAAGGGGCACCGTGGCTGGGTCACCTCCCTCGTCTGCCCACAGTGCGAGCAGACGGGCATCAATGTTGTGTCCGCGTCCCGCGACAAGACTCTCATCTCGTGGAGCGACAACCCCAACCGCCACGCGGAGGAAAACGACTACTGTATCCCTGAGCGCCGTCTCGAGGGTCACAGCGCATTTGTGTCGGACGTGGCCTTATCCAACAACGGGTCGTTTGCTGTTTCCGCCTCGTGGGACCGCTCCATGCGCCTATGGAATCTTCAAAATGGTCAGTGCCAGTACAAGTTCCTGGGTCACACAAGGGATGTGCTCTCCGTGGCCTTCTCACCAGACAACCGCCAGATCGTCTCCGGCAGTCGCGACAGAACGCTGCGAGTGTGGAACGTCAAGGGTGAGTGCATGCACACGCTGAACGGCGCGCACTCGGACTGGGTGAGCTGTGTCCGCTTCTCACCGGCCACCGACAAGCCGCTGATTGTTTCCGGTGGTTGGGACAACCTGGTCAAGGTGTGGGATCCCGCTGGTGGGCGTGTCGTCTCGGAGCTCAAGGGCCACACGAACTACGTCACATCCGTGACTGTCTCGCCCGACGGTTCCCTGTGCGCCTCCTCCGACCGTGATGGCGTCGCGCGCCTCTGGGACTTGGCGAAGGGCGACTCCCTGTTCGAGATGTCGGCTGGCGCGCCCATCAACCAGATCTGCTTTTCGCCGAACCGCTACTGGATGTGTGCCGCCACCGATGAGTGCATCCGCATCTTTGACCTGGAGAACAAGGACGTCATTGTCGAGCTCACACCGGAGGCGCACGGCAGCAAGCCACCACAGTGTCAGTCTATTGCGTGGTCTGCCGACGGCAGCACGCTGTACTCTGGCCATGCGGACAACGTGATCCGTATCTGGACCGTGTCACTGAAGGCATGAGTGCAATGAGCCGGCATGCTTCTGTGCTCTCGCTCCTCCCGGGCGCGCACTGAGGCGCGTAACCTGGAGGCGAGACAGCTTGCAGCAACATCTCGCACTTTTTTTTTATTTTATTTTCTGTTTTCTATTTTCGTCTTGTTTTTCAAAACCTCATTTGGCGCTTATGCATCACTTAACGTCCGTTGGCACGCAGGGCGCCGGCTGTCGTTGGCACGCCCTGCCCTACTTGGCCCACGGGCGTGGTGGATGCTCTTGCACTGTGAATGCGCTATGTGCTGCTGTGCCATCCCTCTGTTGCGCTATTTGCTTCCCTTTTCCCCGCCATGCCTTTGGCCATCACGCCACACGCAGTCGACTAGCAAGCCAAGCAGCACAAGCACACCGCGTCTCACTACATACAACGCCAATGGCCGTCGTCTACGAAGGACAACTCAAGGGGCACCGTGGCTGGGTCACCTCCCTCGTCTGCCCACAGTGCGAGCAGACGGGCATCAATGTTGTGTCCGCGTCCCGCGACAAGACTCTCATCTCGTGGAGCGACAACCCCAACCGCCACGCGGAGGAAAACGACTACTGTATCCCTGAGCGCCGTCTCGAGGGTCACAGCGCATTTGTGTCGGACGTGGCCTTATCCAACAACGGGTCGTTTGCTGTTTCCGCCTCGTGGGACCGCTCCATGCGCCTATGGAATCTTCAAAATGGTCAGTGCCAGTACAAGTTCCTGGGTCACACAAGGGATGTGCTCTCCGTGGCCTTCTCACCAGACAACCGCCAGATCGTCTCCGGCAGTCGCGACAGAACGCTGCGAGTGTGGAACGTCAAGGGTGAGTGCATGCACACGCTGAACGGCGCGCACTCGGACTGGGTGAGCTGTGTCCGCTTCTCACCGGCCACCGACAAGCCGCTGATTGTTTCCGGTGGTTGGGACAACCTGGTCAAGGTGTGGGATCCCGCTGGTGGGCGTGTCGTCTCGGAGCTCAAGGGCCACACGAACTACGTCACATCCGTGACTGTCTCGCCCGACGGTTCCCTGTGCGCCTCCTCCGACCGTGATGGCGTCGCGCGCCTCTGGGACTTGGCGAAGGGCGACTCCCTGTTCGAGATGTCGGCTGGCGCGCCCATCAACCAGATCTGCTTTTCGCCGAACCGCTACTGGATGTGTGCCGCCACCGATGAGTGCATCCGCATCTTTGACCTGGAGAACAAGGACGTCATTGTCGAGCTCACACCGGAGGCGCACGGCAGCAAGCCACCACAGTGTCAGTCTATTGCGTGGTCTGCCGACGGCAGCACGCTGTACTCTGGCCATGCGGACAACGTGATCCGTATCTGGACCGTGTCACTGAAGGCATGAGTGCAATGAGCCGGCATGCTTCTGTGCTCTCGCTCCTCCCGGGCGCGCACTGAGGCGCGTAACCTGGAGGCGAGACAGCTTGCAGCAACATCTCGCACTTTTTTTTTATTTTATTTTCTGTTTTCTATTTTCGTCTTGTTTTTCAAAACCTCATTTGGCGCTTATGCATCACTTAACGTCCGTTGGCACGCAGGGCGCCGGCTGTCGTTGGCACGGCCTGCCCTACTTGGCCCACGGGCGTGGTGGATGCTCTTGCACTGTGAATGCGCTATGTGCTGCTGTGCCATCCCTCTGTTGCGCTATTTGCTTCCCTTTTCCCCGCCATGCCTTTGGCCATCACGCCACACGCAGTCGACTAGCAAGCCAAGCAGCACAAGCACACCGCGTCTCACTACATACAACGCCAATGGCCGTCGTCTACGAAGGACAACTCAAGGGGCACCGTGGCTGGGTCACCTCCCTCGTCTGCCCACAGTGCGAGCAGACGGGCATCAATGTTGTGTCCGCGTCCCGCGACAAGACTCTCATCTCGTGGAGCGACAACCCCAACCGCCACGCGGAGGAAAACGACTACTGTATCCCTGAGCGCCGTCTCGAGGGTCACAGCGCATTTGTGTCGGACGTGGCCTTATCCAACAACGGGTCGTTTGCTGTTTCCGCCTCGTGGGACCGCTCCATGCGCCTATGGAATCTTCAAAATGGTCAGTGCCAGTACAAGTTCCTGGGTCACACAAGGGATGTGCTCTCCGTGGCCTTCTCACCAGACAACCGCCAGATCGTCTCCGGCAGTCGCGACAGAACGCTGCGAGTGTGGAACGTCAAGGGTGAGTGCATGCACACGCTGAACGGCGCGCACTCGGACTGGGTGAGCTGTGTCCGCTTCTCACCGGCCACCGACAAGCCGCTGATTGTTTCCGGTGGTTGGGACAACCTGGTCAAGGTGTGGGATCCCGCTGGTGGGCGTGTCGTCTCGGAGCTCAAGGGCCACACGAACTACGTCACATCCGTGACTGTCTCGCCCGACGGTTCCCTGTGCGCCTCCTCCGACCGTGATGGCGTCGCGCGCCTCTGGGACTTGGCGAAGGGCGACTCCCTGTTCGAGATGTCGGCTGGCGCGCCCATCAACCAGATCTGCTTTTCGCCGAACCGCTACTGGATGTGTGCCGCCACCGATGAGTGCATCCGCATCTTTGACCTGGAGAACAAGGACGTCATTGTCGAGCTCACACCGGAGGCGCACGGCAGCAAGCCACCACAGTGTCAGTCTATTGCGTGGTCTGCCGACGGCAGCACGCTGTACTCTGGCCATGCGGACAACGTGATCCGTATCTGGACCGTGTCACTGAAGGCATGAGTGCAATGAGCCGGCATGCTTCTGTGCTCTCGCTCCTCCCGGGCGCGCACTGAGGCGCGTAACCTGGAGGCGAGACAGCTTGCAGCAACATCTCGCACTTTTTTTTTATTTTATTTTCTGTTTTCTATTTTCGTCTTGTTTTTCAAAACCTCATTTGGCGCTTATGCATCACTTAACGTCCGTTGGCACGCAGGGCGCCGGCTGTCGTTGGCACGCCCTGCCCTACTTGGCCCACGGGCGTGGTGGATGCTCTTGCACTGTGAATGCGCTATGTGCTGCTGTGCCATCCCTCTGTTGCGCTATTTGCTTCCCTTTTCCCCGCCATGCCTTTGGCCATCACGCCACACGCAGTCGACTAGCAAGCCAAGCAGCACAAGCACACCGCGTCTCACTACATACAACGCCAATGGCCGTCGTCTACGAAGGACAACTCAAGGGGCACCGTGGCTGGGTCACCTCCCTCGTCTGCCCACAGTGCGAGCAGACGGGCATCAATGTTGTGTCCGCGTCCCGCGACAAGACTCTCATCTCGTGGAGCGACAACCCCAACCGCCACGCGGAGGAAAACGACTACTGTATCCCTGAGCGCCGTCTCGAGGGTCACAGCGCATTTGTGTCGGACGTGGCCTTATCCAACAACGGGTCGTTTGCTGTTTCCGCCTCGTGGGACCGCTCCATGCGCCTATGGAATCTTCAAAATGGTCAGTGCCAGTACAAGTTCCTGGGTCACACAAGGGATGTGCTCTCCGTGGCCTTCTCACCAGACAACCGCCAGATCGTCTCCGGCAGTCGCGACAGAACGCTGCGAGTGTGGAACGTCAAGGGTGAGTGCATGCACACGCTGAACGGCGCGCACTCGGACTGGGTGAGCTGTGTCCGCTTCTCACCGGCCACCGACAAGCCGCTGATTGTTTCCGGTGGTTGGGACAACCTGGTCAAGGTGTGGGATCCCGCTGGTGGGCGTGTCGTCTCGGAGCTCAAGGGCCACACGAACTACGTCACATCCGTGACTGTCTCGCCCGACGGTTCCCTGTGCGCCTCCTCCGACCGTGATGGCGTCGCGCGCCTCTGGGACTTGGCGAAGGGCGACTCCCTGTTCGAGATGTCGGCTGGCGCGCCCATCAACCAGATCTGCTTTTCGCCGAACCGCTACTGGATGTGTGCCGCCACCGATGAGTGCATCCGCATCTTTGACCTGGAGAACAAGGACGTCATTGTCGAGCTCACACCGGAGGCGCACGGCAGCAAGCCACCACAGTGTCAGTCTATTGCGTGGTCTGCCGACGGCAGCACGCTGTACTCTGGCCATGCGGACAACGTGATCCGTATCTGGACCGTGTCACTGAAGGCATGAGTGCAATGAGCCGGCATGCTTCTGTGCTCTCGCTCCTCCCGGGCGCGCACTGAGGCGCGTAACCTGGAGGCGAGACAGCTTGCAGCAACATCTCGCACTTTTTTTTTATTTTATTTTCTGTTTTCTATTTTCGTCTTGTTTTTCAAAACCTCATTTGGCGCTTATGCATCACTTAACGTCCGTTGGCACGCAGGGCGCCGGCTGTCGTTGGCACGGCCTGCCCTACTTGGCCCACGGGCGTGGTGGATGCTCTTGCACTGTGAATGCGCTATGATATATTATTTTATTTCTGTTTCTTGCTGTTGTTTGTTTTTGCTTTTAATGTTTCATATTCTTTTACCTTTTCTACAAATTCTTTTCCATTCTTTTTAGTTTACTTTGTAGTTGTTTTTTAGTTCCTTTTTTTGTTCATGCGCTTGTGTTCGTTGCTCCGCGGCTTTGCCTCGGAGGGTAAATTACCGTTGAACAATTCTCCAACTGTGGCTCCCGGTGTGGTACGTTCGTTGTATCGGATGTTACTTCGTGAAGTGAAGAAAATTGATGACTCTCCACTTTCAAAGACACTTTTTCCGCTCTCCGTCGAACTCCAAAACCTCACCAAAATCCATGGCCCGTTATATTTCCCTAATGGTGAAAAGTACTTGAAAGTCCTGCACGAGGTGTTTCATGATGAGAAGTCGCCCCCGATGATAAATTTGGCCTTCGAAACGTTGACGCGTCTTCGGTCTCATAATGAGAAGGTAACAGCAGAAATTCCAGTCTTCATGAAGGGTCATACGCTTCTTGTGAACACAATGAAGGCTTCTCAGCCAGATAAGGTTCGATATCGAGTGGAGCGTGCTGCCTGCAGCACAAGTACAGGTTCTAAGCACGTTGCATTGGGACGATCGCTTCCGATGCCCAGTGCAAGGTTGAAGCTGCAGCAAGTTCGCAGGGTTGAACTGGAGGAAGGTGTGGCTCTTGTGGCCCACCCTCTCTCTTCGACGCACACGGATCGACGTGTGCTGCTTCTCTACGAACGTGACCCCCAATTTACTACTGGCGTGGTGCTGGACATGTTATTCACGTATCCACTTTCGCATGGGAATCCCATGTTTCCTGAGGTTTTTTGGGGCCACACTGTGTATGATGGCGGCGTCTCGCAGATTAACTTCACGATGCCACCAACTGCGCATATCAGCATCTTGCACACCTTGGAGCCTCCTGCGGAACCCGGGTCTCTTCAATACCTTGCCTGGCTGAAATGGAAAGACAGCAAGGCAAAGACCAAGACAAAGGTTTCTGAGGACCCTACAGAGCACCACCGTCTACTGTGCAAGCCCCTCATTCGAGGTGGGACTCTCGAAGATGGTACCGTTGAGCCAACACTCTATCTTTCCAAGGTGGAAGCATTGCCCTACCTGGCGCAACTGGCTCAGGGAAAGCCGCGGTCTTCGCTGCGTGTATATTGGGGTAGCATGCGCTGGCCAACGCGTCAGCTCGAAGCTGAGGTTGCAAATGGGCACTGGATCCCCGTGAAACTGTCCCCAACATTTTTCGGACCGTTTCCTCTGGCGTCCGAGGCGCAAAGGGCAGAGAACTTCCCTACAGCAGAGGAACTTAAAAGGGGCCGGGAGGCGCGCGAAAGACGACACGGCGTGGATGTTTCGCTCCCACAGGTGTTCCCCCCTGATAGAATTATGCGACGCCGCGAATGTCTGTGGGACCAGATCATGTACTGCCTTGGTGGCGAGTACCGTGCACTTGTTGGGTGTTTTAATCCCTTCTTGGAAGGCGCTCGGGGAGTGCTGCCGTATGAGATCCCAAGCTCCACTGTGGTTGGATGCGGGTTGGGTGACGTCCCTGAGGACATTTTGATGGAGGATCCAACAGAGGTGGTTGAGCGGGAAATTAAGGAAGTGTCGGAGGATGTCCCTTTGGTAGGTGAGGAACTGCCACTTGGTGCTGCGATGGCAAGTGTGAGCTCGACTGACGAAGATGGGAAGGCCACGGCAGCTGGTCCGCCCTCAGGGCCTGGGGAAGACGGAGAAGAGAAGTAGTCCGTTCGCCCACTCATGTGCCGAGTGCTTGTGTCGTAACTCTTAACATGCTCTGTAAACGCACCATATTGAACGGCCTGTTTTCAAACTTGCCCCCACCGTGAACAGTGCCACTATCTGTTCTTATTAATGTTGTTATTAATATTATTATTGTTATTATCTTTTTGCCAGCACTTCAGATCTGCTGCTGTCGTTGTTGTTGTATCTGCTGACGTGGCGTCGGCACATCAATTTGCCTCGCGCGCGTTGTGTGTTTCTTTGTTGCCCCTCTGCACATGTGGTCCAACCATTACCACTTGTTTGACGACAGTTAATTGTGCGCAGAGGAATGCGACAAGAAGGAATGGGCAAAGATGATTGCACCGCCTTTGTGCCACTTCATTCATATATTTGCCCGCCCCCATGCTGGCAAACGGCACAGCCAACCCCCACACGCACACATGTATATACAAGTGCGTGCATATGTATACTTTGTGAGCCGGGAAAGTGCGCACGTTATGCTTCGCGGTTTATCTGACGCACTGATTTTCTGCTACCTTTTCTCTTATTTTCACCCTTCATTACTTTACAGCCAGTGAGAATCCCACGGCCTGTCCGAGCCATTGCCTGCTTGTTAAGTCGAACCCGCCTTGTGGACCACCCCGTTGCCAGCACTGCGACAATACTCCGTCATGAGCGAGGGCGCTGCAGATGGTAAAATACTTGTTCGTCTCATGGCGAGAACAGGGATAACCGAAAATCTTCCAAACTTGACCTGCAACCCAGCGGATACAGTGGGCCAGCTGCACGCCTACATGAAGAAAAAATTGAAGCGACCCATACTTTACCTGTTCGTCATGCGCGGCTCGGAGGGATTCATTCCTACTCCCGACCAAACGCTCGAGTCACTGCTGCACGCGTATGCCGATTCTGAAGATCAGCGGGGTTTATCCATTGCAGTTTCCGCCGGAATATTTCACGGTTAGTACGTTCATTAGCGCGAGGCTTTCAACAACGGCATCGCCCCCACACAGGGCACCCGTTCCCCACAAAGGAAGATTAGTTTCCTCCCCGGTGCTTTTCCTCGTCCGTGTCACAAGTCGGTCTGACGTGTGGCAAACCCCTGACCTCGCACTGCGCCTTGCCTACCTCGTCCCGCACACCTCCACTTTTCCCCTTCCACTTTGCGGGAGTCGCAGAGAAGATCATAAGCAACAATAGCGGCAGCAGGGCGTCGTTAGGGCAGCCACGACCTAGGTGAGCCATGAGGGTTGCTGTCGTGTTGCGTGACGGGTTACGCAGTTACGTTTCCTTCCGGCATGCCCCAAGGTTTCGTCAAGCAAAACCAGAGGAAGCGATCGGTGTGTCCACAAAACGCATCCCGCCTGATTGTGTCCCTGCTTTTGTCATCCCTGACATTGTAAACGAGCGCGAGGAGCAGGCACTGCTGCACATGACGGAACCGTGGTTCTCTAGGCTTCCATTCAGCGAAGGTCATATGGACGCGCTCATTCATCACTACAAGGAATTTTATCGGTCGTACGCGGAACTGGCGGGCGCAGGTGCTGAGCATGGATGCTGCCCCGCTGACCCACACGCCATTGCGGCGCTAAGGAAATGCCACGGTGTAGCTTCGGAGTATTTGCCAGGGATCCCACTTGACGACCGCGTTCATTTCTTGCGGCTCAGTGGAAACGGATTCATACGGGCCCACGTGGATGACAGTCGCAACTCGAGTGGTATCGTTGCCGGGCTGTCCCTCGGCACCGCGCGCGTTATGACGCTGACGCACCCCGAGCACCCAGGGCAGAGGGTGGAGCTCATGCTGGCACCGCGCACTTTATACGTACTTATAGGGACGGCCCGGTACAATTGGGCACACAGCACAGACTGGGAAGCGGACGACACGGAGCACGTCGAGCGGGCACGAGGCAGGCCAGTAATGGATGGCCCTCCCCTGGTGTTTGACGGAAGCGAAACCACCTTTAGGCGCGGGGAACGCACAGCCGTAATTTTCCGCGGGATCTCCCCCATGGAGCTCCTGAGGCAAAGAATGGCGAAAAAAAAAGGTGCCTCGTGAGGAATTTCTTTGGACATGCGGAGGTACGCGGCACCCCTCTGCTCGCCGCGAGTGGGTTATTATGCAAGTCGTGTGGCCCGTTTGTTTGGCGGCCGCGTGTGCTGAGTGAGCCAATGAGTGGGAAAAATATGTACACTCTGGAGTGCGTGCGGCACTCTTCGTTCTTGCTGTAGCATTGTTTATGTGGTGTACTGCTGGGGGGTTGAGTTTGTTTAGCGATTAGCGGGATATTTTATATCACCCACACACTTGCGTGACGCGAAAGGTTTTATTTTTGCTCCGGCAAGGGGATTTAAGGCACTTCAGAATGTACACGCTCTCCGTTATTTGCGGGCAAGATCTATTTTCCCACGTACTCTTCTACACAAGCGCTTCTCGTGTCAGGAAGGAGTCTTAAGGCAGCACCGGTAACTACTTAAATCCATATGATGCCGCCGTCAAGAGACGGAGTTCCGTGTAGTCCTCTGGTGCTTCACTTGGTAAGCAAGCGCGACCTGGGACGTGATGGAGTCCGCGATGCGTGGATGGCGTCTGTGGGGCGCGCCACGCGTGCAAGTCAGAGAGCTTCCGTCGGCACGGGGAAGCCGCCCCTCCGCAGCGCGATGACACACCCCACGCCAACCGCGTAGTCGAACGGGGGGCTTGAAATTCAAAGCCAAGATGGAAGGACGATGACAGCGTCTCAGTGACTAGGGCTCTCCCAATAGCTCCTAACACCATTTCCCCTCCCCAATCTTTTTTTTCCCTTTCATTTCACCTCTCTCCATTTCATGTGGCCGCAATTGGGGCAGGGGTTCGTGCCGATGCAACGGCCAGTGAGTCCAGTCACTTCCAAAATGGGAGACTGTCAGCCATCACACCACGCGGGCGCTCATCACAGGCGCCTGCCAGGCCAGTTACGTTGACCACACCTTCCGCATGGAGTGGCATCGGCTGTTGCTCCACTGGCGCCAGTCCCGGCCTACAAGTCCTGTTGGTGTACCCCACCAATGGGCTGGATGGGATTTTCAACCTCCTAGCGCCTATTGTGCACGCAGACTGGCACTGGCCATTGTCTCTGTCCCCACCATCACGTTCGCTTCACTATGAGGTCAAGAAACAATATGGAGGGAAAGTTTTTCGTTATCGACTGAGGAGTGCCGTGGCGTGAGGCTGCGAAAGCGCCCGATTTCATTATCACCCCCTGCAAGCACTAGAGGTAAAACGTCATGCAAAAAAAAAAAAAGAGGAAAAAAAAACAACAGCAACAACAAACAAACAAATGTGTGTGGTTTAGGGGCATGCGCCCGCGTGCACACAGTGTAAACAATAACAAAAGCGATAGCAGGAAATGTTGCCGTACTAGGTAGTCTATTAGTTTATCTATTTGCGTCTATAAAGAGGCGCACGTGGGTGCCGTGCGGACGACAGCGTTAAGTGTCCTTCGTCTCTCATCCAGGCTGTGAAGCTGTGCCTCTAACGGCTGCTCGAGGTTTTTCACATCAGCAGAGTAGCATACCAGCGGTCTCGGAAAGTCGCCGCTTGCGACTGTCGCGCGGCGCGGCTTCGCACGACTCGCATGACGTGCTGTGAGCACTCTTAGGCAATCGAACAAGTCCGAGCACATCGCCATTTTGGCCGCGGCGTACTTTTTGGCCCTGAACTGAAGCGGTGTGATTCGCGCCTTGTAGCCGCACTCTTTGGCCAGCACCCGAAGCACAGCACTGGCGAGAGCACCATCTTCCCCTTCAATGCAGAACCACGAGTGCTTGCGCATTAGGGCCGCCGTCGCCGTGGGGAAGGAGGAAAGAATGTGACGCATAAAAAGGGCATAGCAGTAGGGCGCGCCAGTGTACACATCGCACTCGCTAATGGCATCCCAACCGTCAAAGCGAAGGGAGACGAGTTTTTGCTGAAGGGTCGAAAACGCTACCTTTTCCATTAGGGCGTCTGAAATCAAAAGAAAAGGGCTGCAGAAATGCTAATGTGTTTGTGTGTGAGCAGGGGAGTAAGCGTCTTGTGGTGGTGTTGCTTTCAAGGCGGCGCCGTGAAGCGACAAGAAAGAGAGACAGCTTGAGAGTCGCGGGTTTCTATCACTACTGGTACTGTTACAGGTGTTGGGTGAGGTGGGCTGTTCCTCTGTGCCACGAAGACTGGTGGTCCCATCACGCACAAGCGCGCTGGTTTTCAGTAAGCCGACGGCCCACGTCCCCTCACCAAATTTATTTCCTGGTTGACAAAGCACCGACTTTGAGGTGGGCGTTCTGGAATGCGTTTCGGATGGAAGAGCCCTGCCTGCCCGCGACGGGCCACCTGCACCGTTGACAGGCCAGTTTTTCGTAGCTCGGTCGACTGGAAGCTTTTTTCAGATTCGCATTCCCTGCGAAAAAGCAACAACACCACAAAGAAAAAGAGGACCGATAGCATTGGCAGTACCATTGCCCACGTGGAGCCAATAGAAGAGAAAAAGACCTCCAGACCTGTGCGCTCAGGAAGGCAGTGCTCATCATGCTTCTCATTGTTCTCGTCACATGTGGGGCACTTGGTCGACAGCGTGGGCTGGTTTTTGGGGTTGCGGAAGCAGTCACATGGACCGCCGGGAGATCCAGGCTTTCGACAGCAGCCGCGGTTGTTGCACGTTTTCTTTGGGTCACAATCCGGTAGTTCCCCGAGGAACTGCTTCTTGCACACGCCATCGCGCATGACGACGGAATAGGTCTGCCCCTCGCAGGTCGTACAACTAAAATTATAACCATCATTAAGTGTGATACACTGAGTGTTGGCCACGCAGCGGTTGACCCATGGGATCACCACGCCGCATCCGGTTGGGCATAGCGCCGTGCGCGCCATGCACATAGTTCCGTTTGTTTCCGTCACATCAAAGGAACCATTCCACGAGCACTCTCCCTCGTTGACGTGCACGGTGATCGCCGCCGCACCATTGCACCCACATGTAAACGCGCTTTGGTCACAGCGGTCTAGCGTGACGTTTCCGCCTCGAGCAAAGTGCTTTTCGCACCACTCCTTGGCTTCACGACACCCGTTCGGGCATTCCTTTGCGTCGTCAACGCCGCTTCCTGCCCTGTCGCCGGCGACGGGGAGAACAATGTACAGGACCCAGAGCGCCAAACAGTACATGACGCAACTGGGCTCACCTAAGCTTCCTCTAACCGCCCCCGAAAATAAGGCGTTTGTTTCGAGCACCGACGCACGCACGGTGCCCATGTGGGTAAAAGAGCGAAGCACAATGAGATGGAACTTAAGCAGCCTCAAACAGAAGCGCGCGCATGCGTTCGCATCCTACGAGGTCACGAGTGCGGAAGACAGTGGGAGTAGTGAGGTGCACTAAGCTCTGTTGTGCGCGGCGATTTCGTCACAGCACCAAAAACCACCTCCCCCTTAAGCCTTAAGGTCCGAACCCAACGAACACCGACAGCACTTCGTCAGAGTGGTTCTGCGGCAAAGTCCAATAAATGGTATCACCGTTAGCGAGGCAAAATCGACTATGGGAGTAACTAAATATAATTACGATAACGATGATGATGATGATGATAATGAGCGACTGGCTTCATTCACTGCAGTCGCACTGGCAGGCAACGCGTTGCTGGTTCTTTGCACTTTCCTTTTCCGATGCTCCTTTTCGCCTTCCGCTTCTCATGTAAGGCAAACCCCGCGCGAACCGAGGAGGGCGCATACACGAATAATTGCCGTTAGGAGGAGCAGGGAGCCCAGCTGATGGCTTGCGGCCACCGGCGTCTCAACATACGAGACGATGGTCCAGACGCCCAGTGATACCTGCACGATCAGAGCGCCGTTCACTACCACCATGCCGTGTCTCAGAACAAGGGGAAGTGCGGTCCACCGATGGGCGCACACCGCGTTTAGCCCCATAATGGAGACTGTGCTGAGACCCGCCATAACCCGGTGCCATGTCTGCGCTGCCGCGGGGTTCTCCAGTGCATTGCGCCACCACGGCTGCACCACGACAAGGTGTTCGCGCGGGGGGACGACACCGCCGCACATCCACGGGAACTCATCGTTGTACATGAGTCCGGCGTCAAGCCCCGCCACAAAGGCGCCCGAGATGGCAGTGAAGAGTACAACAAGAAAGCAAAGTCGCGCGCCGCATTGAACGGCCCCCTTACCCTTAAACGTGTCCATGTGCGGCATTTGGAGGCCAAAGGCAATGCGGACGAGGGAAGAGTAAATAGTGAAGGCCAATACAAGGTGGGTTGCTAGCCTGTATGCGGAAACAGTCGCCTTCCGCCCCTCATCCAACAGGCGCGGGTCCAGACCGCTCCGCACCATATACCACCCCACCGCCCCTTGCACGCCCCCGAGGGCCAGCACACCAACAAGAGCAACTGCGAGCCCAGACTGGGCACCGAAGCGACCTCTGGCCATAAAATACAACAGAGGTATCCCGTAGATGACACCCACACCTCGGGCCAGCACGCGGTGTGCCCATTCCCAAAAAAAAATAAACTTGAATTCCTCAAGCGTCATTGTGTTCCTCTGCTTGAACTCGGGAAATTTTTGATACTTCTCGAACTCCGCTTCCCATTCGTTATCTGTAAGTGGTGGGCGCACGCCTGTGACAGGCTTCCAGTCCACCATGCTCAGGCCGCTCTCTGTAAGACGTGTGATACCGCCCACCACGATGACACACCCGACCACCGCCGCAGATCCATAGAGCCAGCGCGATACAGCTCTGTTTGTCGGTGAAACGTGCCACCCACTACTCCCTGGCTGCGCGGAAACTGTAGACTGTAGCTGGCGCTGAGAAAGCTGCCGTAAAGGTATTGGTGACACCGAGTTGTAGTGCGGTAACCGAGTGCAGAAGCGGAGCATGGGGTTTCCCTTCGTCTACACAAACCGCCCCCCGCAAAATGCACCTCTTTTCGCCTATCAACCTCGGCACCCTTTAGGCGAACCAGTGCACACAGAAGCGAACGAATGACAAGAAGCAACAGAAGAGTGAGATAATTCATGGGTAAACATTAGCAGGGCACTGGGCTTTCTCTCGCTCTCTAGTTACAGTACTTTTCTCTCCTTCCCTTCCCAATCTTGTTAGCACCCCTAGGACCACTTTGCAGGACTAAATGCCATGGTAAAAGTGTGCCTATGCTTGCATAAGAAGGCGTGTCACCTCACCAGGACGATTTTCACCTTATCCATCTATGCCGTGGGTTACTTGCGCGCGGAACATTCGCACAACACCACGACCCAGAGTCTCCGTTCGCCACGCATGTGCACAAGCACGCGCAAACCCAAACAACAACAGAAAATGTACGGGCATCCACCCATAGACATGTTATAAAAAGCCGCCTTACTGCATGCATCAAGAAACCTTCAACCCCACGCTCATTGGGGAGGTGGCAATAATCTACAGTCTCCACACCTCTCTGCAAAAGTACCACCATTTTCAACGACCTTTAACTGCCCCACCCCCACCCCCACCCCCACTCATCCCACTACAACGTTGGGGGACAGCGCATCACGTTAAAAAGGAAGTGAAACTCAGAGCAGTTATTTATTTATTTATATCTTTTAATTTTCCTCTTTCTTTTTTCGTCCCACTTCTGCCTTTCCTCGTCCAATCACCCGTCCCCGCTTGCTCCCCTTCACTCTTCGCTTATCCTGCTATCTTTTCTTCACAGAAAGTACTCAGGAGGGGGCTGCTTCACCAGATGTCCGCGGGTCTCAGCTGGGGCCGCACCAAAGGTGATAAAACTCCAATCAGTGCTTGACTGCTCACCTATGCACATGATCGACGCAACGTTTCCGCAGCGGTAGCAGTAGTTGGGCGCCGACCACACAGTGCAGCAGTTCCCATCAAACATGGACTTGTACCCCTCAAACACGAGCTGGTGGGCGCGCGCGATGAGACGGAGGCCATTCCTATGGTTGAAGGCTTTTGCAATGTCCCCGCCAAAAATGAAACCAGCGCCACGCGGGCTTACACCCCAGCCGTCCATGTCATCTGGGTCAGACCACAACAAGTCACTCATTGGTCCATCGTGCGGGACCTCCTGTTTGCGGTCTAGTGCGCGAATCTCGTCTAGGGTGTTGATCTGTGGACTTAGGCCGCCGTGTACACAAAATACATCATTTTCCACTACCGCTGAGAGAGGCATGTAGTCAAACAACTCCGTACAGAGACGCCACACAGTCGCGCTGCCGTACTTGCGGTAGCACTCATCGTAAAAACCGTAAACCTGTGTGATATGACGCGATTCATGGTTGCCACGAAGAAGCGTTATCCTGTCTGGGTAGCGGACTTTCAGCAACAACAAAAGCAACAGCGTTTCCACACTATGATAGCCACGGTCTACGTAGTCACCCATGAAAACGTAGCTGGTCTCCGGTACACGACCGCCGTGTTGGAATAACTCGAGGAGATCATAAAACTGCCCATGGATGTCACCACAAAGCGTCGCTGGAGCGAAAACAATCTCCACATTACCTTCTTCTAGCAATAGGTCCTTGCATCGATCACAGAGCTGTGCTACCTGTTTCTCTGTTATTAGGCGCCCAGCATACAGCGTCTCAACCAATGCATCGATATCAGACATAAGTGTGCCCTCCACCGTGTGTCCTAGCCGGGTGGCGGATGAGTAGGGATGGAGGAGAGATAAATTGCCGACTATAGAGGAAGCCGCGCGTGCGATATGAGGAAAAAGTGGAGGTCACTTGTTTGGCCTGCACTTGCCAATTCTAACTTGTTGTTTTGTAGACAACTGCAAGCCGGTGGATTCTGATTCTGTCCTCGACAGGCTTTTATGAACCCCTTATGAGCTTCCAGTGCCCGTTTGCATACGTGTGTAAAAGGAAGAAGCGGGAAAGGAAGGGAAATTACACAGTTTTGTGTGCCATTATAATGAGGTGGGTGTCCGAGAAAGAAATAAAGAAAGCAAAGACCAGACAAGGGGTCTCTCTCTCTCTTTCCGTGTGTGTGCGTGCGCGTGTGTGTGTGTTGGTTGTGGGGAAAGTGAGAGTGAGGCCATAGTCCATGGACACACAAACAATGACAGGTTTTTTGTCTGGTGCTGGGGCAAAGAAAGGAAGGAAGTGACCTGGTGTGGATGGGTGGGTATAATGGAGTTGATAAGTAAAAGCCTTGTGTATAATCGTTGCAGAAGATATCGGTATAGTATAGCAGACCAAATGGAGACGCATCGGCTGTTTCCCGCGAGTCGTCCATCAAGAGGAATTAACAAAAAGTACCTCTGCCAAACTTTGGAAGTTGGGCTCAGATACTGCTCTAGATTGTCACAATTAAATATACGAGTACGTATAAATGATCCTCATTCGGTTATTAACATACATGGAAGGGTGTTAAAAAGGTTTTTTGTTTCTTTCGATTGCCTGCATGTGCGCGTGCCCGCACAGATGCCTATTCATCTTGAGGCTTGAAGTAAATGGCACTCTCATTCACGCAATGCCGCTCATTCGGTGGTGGTTGTTGAAACCCTCCCCACGGAAGATGTGACCAAGGTGGCCGTTGCATGCGTTACATAATATCTCCGTCCTAATGCCGTCCCTGTCGGGTGCTTCCCGCACGGAGAGCGGGACGCAATCAAAGAATGATGGCCAGCCACACTGGCAGTAGAACTTCATAGCAGATGTGTAGAGCAGTGTCCCGCAGCCGACGCAGTGGTACGTGCCGGGTGCAAAGTGGTTGAAGTAAGGCCCAAAACGCGTGTCTGTAGCCTTTTCACGCAATACACGAAACTGTTGTGGCGTTAAGCGAGCTCGCCATTCCTCCTCGCCGACATTTTTTGAGCCATCGGCCTGGGCTTCGTTGGCGCAGTGTGTCATGGCGTTCAAAGAACTGATGAAAAGCAGACGATGGGAAGAAGAAATTGTTAGTGCAGGTACAGTTCTAAGAGGTAACTTGGACCATTCAGACGCCAGTGCGCGCTTGCGGAGGCACATTTTGTCGCTTTTGTTTTTTTTATTCCCCCCCCTGTTTTTTTACAGCCCACTACTGCCCAGTCAATTTCCTTGTTATTGTCAAGTCCAACTCCCCGCAGTGCTTCCGCCACGGGACGTCTCGTTGCCTTCCCACCCCACCACCACCCTCGGCTCCACCCCCTCCCCCAGAGACCAAGAAGTAAAGGAAGACGAAGTGGTAATACACAGACAAAGGGCTGTCTCACAGTAGTCCAATGGTCATTGTGGGCGGCCGAGCCCTTAAAAGTTACAATGGAGTCGATTGTATATATGGCTTTCCAAAAATAAACACCAATAACAATAACAAACAAAATGTATTAGCGAATAGTACACTCACGTGCGCGTGTCCACCGTCTGCTAGCACCGTCCACGCGTCTACAATGAATACAAAGGGAAATAACAACTTTTCTCATTTTCTTTTTTGCTCCATTCAACTACCTTCGCGCACGCTTTTTGGATTGGGAGGATTTACTTGTTGCACTTGGTTTTTTTGCCTTCTTGATGTGTGGCTTTGCTAATCGTCGCTTCTTCTCCGGGTAATACGGAACGTCCGCATCGTCATCCTCCTCATACGCGCCTTCAATTTCCGTTTCACTTTCCCACAGATCATGCTCCACCGGCATGGCCACTTCATCCTCATCCTCATCCTCATCGGCACTCACATCGCCACCACGCCGGCGGGCCAACTTGGCAGATCCAGTTTTGTCCCGCTTCAATCCCTGTCGCCTCGATGTTGCTGTCGCGGGCAAATCATCATCGCCATCGTCGGGCCCTTCACGTCTCGCCGCTGTCCACTCATCCCCATCATCATAATCGCTGCGTCTCCTGCCCCCTGAACCAACACTTTTGGAGGGCGCTTGTTTGGAGGAGACACCTCTGTCCTTTTGCTTTACCATCTTCTTTTTGAATGGAATAGTCGCTTCCTCTTCGTCCCCCTCGTCCTCGTCCTCATCCTCATCATAGTCGTGCTCCTTGTAGCCATCATTCTCATCCTCCTCCACCTCTTCATGTTCTCCGTCCAAATCATCCGCATCGTCGGGGTGCACATCCTCCCCCACATCCTCCTCGTCCATTACCTCTTCTATTTCCTCCTCCTCCTCCTCCTCCACTTCTGGATAGCCACCGTCATCATCATCATCATCGTGTGAGGCACGACGTTTGGCTGGGGATACCGAACCGTACTTTGATTTATTTCCAGACCTCCCATCCGGAGCTGCAGATTTTACCTTTTGAATAGCGGGCTTTTCGCCCTTAAAAACAATTTTCCTGCTTCCCATACCCTTGTCAGCATGTGCCTTCCCTTGACCAGGCCGGCGCGCAGGGGGATGTGCCGTGGACTTGGCCTGAGCATCATCGCCTCTGCCCCGCGCACGCATTTGCTGCACCTTTTTTTCGTGGGCAGGTGAGCTCCACCAGGGGTCCTTTTCCTTGTCGTCACCACTTGCACGCTCCATGTCGTCTTCCTCCTTCCTCTGCTTCAGGTGCGGGTCTCGCCTATGCCCCCGCTCCCGACCAGGCTCAGAGTCAACAGCCCTTTCCGTCTCCTCATCGACGCGCGCCTCTTCGTCTTTACCACCACCACGCCCCTCGTATTCCTCGCCTTTCACAGCACCTTCCCGGTACCGTCTTGAGGACGTCGCTTGGGGCGCCTCTGCACCACCCGCTGACGGTGGATCGTAGTCGCCATCGTATCCACAGCCCTTCTCCCCGCCAACATCACCATTGCGACCACTGGCTCTTGGAGCGGCAGTGGCACTGTCGGCACCAGCAGAACCAGCGAGAACTCCAGAACTGGACTCACTCTCGTTTTTTCCGTTGCTGTGGGATGCCTCCGCCCCCTGAGTGAGCAGCGTGGTCGTGTCATCTCGTGGCGTCTCAGACACGAGTAATTTGGTGAAGTCGCCCCGCCCACCGCGCTTCGCTAGTACAAAGGACTCACCAACCCCAAGCCCGTCCTCCTGAGCGCCAGGCAAACTGCGCAGCATGTCATAGAGCGTCAACGCAGCCACGTTAGCCCCTGCGAGCGCCTCCATTTCAACGCCAGCACGTGCCTCCTCTTCCGTAGCTACGGTACAGAAGCAGTAGATAATGCTGCTTTCTGAACGCGTACGACTCGGTGCCGGTGAAGGAGTTGAGCGCTTGCGCAGTACAACACGGTGAGGAAGAGAGGTACCACGCGTAAAGTTAGCAAGAACACGTCGCCTAAAGGTAAAGGAACACTTTTGAATTCGAACTGGGTGGCAAAATGGAATAAGCTGGCTGGCTTGCTTTACCGCATTTGTGCCAGCCACCACCGCCGTTGCAAATAACGGCCCTTTCTTCGGTGTGTAAAACTCCTCCATTTGGGTGGCCGTCCCATTGCTTGGTTCTGGACCACCGCCACCGGCACCGCAGTCAATTTGACGCCTTACCGCCGGTGTGAGCGTCTGTTTCATCACCTCCAGTAGCGAGTTTGCCGTTGGAGGAACAATGATTGTTGAGACGGCAGTGGCAAGACAGTACTGTGGTTTCTTTGGCTCTGCGGCAGCTCCTGCTGCTACATCCGATGACGCCACTGCGGGCACTGTTACCGCTGAGGGGCTCTGCGCTTCCCTCGAACTTTGTGCGGCTCCGGCCGCGCGCACCACAGCAGCGCCCACACCACTCCTTCGACTGCCCAGCTCACTATCGTCTTCCTCGACGGCCCGCACGTGCGTGGCCCTGTCCATGCGTTTGGGCGGAGGCACGCGCGACTGCGATACAGGATGCTTCCTTGGCGGATGCCCCTGAGCGTGTCGTGGGAGAATTGCAACCCTCTCGCGCTGCGCACGTGGTGGGGGCTTCCGTTTCGATAACAGCGCTAGCGCCAAGCGCAGCATATATCACCTAATCTTTGCCCCGTGTCTACTCACAAGTTTCACTTTTTGCAAAAGTAACAAAACCTGCGTGCGAACGGATAGAGGGACAGGGGCGATGGAAACTCGTTTCCACTGCCCCTTTCTTCCCTTCACCTCCACAACGTGCCGTGGCCCCCTTCTAGTGTGGCCACCAGTCCCTAGTGCTATGTGGCGGCTAATGAGAAAGTAATGTAACAAATAAAATGACAGTAAGCAACACATGTAGGGAATATGGGTGGAGGGGCGAAGAGCTTTGGCAAGACTGTGCGGTCCGAGAGGGACAAGGTTCTGATTGAAGCCGATTTTGACTTCCGTGGCAGACCCAAAACTGCAAGCAGCAACGAGAGCGGTGCCACGAACTGCTACGTGGTCCAGGTATACGAACAGCGGCCCTTTGTGTTTCTAACCTTCTTTTCCGTCGATACGGGTAACTAGCCCCCAATTATCACGCCCAGTACCAACGCCACTCAAGAAGAGGAAAAATCTATTTGCCTAGCGTGGTGTTCTACAGGCAGGAAATAGTGCTGTGAAAAAGTCTAGGCACGCGTCAGGATTCTGTGAATTTGTTCTTATTTGTCCGGGGCGCAGGGACAAGAAGATGCTTGGGGGATAGGGAGTGGTGGTGGCGTGTGTATAAGGAAATGACAGAAAGCAAGATCGTTTCACTGGAAACAACCATTCAGCACGCCACTCTTCTGCGAGAGATTTGTTACCTTCTCAGTCGCGGCTGTGACGATGGTGCATGGGGCGGAGAAGTGGTGCACATGCGCACACGCATCAGCTCTATATCTTTTGCATGTACATTATCTTGGTGCAGCCACCCAATAGGCGCCACAACCCTCATAACGGTGAATCCGAAAGCTGTTGTGAAGCGACTAAAGCGCGCTCGGCACCACAAACAACAGCGGTATAGGTGGCGGGGCCGGGAACAAGTTGCTGTCTGTCTGCACTGCTTCATGTGCTCCCAGTCTATGGTTATCATCCTGAAGGGTTGCCGCGCTATGCAGACCTTTCATGATAGCCGCAGCCGCAGTGCTGAGGGCACAGTCGCAAGTTGTCACGTCAGCGGTGACTGAATGGTCAGGCGGAGTCACCTCCGCCACACACTCATCAAAGCAGTGCTCTACGCTTTCGCGACTCGCTTCACTGTCGTCGTCTGGCAACCATTCCAAAGTGGAAATGAAGTCCGACGGTTGGGGGCGTAGAGACGTGTTCATCCACCACGCTTTCGGCGCGGACATAACTTCCTCTTTTTTTTCCTCCCCTTCCTTTCTCACCTCCAGACGCCTCCGCTTCAGTGTATCATCTACACCTACAACACACGCCTCTAAAATTTTGTCACTCATCTTGTCGCTCTGACGCTCACCGACGTCACGCAAAACGTGATTACTAGAAACCGAAGGGTTTTGCCCATCAGGATATTTCCCGCAGTATGATTGCGTCTCCACGCTCTCTATGCGGCTGCAACTAACAGCACTCACACCTCGCTGAGAAGGAGGCGTCGGTGTGGGCGACTTCTCAAGCGTTCCCCTAACATTCATAACGTTGGTCACATTGCGGCCAAATTCTCTCTTGGTTCCATTGCTCATTGCCGAAACTACACCCGACCGTACTAGATCACTAAGGAATCTCTTCTTTTTTTATACTGCCGCTTCTTAATATCCCTTACGCACCCACCTCTACCGGCTCGCCCTTGAAATCCTTCCACACTTTCCTCTCGCAACGACAGCACGATAAGTAAGGCTATATCGTCTGCAGCGCTGTGTATTGTGTTGAGGCATCCAGCAAGAAAATTAGACAATAGAAACGGCAGAAAAGCAATAAGTCCTAGGACCATAGCACCAGCAGTAGTAGTAATATTAGTGGTGATAGTAACGGCAAAGTGATGAGCAGAAGTAACTTCTCATGGGAAGTGGGGGATCAAGGACACGCACATGCGCAATAAAAATGTACGACGGGAGCGAGGGGAAGTGTGTTGTTATAACGTGACTTTTCGGGCGAGGTTGTGAACCAGAGGGACGATGTCCCTGCACAGCACACCCACACCCACACACACAAAAAAAAAAGGGTGAAAAATGATGAATGAGAGAAAGAGAACGAAAAGGAGAAAGAGCATAGCCCTTATTATTATTATTACCTCGTTCCGGCGGTCCGAATGAAATGCTACACTCACGCGCAACTTCACACAACATCATGCGTCCGCGCCTGCGACGTACCTCCCGCCCTCCTCACATCCTCAAAATATGCCAACGTGAGATTGCCCTCTGGCACGCCTTCGGTGGCTGAAACTATTGCCTTCTCTCCTGTCACCTTTTACACCGCCCACTCGCATTGGCTTCCGTGTCGTTGTTTCGCATGAAGGAACACCAGAATCAACCAAAACACGAGGCGTGAGTGGTCCATTGCATTGTAGATGGAACGATGTTGCAGGCTGTTCTAAAGGACGTTGTGGTGTGAGGCGTTCCCGCGCTCAGTGAACGACAGAAACAAACTGCGACCAAAGACGGTCTTTCTTTCACATCACCGTTTCTCTCTCTCTCTCTCTCTTTCTTTCTGCCTGTCTGTTTGTGCGTGTGTGTGATAGAGCGAATGACCACCTAAAAGAATACCAAACAAACAAACAAACAAACAAAAAAAAAAAAAAAAAATCCGCGTTGTGGTGGTCACGCAAGAATGACACGGGAACATGAGATAAGCGCCCATATGAACAGTCGAAAAAAAGAAAAAAGGAAACATCTGAGCACAAGGCCAACAGAAGGAAGAGAGAAGGAAATGAAGTGATGCAGTACGCATTGGAAATGCAGTCATTAAAAAAAGTGCACGTACTTCTTCTTCTTCTCCCACTCCCGCTCACCGTTTTTTTTTTCTTTTTTCTTTTCCTTTTTGGCACCTTCACTGGTTCGACTTTTGTTTTTGTTCTGATCTTTAGTTTCCCTGGCACTCATTCTTATCTCCCTCTCCCTCTCTTTCTTTCTTTCTTTCTTTCTTTCTTCAACGGGGCACTGTCAGGCAATATAAAAACACACAATTCACGATTGGGCTATGAGAGTAAAGAGGCAGAGAGGTATTCACGCAGTTCAGCAGTCGCACCTCGCAACGTTAGCTGAAGCGCAACGGTTTCGTCCTCTGTAATAAACACGCGTGCGTTGATCAACACCAGCGACCGCCCACGGTTCACCAGCGCACCAGACATAAGTAACGTGTGGGACGGCGTCGTGACCTTTTCTACTTTCCCCTCCGCCACATGCATGCCGAAAAAGTCCACCAGTTCTCGTGCGGCAACAGTGAGGTTACGCATGGAGCTCAGCGCATACGTGCCGCTGGTTTCCTCGCCCTGGAGCGACTCCCACTTCACATGAAAGTCCTTCTTGAGGTCAACCGGCACGATGAAATCACTTATATTGATGTCAAAGTCCTCCAACGTATACTCCTCCACCTCGCCGTCCGCTGGTCTCGCGCCGCTATCTTCTTCCATGGTGAAGTTGATACTGCAGGCCACTGTGCCACTTGGGTAGTGCTCCTCCTCGTAGCGCAGTACCACGTAGCTGTACTCAGTGGCGCCAGGTACAACATCAACGGGAATAGCATAAAACGGTTCTACTTCCATCTCGTCAGTACCCAACACAAACGACACCTGCCGGAGCGTAATATTATCCATCGTGTTTTTCACGCAGTACTGCAGCACTATATGGGCTGTATAGATATGCTTTATAAGTTTCACAACGTACTCATTGTCGCAGTCCGTCAAGAGAACAGGCTCCGTGCTTGTGCACGGCTCCCCTAACTCGCAAAGCTGCTCAATTTTGAGCAAATGCTCGCGTCCCTGCAACACAGCTTGTGACGCCTGTGACTCACCCTGTCCGTCACCTCCTAACGGCGAGGAGCGCAGCCCCGTATCTTTGGTATGGACGCCGCCTACATTGTCCAACAGGGGCACCACCCGTGAACACATGCGCTCCTGCCGCAGCACCGAAACTTCGCTGGACACGCCCACCACCAACGTCTGGATTAGCTTCTCATCACCGTGCAGAAACAGCTTCGTGTAAAGCAGTGCACGGTCGCGCACCTCGTCATCAATGTCGTTACACTTATGCCTCAGGAGTCCAACAATGGAACGTCGAAGTCCCGTAACTTGCGCGGCGATTTTAGCCAGTGTGCTGACTGCCACCGCTCGAATCTCTGGCTTCTCCAGTGTAGCGTGGCTGTAAATACCCCGTACGTACGATCTTGGCTCAGCGGACCGGGGCACCTCGTCGCCAAGATACGTAAGCACACGACACACAATCTGCGGAAACTCACAATCCTCGATAAACTCCACAAGGTACTTCAGCGCAACCTCCTTCGAAGACGGGTTCGACTTGGCAATGTCAAACATCACGTCGACCGCCGACTCCTTTAATTCACTGCTCCCTTCATTACTGAACACTTTAGAAAGAAATTCCAGCAGCATCGCGTACTTGGCGGGATACTTCGTGTTCAGCCTTCGCATGGCGTCAATAATGCCCGACTTGAACTCATTACCAAGATCCCGCATGAAACCATCCGCGCTGAGCCGTGTGATGAGGCGTTCAATCGTCTCCTCCGCGCCAGTCTTCAAAAGTGTGGTAGCAGCAAGCATGGCAATAACACGGTTGGAGTCCAAAACAAGATTCTCAATTTCAGCGTTCGCACGCGCCACGGCACCCGGATAAAGTGTGGAAACCTCGCTCAGTAACCGGATCGAAGCAAAACGTAGAACCGTCTTGTGTCCCCTTAGAAACGAGTTAGCGACGATCACAGCAGGGGAGACGTCCTCAATATCCATGCCGGGCACCAAGCAGATGGCCTTGACGGCCTCAAACGCCACTGTGTCGCTGTAGTTGTGCATCATTCCAGACACAAAGTTGTACAGGTCCTTGGACTGTGCAAGATCCTCCCGCATCAGCTCGGAACATATTCGTATGAGGAGACAGAGGGCATGTGACGAGCGTATCTGACCTCTATCTGTCATTTCAATGAGCCGCTTCACAGAAACACGATCACTCCTGCGCAGCTTGTGCAAAAGTGCTATTGCGAGATACTGTGCGTTGCTGTTGCCTCGCACCACCTCTATCAGTTGCATGCTCCACTTTCGCACCATGTCGTTGTGTTTCTGCGCAATGTGAAGAGCAGTCACCAGCGCCGCGCACACAACTTTTTCATTTTGTGAAGTAAGTGCCTCTGCTATGGTGCGGCTCATCGATTCATAATAGGAGCCATCCAACACCTTAAAGAGCGTACGAATACTGTTGCTCTTGCTCATGACGGTGTTGTTTTTTATATCATTATTCAACGAGTTGGATGCCACAAGGCTCTGCGCAACATGTGGGCTCAATTCCTTCAAGAGCACGTAGTGCAAACGTCGAAGCTTGAGCTCTTTTGTTTGAAATAACTTTGTTGACATAAAAAACAGTTCAGTCGCTTCCTCCTCCGTGAACACTGTGCCGGTGTACATCAAGTGAAGGCACTGCAACATGGACCGCACACAGGCAGAGATGTCTAGCTTTACCTCGTTGAAGACTCGGCACTGCTGGAGGACTGAAGTCTTCTCCAACCCTTCAAAGGGGAGGCTTTCTTCCTGCTCCTCATCATCGTATATGAAGCGCTCCTGAGCAGACTGCATGGCGCACAATCACTTCAGCAATAGCCGGTGCTCGATTTGTTCCTAGTTCCCCGGTGTGTATATATATATCTGCTTACCGCGTGTGTGCTTGTGTGTGCTAGGACCCTCGTAATACAACCGCCCCCCGAATGAGTGGGCAGGCCTCTTTTCAGCACGTGCAGCTATCTGCGCAGTCAGATGAGATGGCGCCACAATAGAAGAGCAGCTGTACTTCACAAGTGGCCTCGTACAACTAAGTTCTACACCGCAACTTTTTTGTAGATGCACGATTCGCGTTACGGCTCTGTTTGGTACGTGTGTGTCTGTAGTTGTAGCTGTAGCAATGCCCAACCCGAGCAGTGGAGCAAAAAAGCAAGTAATAATATTAATACTGCTGCTGCTGTTACTACTAATGATAATACAAATGACCTGGCGGTGTGGGACAACGCTGAGAAAGTTATTTTCTTTCCTAAAACGAAATAAAACAAACAGACAATGCAAGAAGATGGGGCCAAAAGAGCTGTAAAGACATGCCCCAGAGCGTTACCAACACCATCGCTTGCTCGCCGCATTTAGGGCACCCGTAAAAAAAACAAAAAAACACGAAGATTGTGGCGCATACGGCGCTGGAAAGTGCGTGCAAGCATCATAGAGAGGTAATTGGATACATGGCACACCGACCTTTATGAGCCAGGAAATTTTGTGATGGATGTCTAAGAAAAAAATCTGCCACCGCCCCTCTTTAGCATGAAAGGGCGCGTGCGAACACAGACACACACACACACACACACGCAGCGCAGCCATCTGTCCTTGGACTGGAGAGCAGAATGCTCTAGGCTTTACATGATACTGAAATTTGCACGGTGCGTTGCGCACGCGCCTTCACACACATACACACACACACATCTAAAGTGCTAGGAAGAGCCCCGTCTCCCTTCCACCACAGCGCTGGTCCAAATGCGCTACTACTGAAGTACCTCCGTGACTTCGGTCGTGTAAAATTCATAATATACCTCGATCATCTGGCGATCGACCACCCCACGCCAAATACGCTGAATTTCAATAGCTGCACGCCAACGGGGGCCATGAACCAACGAAATATGTGCCGCGCGCCGTGATGCATACCCACGGCCACACCGCTGCAGCAGCCTAACAACTGCAGGCTCAATATGAACAACTGACGCCTGCTCGTGAGGCGCGGGGGTAAACGCTTCTGTTGCATCCTCATAGGTGTCCTGATTGGTGCCACAGTCATTAAGTTGAGGTAGTGATGGTAATGCCCCCGCACCCGTTTCAACCTGGATCGGTGTAGAAAGGACTGGGCACAGGGGCGCAGACTCGTTCACGACCACACCCTCTGCCCCCATCGGTGAGCAAGGGAGATCGGCAACTGCCTCCCGCGCCTCCTCAGTACTAAACTCAACATTGACCACATTGATGGGGTAGTGATGTTCCTCTGTGACCGATTCCTCCACGTAGGTAGCGCACAGTGCCACGGCAGCTGTGCGGCTCGACGACCGTGTGGAAAGGTTGTAGGAGGCACATTTAACCGCAGTGACCTCCTGCACGCCCATCGGTGAGTCAGCTGAGTTGATATACTCGTCCTGAACTTCTCCTGCATCCGAGCGTGCAGTCTCCAAATCTACCGCTTGTACGCCCACCCTTGCGTTTAACAGCCCCACGCGAATCGTCGGCAGAGACAAAGTGCCCATGTGAATCGATGACTTTGTGGGCAGGTCACGTGAACAACATCTAGCCGTCTCAACATCTTGTGTCTCGCTATCACTCGTAAAGGAAGGGACGGGAGGGACACTTGGCCCCTGGTCCTCACTAGACCCAAGCATTTCCGGCGTAATTGGAAGGGGCGCGTAGTACCTTGCATGACGAAAGTTTTTCTGTATAGTGACTGCGGCGCATCGCTTGCGCATCACCTCTTCCAGCGGTTCTCGTCCTTCACCGCGTCCGCCAAGTTCGGCAAGGCGCGCTGCCACCAGCCGCGGGTTGAGGATCTTAGCACGAACAATGGATTGTATCATGGTAGCGTAGGTGTAGAGGGACTCCACGTTCACCTTCTGCTGGTCGTAGTAGGCGCGTGAGAATCGTAACTGATGGACATAAACGTAAGCAGCATGGCGGCGCCACGCCATCTGAATGCTCCGGGCACAGCGGTACAGCTTTGCGGGCGTGGGGCGAAGTTTGATACCGCTAAGGAGCAACTGGTGTCGAACGAGGAACATGCGCACAACGCTCTGAATGCGAACAATTGACACCAGCATCAACTGCTCTTCTTGCTCCTGACGATGCTGAAGCAAGTACTGACTGCGCAGCAAATTCAACTCCATACGCGCCTGATACGCGCGCCATGCCCTCTGGATTCTGGCAACGTAATTGTGACGATCGAAGCGCAGGAATCGAAGGAAGTCAAGGTTCATTTTCCTTTCATAGAACATTCGCCACGTGGCCTGAATCTTAGACACACAGTAAAGACGCAGTTGTCGCATCATCCGTTGTTCCTCTTGTAGCTGAGCCTCCACTTTGACCATGTGCAGTAGCCGTCTTCCCCTGTGGCGCCTGTACACGCGCTGAATGACACCAGCCATAGCGTGAACATGCTGTAACTTGTCAAGACTTTTTCGACCCTCGCATCGGGCAAGCCAGTGCCGCACCGCACGCTGCATAATAACGACTGCGTCTGCCACTTCTTCGCGACGACGCTGCAAAAAGCGTTCATGCATCCGCCTCTCGCGCAACTCCTGCAACTTTTTCCGGCCCTGCTGCATGCACACAAAGCGCAGGACAAACATTCGACGCAGAAGCAAGTACTTGTACTTATGTGCACACTCTCGGCGGGCACGGAAACCGCACAGCACGGCCAGTATCTTAAGGGTGCTCGCAAACACTAAATCCAAGTCTTTATACCGGGACAGCACTTCGTCATCTGCCTGATCCCGCTCATCGAGATAGGCAAGAATTTCACGCTGCTGCTGCTCCATCTTTCGCCTTGCCTGCTTCATCAATATAAACCGAAGCCACCACCTCTGCAGGATACGGGCGTATCGCGTATGAACAGCGCACCGGTCCTGCTCTTCCAGTCGACGACGCACACGCCGCTCACGCGCAATAGTGCGTCCCCTATGCCCACGCCACACGCGCTGAACGCGCATCGCGGCATTGAACAGCCGGATAATGGACAGACGCGTTGCGCACATACGCCAGAAGGACTGTAAGCGGATGGCCGCTGCGATGCGGCGCTTTTGTTCCTGTATGGCGGCCTTTAGCCTTTCAATCATCGCGGTGCCACGGTGGAACTTTTCAATGTCACTCCCCCGTGCACGTAGGTATTGGTGGATTGGTTGGAGCCGCATAAGCAAATTGCGATGTTCTCGAAGCGCGTATTTTTCTGCAATTGCATCACGCGTTGCAACATGATTGCGGTAGGCAAACTGAATTCTCTCAGCTGCATGGAGTCGTTCCACAAACCTCTGGACACTCCTCTGCCGTTTTCTAAACTCGCGTCGCTTAACCGCGCCTCGCCTTTGGCATTGCATCGAAACCACAGCGTTCAATAAGCACTCGAAGTACGGGTCAGGCAGCAGCTTGGACACTGTGCGCAACTTCTTATCCGTCACACGTATGTACGTGTCTGGGGTGGGTGTTCCACCATTGGTAGAATACGTGTTGCCCAGAAAGGGTTCAATAGGCGATTGCCCGGAATGGTCCGGCGGTGATGTGTGACCAGAGGCGTGCATAGAGTGCATTTTACCCAGTGTCCCCATCAACTCCCGCATCTCCTTCCGTAGATGCTTATAACACTCGTACACGGACTCCGGGACGTACGTGAGCATTGACGGCTGGTGGGGTATGGTGTCCGCTGGTGTCTGGAAAATGTCGTGAAGCGGGAACTCCGCAGCGCAATCCTTTCGAATCTCCTCCAATGCTGTTGTAAGCGGAGGCAACTGTGGTGTTTTGTTGCCAGTTGTTGACGGGGAGGAGGCGCTCATTCGTCTCCGCGCCGATCCCGCAATGAAGGGCTGCGCGACAAGGATGAGATAGTGTTTCGCCGCCCAGAAGTCTGAATGGGAGATGAAGTGCTCGACGTCGGCTGCCTTCCGCTGTTTAAACTATGAGAATGTGAAGGTGATTCCCTTATTTTGGCGTTTGGCGACGATGCTCCAGAGCTCGAGGTTGCCCTTCGAGAAGTGCTGCGTTTGAGTGTGGTGGACAGATTGCGCTTTTGCAGCCGGTTCAGTGACCTTAATCGAGTCACTTCGTTTAAGAACTGCAGGGAGAGAGGATCCTTAAGAAGAATGAAATCATCAGTCAGCATCTGCAGCCGTGGTGGGTCCTCGGACTCCTTTATCATAGCGGCAGCACTGCCATCTTTGGCAGCCAGGAGCCTTTGTTGACAGCGCAGAAAAAGGACGTTATCCTTACCAAGAAACTTGGTGGCGCAACAGAGTGCCAGTTTCGATTGGTAAATCTCCAAGTTGCGCATGCCACACCACGCTGCCAGTGCGGCAAGCAGGTGGTGACACATGATGGCGTGCGTGGCTACTGTGGTGTAGAATTGCACATAAAGGTGGTAGATCTCACGGTTGTTCGGAATGTCTAGGTTCAGGCATATATCCGCCACCTCACTACATGTAGCAACGTGCTCGATGGCAGCGTCAAAGCGCCGGCTAGCTACCATAACAACGGCCAAGTTGTAAAGCACCAATGTGGAGAAGGCCGGTTTATGCATTTTTAGAGCCTGTAATAGTGTTTGTTGCACTGCCTGTGGGGGCTCGCCTGTTGTATGTTTATGAAACGCCTTGTTGTTCAACGTTGCCGCTGTCAGATACTTGTAGAGACACGGGCAGTCGGAAAACTCATCGGTGTTGCCGGTGGCGACGGACTCTTTGCTGGAGTACTTCAGCGTGGAGAGCGCCTGCTCAAAGAAATACAGCCCCTCTTCTGGACGACAGGCCATATGGGCACGACGGATTCCTTCCCGGTTGGCTACAATCACAAGGGCCCTCACATGCTGCCACATTGGCATCTTCTTTTTGAGCGGCACCTCCGATTCCCTGCGCACAGCTATCGCCCGCACCATTGTTTTAAGTGCTTCAGGTGCATGATCACCCACAATATGCATCGGCATCTCCCCAAGCACCAATTCCGCTTCACGCTGCACCTGACGCTCCTTGGCCTTGGCCTTCTTCTGCGTCACGGAGCTGTAGCGTGAGTGAATATTTGGCAGCCGGACAGGCGAGCGGCCCCTTTCACTCTCTCCACTACCCAACCATGACGCAGATCCCGCCGAGCGAGCACGCTGTGACAACATTGTTTGTACGACTACCGAAGCTCTTCCTCGCTAACTCAACGCCCTGTCCCCCAGGAGGACGTGCGCAACCTAATAGCCACCTTCACAACAACCTCTGGTTTTCTTTTCTGCTTTTTTTCCCTTCCGCGGTCGCCCCTCTATCTCCACTCCACCCTCCTCTAGCACAATATTTTCTAAGGACTACAACGCGTGTCTACCGTGCTGGCCTCTTTGCCGCCTTTCTAATTGTGTAACAACTGCTCAACACACACACACACACACGTTTGGGGCGTGGTTGGTAAAGAATGAGGGAATGGAAAAGGAATTGAGTGTGAAGCAGTAGGAGACAAGACAAGGAACCAACATGGGAAGGAATGAACAACTTTGGAAGCCATGACATGCCCACCACACCACCGGATACGGCTGAACTCTTTCGATACGTTGCCAGAGCAGCAAACGAACAGTAGGGCACACCTCAGGAGCGTGGCGATGTTCCCCCTGCTAGGTGATTTCCCACATGTTGTGGGAACTGCTCACAGCAGTGACTTCACTAGCGGTTTGGTGGGTTCCAACTCCACTGAGCAACCTGTAGTGCCTGTGTGACTAGGGGAACGTGGTCGCGTGTCGCACTGAGCCAGCTAATTGGTATGCGCCGCACGCCCATGCAGGCACCAAGTAGCGCACCAGTGATGATGCTACGCTGACAAGTAGGTCCTCCAAGCCTAATGGCTTCCTTCACGCCATCCGCAAACGTGCGTGCGTTGCGGGCTATCGACAGGGCCTCACGCACAACGATCACATCGGACAGTGGAGGTCGCGCGGGAAACGATGCGGTCTCGCCCCTTGCGCAGAGGTCGATGTTTTCTCCAGTGGATGAAGGTGGGCACAGGTGTGAAAGGTCGCTTGGAAAGACATCTGCAGATCCAGGAACCGCCATGAGGGCTGCGTTGCGGTAGGGGTCTGGATTGCTCTGCAGACATCGAAGTGCCACACCCAAGACACTCCCAACATGCACGTGGGTAGCTGCGCGGGTTGGTGCACGCTGGCCACCAGGAGTCTCCGTTAGAAAGTCGATGAATGGTGTCGCATATGATCGCAGTGTATAGTCGTCAGTCCACGGATATGACACTGAAAGTGGCAGCATGACGCCCAGCACATGTAAAAGTGAGGCATGCTCACCGGCAAAACTCTCTGGGTATGCAGTGGCAGTGGAAACCCACTTTTCCTTCACGTAGCTGACCCGGAGCTCACCTCGTGCCGAGGCCATAACTCGTAATAACTGAGAGGCCAAAAGAAACGTGTACGAGTGCCACTGGAGCAGACCCGGTCCATGGAGGCATGCTCCAGCATGCGCAAACGCCAGCGGGTCCTCGTCACCGTCCTGCTTCCTGCCCTGCTCATTAGCCACCAGCATAGCGATCTCCTCCCTTGTACGCCCATCAAGGGCCCGCGCCGCTGCATCCGCAATGGCGGCACCCACAAGAAGACCTACCTGTTTCTGTTGAATGTCACTAAGTTGACGGAAGCTGCTCTCATAAAAGTTGCCGGTCCTTGGAACTGCGTTGTGGTGAAGTGTGGCTACCATTTTGACCTGGCCCTCTAAATCACTTCCTATGTGAAGTAATGTGCGCGTTCTCGGCTATCTGTGGCCTTTCTCTCTTTCTTTTTCCACCACTCCACCTGTGTGCCAGCGTCACACAAAAGCCAACGTGGTTGAGAAAGACATATAGAAAAGAACGAAAAAAGGGAAAGAAAGGAACTGTAGCAGCAGTGGTACCAATAACTGAACTGATACCAATGGCCATTAGAGAGTGCAGTAACCCGCGTGAGAAAGCAGATTGGATTGGTCATGCAAGGAAAAAGCAAGTTATCATGTTGGAGGAAGTGAAGTGTGGAAATTTAAAAAGGATAACTGAGGAATGAACCAAACATGACCAGCCAGCAAATCCGAGTAAATATAAAGTATGGTCGTATATGGAAAGATACGCAACGCGCGGATAAGTAGTGAACACGCGCATATACGCAAATAGTCCGCAATCCTGCTTGATACGCAGTTGCTTTTTGGTTGTTGTTGCTGTTGTTTTAAATTTTTCTGCTCTTTTGTTTTACTTTTACTTTTTTTCTTTCCGTGCGATGTCGTTATCGCTACTTAATTGTTGCGCGTTCTGACAACCTCGCTCCAGCAGCAGCAGTACTTTAAGACAACTCGTCTGAGGCACACCGATACGCCTCTGCATTATGTTAGCGGGCTCCCACAGTTCGGAAAAGCGAACGAGGACTAACACGGAGCAAGTTCGTGCAGGTTGCGTGTGTACAACAGGCGAGCACTCTCTGAAGTGCCGTCCGGAAACATCTGAACGCTCCCAACCTTCATGGCTCCGGTGGTGGAGCGAGCCGTGAGGAGGCAGAGGCGAGTGCAGCGGCTGCGGTGGCGGCTGCGCTAGCACTTGTCTTACTTGGGTTGATATGAACGATAGAAGAATTAGGAACACCGATGACATTATCCAGCGACTTGCTGTGTCTCACCACTATTCCACTCACAGCAGCTTCAGGATCGGCTGCTAGCTTCTGTTGGCAACGTTGAAGCTCCGCACGCATTTCAAACACAACACCACGCAGCTCAGCAATCTCGACCCTAAGAAGTCGCAGTTCGTTTTGGTGCTGGTAGCGCTTCCCTAAACGCACACGGGACCTGTAGCCACGGCAAACGCGCTGCATCTCCAGCACGTCACGCTGTAGTGAGTACACAAACTCGTCATAATTCTCCTTGAGGATTCGCCAGTTCTTTCGTCCAATATACCCACGGTAATGCTTCTGAATGGTAAGAGCAGCCAGCTCCCTTCTGCGCTTCTCGAACTTTCTAAAATCATGCATATCCCTCTCCAGTTGGCGCACAACCGAATCAAAAATATGAATTCTCCGCGCCAAGTCAGCGTTACTCTCGCCGGGGGCATTTTTGCTACTACTGCCACTACCACTAGCGCCTACCACACTATGACGATTTGAATCGTTCCTACTGAATGGATGAGCTGCTGTTGGGTGGGATGTAGCATGGCCCGCGTGGATCCGACCTGGTGGATTGCGGACTCTTGCCACTACACGCCTTAGTGCAGTCCGCACCGACGCTGGAAGACAGCGGCGCGCCAAAAATCCTCTAAAGTGCTTCTGCAAAACGATGGCTGCGAACACCCGCCGGGACATGCTCTCCTTCCACAAAACTTCCATAACATTTGACAGCTGCTTGACCTTTTTTTGCAGCATTTGAAGGACAAACTCCAAGGACGGGGGTTGGCGGGTTGGCGGGCCTCGTATTTCCTTATTGAACGCCAGGGCAGGCATTTGGCGAGCAGTAACAGGAGACTGCTGGACGGATATAAGACTGTTATGTACGTTATTGTGTGTGACGATGCTGCAATTTGTAGAGGGAACCTGTTCATGGTTGGCCACTGCGTAGTCAACTTGGGGGTGTGGATCACGTGGGTTGGAAAACTTCTTAAGGTACGCTACAAGCTGTGCGTTCTGATGCGAGTTCATCATACCTATGGCCTCACAATCCAACATATTATTCCTACGAAATAGCCGAGCTGCCGTGTGGCGCTCACTCGACGTCAGCGGGGCCCTATCAAGGACGGTTAGACGTGGCAGAAGCCACAGTAGCCACGAACGAATGGCGTCCTCCGTGCAACCAGCAGCCCCTTCCAGCACACACGGGTTTCCCTTTACAGTCAGAACGGTGAGTGTTTCTGCGAGCACTGTGAGTGGGAGGAGGGACTGGAGTTGACCAAGATTGTTGTTACCAATGGACAGCGATGTAAGTGCTACCAAGGGAAGTCTATTCTCAAGGTCAATCATGGAGTCAATACGATTGTACTCCAAGTCCAGCTCCTCCAACATGGGCATACAGCGGAGGTCCGGAACCTCAATCAACTGGTTTTGCGACAGGTTAAGCACCTTAAGCTCCTCCAGCAGTCCGGTACCGCTCGCCAGCGCCGAGGAGGGCACATTTTCCCTCTGGGAAAGCATGTCATTATACGAGCCACTGCCTTGTGTGACTGAGTCAAAGTCCACCATGCGCAATTCGTTGAATGAAAAGTCACAACGCTGCAAACGCCCCAACCGACGCAGCAGGGACGTGGAGTGGGCGTCAAGCACCCGCAGCGAGTTGTGACTCAAATCAAGAAATTCCAAACAAACGAACGCGTCAATGCCCTGCAAGGTGCTTATTCGGTTGTAGGACGCTATGAGTGAGGTGACGTGGTGCACAGCCATCGTTAGCGGGGATGTGAGGCTCAATGTGGCAAGACCATTATATTGCACTCGAATCGCTGTGTATCTTTTACCACCGCCGTGTGCAAGGGCTTCATACAACTGCTCAATACTATCAAGAGACACATGGTCACCGGGCACCTTGGAGACGTCCAACAAGACGTCTTTGCTCGCATGTGACTCCCATTCCTCCATCCTCACTTGATTTCCTTCTGTTTAGTTACAGTTATCGTCGTAGTTGAAATATATCCAGGAACAGCAACAAAAATCATAACAAATCACAGTTGCAACAAGCGGAGTTGTAAACGGGAAAAGTACAAAGCAGAGCAGCCGAATTAAAATCAAAAAAAAATTGTCGGCCAACACAACAACGTCACGTCACCACATGACGCCCCACACACAAATATCAGACAACAGTACATTCCCAAAAGCCGCAAAAGGAACCCAAACAAGAGCAGCAGTCCTGCAAACGGCCAGCATTCGCATATTTTTAATTCTCCCCGCCCCCGCCCTGTTGGTTTATTGGCCACACATCACGCTGCTACCCATCTGTCTGTCTTTTATTTCTTCTTTCTTTTTTTTTTCGCTGACGCTGTTGCTTTTTGTATCTCCCCATCTCTCCCATCATTCTTCCGTTCAAAAGCCTCCTCACCCCTCTTCACTTCCGCACTAGTGGCAGCGCGTTACCCACGGAAATGTATTAAGGCGCTGACAACAGGGTTACAGCTTTAGTGCAGGACCACGTGTCGCGCGAGGTGGTAGGAAAGGCAAGAAGAAATGACACAGTGATAAAGGCAGTCGACGGCACACGAGGCGACGCACACAAAACATTACACGCTGCTGCTTACCGTTACTTCGCCCTTGTATAGCACCCTTTCTTCTTTAACCTTAGAGCAGCACCTCCAACTCGTGGCGCACATACGTGTGCTCGTCGTCGTCATTGACTCTGGGTAGTGCGGGACAAGTGCCTCAGGACTCGCAACGTACATCATGTTGTACGATCTTCGATAGATATCGCGCACCTTCTTTGCTGGATGGAAGAGACCCTGAAGCAGGTACTGAAACATCCTGCCCGAACCGACAACTAACCGCGCGGCCTCGTAGTACCCCACCACTGCTGTGACCATCTTGAGGCGTTCCTCACTGATCTTTGTCTCGTTCCTGGAGAGCAGCTCCACAATGTTGGGATGAATGAAGTTGAGGAAGTGGATTACAAGGTCCTCAAAGCCGTCAAACCCTGCAACTGTCAGGACGATTGCCCGACAGGCCTCAACAGCCATGCGGCGGTGCTGTATTTCCGACTCGGTCAGCGCGCGAACCAGCAGCGGGACAAGCGGGTACACAAAGTCTTTTCCAGCGGGACCGATAGCCTCAAATATGTAGCGAACTGCCTTAAGAATGGAGTGCTGCACAATTGTGGCAACCAACTCACCTTCGCACATCTTGCTTTCATTCAGTAGATAAGGAATCACCGTGAAGGCACCACACTCCCGCGCAATCGCGCCCAGGGCGACCGCTGTGCAGATACGAATCTTTCGTTTATCCTGCTTGAAGTTGTCGACAAGCTCGAGTATTATGGCAAACGGTCGTATTTTATGCGCAATTACCCCAAACGTCCGGATGCAGGCGCGTCTCGTCTCGCGTCGGTGTGCATCCAACAGTTCAAACAGGCCCTTTGTGGCCAGCTCCTGCAAATGAATCGCCTCCACGTCCTCGTCACAGTTGGTGGCGATTTCCTCGATAAGCAAAATTGTGCTCAGTTGGACGTTACTGTTGCGGTTTGAAATAATGTACGTTAGCTTCTTCAAAAGCTCCCGAACGGAAGGGTGATACTTCGCTGATCCCAGCTCCGTCAGGATAGCGCGTGTTGCCTTGAGGTTTGCGCTCATAACCGCTGCTTCATCGTCCTCCAGGCGGTCAAAGAGGCTGCGCCCGAGGTCTTGGAGGAACAGTGTACCTCCTGCCTCTTTTACAGTGTGGGCAATGCGGGACACAAGCTCGGCCGCTTGCATGCGAATCATCCCGAGCATGTCACGGCGACTCTTTATCAAGTCAAACACCTGACGCAGGTAGCGCTTCAAGCGCTTTCCAAGGGAATTGCAAATGGTGGCTAGTCCTTCCAGCACCACGCGATTCAATCCAGATTCGTCTTGCTTCACCGCTGCGATCGCACCATCGAGAAGCAGTGCGACATGAGTGTCCGGGACACCGACGGTCCCTACAGCCATAACAACACGTCGCACCGTGTCGATAACCATGCGCTGGAAGTGCTCGTTTTCATCCTTCATATCACGCACAAGGTACTCGAGTATCTCAGTGCTACCCAACTTGCGTGATATTGCCACTGTCGTTTCAATGAGAGCAGTAGCCGTCTTTCTATCAGCCGCAACTCGGCGTACTGTCCAAAAACCCTCAAAAAAGGCCTTTAGGATCACGTCGCGAATAAAGTTCACTGTTACACCGTCCGCAGACACACACTGACGCACCACTTGCAGTAAGACACGGCGATGTTCATCATCCGGTGTGTTAAATTGGTTCACCAGCGTTGGCATCATGTCGGATGTGTATTTTTGAGCGTCGTATGGCGCCATCAGTGGAATGAGGGCACCAAATGCACGAACAAACAACCCCGCAGTAGTGCCGATCCCTCGTTTGCACTCCTCCCTCACAATGTGCACGAGAGGTTCCAACTCCTCTATCCCGTATGGGTAAGTGGCCTGTGCGACATGCGAAAGTGCATTTGCAGCCTCGCGCTTCACACGGGGCTCATCACGCAAAAGTTTTTCAAAAATGGGTACGAGCTCCATCAATTCCCCCGTGATTGCGTGCATAAGAATGCAAGCAAGCTCTGTAATAGCACGGGCTGATGTTTGCCGTGCAAAAGCAACAGGCGAAAGTGACATACCATTAATGATCTGGAGCGCCATTTCTGGACCAACAGCGTAGCCGATAATCCCAACAACCTTGGCAGTGTGGCGCCGCACGCCATTCTCCACGTGGGCAAAATCCTCCTTGATGGCCTCAAACACGGCTTCATAGCCCACCACCCGCGTAAGAAGAATCAGCACTTCCTTTCCATCCTCCCGCACCACAGACTCCTGCGCCGAGAGCAGCACCTCCATCATGTGGACAATCTCCTTGGTAGAGCTGCGAACCTCCTTCTGAAGACGGGAAATGGCACCCTTCACTAGATCAACGTAGTAGTGCTGTTCCTGGAGGTCAAGGATGCCTGAGCGCCACACGTGGAAGGTGAAGCGAAAGAGCGGCTCACTACCAAAAACACGCGCCTTGTCCAGCAGGAATCGCATGGCTGTCCGCCGCTGAGCAGAATCTCCATTTTTTATCTTGAAGAGATTCTTCATAAGCAGGTACGACGGAAGTACCTCGTCTGGTATGGGGTTCACGTTGTGGTACTTGAGCAGCACTTCAAACACTGGGGCATCCTCCGGCTTCATCTCCGGCATCCCTTCGCCAAGACTTTCCGGAATATCATACGTTACAGAGGCTGCTGTATCGCTGCTCTGATTCACCACAAACACATCCAAAGACTTGCTCGCAAGCTCGTAAAAGTTAGGTTCCTCCGGTGGAAGAGGGTTGTAGTCCGCTGGCGGTTCCACAACCTTGAACTCGGGCGGGAGAATCGAGTCAAGATACTCCTCGGTCAGTCGCTTGTTCTTCATGCGCCACTGCATCTCCAACTTTCGCGCATGTGCTTCAATGTTTGCCGTAATCGCGGACTGCGTATCACTTCCCGCAAAACGTGACTGCACGGGTGTAGTCCCCTCAAACTGGTAGTTGGGCGTGACGCCAAACGCCATTCCCGCGGCGGGTGTGGCGCCAGTGAACATTGGCGTTGTGCCGTTGAACATTGGTGTAACACCACCAATCGCTGGGGTCTGCCCGCCGAACGTCGGCGTTTGCCCACCAAAGGTCGGTGTCTGTCCGCCAAAGGTCGGTGTTTGGCCGCCACCACCACCGCCCCCGCCAAATGTTGGCGTCTGCCCCCCAGGAATAGGCGTCACCCCGCCCCTGTTACGCATGGACGGGGTTTTCACACTATCTAGAGTGTAAGCGCTCGGAGTTGGGGTGGCGTGTCCTCGCCATGCGGAAAGCTCTGTGTTAACAATTACCTTTGGTGTGTCACCTCCAAGTTGCCGCGGCGTCCCTGAACCCCAACGCGAGGTGGTTGGCACATTTGCAGAGGATGCTGCCTCCCAGCGATGTGTCTTTAGAGCTGGCTCGCTATTCCCTTCGTCATCAGCCATCCCGCGCTCGTGCTATAAATTTAAATCACACTTCCTAATTCGAAAATGGGAATCACCTCACCGTTAAGCGAGCACAGGCGAGCCACGCAAACGTTTCTTGCTTTTTTTTCCCTTTGTCTCTCCTTCTCTCTTTTATTCCGATTGCTTTACTTTTTTTCCTCCTCCTCTTGTCGCCCTACCCGTATGACCTACTATGGACAACTCGGCACCTGCTTGTTAAAAGTGTTAATAGAAAGAAAAGTAGTGGTGACGATGATGATAATGAAAAAAACACCACCTTCAATCGAACAATAACGATCACCAGGGAGCAACTGAGAAGTGGAAGTGGAAGTGGAAGTGGGGAAGTGCGTGGCTACCTGACAAAACACATCAGACATGAATGTGGTACAAAACCGACGAGGGGGTTACCTCGACAGTTAGACGTATGCCATAGTGGTTACATTAATAAGAGGAACAGCTGCCCCCTTTTCGTGTGGCATTGTATAACAGCGGCCGCGTTTGTTTTGGCTTCACGTGATGGTGCCACTTCGCAGCGTACTTTTAAGTTTAGTGGGCCAGTGCAAGGAGAAGAGCAATTGTTGAGAAGGGTGGCGAGATGAAGACGGAGATGGTTATATAATACAAATAAGGCATACAAAAAAAAAGATCATGACATCACTCCAACAACTTAGTGCAACATGCCTTCACTTACATTCTGCTGGCGTGGCGCAGGTGATTTGAACCTTCCGATCGCTAGCCACAGTGCGTGGAGGCAAGCACAAGAGAAGAATCATGAAAAAGAAAGCCAAAGCAAAGGCAAAGGGAAAAAGAGTAAAAAAAAAAAAGAGAGAGAGAGAGAGAGTGAAAATATAGAGAGTGAGAAACAGAGTGAATGAGAAAGAGATAGCAACAATGAAAGAAAAAAAAGATAACGAGAGCGCTCTTCGTTTTGCGACTGGAAGTAGGAAATGGATATAAGTGATTCGAAGTGACGGAGGACAACAGCTACTGCTCCACAAAACACGAAAGCTGGAAATATTGAAAGGAGTTACATAGGAACTCCAAAAACGCAGATCGAGCTGTGGGAGGTGGGTTGTGGCGTGGGGGGAAGTGAAGGGGGGTGTTAATGAAGGGTTAGCAGTAGGCCCTTCTCATGTCCAAACCGCAGTCGACAGGAGGAAGTCAATGAGAACCTGCGGGTACTTTTCCCGCATGACCTCCAGTGGCAACGTGTCGACTCCGGCCCTTTCAAACTGCACGCGTACGTACAGGCGCCGCTTGGCAGTTGGCTCTTTAGAACACTGTGGTTCCACCGCAACCGTAGACTGCCCCTCGCTTCTTGGGGGATCCTCCACATGTGTTTCATCCTTTGTTGCCATGCGCGTGCAGTAGATACCCACAACCCTCAAACTTGCAAAACTGGCGTGGAGGTGGGGTGCCGTCGGTTCTGTCTCTTTGCCTGTGCCCATACCGACTATATTCCTTGCATATGGGTGGTGTGGAAGCACCTTCGGAAGCATACGCAGTTTAGCCATATCGGACTTCTGCATTCTCCTAAAGTTCACCACACGTTTGTCACCCTTCACAGAGATGTGGAATGGCACAAACCACAGACGGTAAAGCGCGTGCCAAACGAACAGAAACACGAAAAAGAGAAAGGAGCAATGAGCAAAATGAAGTAGTGGCTGAGCAGTTGGCACTATGACACGAGGGGGCAATGAGTGCAGCCATATGCATCTTCTCCTTCCTCTTGTATGAAAGGGAGGAGAAGTGGTGGAGCGCCAAAAAAAGAAAAAAAAAAATACCTGCCCTGTGGACAACTAATCCAAAAGGGAAAAACAAAAAAACAATCAGCGAAGATCAGCTTTTCACACAAGACGAAAAAGTAATGGTCACAGCAACTTGCCTACTTGCGTGCGGGTCCGCGGCGGTTAGCGCCGTTCCCAGCAGCGGCCGCATCGGTCTTCTGTGTCACGTGGCGCGGCACGCCGGTCTCGAGGCGCTTCAGCATGTCGTATGTCTGCTTGTCCACAGTGATCCCATCCTGAATGGCCTGATCCACGTGCGACACCTCAGGCACGTAGTCCATGCGGCGCTCGCGCTCCTCCTCCTGGAGCTTCAGCGAGATACCGCGAACAGGGCCGCGCGCCAGGCGCTTCATGATGTGCGTGGCATAGCCAGCTATCTTGTTCTTCAGCTTCTTGGAGCGTGCAACGGTCACATCCAGCACAACACGCTTGTTGTGGTAAAAGTCGCTGTTCAGCTTCGTGAAGTACTTCTCCACCACCAGCTTCGAGGCGCGCTTGACAGTCTTGGTGCGAATCTTGCCCATGATTACTGATCACACTTCACTAGCATTGGCACAAAATGTAGGAAGAAGAACCAGTAGCCCAGTAGTTTTGTGGGGTCGTCTTTAGTAATGACACCGAGTATAGCGCACCCCCTTCCCCTCTTTTTGTCTTTTATTCATACAACACCGGACAGGCAACGGTTGTGTAGTAGCGTGTAGAGCAGTGATGCACGAAAAGCAAAATAAGAAAAAAGGATAGGAAAAATGATGATAACAAAAACAGCCGTGGCAATAAATAACTTCATGGCCTGAAGGAAAGGAACAACCAGTTCTGCAGGTCGTGCACGACCACTCACCTCTGGAGTCACAGCAACTTGCCTACTTGCGTGCGGGTCCGCGGCGGTTAGCGCCGTTCCCAGCAGCGACCGCATCGGTCTTCTGTGTCACGTGGCGCGGCACGCCGGTCTCGAGGCGCTTCAGCATGTCGTATGTCTGCTTGTCCACAGTGATCCCATCCTGAATGGCCTGATCCACGTGCGACACCTCAGGCACGTAGTCCATGCGGCGCTCGCGCTCCTCCTCCTGGAGCTTCAGCGAGATACCGCGAACAGGGCCGCGCGCCAGGCGCTTCATGATGTGCGTGGCATAGCCAGCTATCTTGTTCTTCAGCTTCTTGGAGCGTGCAACGGTCACATCCAGCACAACACGCTTGTTGTGGTAAAAGTCGCTGTTCAGCTTCGTGAAGTACTTCTCCACCACCAGCTTCGAGGCGCGCTTGACAGTCTTGGTGCGAATCTTGCCCATGATTGCTTTCCCTGCTGGACCTTTCCTGTATTTTTCCAGGACAACACGCAGTGATAAAAACGTGTGGGTGTGACAATTTGCGGAAGTTTACAAATACACGAGAAAGCAAAAGAAAAAAAAAACAGCACAGTAAGTGGCAGAGCGCCGGTTTGCACAGATCGGAAGCGAGACCACGGCCCACAGAGAAGTCAGCGAGACGTAGAACGCAACGAAACGAAAAATAAACGTGAATTTATAAAATTTGCCTACAACAACAAAACAGTAAAATAAAAAGATAACCGCACCATGTGATTTCCTTCTTTTCTATTTTTTGTTCTCGTGTCTCCATACTAATTTGGAAATGACAGAAGACAATAAAGGCAGCAGCAGCCCTGTAAAGAACTGTGTGTGTGTGTGTAGTAGACGGTGGCTTACAGTTACGTGTGGGCATCGCTTTTTCGCTCTCCCGAGCAAAGGTCTGGAACAACGCAGTCTGCATGTGAAAAGCAACGTGTAAGACTTCATGGCTCCACTCCCCAATGCTCCACCAACTTCTAAGCCACCGACGGTTCTGAACTAGCACCACTAGCGTATGCATTACGTTCGGTTTCTGATGGTTCCAGAGCTAAGCAAGTAACACAGGATGCATCTAATGGCTCGCTCCTTGTGCATGACATAGCGCGGTGTATAGGTCTTGTGCCGTCTTACGATTGACGTTCTTGCACATATCACGTAGCAAGCAGTTCCGTAGTGCGGTCACCACTTGTCGAGTATGTGTCTGGGGACGTTGTTGCAGAACTGCTAGTGCCGCACTCACGCCAATGTTGTCGAGGGTATCAAAAGCCTGAAGCCGCACCTCTACACAGTCGTCGTTGAGCGCCAGGGCAATAGTGCGGATGACTTTACCGCCACAGGCACGAAGACCAAAAGCAGCAGCGACGCGAAACAACAGAGCAGGGTTTTGAATAACGGTCTGTGAAGCGTACACCTCCGCGTGGCCCCCGCCAAATTTACAGAGCGCGAAGAATAGCGCCTTCATAACACAACACGGCAAGGTAGTTGAATCAATGATGGTCTTCAGCACCTCAAACGATTCACTTGGCTCCTCACTCATGTAATACGTTATCGCCTCATCACTCCCCACACCTGTGCAGCGGCGCGTGGCCTCAGTGCCGTTATTGCCGAGCACCTCACCGAGTGTGTAGGCGCACTCAATTAGAAGGTTCTCCTCCATCCCTGCTGCAGCCAGCAAGGCACCCAGTCGCTGAATGACCTCCTCCCGAAGCCTCCAAGCCTCCTCCCTGGTGCCAAGCGAGGTCGCCAACAGGTCGATCCGGCGAACCGCACGTACACACGCCACACGCGTTACAAGTGGCAGCGGTGAAGCCTCATAGCTTTTTACCCGCGCCATCCCTCCATACCCTCCGCAGCCCAAAGAACCTTCTGGCATTAACTGCCCTGCAATCTTGTCCAATAGCAAACGCACCCCACACCCTCCTAGCCGTGCAATGGACCAGGCGACAACCTCATGGTTCATTTCCATATCAGCAAGACAATGGAGCAGTTGATGAGCAACCGCCTCTGTTTTGTTGGACAGTGGGCCCATCTCTCCAAGGCCGAGACAGGCACCGTGCCGCACTCGGCACAAAGGGGAAGAAAGACACTGGAAAAACAAGTCACATGCCGCATCGGTAACGCTTGGCGAGGTCATACCGCTCCGCACAAGGCGTCCAACCGCCACAAATGCAGTGACAATGACGTTTTCCTGCTGTACGTTATTCGCACATCCACTTCTATGTTGGCTCTCATGCTGTTGCTGCTCGTGCTGAATAAACCTTGCAACGGCAAAAGCGGCAAAGTCCAGAACAGGCGCAGCCATGTGTATGGTAACAAAACTGGGAAGGGAGGCGATGGTGGCCAACACCCGTTCAAGCACTTTCGATGGGCAACGTGGATGAAGCAACACCGTCAAGAGGGTTTCCTCAACACTAAAGAGTTCATCGTCGCGATCAACGTACCAGGGATCGTACGAAAAGGGCAGCGTTCGCTGGGGCAGAAGATTTGATGGAGTGGGCTCTATAGCGTGGTGGCTCAGCGCAGTCTGCACAACTGGCGGAAGCTCCCGCCCCTCGCATACGATAGCCAATACACCTACGAGATCTTGTACCACAAGGGAAAGCGGTACGTAGTTGAACGTCACCCGCTCCATCCCATGCGTAGCAACAAGTTTCAGCAACATGCAGCGCGCCAGTTCAACGTCCAGAATGACATGTGTTGGCGTATATGGGGTACTGTGCTTGAGAAACACTCCACACCAAGCAAAGTCCTCCTCACTTGATTCCTGTTGTTCCCCATGTAATGCCGGCTGATAGAAGGTGACACGATTCTCAAGCTCTGAAGCACCTATGCAGTACACAGTCGTGTGACCCACCAGGGGCATTGTCATGACACTAATGCCTTGCAATGCTGCCATGCAAGTACGATTACCATCTCCATCATTGCCATTCTTTTCATTGCCCACAGTTTGGCGTGCCAGACGGCAAAGTTCACGCAGGCCATGATCGCCGCCAACAGCACGAATGGCAAGACTCACCAAGCTGGAGTGCTCGACGGAAGTGATGAGCATATCCATCAACACGGGTAGACTGATGGCCGCACGCTCGCCTAGACCGATAAGCGCGCACAGAATGTCCGTAATGCGTTTATCACCAGCTGACGTGTCACATCCCCGTCCATTTGTTTCGCGTAGCAGCTCCCCGAGCAACAAAGGAACAACAATGTGGCGAACTGCGTCGTCAGAGTTAATAAGTGCTGTAAGCGCAAACCAGTCGTGGCAGTGCGTAGTGGTTCCATTGCAATACCCAGACATACTTCGCATTCCTCTATTAACTGTTCTGTATTCATACACGTAAGCTCACGGAGGGACGACAAGAGCGAACGCTCCCCGCCGTGCCCGCTCACGCTCGCGGTGGCCACCCGGGTGCTAATCGGCTCGTAAGCAACATCTTCACTCTCTCCCCCATACGACGTGTGTAACGGGCAGGATTCACTGGATTCCTCTATGCTATGGTCGGCAGGATTTGCAGGTGGCACGGAAGTTACCCAAGAGGCATCCCCGTCCGTACAATTGCGCAGGCGCTCGACAGCGGCTGTATTTTCTTCCCTGCAGTATTTCCTACTAGAAACATCGCGGTGTGCATCGTTGGGTAGCCGATTTAGCTCGATACGAGGGACACGAAGCGGCCCCGTCGTTGCTGAAGACGTTTGCTCATTTGACACTCCGCTGCACACCTGCCCCCCCTCAGGATGCAAAAGCGGCGACTCTCGCTGGCTATTAGAATGCAAAGGAACACTTTCCTTTGGCCTTGTCGCGAGGGGTAGATCCTCAACATCTCGATTCTCGACGGAACTCTCGTAGTGGCTCAGGTTGCTGCTCTGGTACGCCTCATTTCGTCTAGCACCTTGGCTGTTAAAAGCCCGCGGGATGCGTGAATGCGGCATCTTGTCTGTGGAAATGTTGCCGCCGCCGCCGCCTCCCTGCCACTGGCCATTTATGCCATCCACAGGAATAACCATTTTTGACACTACACGGAAAGTAGGCCTGTGAGGCATGTTTTCTGCCGTGGCAGCAGCCGTTCGATCTTGGAGCTTTTCCTTTGCGCTGCAATCGCGAGCACGTGCTCCACGTAGTTTTTTGGAGTTGACCGTGCCGTACACCGCATCTGCAACGCTCAAGTTGCCCCACACCGCCCTTGAGCCGGGTGTGACCCCTCTTTCATGCTTATTGAGTGTCACCACCATTCTGGCATTACGAACACTTCCGTGGCCATCAGCAGGCGCGCGTCGTGAGTGTGAGATCCCGCATGTGGGCTTGACGCCTGGGGCATCCCTTACGGGTGAGCTGATGGGCGAAAAAGAAAGTCGCTCGACGGGGGTCTTGACGACCTGCCACGGGGACGACGGTGCTCCGCTCCCATCTTCGCAGCTCGACAGGGTGGGACTCGCAACGGTTTCACGCCGTAGCGCCTCTAGGCGCTCTAAAACGGCATAAGCGCGCAACAGGGGTGCTCTTTTTGTCATGTGTTTATTTTCCCCTTCTCTGCTATCGGCTCAGTTTCCCTCTAGCGCGCGTAATGCACAAATGCGTACATGAGTGTCGCAAAAAGTGATTTATAGGAATGGTTGCAATGACATACATACACTGAAAGGGTTCAGGCAACGCAGCGTAGGGAAAATGTCACAACTTGGCGAGCTGCAAAGGCAACACCCCCGACGCAAAAAAAAAAAAAAAGGAACGAACGAACGAAGTAAGAAAATTAAAAGGGGAAATTAGAACGGGCGAAAAAGCGGTCACACGACGTAATTCTGCTTTAACTTTGGTGTTAGCTCAAAGTAGAGGAAGGCGCAGCAGTTCAGCAGCTTCCTTGTCTTCCTTCCACTTCCTCCCGTCCCGGGCAATTCAAAAAAAAAAGTTTTAGACGGAAAAAATAAAAAGAAGAAAAGCGTAATAAAACAAAATAAAATAGCGGCGACTCTCACACGAACGTGGTGGAGCACCGAAGTGGTGTGACGATATGTTGAAGGAATTGATGGGCTGGTAAGGCAGGAGACACTTCGGTGTTCGCTGCTCTCTCCCACTTCGGGAGGTGAAGTAATTATGAAAAAAAGCCACAAAAAAAAAAAAAAAAAAAAAAAAAGGAAAAATGAGATTTATGGGAATAAAACTGTGATGGACTCTTTTGTGGTTGTTATCTGTTCCTTATATGTCTGGTGACACGACCAAAGTTAGAGCAAATGCAAAAAAGATCGGTACGTGAAATGATGGAAAAGAAAAGGAAAAGAAAAAACTGTGAGTGGGATGGGGAAAGAGAAAGACGCCTCAAGTGGGCAGCGTGCTGTAACTCTTTTTTTTTTTTGCTGTGTGCTGTGTGTTTATTTCGTTGCTTTTGCGTTAGGTGCCAGAGAGCCGGAATGTAGCAGGCGCCTACAGTCCCTTTTCCTTTACTGTGGGAGACCAGTGCGGGACGGTTCCAACTGCTGTGCCCAAGAGGCAGGCACACAGCCTTCGGGAGGGACGATATTTGCTGCGTTGGAGGCATCCATCAACGCATTGGAGAACTGCAGTGCGTTCCGATTCACTGTAACCATGCTGCTGTGCACGTTCTTAACGATGAGTTGGTCCATCGACCTGACACGCGAGCAGGCCACGTAGATGAGGTGTGGGCAATCAAAAAACTTTTCGCAATCTAGCACAACAGTGCCTTGTAGCGTGAGGCCCTGTACCTTGTGCACAGTGAAGCCGTAGCCTAACTGTAGAGGCAGCAGGTATAGTGCGTGCCCGTAAAAAAATGTGGAAGGTGTGCCCCCCACCGTCAGTGTGAACGGGGGTAACTGTACCAGCTCACCATTCAGCAGGCGAACAATGGGGAGCTTTGGAAACACGCTTCCCTCCGGCTGCCGCCCGTATGCAGTCTTCTGTGCATGATCATAGCGACGGGGAAACAGGTCCATCCTCGGTTCCGCAAAGGCCTCCACAACACCCACGCTACCGTTAGAGACGGTGCGTGAGAGGTTTCGGTTGACCATAACACGGCAACCGACCTTCAAACGCAGTGGAGTAAGAAAATCATTAGTGGGATGCATGCAGGCATCTGCCAGCATCATGGAAACGCTCGGCGGAACCAAGTCGCTTGGGTCTTCCCTGTAGACCTGACAGAGTACGGCCCCCATCCGGGTTGTAGTAGCCTCCAAAACCCGCTGCCACATGCTTGTGGTAACGGAGCCACCACTGCTTGGGTGATCTTTCCTTGTGTTATCGCACGTGGATTTTTTAGTTGTCATGCATTCGTCTGTATGACGAAGACGGAGAAGATAGCTGCCTTTTCCCGTCCGTACCGGCATGACAACCACGTTGTGTTCCAAAACACTGATACCAGCAAGCTTCTCAAACTCCTCGATGAGTGCCAGCACAATGTCCTCGCGCGTAGGCTGATCCGTGCTGTGAGAAAGGTCAATGAGAGCTGCCTGTGTGAAACTTCCAATCAACTGCAATGGGCCCGGTTGAGGTGCAAAGGTCATCTCTTCACTTTGCAACTGGCTCAACTTCTCCTCGTTCAACCGCTGCGCGTCGGCGCGTCTGGGGAAAATGTATGTAATATTATCCACATCTGTGGGGAGTGGGCGATCGAGCAAGCCGAAGGCCATGCTGTTAAATATCCCCACACGCAGCTGTGAAAGCATCTCATAAAAAGGATCCCCTTCCTTCTGCCGCATTGGTGTCACCAGGCGCAGAGTGATAAGGTTGCGGAACGCCGCGCTCTCAAAACAGGGCCCAGTCGTTTCAGTATCCGCCGTCGCCAGCTGCAAAAAGTCCCCACACACAATGACCTGCAAACCTCCGAATGGTGCTGTTTGGAGCCGTGCCATACGGGCCTCTGACTCAAAGGCGTCAAAGAGCTCAGCGTCCAGAAGCGAGACCTCATCAATGATGACAACATCAATCGCCCGGAGCGCGTTGAGGTCCCACTTCCGCTTTCCAAGCCTTTCACCGCGTATAGGCACGCCAAAGGCCATGTGAAACGTGCAACCACCGAGCTGCACGGCTGCCACGCCGGTTGTTGCGGTGACCGCAACGCGCAGCCCCGCATCCGTCAAGCGGCTGTGGATCGTCTTGAGTAAGACAGTTTTTCCAGTACCGGCACTTCCACCAACGAACATGCTGTAGCCTTGAAGGGCACAGCGAATCGCATTCTCCTGGTCAGGTGTCATTTTCATCATTCCAATCTGTGGGTCGTGCGCGGCGCCTAACTTTGGTGGAAGATGGGAGCCGGTAAGCTCCCCATACAAACGCTGGATTTCAGCATTCACGACCTGCGCCGCATCCTCTCGTTCCAGAAGTGCTGCCAACTTTTTCCGCCAAGCCACAGGCGAGTTCCGAAATGGCCTGAGGGAAGCAGCAGCAAGTGCTGAAGAGCTTTTAGGAGCCCACACAAGACGAAATGGGTTCATTGGACATTGCTCGAACCCCGCATGTAGCAATTCCCTTGCGACACGACTGGAGGGTTGTGTCAATCGTGCTGTGAAGGGGTTCACAAATGCACCTCTGCCGTCATCTTCCATGTTCTCCACCATATTTTTGAAAGAAACTTGCGATGTTGGCTGTGTTGCCCGTATCTTCTGCTGCGGAGGCAGTAGTGGGCCTTGTAGCGTGTCAGGCGCGACAGGTGGAGGCGCCACCTTTCGGTTCATAACGGAGGTGGTTTTGGGCCCAACACGCCGCATAGCACGGCCCAGAAGTGGCATTGTGAATTACGTGTGGAAGGAAGTAATAAAGTAACTGTTGGTGCCTTTAAAACGCGAAAGTAATTTCAAAGGAGAGAAAGGAGGAGGAGAAAAGGGAAAGTAATAATAATAATGAAAGCAATATGTGAAGAGCAATGAGAACTGGTGTACTTGTTTTGGTGCGTTGAGGAGGTTATGGTGACAGCGATGATGGAATATGGCACTTCGAATACGTAACGACGCTTTCCTGTGCTGGAGACAGTAACACCAGGAAGACGTCCACAGCACAAGAAGGGATTTCGTTCCCGTAGGCCTTCAACATGGGACCTCGACTGTACTAAAAGACAATTGCTTTCATGAAACTGTTTTGATAGAAGAACGTGAGACCAATTGGAAGAAATGTCCGAGGCAATTTTATTGCCTACGCAGGCCCTTTGTCGCACGCAAGAACGGACCGCAAGTCACGTGCACAGAAAACGCTCTGTGTGCCGTATTTCCTTTGCATAGCCCCAAAGATCTCTGTCTGAAGCTCACCAGGGTGGACCAGACAAATGCAACTTGTTGCTGTGCCGTAGACGGATGCATTAGGAAAAGCGATGGAAAGACGATCATAACCGCCAGGAATCGAAGTAGATAACTCTTCCAAAAGCGTGGCGAGCACAACACCCGCAGACTTTGCTTCACAAAGACGAACAAACCACGTTTCATGAGGCTCACTGGACGGTACAGTGGCGGCAGCATTCTCGCTTTTTACTTTGTCGGATCCCCCTGCAATCTGCGTGGTTTCGGGTGCTGCAATGAATTTCCGAAAAATTCGCATACTTAAGAGATCCTCAAACTCAATGCAGAACACCAAATGAGCGCTCACACCGTCACTTTTGCCTCGCGATTGGTGGTGCTCAGCAAAACGTCGTATCCAGTTCACATCAGCCGCACAAAAGTCGTTCATACTTGCCATATCAACGACGTCATCCACAGTGAGGGCATCATCCTCGTCATTGTCCTTATCGATTTCCTCTGGTTCCGGCTCCTTTATTGGAGGGCCAACATCTGCATCAGAGCGGTCGCGCTTATGCCCTGCACCCGCGGTTGTGGTGGAATCCCCTGACACCTCAACAAGCTTCCATATTGTTTGCATTGCACACTTTGCACAATACCCATTGCACTCCCATTTTTGCACATCGTAATTGACACGCGCCCGAGAACCGCACCGAAGACATACCTCATCGTAGGATGCTGCTCGTTTGCCGGCAGCAGATGTTTGGGCCTTCTGCGTGGCCGGTGGGCACAAGCGGGGAGCTCCTGGGGCGCTGTTTGCAGGACTAACTACATCCTGCCCGCTCTCCTGCGGGGCATGCCATTCGTTTGGACCGCTGCAGAGAAGCCTCTCAACGGTGCAACCGTCCTCGATAGCAAGCAGTTCCTCCTGAGAGTAACCCACTTCCACTGCTCGACGGTACTCGTCTGTCGCGCGCACAAGGCGCGACACTTTCTCTGCTGTTGCCTCGTCGCCAAAGGCTCCCAAGGAACCAGCCGCTGCACCGGGGTCCTGCCGCACACGCCTAAGATGAAACTTTGACTGTTTTTCTCCAGAACTTTTCTTGAGAGACTCCACGTCTACGGGAGCAGCGTCTGGCATTCGGTAGTGCAAGGAGTCCTTTTTGAGTACAAGACGTCGCGAGGCACCGGTGCCATGGGAGTGGTGACTCAAGTTATACGCCTCGGCGAGTCCGTGGAGCTCCCGACGATCATTCGCGCAGAGATCACTTGGCAACTCCAGCACTGTCTTGGTGGGATCCGCAATGAACATCTTGATTTTTTGGCTCCACGTGTCGAAAAAATGGCCCCTATTTTCACGCGCCTCTGACATTTGAGAAGCGGGCCGTCCTAGCGATTTTGCCACGTCATGCAGTTGAAGAGCGCCGGCGCTTGTGGCTGTCTCCTGTCCGGGGACCTCTGCCGCAGCGCGGACGCGCGACGCCATCGCTTGTCTTGCCTTCAGCAGTGCATCCATCATCTCTTCTCTCGAGCCTGTAGAAGCCATGGTAGGCAGAGCACTGTCAACGTGCGCGCAAAGCAGGTGGCAGTCTGAACAAAAAACGACCACACAATTTGCTCCTCACTAAATCTGGCAATCGCTACTGCTTCCTGGGGAAAGAGTGCAGCGCGCTTTCTTAGTGCTTACCGTTACGTGTGTGTGTGTGTGTGATAGAGAAAGTGAGAGAAGCGAGGAGATCCGCATAAATAGCCCAAGTGAAGGAGATGTAGGAATAAAACGAGCAGGTTGATCACATTTGGCTTGATGATGGACCGCAGCGATATCGAAAACACAAATGCTGGAAAAATAAGAACAAAACAAAACGGCAATAGCAGATAAATAAATTAATTAATAAAGACAAAAAAATAACAATAATAAATAAGTGAATGAGTGTATAGAAGAGTAGAAAATAACAGGAGTGAATGAACACACTCGCGTTGAGGCACCGCCAGCGCCGCTGTTTCGGAGAGCGGGGTGGCGGGCGTGAGTGTGCTAACTGGCACCCCTATGCGCGTCACCAGGCACGCATCAGACCAAAACGCGGACCGCCCACTGATAAGTCTTCTTAACTCAACGCCACCGCCACCAAGATGTGCGATGGCTCCGCTCAATTACACTAAAAATTCAATTTAGAAAAAAAAAGTATATTAATAATAATGACGCTAATAACACGACGGTTTATTTTATTGCTTTCTTCGTCCATAGGACACGGGGCGAATGGTGCGGACCTCTTGTTGCGTGTGAGCAGTGACGAGGCAGAGACTGCGGACTAACGAGAGAGCTGCTTCAGTGGCATTTAGTGCGGTGGTTCTTCCTTCGTGCTGCAATCAGAGGCCCACGCAGCCTCATTATATTTTAAAATCCCTGCGTCGCTCTGCATCATCTGAAAGTGGGCGTCAACGTAGGGAAGGATGTTCTGAAACACGTAGTGGCACAGGTCGATCTTGCTTCTATAAAACTTTTGCGACTCCTGTCCCGTCTCCAGACGCTTCTGTGCAGCCACAGCCAGGAGCAACCAATAGTAGCCAAGAATGACGTAACCTGTACACATCACAAGATCCTCCGAGGCTGCAGCAATGGACTCGGGGTCTTGTAGTGCGGACATCTTCACCTTGGTGATGCCCATGCGCCACTGCTTTTGCAACATCCAGAGACGCCTGGCGCATCGGCCGAGAACGCCACGCGCAAAAAAAAGAGGTCTCACCAGTGCATTGACACGGCTGCCAAAGCGCGCCGCCTCCCCCGATGTTGGACTGAGCAAATATTTACTAATAAAATCAGTCAACTGGCTTCTGGTAGTGCCATCGTACAGCATCGTTGCATGGGCATCGGCGAAAAGACGCTCCAGGACGCTATCCTCCGTGCCCAGACTGCCACTAGTGACCTGTAAACAGCACAGCGCAGCGTTTGCACCCCACTTGACCAAGCACACCTTGGCAATGAGGGCATAAAAGCCAACTTCAGTCGCAAGTGCCCTGCGCACGTCCAAACTGCTTGCGTTATGTTGAAGATCAAGCAAACGCGCCACATCCAGCAAAAAGGCACGTCCACCTTCCGCAACGGCTCTGGCATACAAAAGGCGTGAACGAACGTGTGCAGAGCGCGCAAGCAAACTACTAGATGGGTCAATGGCCTGCGGGCCACTGCGGGTACTCTGAGAACCCCGCTGAGTGGAGTAAGACAGTCCGTTCTGGAAGGCGAGCTCCGCACGACAAACCCCACCCATCGCCGTCCCCGCGTTAATCACATCCATGGACGCGAGCAATCGAGCTAAACCCTCACCTGGTTTCCCAACAAGATAGCCTACCGAGTTTTCAAGGTGCAACTCGCATATCAAACGTCCTTCAAGGCCCACAGCACACCTCATGGCGGTACATTTTACATTTTGCTCCGCCTCCAGTGTGCCATCCGGCTTCACAGTGTGGCGTGGCACCACAAAAAGTGAAATCTCACTGGAGCCGACAGTGGCATCTGGTACCCGCGCTAAGAGGATGAAGATCACATTAGAGACCATGTCATGGTCGCCCACCGGAATACGGACTTTTGTCCCGTTTAGTCTGTAGGTGCCACCACCACATGACTCCGCCCTGGTTTCGACGTGCTCTAGCTCTCCCTCGCTGTGCTGCTCAGTAAGGCACACATAACCACCCCACTCTCCAGAGAGGAGCTTTGCGACAAACACGTTTCGCTCCTCTGCGTTCCCACAGGCCAGGAGCACATTCGCGGCGCACGCATTCATGGTCGGGTACGCGAGGAGCGGCCAGTTGGCGGTTGCCATCACCTCGCGAGTAACGAAACCAACAGACCCTGGAAGACCCTGGCCGCCGAATTCCTCTGGATGGCAAAGTCCAAACCAGCCGCCATCACGCAGCAGCTTGTAACCCTCAGCTAGATCTGTCGAGGTATGCACTGGACTATCTGCCTGCGGCGCGCAACCTCCCCTTGCGCCATTGGCGTACATCGAAACGAGTGGCTGCGTTGCCAACGTGCTTGCCTTATCTAAAAGGCTATCAAATATGTTCTTGTTAACGTCCGGGCGCCCAAGTTTGTCGTAGTGTCTATAAAGGCAAAACACCTCCTCCATAAGAAACTGATAATCCTTCACAGGCGGGGCATAGACCGCATCGTGGAGTGGACTGGTGAGCGCAAAACGACGTGCAGCACCAGGCAAAGCCAGGGAGAAAAGAGGGCACCGCCGGATCATGCCTCACCCCACCGTCCTCGGCAACCTTCCGTCTGGGTACGTTTATTTATTATTATTATTATTATTTTGGAATGAGGGGTTTCAGAGCCCTTGTCTTTCTTTTTTTTTAACGCACTCGCACACCACCTCACCGAGCAGAATTCGTGCTACCTTTACGGCTGCAAAGTCCCTTAACACCCCTCACCCTCACCAGTGCCTTGTTGTTCGTTTGTAATATCGAATGAATAATTATAACTATTGAAGCCCCCTACGCAAGCGTGCACGTGAGAGAAAGAAATATAACAAAGAGACAAAAGGAGAATGAGCCGAAATTAAATTAAATGAAATGGAAAAAGGGGGAGAGAGTGAGAGAGAGAGAGAGAGAGAGAAAGAAGAAAATAATGATGATAAAGCAGGAGAAGTGGGAAGCCCATTGTTAACAATAATCATGAGCATAAAAAACACAACCGTGTCCTTCCAAAGCCATAACTCGTAGAGGGTTAATGGTGTCGGTGAGACTCGTGCTGGAACCGACAGGCCAACAACAGACTACACTTCCTCACTTCCACCCCTCTCAAAGCATTCGCACGGTTCTGGAACGTTACCGAATGCCAGTAACAGGCCAGTAATATCCCGCACTCTCTTGCGAAACTCCACACCTCCCTTTCCGCCCTGTTCCCACAACCGGGCAGTCGAGCTGGCGGTGGTAAACGGGAGTGGCGGCAGGGGAGGGGGTTAAACGGTAAAAAGGGAAAAAGGGCCGAGAAAAACACCTCCCCTGGTAGGCGCACGCACCACCACCACCACCACCACCACTACAGAAAGCGCACAGCTGGTTCTCAGCAAACCGAATCGCTTTCCCCCTTCCTCATTTTATTTCCTAAGAAAAGACCAACAACGCTGACTTAAGTATACATTTAAATTATTCGCACACCCTCGCGTAATCCGTTAAAGATTTCTCCCACGTCCCCTCTTCCTTCTCATCACTCCTTTTTCCTATTTGTTTGATTTCCATTTTCCTTTTCTTTCTTCCCCTTCAGTTCTCTCTCTTTCCTTCTCCATCCATCCACTCACCCACCCGCCCCCTTCCCCTCTGGCCATTTGCTACCCTCCACACACCACCTTAACATTTCACCCCGCCCATCCAACTTTTTTTCTTCCCATATCTTTCACTACACCTTTTATTTCTCCTTTAAATATAAACATAAGCATTTTCTTCTTCTTCTTCTTCCCTTCCTTTTCAATTTCTGTCAGTGCGAGTGGGTATGAGCATATCGTCAGCTAGTTAAAGGCTTTTCTACTGCTTTCTCATCCACTCCACCCATCCACAACTTCACCCCACACCCCTCCAAAAAAAAAAAAAAAAAAAAAAAAAAAAAAAAAAAAAAAAAAAAAAAAAAAAAAAAAAAAAAAAAAAAAACGCTTTTCAAATATTATTTTACGCGTTTTCGCTCAGTTTTTCTCCTTTTTCTTTTCCGCGGCCTATTCACATCCCTATTCCCCACGCACCTCCAGTCCGTTCGCCCTGCCTCATCCCCAACGCCCCACCACCACCACTTTCATCCTCACGGCAAAAGTTTCCATCAACACACCGATCTCGGCAAGACAAAATGAAAACTTATTGAATAATTTTTTTTTTTTTAAAAAGGCCTGAAAACAACAAAAGAGTTCTTGCAAGTGCGGCGGAGGGCGAAGAGAGATATTTTTATTACTTTGTCCACTACCACAAACTCGCTGCTCTTGTCTTCTCCCCTTTCGTGCACGTCCTCCTCTTCCTGTAAAATTCTCCCCCTTTTGTCATCGAAAGCCTCCATCTCATTTTTAATTTACAAATTTTGCCCTGTCGCTCCAGCAGGCCGACATGCACCACGCGTTGTTGCTGCTGCTGTCATTGCCGCTGTTCATCGACAGGTGAGTATGTTTCATTGATGAGCCGTGCAAAGTGAGGAGAAAGTAAAGGAATTTGTGGTGGGGTGCGTACGTTGTCCGATTCAGGTGAGAGAAAGATGCCAAGGGCAATGTTAGGGTGCTGAAGTATGTGCAGGATGCGAGGAACCAAAACGGGAAAAAACAAAAAAAAAAAAAAAAAAGGTAAACCAAGGTAAAAGATGAAGGTGAGTGAGTGTTTGAATGAGCAAAGCACTACAAACGCACCCACATCTAAACAAATATGTACATGTGTGGTGGCAAGGTAGCGATGAGGCGTGGTGCGTGGGATTTGGTGCTGTGGATGTGTAGGACGACCGCTGCAACCACTGGTAATGACAGCAGTGGTAGAGACGGCGACGAAAGCGGCTGGGACAATGAAGATGGACAGAGAAGAAGTGCGTTAGTGTGTTGTTGGTGATGGGTAGCGGGGTTGGTGTGTGGAAGTTATTTGTGCGCACGTTATGCAAACAACTACTGGCCGCTCAGTGGCATAGTAATGCAGCGGAGGGATTTCTTCTACGTTTGCTTTTCCCACTTCCTCATTATTGTTTTTTTTCCGTGGTAGGGGGGGAGGAGGAAGCGAGTGGGGAGTGCGAAGTGTGCGGGAAAAGTAAATCGAAACACTAATGATAAAGACACAGCAACCGCAGCAACAAACGATCAAGAGAGAAAGAAATGGGCAAAATATGGCCCAATAAGGACACAACTGCAAGGCGTAAAAAGTGGAGTGGGGGCAGTGGTGGCGGAAAGTCATGTGATCCCGAGTGCACTATTGCCGGCCACGAATTTCCTGTTTACACCCCGCGCCCCACTTCCCAAAGCTTTCACAGGCCATGCAACAAACAAACAACAACAACAATAAAAAAAAAAAAAGGACAATCGAGGTCTGTTGGTCTAGGTCGTACCTTATTTGTTGCCAGTGCTTGTTTGCCGTTGCTCACTTGTTTGTGTTTGTGTTTGCGCGTGTGCGTGTGCGTCTTCATGTTCATTCCACTTTTGTCCCTTCTTAATTTCAGTCACCGTTAGCCCTATATGAAGATATATGTATATATATCTACGTTTGTGTGGCGTTGCACTGTGCAGACGAACCTTCACAGAACAAAGTCTGGTGCCACGCGGGACGACTTGCCTTTCATCCTTCCAGCCAAACTACCCGGGCCACAGCCCTGCGACTGCTGGTGCGAAAAGTATTCTAATTTTTGCAAAGGCTTTGGGCCAATGACTTTATCTAATAAGCTCCTAAGGCTGCCGCCTAGGGCCTTGAGCTTTAGCTCATCAGAACTAGCCGTCCATATCTGCAGCGTCGTTGGTTTGTTCTGTCGTACTTTCAGCATTATCCCATTGAGAATTGTCGGAGCCTCATCTAGTGACTCACCACAGCAAGCCATTAGCATCGTCATGAAGGCGTCATCCATTGTCTGCTTGCTGTTCTGTCCGGGTTTGTCGCGGTCAAATATCACCACCGTAATGGTCCCACCATTCTTGTTGCGTGCATGCTCCCAGTTGGGCTTGATGTCGCGCCGAAACCAGTGGTACGTAAAGGCCGGCAAGAGCGCAGATGGCGGGGGGACAAACCTCCACAAACGCCAGAATGTCTCCACATCCCCAACAAGGTGAATAAGCACTGGTTGATAAGCCAGTGGTGCCCCAAACGGTGTGGGATGTTCGTCAGCGTACAGAGCCCAAACTGTATTGAACCGTAACGGCTCTGCAGGACTTGGTTTGTTGAGTACAGATATGCCGAAAATAGTTGGAAGCAAAGAGTTACTAAAGTCATTCTCTACGGGTTCACCTATAATAGAAGTTTGCGCCAGCAGTGCCGCATTTTCATCATTGCTAGGAGAACCGGGGGGCTCCTCCACGGGCACGGCGGCACCTTGAGTGTCCCCCTCAGAAGTGTTGGGTTCCTGCGCTGCGTCCTTTATTTCTTCCTTTTCTGGTTTCTGCCGCTGCTCTTCCGCCTGCGACGGCGCACTAACATCTGATATAGAACCATTGTGCTTGTCCGACGGGGGTGCAGGACATTTTGACGAAATCTTCGGATTCAGCGGCGTATAAGGGGCAGCGTTCAGCGAGAATGATCTCGGACCAGACGGCAACTGCGGTGGGGGCGGTGGGGGCGGCCGCACGTCAGCACCCCACATTATATTAGGATCTACATGCTCAGACTGCTTCCACGACGGCGGCGGCGGGATGGCGCCAAAGGGCATCTGTCCCATTGGAGAATGTGTAGAAGCCGACATGGGAACAAAGGCTGGTGCAGTCGCTCGAAGGGTGGTATGCTGCGGAGGCGATTGCAAATGGCCCCGGCATGGCATCAGCGTTGCATTGGTGCCGGTCTGCCGCTTTTTATGCGGCACAAACTCCGGCGCTGAAGGATTCATGTCTTTCTCTTCCTCTAATTCACTCAACCACACCTTTTCCTTTGATGTACTTCGCCTTCACATAAATACCGCAGAGCGATTAAACAAGTAAAAAAGAAAAAAAGATTAGTTGCTGTTTTACGCCGCGTTACCTGACACATTATAGTGACTAAAACAAACCACTAGTCGACTGAACTTTGGAAGGCAACATTGTGGAGTGCTACAGCAGCTTCAGTTTTATAGCTATGTTCAGGCGTCGCGCAGTGCTGTCAGCCAATTGGCATTTCTACAGGTCCATTGGAACACCATCAATAACAATCGGTGCGTCCACTGGGCGCTTAACCCTCGAGAGGGCATGCTGAAGCCGCAATATGTCGGGCCGCAAAGCCTCCCCAAAGGCCAACGGATCCGTTTCCCCGGCATGAAGCTGGTCCAGTGCTGGACGCGCGCGCTCAACGAAACGCCGACCCTCATCGCGTAACGCCTCGTCTAGCTCATCACTCTCACAACAGCGCACCAACTGCTCCACCACAGCGACTACCAACACGTCGTCCAACTCCTCGTCTTCCTCATCGTCGGAAGGAAAATCCTCCTCCTCCTCCTCCTCCTCACGCTCCCCGTCCAAAATCTTATCGCTGCAATCGCCTTGTGGGCTATTAAAGTCCTCGTCACCGCCATCGCCATCGCCATCGCCATCGCATCGCTCCACCCCATTCACACACAAGTGCCCCACACCATCCCCACCATTGTCCGTGCCTCCACTGCACTCCTGCATCTCACGCTCATCCACCGTTAGCGTATACCCGCAGATCTCCACAGCACGAACGCAACCGTCATCATCCACCACCGGTCGTGGTGGCAGGGAGGTGCCGTTGTCAATGGATGTCGACTCCTCACCCGCCTCCTCACGAAATCTCTTGCGGATTTGCCCGATCCTCTCGGCCTCTTCCACACGCAGATGATCCCGGAGTGAAGTACCTCCAACCGGCGTTGGAACACACGCACCACTCCACAGCGGCGGCGCATCTACCACCTTCACGCGAAAACCGGAATCGCACACCCGCTCCACGGTCATACCAGCCACGTCTTCTACAAACACACTGTCATCATCAACGGACCTTTTCCTCTCGTCCTCCCGCTCTCTTACGGCTGCTTGCATTGCCGCTTGCTGCATCTCTGACAATTCCTCCATTGGTGGGTTTAAGCCCGCCTCCTCTACAACAACTGATTTCATCCCCGCTGCAACTTCCCAGTGGCCGTTTTCGTCATCATCCTCGTCCTCATCACTACTGTAGAGAAAAACAAGCTTTGTGCGACGCGCCGGCAATGGTCTCTGCTCACTGCACTCAGCACTAGCAAGCGACTTCCCTGTAGGCGCGATACTCTCGGATTGCATCACCGATGGAGTGGCAGGTAACCAAAAGGCGAAAAGCAAACGAGCCGCTAAAAGGGAAAGGAGCAAGGACTGCCCCTAATTCCCTAATTCCGTGCTTATGCCTGTACCGCCACCGTCGGGAAGCGATTGGTTAGTGACTAAGTTGGGTGAAACGTGAGGGTAGTAAGAAGAAGAGCTGTGAAATTATCGAAAACTCGACCCTCGTGAAGGGGGACAAGCCGGAGCAAAAACAACAATTGCAAGGAAAGCGATGAGTTGAGGTTCATTTCACATTAGAAAGCGACCAGTGCGGAGAGCTACATTTGTTCGTATGTTTTTCGGAAGAGACCCTGCAGAGCTGTGCAATGCCTTTTTGCAGCAAGTTCCTTCAGACTGTGGTACGGGAGCTGGACCAAAAGGAAAAAATATATAAATGGTAATAATAACAAAGCGGGCGAGTGCACGCGGGCGGCAATCCAGCGGAACATAAGCGGTACTAAATAAAAAATAAAAACAATGAAGCATTATTGTACGTGTTGAGTCGGTAGTGGTGGAAATAAATTAATATGGCGTCATGCGGCCGACTGGTGACTGCGCAGATGGCGGTGTACCACCCTCCCCCTCACGAGCATGAGATTTTGATTATTTTTGATGATAACAACGCGCTTAAGCAAAGCAGAGGGTTGGCTGCGCATGCCACAGCGGGCTCTGCTTTGCATAGGCAGACGAAAAAATGTAATGCACGCAGAGCAGGCCATTTCATTTCGATTAGCAGCGGATGTAAGAGCCATGGCCGACGGCCAGCAAGTCCACACATCGTGCAGCATCACAACCAGAGCAGCACAGAGCCATGAAAACCACATGGAAAACAAAGGATGAGGAACACAAGAAAAAAATAAAAAAAATAAAACGGTACCCACTAGACACAGAGACACACACGTACTTCCTAAACAACCCAAGGTCAAAAATATCCGATAACATCACTAATAACACTACTTCTGCTAATAATAACGATAATAACGATAATAATAATGCCACATTGAGCATAGAAAAGAGCTATAATACACACGCTATTACGGTTGTTTTCGCAAGGCACACATCAACTCCTGTACGATGGTGTGGGTAATCAGCCATTACAATAGCCCGTGTTATTTCGCATTTCGTATGCTCCAATCTGTAATGCATCGCACTGGCTAACAGACACGGGAGTATAACGACACTACGAAACACCTTTCCCACTCAACGAAGCACGTTCGTTGCCTTTAACAACAACAAAGTCGACAGAGTGAATGGGATCACTTTTACGACTCAAAGGAGCAAGTGAAGAGTCACAATCCTTCGCGTCTGACACGTCAGCAGAATAAGCAGCACGGCGGCGGGCACACCACGCGAGAAGGAGGTAGGAAACTTCAACTGCAAGTAATCCGAAAAGCAATCCTGCACAAAATAAAACAATGCACAACGAGGCAATTACGCCGGAAGTAAATCTTGCATTATCCTCAAAGAGTGCAACGCAATTTTTTTTTGGTAAATCGTACACGTAGCCAGAAGGGCACGCGTGCGCGGGACACAGCGCACGGTAGCGGGCACAATCCGGCGATGGCGGCGCACCCTCGGAGCTGCACTTGAGTCGCTCTGACGTCGCGTCGTCCAGGTGGCAGGCAACGTCGTCACCACCGCGCCCCTCCACGAACCGCACGTAGTCGTCAAATGGGCAGACAACGCCGTCCGGCACAGTGGCGTCCGTTGCCTGCTGCGCTGCGTCAAGGCAGCGGAACGGGAAGGTGCGCAGCGTGGGAGCGGCGTCCGGTGCTGCGTCCACCGCCGCATAGCGAAGGCGCACAAAGTACACACCCGTCTCAGCGTGTCGCAGCAGGTCAAGCAGGAACGTCTCGGCCAGCGGCACGGTGTCCGCAGGCTCGTGGCCAAGCGCCGTGTGCAGCGGGACATCGTGCGCGTACTGCACCACGCGGTGTCCTTCGTAGTTCCTGTCGTCCGCGTGCAGCATCTTGCGCCGCATGTTCTGCAGCAACTCGCGCGCCAGCGGCACGCCAAAGCTCGCACGCGCATTGCCCGCCGCACCGCGCCCGTACAGCTCGCGCGCACGCGCGCCTGCCACGGCATCCAGTTGCTCCCGGTGTTTCATCACTGTGGGTGCGCCGCCACCACCACCCACGGCCGCGTACGTGGTTGTGAGCGACTGCAGACGGTGACAGCACCACGCGTGGCTCCCCGCGTCCGCGCACGCCTCCCCAAGACCAACCTCCTCCGCCATCCTGCGGATCACCGCGGCGTCGGGGAACTGCTCGCTCACTGCCTTCGCCATCGCGGCGCCAATGTCCGCGGCCCTCGACTCGTTCGTGAGGGCAAACGACGGGAGCGCGCGCACACTCAGCAGCATGTCGTCATCGGGTGGCGCGGACAGCACCGCAGGGACAGCCAGGTCGTCCTGGCCCGCGTACACCCCCGCCAATAGCGCGGCCGCGGCGCGCAGTACAGACGGGTCCGCAAAGGCGCGAGTGCGCACCGCCGTAGGGTCGTATGGTGCATCGAACCAACCGCTGCTCTCGTTCACGTCCGCGTCCCTGCTGTAGAGGTTCTTAATGTAAGCGCCCACCTCCCGCATCTGCAGAACGCCATGATTTGCTATGGCGCTGCAGTTGCTTTTGCTGTCGGGACTGCACAACTTCTCCCGACCCGGCACCGTTGCCGGGGGCGGGGCAACCCCGCTGCGGTGGGCCACTTGGACCAACTCCAGCACATACAGGCAATTTGCGCCTGTCGCGCCAAGCAGCAGCAGGGCGATGCAGCACACAACCGTGGGCGGGCGTCTTTCCATTGCGAGGCAGGGTTCTTGTTCGTTATTTATCAGGTGTCTTTTCCTATGTGTTCCGCACGTGCAGGGACGGCCGCGCAGGCAGGCAGGAGGGAAGGGAATGGAAGGGACAAAGCAGCGTTGCGTGACAGGGCGGACACAGTGCTCGCACGGGCCGGCGTGTGAAGCCACCCGTCACTCGCACTTTCTAGAGAGACGCGGACCGGCAACCACAATGTCCCCTTAACTGTTTTTTAATGTCGTTACTGATGTTTTTGTGTTGCTTATCTACAACTGCTGTTTATGCAAGTTACTCGCCAGCGCTCACAAGAGTGCCAAGCTGCACCGATGGCACAAGAAGCAAAATTACACACGTCAGTTAGTGCTTGGCAATGTATCATTCACAGCTTTTCACAACTATCTGCTTATGCTTGAGCCCTGTTGAAGTGAAACATTGTCATGGACATAAAACGTCAAGGGTAATGGCACCTCATAGCTGCCTCCGTTTCATTTTAACCGTGGCGAGTCTTTTTACTAGACGTTGGAGGTCGTTGGAAGTGGCGTTCTATTCTCCAATGACACCCTTACATGCGTATGAGGGGCGATTGTCGAAGCCTGCTAGTTTTTCAGAGAAATTGGAGCTGTACCACAAATAGTGGGCTGCCACGGGCAGCTGTTCATGGCCGCTAAGTAAAGCGTTAAGGGGGGCAACTTGACTTCATAGAGCGCACGGAGAGACGCGGAATCGCACAGAACCTTCCCATGTCCAGGCGTTGACAGGGGAAAGTAGACACATGCCTGCGCCCGCAGTCCGGTACCCGCAGCAGCATCCGCTGGAGGCACTGTGTGCGGGTTCCTGCTCCTTGTGGTCAAAGTTTTCTGGCAAAACCGCGGCAGCCCAACAAGGAGGCCTGTGTTGGCGCGAACCGTCAAAAGGCAAAGCGCCTACGCAAACATCACCGGTACCGGTACCAATGGACCATTAGGCAACATCACGACCCCATTGCCTTCTTGGCGTGTGGTGTCAGTGGTTGAAAGCACAAAGCCGATGAATTTAGAGGGCTGCATGAGACATCGCACTTGCAAGTCAAGTCACGAGAAGAACTATGTAAAGACCACTGAAGTGTAAAGTTATAAAAGAAAAAAAGAAAAAAGGACCAACGTATAACAGGTAGTAATAAAATGTGTCGAAAGTATCTGTGGTGGGCAACGTGAAGGCATTTCAAGGCACTACAGTACTTGAAGTAAACAAAAAACAGGCGGTTGACAGTGCCCCTCGGCACAACAGTTCATCACTTCGCCTTCTCCACTACCAGCCAGCTCTGCAACACTCAACAACAATTAAAAAAAGAAAAGAAAAAAGTCGTTTATATGTTCCTACCGCTTCAATGAAAAAAATAAAAACAAACATGAGGAACCACAGCTACAAAAAATAACGGAAAAAAATATTGAAATAAACACGACACCGATAAATCCACTACGATAATCCATCAAACAACGAACAGCAAGACAAGCAGGCAAAAAGAAGCGCACAGCAGAGCAGCTGAGCAATTTACTTGTTTTTGACTGCAGTGTGTTGGTGGTGATGTATGCCTGTAAAATAATGATAATAATAATAATAATATAAAAAGAGGAATATTGCATCAGACACTTTAAACCTTCTAAACATTTGACCCCACTTTCTTCGAACAGCAACAAGTAAAACCGGGGCACCAATGAAAAATAAAAACAGAGGCGAGAAAGCCGAAAAGAAGAAAAAGACATAACAAACCTGCCACTGCACTGGTGTTTACGATATTTTTCTGGACCACACGTGCTTTACACGACCCATCAACCGAATCGTACACGTAGCCAGAAGGGCACGCGTGCGCGGGGCACAGCGCACGGTAGCGGGCACAATCCGGCGATGGCGGCGCACCCCCGGAGCTGCACTTGAGTCGCTCTGACGTCGCGTCGTCCAGGTGGCAGGCAACGTCGTCACCACCGCGCCCCTCCACGAACCGCACGTAGTCGTCAAATGGGCAGACAACGCCGTCCGGCACAGTGGCGTCCGTTGCCTGCTGCGCTGCGTCAAGGCAGCGGAACGGGAAGGTGCGCAGCGTGGGAGCGGCGTCCGGTGCTGCGTCCACCGCCGCATAGCGAAGGCGCACAAAGTACACACCCGTCTCAGCGTGTCGCAGCAGGTCAAGCAGGAACGTCTCGGCCAGCGGCACGGTGTCCGCAGGCTCGTGGCCAAGCGCCGTGTGCAGCGGGACATCGTGCGCGTACTGCACCACGCGGTGTCCTTCGTAGTTCCTGTCGTCCGCGTGCAGCATCTTGCGCCGCATGTTCTGCAGCAACTCGCGCGCCAGCGGCACGCCAAAGCTCGCACGCGCATTGCCCGCCGCACCGCGCCCGTACAGCTCGCGCGCACGCGCGCCTGCCACGGCATCCAGTTGCTCCCGGTGTTTCATCACTGTGGGTGCGCCGCCACCACCACCCACGGCCGCGTACGTGGTTGTGAGCGACTGCAGACGGTGACAGCACCACGCGTGGCTCCCCGCGTCCGCGCACGCCTCCCCAAGACCAACCTCCTCCGCCATCCTGCGGATCACCGCGGCGTCGGGGAACTGCTCGCTCACTGCCTTCGCCATCGCGGCGCCAATGTCCGCGGCCCTCGACTCGTTCGTGAGGGCAAACGACGGGAGCGCGCGCACACTCAGCAGCATGTCGTCATCGGGTGGCGCGGACAGCACCGCAGGGACAGCCAGGTCGTCCTGGCCCGCGTACACCCCCGCCAATAGCGCGGCCGCGGCGCGCAGTACAGACGGGTCCGCAAAGGCGCGAGTGCGCACCGCCGTAGGGTCGTATGGTGCATCGAACCAACCGCTGCTCTCGTTCACGTCCGCGTCCCTGCTGTAGAGGTTCTTAATGTAAGCGCCCACCTCCCGCATCTGCAGAACGCCATGATTTGCTATGGCGCTGCAGTTGCTTTTGCTGTCGGGACTGCACAACTTCTCCCGACCCGGCACCGTTGCCGGGGGCGGGGCAACCCCGCTGCGGTGGGCCACTTGGACCAACTCCAGCACATACAGGCAATTTGCGCCTGTCGCGCCAAGCAGCAGCAGGGCGATGCAGCACACAACCGTGGGCGGGCGTCTTTCCATTGCGAGGCAGGGTTCTTGTTCGTTATTTATCAGGTGTCTTTTCCTATGTGTTCCGCACGTGCAGGGACGGCCGCGCAGGCAGGCAGGAGGGAAGGGAATGGAAGGGACAAAGCAGCGTTGCGTGACAGGGCGGACACAGTGCTCGCACGGGCCGGCGTGTGAAGCCACCCGTCACTCGCACTTTCTAGAGAGACGCGGACCGGCAACCACAATGTCCCCTTAACTGTTTTTTAATGTCGTTACTGATGTTTTTGTGTTGCTTATCTACAACTGCTGTTTATGCAAGTTACTCGCCAGCGCTCACAAGAGTGCCAAGCTGCACCGATGGCACAAGAAGCAAAATTACACACGTCAGTTAGTGCTTGGCAATGTATCATTCACAGCTTTTCACAACTATCTGCTTATGCTTGAGCCCTGTTGAAGTGAAACATTGTCATGGACATAAAACGTCAAGGGTAATGGCACCTCATAGCTGCCTCCGTTTCATTTTAACCGTGGCGAGTCTTTTTACTAGACGTTGGAGGTCGTTGGAAGTGGCGTTCTATTCTCCAATGACACCCTTACATGCGTATGAGGGGCGATTGTCGAAGCCTGCTAGTTTTTCAGAGAAATTGGAGCTGTACCACAAATAGTGGGCTGCCACGGGCAGCTGTTCATGGCCGCTAAGTAAAGCGTTAAGGGGGGCAACTTGACTTCATAGAGCGCACGGAGAGACGCGGAATCGCACAGAACCTTCCCATGTCCAGGCGTTGACAGGGGAAAGTAGACACATGCCTGCGCCCGCAGTCCGGTACCCGCAGCAGCATCCGCTGGAGGCACTGTGTGCGGGTTCCTGCTCCTTGTGGTCAAAGTTTTCTGGCAAAACCGCGGCAGCCCAACAAGGAGGCCTGTGTTGGCGCGAACCGTCAAAAGGCAAAGCGCCTACGCAAACATCACCGGTACCGGTACCAATGGACCATTAGGCAACATCACGACCCCATTGCCTTCTTGGCGTGTGGTGTCAGTGGTTGAAAGCACAAAGCCGATGAATTTAGAGGGCTGCATGAGACATCGCACTTGCAAGTCAGGTCACGAGAAGAACTATGTAAAGACCACTGAAGTGTAAAGTTATAAAAGAAAAAAAGAAAAAAGGACCAACGTATAACAGGTAGTAATAAAATGTGTCGAAAGTATCTGTGGTGGGCAACGTGAAGGCATTTCAAGGCACTACAGTACTTGAAGTAAACAAAAAACAGGCGGTTGACAGTGCCCCTCGGCACAACAGTTCATCACTTCGCCTTCTCCACTACCAGCCAGCTCTGCAACACTCAACAACAATTAAAAAAAGAAAAGAAAAAAGTCGTTTATATGTTCCTACCGCTTCAATGAAAAAAATAAAAACAAACATGAGGAACCACAGCTACAAAAAATAACGGAAAAAAATATTGAAATAAACACGACACCGATAAATCCACTACGATAATCCATCAAACAACGAACAGCAAGACAAGCAGGCAAAAAGAAGCGCACAGCAGAGCAGCTGAGCAATTTACTTGTTTTTGACTGCAGTGTGTTGGTGGTGATGTATGCCTGTAAAATAATGATAATAATAATAATAATATAAAAAGAGGAATATTGCATCAGACACTTTAAACCTTCTAAACATTTGACCCCACTTTCTTCGAACAGCAACAAGTAAAACCGGGGCACCAATGAAAAATAAAAACAGAGGCGAGAAAGCCGAAAAGAAGAAAAAGACATAACAAACCTGCCACTGCACTGGTGTTTACGATATTTTTCTGGACCACACGTGCTTTACACGACCCATCAACCGAATCGTACACGTAGCCAGAAGGGCACGCGTGCGCGGGCACAGCGCACGGTAGCGGGCACAATCCGGCGATGGCGGCGCACCCCCGGAGCTGCACTTGAGTCGCTCTGACGTCGCGTCGTCCAGGTGGCAGGCAACGTCGTCACCACCGCGCCCCTCCACGAACCGCACGTAGTCGTCAAATGGGCAGACAACGCCGTCCGGCACAGTGGCGTCCGTTGCCTGCTGCGCTGCGTCAAGGCAGCGGAACGGGAAGGTGCGCAGCGTGGGAGCGGCGTCCGGTGCTGCGTCCACCGCCGCATAGCGAAGGCGCACAAAGTACACACCCGTCTCAGCGTGTCGCAGCAGGTCAAGCAGGAACGTCTCGGCCAGCGGCACGGTGTCCGCAGGCTCGTGGCCAAGCGCCGTGTGCAGCGGGACATCGTGCGCGTACTGCACCACGCGGTGTCCTTCGTAGTTCCTGTCGTCCGCGTGCAGCATCTTGCGCCGCATGTTCTGCAGCAACTCGCGCGCCAGCGGCACGCCAAAGCTCGCACGCGCATTGCCCGCCGCACCGCGCCCGTACAGCTCGCGCGCACGCGCGCCTGCCACGGCATCCAGTTGCTCCCGGTGTTTCATCACTGTGGGTGCGCCGCCACCACCACCCACGGCCGCGTACGTGGTTGTGAGCGACTGCAGACGGTGACAGCACCACGCGTGGCTCCCCGCGTCCGCGCACGCCTCCCCAAGACCAACCTCCTCCGCCATCCTGCGGATCACCGCGGCGTCGGGGAACTGCTCGCTCACTGCCTTCGCCATCGCGGCGCCAATGTCCGCGGCCCTCGACTCGTTCGTGAGGGCAAACGACGGGAGCGCGCGCACACTCAGCAGCATGTCGTCATCGGGTGGCGCGGACAGCACCGCAGGGACAGCCAGGTCGTCCTGGCCCGCGTACACCCCCGCCAATAGCGCGGCCGCGGCGCGCAGTACAGACGGGTCCGCAAAGGCGCGAGTGCGCACCGCCGTAGGGTCGTATGGTGCATCGAACCAACCGCTGCTCTCGTTCACGTCCGCGTCCCTGCTGTAGAGGTTCTTAATGTAAGCGCCCACCTCCCGCATCTGCAGAACGCCATGATTTGCTATGGCGCTGCAGTTGCTTTTGCTGTCGGGACTGCACAACTTCTCCCGACCCGGCACCGTTGCCGGGGGCGGGGCAACCCCGCTGCGGTGGGCCACTTGGACCAACTCCAGCACATACAGGCAATTTGCGCCTGTCGCGCCAAGCAGCAGCAGGGCGATGCAGCACACAACCGTGGGCGGGCGTCTTTCCATTGCGAGGCAGGGTTCTTGTTCGTTATTTATCAGGTGTCTTTTCCTATGTGTTCCGCACGTGCAGGGACGGCCGCGCAGGCAGGCAGGAGGGAAGGGAATGGAAGGGACAAAGCAGCGTTGCGTGACAGGGCGGACACAGTGCTCGCACGGGCCGGCGTGTGAAGCCACCCGTGACCAGAACTCCCTTAAGGATGGTGGCTCGTTGCTGTTTCTGTCTTTTGTACGATTCGCACCTCTCATTCAAATGTGATGGTGGGTTCTTTAGGCGTTTCTCCTGCCTGAGACACCTTATTTTTAACCTTCAGTACTGCCTCGTCGATACGCTCAGCAAGTTCGTAAAATGGCCTAGCGGCATCAATTGTCCGGTCACCTCGCAGTGTGGGTGGATAGCCGTCGTCCGTGTCGCTCATTATACGCTGCTGAAAAGGCACTTCACCGAGAAAGGGAACCCCCAGCTCCTCCGCGGTTGATTTAACACCGCCAGCACCGAAAATATCGTGGCGTGCGCTGCACTGATTACAAATGAAGTGACTCATGTTTTCCACAATGCCTAATATAGGTGTATTAACCGCTGCAAACATATCGATCCCACGACGAACGTCAACAATTGCTATTTTTTGAGGTGTGGAAACAATAACCGCTCCCGTCAACACTACCTCCTGCGTGATGGTCAAGTGCACATCGTTAGTCCCTGGAGGCATGTCAATGACAAGGTAGTCCAACTCGTCCCAATCCGTTTGAAAGAGAAGCGCCCTAATGTACTTGTTGACCATCGGGCCGCGCACAGCAATGGCTTCGTCGTAGGGGACAACAAGGCCCATACTCATGACTTTTACCCCAAAGTTGGTTGGTGGGGCAAAGCGATCACTGCCCGCAACTCGATATGTCTCCACCTGTGAGGCCTCTACTCCCATCATTGTGGGGATGGAGGGCCCCGTGATATCCGCATCCACGACGCCAACGCTGTATCCCATGTTCTTTAGCGCCAGTGCCACATTGACACAACAGGTGGACTTGCCCACACCACCCTTGGCGCTGCAGAGCGTTATTACATGCTTTATGCCGGGAACTGCTAGGCGAGAAAACTTCATTATGCTTAGGTGTCAGCACCGCTCACCACAATGTGTAGCCAACACCGATTAGACTTCCAGTAAACTGTGCTGTTATGGGGCCGTCCTTCGGCCTCCCCCCTTTAACAAGCTCCAAAAGTCGCAGGGATGAAAAGAAAAAGAGAAGCATGTGTTAGGCACCGTGTAGTTACGAAGAATGTATGCACTCAAAACTCCCCAGTAGCTCAACGTTTAGTAAAAACAAGTAGCGAGAAGGCAACTAAATAAGTAGAAAAACAAATTGCCAAAATAATGCAAAGAGAAATAAAACCATAGTCACAACAACAAGAGTACTCGAAACGACAAGCGACAGCGGCGAAAACGGAAGAGCCGTCCCTGGTAGTAATCGTGCAAACATGAATAATAGCAAAGGAAAGCTCAAACCAACACGACACTTTCCCACTTACCTTACAAAAGATGGCGCACGAATGTAACGGGCTAGGCGTTTGGTCGCCGGCGGTCATCATTTCCCCCTGTCCTCTTCTCCAGTGCCGCACTTAACGAAGCTTGACGAAACCAATGTGCTCGGCATTCTCACGAAAGCACTGTCGGCACACGTTCAGCTCATACTTGCGGATCAGCGCCTTCTGATTGGAGCAGATAACGCAGTGGCGCGCGCCCTTCCCCATACCGATCTTTTGCCTGGAGCGCCATTGGTCGAGGTGGCCCATTGTAACACCGGCGTGCGAGTTTTTCTTTCTAGTTGATGCTTTTAGTAATTCGTTGGCATGCCACAAAAAAAAATAAATTTCAAAAAAATGAAAATGAAGCGTCAGAGAAGAATAAAGCGACATCTTAAATTGAGGTGCAAAAAACTTCTCCTGGCACACAACACAGAGCACCGGCATCCCAAACCTACTCACTTGTTTAGATTCCCCAAATGGAAATAGCAATCCAAAGGTGCGTGAAGGCTCGTCCCACAATGCCAGCACCTTTCCGGCACACCACTTAGCACGCTCGCTCTTGACTTAACCACTACCTACTGTTGCAACTTTCATTCAAATCCCCAAACATGAACAGATCTTCACTCCATTTTCCCCTTCTTTCCATTCTCAATCACTACTATCGCTCTCGCAAGAAGTCTCTTGTTCATAATCCCACAGCTATCCCCGGAGCAATCTGCATCCACTCCTCTTGAACGTCCCTCGTCACTACCGAACCACTCCCACTCCGTTCCCGGAACACAGGTAAAAATAAAATCCCCTCCCTGACCTCACTAACTGCACTCTGCTCCATTTCGATACGGTTCACGCCGCTCTCCACACACACACACACACACAGAGTGAGAGAGAGATAGAGAGAGATCAACACTGGCACGTTTGCATGGCTTTTACTATCCTGCTGTTACCTTTGCTTCCATTCACGCCTATCTTGCCAAATTTCATTCAGCTTGAGTAATGCAATCAGTGGACCAAGTAATACAAGTGTTGTGCCAAGCACAATCAGTAGCAGCTTCTTGTACGTGGCAAAGGCAAGGTACAACTGCAAGTGCCAATCACCCGGTGATTTCAGCGGGTGTAGCCATGCAAAAACGTTGGAGTTCGGTATAAGGTTGGCGGACCACCGGCGGTGGACCGTGCTCGCGGACACTGAGGCCCCTATGGTGTAGTCATGAATATAGGAAAATGTCCTGCCCAGGCCAAAGTAAAGGCGAGAGGATTGCAGCGCGTGGCCTTGTGTGCGAGACAGTTGTACACCGTAGGCCCATCGCGGCTTCATGTTGATGTCGTTCCATCCAAAACGGTGCACAGTGACGGGTTGATATACGCCCCACAGGTCCCCATTGGCCACACCGTTAAGCGCGCTGGATGTGAGGTAGTAGTTCTGCTCCTGACCAGGTAGGCGATTGAGATACACCTTCAGCGGCGAAACCACTTTCCCATGATGTGTTAGCACAATATCGAGCCGTCCCTTGTCGGCAACCGTCACAAAAAACGGAATAGCCTCACGATACGTTTTAAAGCCCTTTGCCGTTCGCACCGCCAGTGAGTTGTCCACGGGGGCGCAGGTGAAAAGGGAGCCACTAAAATTGGCAGTGTTTGTGAGCACAAGCGGACCATATGAACTAGGAACCACCAAATCCGCGTAGCCATCTCTGTTGCAGTCCCCAAAACGCAGAAGCAGCGGGGACGCCGTGGTGCTCGGCATGACAAGCGGTAAGTCATCCGTCGTGTGGACACTGCAGCCACCGTTGTCTTTTAGTGAAAACACCGAAGACAACTTCTCATTAAATCCATATGGGTGTCCAGAACAACAACCCCTGCTTGTGCATGGCGTTGAAAGCAACAAATCGTTCAGATAAATCTTCAGCGCATCAAAACTGGAACACTCACCGAATGAACGGGCGGAGCCACCCGAGGCACACATCGGGACAATGAGATCGGGCGCCCCGTCGCCGTTTATATCAGCAAAGCTTGGGAATCCGTAACTCTGTGCGGGTCCCAATGTAATAAGCAATTCGTGTTTACTAGTACGAGGGGAAAAGGAGAAAATTTCCAGTGCGTTGGACTCCCTGTTGTAAACGGTGTACATCACGTCAACAGTACAATCCCCATCAATGTCCTCTGACGCGATGCTAAGGGGGACAACTTCGCGCTTTCCCGGTTTACCCTGTACTAGTATAGAGCTAGTGAAACTCGGCACGCCGCCACCGACGCAGGCCTCCTCAGATGTTACTGTCTTGCCGCTCAACAGGACGAGAGAACCTTGCGTGTCCACCAAAGCAATATCCGCCAGCCCACACTGACTCTTGACGGTTACTAGACTTATCTGTGGAATGCTGGTGTTGAACATGGGCATGCCTTCTACTTCCACGGCAGTCGGAGGTGAATCCGGGTTAAGGCCGTCGGCAAAATATAGCATTCCATTTGTGCACTGAACTAGCAGGTCCAATTTACCATCACGGTTTAGATCCACCACGACGGTACTAACGATAGCCGATGGGAAGGCAGCAGACTCCCAGCAGAGCGTGTACATACCACTCTCTTGCCTTTTCCGGCAATACCACACCAAACGCTGGCGCTTCTCCCACACCCCAATAAACCCCTCATCGTGCCGGTTGTTCATATCTGCAAGGGAGGTGACGGACAGGTTCACTGCCGCATTACCCATAAATGTCACGGTGTCCTCAAACCACATTACGTGCGCTAGTGCGGAACATGAGCAGAGGCACCAGAGAGATACGATAACAAAGGGAGAGCATCGCATCCTTCCTGCGCTTTATTTGTTTTTATTTTATTATGAGTAGGTAGAAGTAGTTGCGTTTCAATAGGTGCACACATAAAGGAAAGGTAGGAGATGGGAAGTGGAAGATGTGAAATAACACACATAAGTGTGCTTGTGCAAGGGAAAGAAAGAGAGAGAGAGAGAGAAGGAGATACATACAAAAAAGCGCTTTTACGTGTGCGTGTGTGTTGTAGAATGCGGATCCCACAGAAAGCATGGAACGTTTATGCTCCAAGGAATGGCTGCGGCATCAGCCCCCAATTCCCGTTCTGGACATACTGCACTGTGTGCCAAGTTTTGGGGAGAAGAACCGGGATGATCGTCGTGCAGAAGAAACATGGGGAGCAACATGCTTGTGCATATGTGGCAACAAACGATTTCTCTCATTTTTATTTCTGTGGGTGTGACGGGGGTGGAAAATTGTCTCAAAAAGGGGAGAATTAAACAGAGAGAGAGAGAGAGAGAGAGAGAGAGAAAAGGGGGAAGGGAAAGAGAGAGTGAAAGGAAAGAATGAATAAAGTGATGTAAAAAGATGATAAGGAGGAAACGGTTGAAGTCAGCACCAGATAGTTGATTGTGGTGCTTTTATTTTATTTCATTTCATTGTAGAGTGCACAGAACGGCACAGGTCGCCATGTGTCTGAAGCGCCTCCCGCCTATTGCGTTTAAAGGTTTGGTTAAAAAAGCACCGTTAGCGTGTGGTGGCATCCCTCTTCGAGGTGAGGCTTAGCAATCGATCGCACACTGCCTTGACATTCACTTTTCAAAGAGAAGGCAGCCAAAAAATTTTAACTGAGTAGGAAAGCCAGAGAAGGCAGCGCGTGTCCGATGCCCTAGCCCATAAACAGACACTTTGATGCGCGCTCAAGAACGCTCCAAGAGGTCCTCCGCGACCATCCGCAAAACAAACCCGAACGTGTCATGAAGTGACTCGAATGGGGGCATGCAGATCAGCGCTTGATGAGATTTATCACAAGCGCCGTATTGCGCTAGCGACGCCTTTTCCCTTGGTGCAGTGGCGGTGGAGGGGCGAAGATCCACAACAATAGAGTCAAAAGCACCTGCGCCCTGCAACAGAGTTTCTGCTATGCGCCGCTCCGCCTGAAACATGTCAACTGGCCAGTTGCTCGGGTCCAAGTTGGTGAGGCGTTGAATTTTGGTGCGCATTTCCTCCTCACTGCAGGCGCAGAGGTCTCGCTCTGCCTGTTGGGCAGCGGGCCCAGTCAGTTGCCGTTCAGAGGGGCTTAGTAAAAACCCTGAACTAGGCAATGGAACAAGAATGTCGTTGATACTTGATATAAGTAAACGGCGCTCAAAGGCAGCAAGGCACGCCAAGTGTTTGCCGGAGAGTAAGTGCTCTGTTAGAACGTTTGACTGGAGGAACATGTCGTGGTACGATGTGGAGTAGAGGCGACCAATAAGTCGTCCAACATACCTACGTAAAGTGGATGGCATATGGGATGTTCCTCCATGTGGCGTACAAATGCAACAGAACAACTTCCACTTCACCTGAAGGTGCCCGTCAAGGCGTTGAATCTCGTCAAAAAGATGGGGAAGGGCCTCCCGTACAATAAGGCCTCCCATGGAGTGGCACACGAAGCTCATCTCAACGACTGTTTTTGCATACGGCCTTACAGCACCAAACTTTTCCTTTGTGGACAGCGCACAAAGTTGACCGAGCATTCTCATCAAGTCGTCCTTTAGCCGTATCCCACATGGGAGCACACCGTCGTCGGTACGAAAGGTCTCGTTGACAGTCGGTTCCCAAACAATGGGCGCGCCACGACTCAATTTCAGGTATTCGGCGAGGTACTTGAAGTCTGCGAACGTGCCGTGCGAGCCATGATGAAGGACCACGACCCGGTGCCGTTCTTGTGCCGCGTTCACGCCTTCAGTCATTTCTCACTTCCTCCCAACGAGCCAACGGGTTTCCAGACAATTTACCGGTGTTTTTCTTACCCACAGACTGCTCGGTGTACGTCTCCGCCTTGCACTTCAACCCGTGTGTTTGTGTGTGTGCGTGTGTTCACTAGAGAGGCCGCGCACTTTTTCCTCAAAGTGCGCTTGGCGCAGTACACGTAGGAATGCGTGCTTGATGCAGTGGGAGCGCGCATAAAAGTAGAACAATGAACAAAAATGAGAAGAATCTTCGATAGAGCGAAGAGCACGCAGAGGATAAAAAGAAAAATACATCACATCCGATGCATAATGACGGGAAAAAGAAAAAAGAAAAACCAAGAAGAAAATATTTTTTTTTTAAAAAAAAAAGTAAAGCAAGCCATTCTTCTTCCGTGTTTTTAACTGTTTCCTCACTTTTACTCCGATTTATGTCTTCAGTCTTTTGCCACCCTTAAAGTTCCCACATGGGCAAGAGGAGAGCGACACAAACGTTTGCCGTCATTCCTTCCCTGTGGCATCCCGCCCCCATAGTCCCATCTTCAACCGCGACAACAAAACGAAAAACGTTCATTTAAACAGGGCACTGATCCAACGTGCTCCTATGTGCGAAGCACAGCGTCCCGCTTATCTGACTCCACGACACACTGAGGCCCCACAGTGCACTGCATCAACCGCACCCCAGCAGCCACCATTGCAGACGAGCCAATCACGCAGTTGATGATGATGGCGTTGGAGCCAATCTCCACATTGTCTAATATAATGCTGTTTGTGATGCGCACATTGGCGCCCAGTGTGACGTTGCTGCCAACAATGCTGGAGGTGATATAGGCGCTGTCTGATAAAACAGAACGAAGGAAGCTGCACTTGACGTGTACCTGCTGTGAGCCACTCTTTAGCACTACAGTAAATGGCGAGTCTGGCAGCAACCTACAAAGGGCCATGGCGCTTGTCGCGACCAAAGGAAGTGGAGCGTCACGTCGCTCATCAGCTCCACGGGAAGTAAGCTTGTTCCGCGCCTCAGATGTGGGGCGCAAGGTGCCTTCGGGGTTCACCTGGGCATCCATTAAACCGAGCATCTTACACTTATTAACTAAGATGTCATTGTTGACCGCTATGAAGTCTTCTCGAGTTTTAACCCGATACGCACGCATGCATTTGTTCTCCTGTTCCTCATAAATTGTGCACGCGACAAAAAGCTTATCCGCCGCCGTAGGCAGCAGGGAGACACGCCGGGCATTAAATGGTGCCACTGGAGAGTCTTCTCTAAGAAACCAGTGGTCTGGGATGTTGTGTTTAATCTTTGTACCAGGATGAAGAAAAACGTTCTGCACAGTGTTCACCGTGCTGTGTTGACTACGCACGAGGAATGGAATGCAGTCGCGTTGCACCGTCATTCCCTCCCCTGCAGACTCAGCCACGTAGTGTAAAACCCAATTGCGTACCAGATAGCAGTGGACGTCGACGGTGTCCGCGGCAAACGTGAGGTTTGGACGACGCGACGAGAAACCAAAACTAACACTGGGGTCGGGCTCATCCTCGCGGGGGCAGATAAAGTGCAGGCGGTGATGAAAGATACCACCAGAGTCCCCCTCACCCCACATTGCACCATGTGCGCCGCTCACACCGTCGATGCTGCACGGCCCATCGTCACCTTCCTCGTAGGCAACGCAGGAAAAGCTATATTTGTACGGCTTTGCTGCGGCCCCCCCGCCGCTGTGAGAGCCCTTGCCACCCTTTCCGCTCGTCTGAGCTGTATTGCCTTTTGCTGAGGGGCCTGATGGACCTCCACCCTTGCCGGTGGGCGCGGCAAGCGGGCGAAACAATAGCACCGATACCGACGCAACAGAGACATAAAAGTTCTGAATGAAGTGGCCTACATCCACACCAGGTAGAAATGTATCGCAACTAAGCAGAAGCGCGTCGCGGGGCTGGTTCAGCCTATCAAGTTTCAGGGACTCCTTGTGCTTCAAGTACGCCTTCACAACGTCGCATGTTGTAGAGGGTGTCTCGTTCTGCGTTAGGGGGATGAGGACAAACACAAACTCTACACTCGGAAACGCTCGACAAAGGTAGCTCTGAAGCGCAGCGTAGTCCTCGTTAACGCAGAGGAAAAACGTCCCACACCCAGCGGCGATCCATGGGGAAAGACAGTACCAAATCATTGGGCGATTACATATGCAGAGCATTGGCTTTGGCTCATTGTCGCAAAGCGGGTTGAGACCAGGGGCCCTTCCCCCAGCAAAGACCACAATATCGAAGAGCGTGGAGGCCGAAACCGCCACTCGGGTCACGGGGGCGCGACCTTGCATGCCTGCACTCACCGCACCACTTAAAGCCTAGCCTAGCCTGTCGCCACAAGCACTATGGTAATACTGTTTTGTTGTGAATGAGCATTGCAACGTGTGGAAATGCAAGTGTGAAGAGTCAAATGAAGGTGTTAAGGGAAAAAAAAAAAAAAAAAAAAAAAAAAAAAAAAAAAAAAAAAAAAAAAAAAAAAAAAAAAAAAAAAAAAAAAAAAAAAAACAGTAGTGGTATTAGTAGTAAGGATTACACAACCCACCAATATCTGAACCTATCACACGCTGTACGACTGAATTCGCTCAGACAAAACCTCCGTAGCATCAGGTACTTTTTCCCCTGTCACATGTCGTGCTCTCTTGTAACTCGAGGTGTTGTTGGCGTCTGCGTCCTCATGCAAGTTACAATGAAAAGAGCGGCATCCACAAGCGACAGGCAATAGGAAAGAAAGCAAAAGAGAAGACATGAGAGAAAGAGAGACGCCAAGTAAGCCAAGCGGTGTGTGTTGCGAGTAGGAAGTACAGAGTCGTAGCGATGTAGGTGTCGTTGAAGTAAATAATGGGGGGAAAGATCGCTGTTGTTTCTTTTCCTGTTCCTTTTGTTGTCGCTCCTTCTCCTTCTCCTTGCCCTTGCTTTTCCTCTTTCCTCTTTTCCTCTTTTTTTTTTTTTGGTTTTGTTCTTCTTCTACAGGAAACACAGACACACACACAAATCAAAAACTCTCCAGTTCATCAAAGGAGGAGTACATGAAACAACAACGGCATCGCAGCAAAAGGCGAGGTAGTCAGCCGCGTACAGCTGTCAGCCATTAGCAAACGTTAATTTCACCCCAATGCCCACCCAAAACGTACAGATATGAAAAAGGATTCGAGTGTGTCAAACGCAACTGCGCTTCCGCATCGATGCCACAGAGACATTCCAAGGACTTGGGGAATAAAACTAAAATAAAAGAAGTAAATAAACAAATGGCGTTACAGGGCAGGAGGTTTAGTGCGCCCTTCCAAGTCGTGAAAAGCGACTTAGAGATGCCAACCAGCACCCAAGCACAGCGGACTAACTACCAACGCCACAGTGGAATTCATTCACACATCACTTCAGCCTCCTCCACACCATGCCAACTCGCCTCTATTTTTCATCTTTTCCACCACACCACCTTCACCACAACTTTTTCCCCTCACGCTCTTCATTCTCTCTCTCTCTCTCTCTCTTCTTTTTCTTCGCCCCTTGTCTGACAGTGTGCCTACTTCTTTTAATACATTTCCCATCATTAGCGTCATAATCACCAACCGCCTCTTCCTCTTCCTGCAATGGGGCTCTCACTACACAAATTACATCATTTTTTTCCCTTTCTTCCTTTCTTTCTTTCCACTCTCCCTTTTTAATTTTTCAGTGAACGAGGCTTCACACTGAAATATTACACAGAGAACCCCCCTCCCCTTTCACATTACTAGCAGCATTCATAACAAAAAAGAAAAAAAAAGCACAAAAATAACATGGAACAGACGCTCACTCTTTCCACTAACACACAACACACCCTTATCCAAATCAATAAATAGCTGAATAATAATAATAATAATAGGGAAAGACACTAAAGCACTGGAAATAGTGATAAAAAAAGAATAGAAAAGAAGCACCCGATCTTTCCTTTTTCCTTTCCTTTCCTTTCTTTTCTTTTTTGTGTTTTTGGCTTCTGCCACTTCATTCACCGCCGCACGGGCTGGCGGTCGTAGAACTCGTTGCGTGTCTTTACGTCAATCTTGTTCAGCAAAACCTTGGGGAATATGCGAAGCAGCTGCCAGCAGAGGTCGAGGCTCTGAAAGACATCACGTGATTCATAGAAGCCTTGGCAGATGAACTTCTTTTCAAACTTCTCCAGGAACTCCAAGTGGAGTAAATCTTCGCTGCTGAGCGTTTCCTCGCCAACAACCGCCTTCATGGCTAAAATATCGCGGCTAACGGCGTACGCAGCGTACATTTGGTTACTGACGCCACTGTGGTCCTTACGCGTCATGCCCTCACCAATCGCGTTCTTCATCAGGCGGCTGAGTGATGGCAGAATGTTAATGGGCGGGTACAGCTGCCGGTTGTGTAGCTGCCGGTCCACATATATCTGCCCCTCAGTGATGTAACCGGTGAGGTCAGGTATGGGGTGAGTGATGTCGTCGTTTGGCATTGTGAGAATGGGAATCTGCGTGATGGAACCGGCACGACCCAGCACGCGGCCAGCCCGTTCGTAGATGCATGCTAAGTCGGTGTACATGTAACCGGGGAAGCCGCGGCGGCCTGGGACCTCCTCACGCGCAGCAGAGACCTCACGAAGCGCATCAGCGTAGGAACTCATGTCAGTCAAGATCACCAACACGTGCTTGCCGCAGTCGTACGCGAGGTACTCCGCGGTTGTCAGGGCAAGGCGAGGCGTAACGATGCGCTCAATGGTGGGATCGTTAGCCAGGTTCATGAAGAGGACCGTTTTCTCCATCGACCCATTTTCCTCAAACTCAGAACGGAAGAAGCGCGCTGTTTCCTGGTTGACTCCCATGGCCGCAAACACGATGCAAAAGTCTTCTGTCTTCCCTTCCTTGCGCACGAGACCTGCTTGTCGCACAATTTGTGCGGCAATTTCGTTGTGTGGCAGACCGGCGCCAGAAAAAAGCGGAATCTTCTGGCCACGGGAAATGGAAGTCATCACGTCAATGGACGATATACCCGTCTGGATCATCTCCTCGGGGTACACGCGTGCACGTGGGTTGATGGGAATGCCCTGGATGTCGCGATACTGCTCAGGCAGCACCGGCGGCCCGTCATCAATGGGAATGCCTGAGCCATTGAAGACACGTCCAAGCATGTCCTCACTCACGCCGAGTTCCATCACTTTCCCCGTAAACTCGCACTTGGAGCGCTTCACGTCAATGCCCGACGTTCCCTCAAACACCTGCACAACTGCCTTATCGCCATCCACCTCCAACACCTTGCCACGGCGCATTGATCCGTCGGACAGTTCAATGTTGACAATTTCAGCAAATGTTGGCAGGCGCACATCACCAAGAATGACGAGTGGACCATTGACCGCACGGATTGTCGTATACTCGAGATGCGGCTTCACAGAGTACTTGTTCTGCAAGTCACTTATATGCTCAGCCATAAGCTCCTTTTTGGAGAGCATTCGAACTTCATCGTTGTGTGCGCCCATTATGAATATCTACAACAACCTTGAAGGAGCAATAAGCAGATAGAAAGAAGCGAAATTGATGAGTGACCAAATAGTGGGGGAGAAAGAAAGATGATGATAATAATAATAATAACAAGAGCTCACCAGAAGCAGACAAGGAGGTCACCCAATCCCCAAGTGACTGCAAGACCACTACCACGCAGCCTTACAAAAGCATGTAGGCGAAATCACTTTGCTTGATTGTGGAAAGAGCAGTGTAGGAGACGAGGAAGCAGAGTGAAGGAAGGCGCCAGGACAAACTTCGGGCGATGGAACGGAGTAAAAGAGTGCTGTGGGAGCAGCAGGCAGAAGACTCGGGTGCAGGAAACAAGGCAGCGGAGGAGGGCACCGGCATTGCCCGCTCACCTGAGGGTGTTGCTCTGCCACCCCTCAGCGATGCATGCCGTTTCACTTTATCACCCCATCTCTCAATTTTTTTTATTTTTTTTAAATCCTCCTATGCACTGCTGCTACTGCATTTCATTTTCATTCAACGGCTGCTCCAAAGCTCGTGCATGTCGCTCCTTCTCACAGACCGTTGGTTGCCGTGGTTCTCGAAGGCACGTCCTTACTCGTGCGTTGCCTGGCAGAAGCTGCCTAATCCGTTAAAGGGCACTATAAGCTCCTCTTTTCGAAATTCTGCTTCTTTTTTTTTTGTTGTTGTTGTTCTTTTTTGGGCACAATGTCTTGTCTATTTCTTGTTGTTTCTCCTCTCCTGTAAAGAACAACAACAGCAACACAAATAATAATTAAAGCAAGTAGCGAGGCAGGTGCGTCTTTTTGTTTGTTTGTTTGTTTGCTTGCTTCCTTTCAAATTTTTTTTAAAAAAATGTGGTCTCGCACGTTCATCGGTTAGTAAGAAGAACACGATCAAAAGTGACGGTAGTGGTGTTGGCCGTAATGGTTTAAACAAGAACGAAAAATAAACGATACGTTCAGCATTGCTTAATTAGGCGATAAAGAAAAACAAAACAAAAAATTGAAGAAATAACAAGAAAAATAAAGAGGAGGAAGAAAAATAAACAATTGTAATTGTGGCAGTGGTCGTAATGAAATTTTATGTCATCAAGTGATCTGAATATCAATATAAACCGTGAGCAGTTATGGAACTGAAGGAGGAGGAAGAGGAGGAGGTTTACGTGCGCCCTGCGTTGATGAAAGCAGAAAATATCGCCAACGAGCACACTAAAAACAAACGGTCGAACTTCATCATCATCTCTACGCCTCCCGTTTGCCTTCCCGCTCCATTTTATTTTTTGTTTTTTTTTTTGTTTTTTCTTTTTTTAACCTTTTTACAGCATTTACTCTCCTACATTTGTCACACACAAACCACAACACCATTGCCAACTCCAAAGAAACAACAAGCGCTTCTGGCAAGACGCAGGGCACCCCCGTGTGCCAAGCACCGTTGTATCGCCACCACCCTTCACATATGCAGGCCAATACCGACAATAGCCGATATCCCCGAGACGTGTGTGTCTGTGTGTGTGGAGGAGAGGAGAAGGGAAGGGAAGGGAAGGAGCTGCTGCCCCCCATCATCTCCCACTAATATGTTGTCCAAATCACCACCTCCTCTCCCCGCTCCGGAACGGGACATCCTTCAGCAACAGCCATCGCATTCTAACCCTAACCACCAACAATCGACAGCTCAACGAAACAATTGCTGATCTTACCCACTCGTCCGCCCCCTTCATTACTCGGTGGAAACCCCCTCCTCTCGTTAACTATCTTGTCTGGCATAATAACGCACACAACAGGAACTATGAAAATTCGCTCTCACTCGTCCAGGTCGCTCTTGGCATTTTACAACCGCCCACCCCCTCCCTCCTTCTAAGCATTCCACACTTCTCAACGCACAGCTCACGCTCTCCCTTTCCTCTTCTTCTTACTTGTTCTCTTTCGTTAATTCGTTGGTCTACTCTCTGCTGACTTCTGCGGTTTGCCGTTATTACGCATAACACCTTCCTCTGGATATTGCTCACCCACTTTCCTTCTTTTAATTGTCCCTTCCCTCATCCCATCTCTGCTTCTCACACACAAACACAAACGGACAACCAAGTCCAGGAGGTGAAAATAATAATAATAAGTATAAGTATAATAAAAGGCATAGGCATAAGCATAAGAATAAGAATAAAAAACGCACTACCTGTACTCCGTCAATTTATCTCTTTCTTGAGAATCCCGTTCACTTGAAAGTCGTTGCGCTTCCAACAGTGAACATCGCAAAAAGAAATATGATGGGAAACATGCAAGTGCAGAATTGAACTCCGTGAATTACTTCCATGAGCCGATTGCTGCCATACTTCAGATGAACCGGGTACACAAACTGGTGAACCCTCTTATTACAGTGAAACACTCACAAATGAAAGGAGAAACAGCAAGTCGCGCGGTTAGGCAATCTCCAGCAACATGCGGGTGGGATCTTCAATGAGATTCTTCACCTTGACAAGGAACGTCACGGCATCACTCCATCAATCAAACGATGGTCGTAAGTGAGCGCAACCGCCATGATATCGCGCGGAACCACTGAATCACCCACAACCCACGGCTTACGCTTTGTTGCGTGCATGCCAAGAATAGCGCTCTGCGGCGGATTGACAATCGGCGTCCCCATCCACGAGCCAAACACACCACCGTTGCTAATGGTAAACGTGCCACCGGTCATCTCTTCCATTGTGAGCTTGTTCGCACGGGCCCGCTCGCCAAAGTCGGCGATCTGCCGCTCAATCTGCGGGAAATTCGAGTTTTGCACGTCCCGCAGCACAGGAACAACAAGGCCCTTGGGAGTGGAGACGGCAACGCTTATATCCACGTACTCGTGATACTCAATAAAGTCCTCGCCAAACGATGCATTAACAACAGGTACTTCCTGCAATGCAATGGCACACGCCTTCACAAATGGCGACATGAAACCCAACTTTACATTATACTTTTTGAAAAACCCGTCCTTGTGGCGATTACGCAACTCAATCAGCGGTGTCATGTCAATTTCATTGAACGTTGTCAGCATGGCGCACGTGTTTTGACTCGCCTTGAGTCTGTCCGCTATGCGCTGGCGCATGGAGGAAACACGAACACGACGCACCCGCTGATCCGAGCCGCCTGCCGTGACAATTGTGGGCGCTGAAACCGGCTTCGGAGCGGTTGGCGCAGCAGGGGACACAGCCGCCGCCGTTGTTGCTTTTGTGGTTGTGTCTCCCGCCTCATTCTCTTTAGGTTTGGGCGGGGTGCCGGTGTGGATGCGGCTGCCGCAGGGGTCCCTTCCTGCATAGCCGACAACTCAGCGCCCACTTCAACAACAGCACCCTCCTCAAAGTTGATTTTCGTAATGACGCCAACGCAGGGGCACGCACGTCCACATTTAGCTTATCTGACTCAATCTGACAAATAACTTCATCTTCAGAGACCGTGTCACCCACGCGCTTCGTCCACCCCACCACCTTACCGCTGCTGATGGACTCCGCAATGGTGGGCACACGGATGCTGACGCAGAAACGAGCTGGGAATTTGCACACAGCTGTATTGCCAGTATGAAGGCTATGAGTTAAAATACGACGAAACATTGTGTGAGTTTACTCGGTAATGCTCCTTCCCCCTTTTTTTGTTTTTCTTTTTTTACAAAAAAAAAAAGAAGGAAAAAATGAAAAAAAAAAAAAAAAAAAAAAGGAGCGTCAAGCAGGTGTACCAGTGAGGCATACTCGAGCAAGTTTGACTTTAATGTCGGGTTGCAAACTTTCCGCTCTTGCACTACTACTATTACTATTACCATTGTTATTATTATTCTTTGCCGGATTCCAACTTTCCTGTGGAAGGATGACCTTAACTCCCTTGTCACCTCACGAATTGAAGACATGTCTCCATGTTGTCAACAGGTGGTGTGCAAGTTGGAAAAGTTATGGTTAAGAAGAACAATGGCAGAAAAATAAATAAATGGTGGATATAATTTGCTAATGCGAGCAAGCTGGGGGTGGGGAGTTGAGGGGTGGGGAAAGTGGTGGTTGCTTGCCGGAGGTGACCCAGGAGCGCAATTCAACACGTGTGGAGAAAAGTACCATTTGTTGCTAGTGCGGTGCCATGCAGTAGATTCGCGAATAGCACATATGGAGGCAGCTAGCCTCTTAACAACAAATGTTTCAGTGTAGGGATATCAGCGTCCCACCTCAGTACAGCAGCGAGAAGAACGGGGAAAGCGAGTATGGCACTGACCACACCTGGTGTTGTGGTAGTGGCTGTGTACGTAGCGTATCTTGTGAAGGCAAACAGACACGTCCATACAAGAGTAATTCGCCAATCAAAAACTGCCAAGAGATCACTAGGTCGAAGCAGCGTGTGTTTCTTTTCCTCTGATTTCAATACGCCACGGCCCTTCATCACAAGCCACAAGGCTCCTAAACAGCGCAGTCCAGTACTAACGCCGTTGGCCACAATTAGCCCTACTGCAGCATCTGCAGCCCAATGCAACCGCAGGCCACAAAGCAAACAATCAAGTAGAGCGCTGTTTGCGCCACTAGCACCTTCTGGACGATTACAAGAGTGTGCGGAGAGGCGGTTGCGCGTACAAACGCGTCCAGTAGCCCGTACCACCCCATCAGGGGGAGTTGGTAGCAGTACAGCTGCAGCGCTCGCACCATTTCGGGCGTTGCCCAGCGATGTGAAAAGAGCCCAAGGAGAACTACTTCCGACATTGGCGGCCCTAGCAGAAGCACAGTCGCACCAAAATACGACGAAACACGCAGCATCACAATGAGAAGAGCGACCGCTTCACCCTCGCGACCAGCAGCGGCGTCGCGGCTCCATTTGGCAAAACAGGCAGTTTCCCATACACGAAAAACAAGACGAGCAGCGAGGGACCCAGATTTCCAACAACATTGTACTGCCCCACCGCTGTAGCCGAATTCATTGAAGCCAATGCAAAATGCTCCCCCTCGGTTAGTAAGAGACGTAGGCAACTTTCTCGAAAAAACTGCAACAGCAACAACACTTCCCGCCGTGCGGTCTCAAGAATGACTTCAAGAGAAAGATAGCACCAAGGCAGCCGGGCCTGAATTGAGAGTTGGGACATGCCGGCAATGGGTCGATAAGAGCCGCCCCAGAGCTGCTGTGCGGCGTCCAGTCGGAGCATGGACAAACCGACGTCTTCCAAGTCCCCCTTTTCAGCATTTTGGTCGTTGTGGTGGCCCTTACTTCCTTCATGGTTGCCTGTTCTAGTGCCAGAATCCCTGTTCCATAGCCACAGAAAATACGCAACCGTAGCGCCCGCGTAGGCCAAATTTGCCAAGGAAAAACACATACGTGCCGCCCACGTCTCCCCGCCCAGCCCGCCGTGGATCCATAGATAGACAAACGTAACGATAAGTCGTGCGAGTAATGCCCAGAACTCTGATGCAACAACGTCCCGCACACTGTCCAACGACTGGATGAGACCGACGCACGGTTCGATAGAGAGCGAGGTCATGATACTCATGCCTCTACAAACTCAGGCAGTCCAACAACGTGCAGGGTCGCCTCTTTGCTACTGGTAGGGGCAGTGATGCTGCTTGGACGTGCGAGAGCTAACAGTGATGGGAACACATCAACGCGGCACAACGGCAGAAGCTCGAGTAATGCCATAACTACGACACCGACCGGGATCGAAATGGCCGCGCAGTTCATTACTTGCAGAGCTGCTGCCCCCCTTCCTGACGTTTGTCGGAGATTGTGTCGAACATTCACGCTACGTACGGACTCCCGGGCGAGAAACAGGACGGTATTGAAGTGTAATTGGTATGCAAAGTTTACACCATTCTCGTCAGGCGCCAGTTGGCGTGTGACACCAGCGTTGAGGAGAAAGTAAAGAGCTTAAGCGCAATATTAAGGAGGAGGGCTGAGGCTAGCCGCTGTTTGAAACTCATCTCTAAAACTTTAGCGTCAACGTGTCAGGGACGCGTCGTCGTTTGTGCTCTCCACCCCTTTGTATGTACACGCAAATATGCGATTACACGTAGGACCACGTCGCGTAGACGTTCACCACTCACATGGTGAAACAACCAAAGACACATAAAATACAGAGGAAAGGAAGAGAAGGAGAGAGGCGTGCACGATGGCGTAAGGGGTGCTTGCATTGCCCGTGCTGATTAATTTGGTGGAGGGGTACAACCCCTGCACCCTGCACAGGCACAGGTGCTGTAACACTGAAGGTGAGCGGTAGTGTGTCCATGCATATGTCCAATAGCCCAGGCCATTCCGACCCAAAAGGAAAGAAAGGGGGGGAATTTAGTAGCGATGGTAACAGCTCCCCCGCCTGCTTGAGCCGACACAAGAGACGACAGTTGCCTTGTAGTAGTTTACTCTGCGCTGTTCCCAACATCGCCAACAACCAGATTGTCGTTCCCCTGGTGTGGTGCATACTCCGTTTCTAAGTGTGAAATGCGCTCGAGTCTACGGCGGGCAAATGTAAGGTACGCACTATGGCCCATCGACAGCAATGCCGGACGAAACTTGTACCGTGCAGATGGCCGCTCTTCCTGAAGCGCTCCGTCACCAACGTCGCCTTCTCGACGACCACGCTTGCGCAAGACGGGGTTGATGCTCTTCCTTAAGACCTCTACAGTGCGGATGTCAATAAACTCATGTGGTGCTTGTCTCAGTCGCTGCGCCGTCCGCTGCGTTTGCTCAATGCACGGTGAGAACGTGCAAAGCATTCCACCTGGGCGCAGGATGTGCAAAACATTACTAATCGCCAGCCACGGTGACGGAACGTCCAGGAAAACAGCGTCAACATAATACTGAGGGAGACCAAATCCAAGTTTTGGCTCCTCACTTCCGCCCTTCTCAAACTTGTCTACTCCGTCTCCAACATCTTCCTTCAGTTCTTCCTGACACGATAAGCCCTGAATAACACTTTCATCGGTCTCAAGTGCGGTAGAGCAAACGTCCCGCCAGTTGCAACGCACTAGGGCCGCTGGCAAGCCGTTGCGACGGAACTCCTGCAGTGCCTCCAGACAACGTCTGCGGTGGAAGTCAAACGTGTAGATAACACCGTCTGGGGCAACAGTCCTAGCAAGAGAATGCGTAAGCGAACCACTGCCAGTGCCTGCCTCAGCCACACGGCAACCAGGGCGCAGACGCAAATTGAAGACAATCATAGCGATGTCAGTGTCATATATTATTTGTGTGCGGTGCGGGACCGCTAGTGTCCATAAATCAGCACAGTTCTGTAGCACCAGCATGGTGGGAGGATCACGGGTGTCGTCTTTAATGTTGCTACGTCCTGTGACACGTGTGCCTAGCGGGCGGCCGATAATGTCGTCATGCATAAACTTTCCATCCTTACAATGAAACATTTCACCACGCTGCAGTAGCAGGGGAGTGAAGTGCAAGTGGCCACGAAAGAGCAACACTACATCACCTTCCTTTGCAATGGCACCCCTTGGAGCGAGCATGTGCAACTACCGCCACCGCCGCTTGGCCAAGTGTACAAAAAGGGGAAGAGGGTGCAGTATTTTGTGCAGCAGCCACAGTAACGACATGCAAAAGCCAAAAGAGCCACAAGTAATGATCACCGACTTCTGCACGACAAACCGGTTACGATAGTGACGGTGGCGGGGACAGCAACCACAAACGAACAAATACCACCGGGAAGCAAAAAAGAAAAAGAAAAAAATGCACGTAAACGCACATTGTCAGTTAAGCGTCATAAGAGTGGTGATGAAAAACCGAAAACAACGGCAACAACAACAAAAGAAGAAGCCAGGGCGCAATCCCGCACAGGAACGAATATATCTTGAGAAGCACTGAAACATCTGTACATGCGCGTTGTTCAACCGAAATCATCACCACCATGCAGTGGCACTGCATTTCCAAAACGTATTGGGAGGCGCACCGAATATGTACATCAAGTGAAAACAGTAATTGTATAACTTGAACACGGGCACGGAATGGCGCTCCTTAAATACGCGCGTACATCTTTTGGTGGCGCACAGGGCTATTTGCCTTTTTTCAAAAAAAAAAAAAAATTGGCTTTTCTTCCGTCATGGGCACTCATTCGGTGAACAGTTGAGGCGCTTACAAGCCTCCGTACCACATTTCGTCCGCGCGCTGAAGGTGGAGAGCAACTGACCCCACTTGTGTTTGAGAGACGCGAGACGATGCCTCCTTGATGGGGAGCTGTACGTGCGTCTTCTGTGAGGTGATCCCTCGTCTGCAGTGTGCCTGGGCCCCCAGAGGCGGGACAAGGCCGCCTTGCTGGTCATCCTGGCGACGTTTTCTTGTTTTTCGCGGTGAGAGGTGTGCGACCGGAGACGGAGAATCAAAAGCGAGCACTCTCCCCGAAAGACGTTCAAGTTTGTTGCTGAGCGTTTCGACAAGAGTGAAGAGATGTGATTGCATGCCATCGTCGTCCATTGCGCTACTCGGCCGCCCGATGTTGTCCATGGGAGATGGCGCGGTCCTGGAACTCCGAATACCATTGCACCATTCCTCGCGGGCACTCTGAAGCGCCTCACGGCGCGCCACGCCGCTACTTGCTGTTCAGCATAAACCGCCAGGCTTCGAACGAGGGCGAACTAGAGTGGGGATAACTCTGTCTTAACAGCATGGACCCCATCCGAGATGTGTCGGCACTAAACGCACCACGTAGTGTAGCCTTACTCGCCCTTCCACTCAGAAGCAGCTGCTCCTCCATTTCCTTCTCGTCTTCCCGCCCTCTGGGAACAGGAAAGCGCGCATGTGCGTCTAGATAAAAAGTATGTGAGTGCTGCTGCTGGATGGTCGACGCCTCATCTATTTTCTGAATAGAAGCATTTATAGATGCTAATTCAGCCTCTAGCTCGCGGACCTGCTCCGCATGGACTCTCTCCATCGAGCAAGGCGCTCCTGTAGCAGCCGCTCGGGAATGCCTGCTGCAATCGTCTGAGGCACCTTTCCTCCACCCTTCACTTCGGGTTCCACAGTGTGACTCGACTCATGCGTCTTTTCCATGATGCTTTTCTTATGTTCCAATCGCTGTTCCACATCACGCAGTCCTCTGCAGTTGCGGAAATCTCCTCATCAACGGCAGAAATGAGTGCACGACGTTCCTCATCATAGCGATCTCTGAGTTGGAGCTTTGTCATATCGCACTGCCCAACAACTGCCTTAATGGCCTCATCAACTTTGATGCGTACTGTTTCCTCAAAAGCGGCACGTGATGCCGCCTGCAGTTTATGCCGTTGCTCTTCACTCTTTTGCTCACAAAGTGCCTGTGCTGCGGCGTGATCAGCCAACACTCTGTCCCTCTGAAGCTCAAAATCTTCCACTTCATGACGACGCCGCACCTCGGTGCTACGGACAAAAATCCTGAACGCCCCATCAATGGCTGCAGAAAGTTGGTTGTCCTCCATCGTAGCAGCACGCCGAAGTTCCTCCTGAAGCGCCATAATAAGAAGCACCTCCGTCTCCCACAGCGCCACCGCCGCGCAGCTAGAGGAACATCGACTGCCCCAGATGTTGCACCACTAGTGGAGAGGGAAAGCACCGAAGAAAAATCCGCAGAGATTTGCTCTAGTGCAGCAACTTTCTTTTCCCGGTCCTCACGCAACACCGCCAGGCGCCGCGCCTCTTCTACCTGCCAGTGCCGGCACACTTCCTCCAGCACATTATCTCGAACAGGAGGATTACCTTGGAGTTGTTGATGGAGATGACAATCGGCCCTCAAGGTCACAAAGTTCTTCATGCAACTCGTCAATTTTCGCCTGCATAGAAGCTCGCAACTCCGCCTGCTCCTCTGCTGACCGCTTCCGTATAGCAGCAACTTCCTCCTCCTCCTTGGCACGTATGGTCGCTATTTTCGCCTCCTCATCACCCTCACTACACAAAGAGTCCCCAACAGCACCCCCAACCTGCGATTTGGTGTTCTCGTCTAACACTCTCTGGCGAATTGCGGCCACCTCCTCCGCATGTGCCTTTTCGATCGCTTCGTTAAGCTCTCGCGCCTCCTCCTGTGCCTTCTTTTGCAATTCAGCCATATTTAACTCAAACTCAGCACGCAATTCGCCCTTCATCTTCTCCAATAAGAGCATCGAATCCGCCTTCACAGCCTTAACAAGCTGCTCCATCTCAGCGCCCACAGCAGCTTCTGCCTTAGCCACCTCACTGGCAAGGGAACGCACATCCTCCTCCTTGAGCTGCGCGAGCTGCTTTTCAAGGTCCTCCATCTCCTTTTTTGCTTGCGACAGCGAGGCAGTCAACTTCTCGGTGGCCTCACGGCGCTCCCTAAGTGCTTCTTCAGTTTCCAACGGGGCACTGGAGCGCAATGCCGCAAGCTTTGCCTCGTGATCCGCCCGAAGTTTTTTCATCTCTGCCTCATGCGTGCGATACATATTTTGTCGGCGCTCCAGCAGTGCGGACTCTGCCTTCTTCTGCTCTTCAACGATAACTGCTTCACACTCGCGGCGAATTTTTTCTTCTAGATTCTTTTCAGCCTCAGAAACAATTTGTTTGTTCGAATTTCCAATCTCACTAAGGCTACTAGTGCTGCGGTTCGATATGTCCAACGGCCGCGGCCCTCCATGCACAGCACTGACTGGCTGAGGCAACACCTGTGAGAGAACACCAGGGCTCCTTGCCCCATCCGACAGCACTGCAGAGTGGCCAGCCGTCTTGCCCAACGCAGACGCCTTTGCGAGAGTAGAGCCTTCATCCTTTCCCATCGCAAACGGTAAGCCTACCGCAATTTTGTTGTCCTGAGCAGCGCCACCACCGCCTAGATTCTCCTTCTCTGCCTTTACCTTCCGAAATTTCTCCCTGTAATAGTCGTCCATCGGATGGCTCCACGTACTTTCACCAGTTTTAAAGTTAAAGTAGTAAATCTCATCATCATTTGTGCGACACGGTCGCCAGTACTGCGGCAGTGGTGCCTTCAAACCTTCACGCGCTATATAGAGAAACTCATTGTCCTCGGGAAGCTTCATGCCCATCCATTCAGCATACTCCGCGATTTCGTCCTGCGTCGGTTCGTAGGCATCATCTATATCGTAGCTAAGCACAACAGACACGGTTCCATCCTCTCCCACAAATGCCTCCCCAACAGACGGCACAACCACATGCTCCTCCTCATTCATCGATAAACTGCAGGGGCAGCTACAATGCACCTGTTGTACCTAGTGAAACTGCAGGGCACGTCACGTGTGAACGCACAAAGCAGCAACAACAAGAAAAGTAAATAAGAGAATAAATAACAATACCAATAATACAGCAAGAAGTGGAAAGAATCTGTGAGCAATACGCGCCGATAATTCGTTGGCGGGCATAACGAACCAACAAAAACAAAAGAGTATAGACCACACCTTATCTGACCCACGCCTAAAGGGAAAATAAAATATGAAGGGAATCGCGACCAAATTAACACTTAATTAGACAATGGAACAAAAGACAGGGAAAATCCAAATAATTACTCAAAAAGACGATGTTTAAAAAAACTGTGACTAACGCAAAGGGAGAAGCGGGAAAGCGCTTATCACCTCGCCTTCCGCGCTCCTTCGCATTCCGCCCCCCTCGCGACATCCACCTTCCTCAGTCCGTTTCCCCGAGAAATCCCGCCAGCAGGCCTCCCGGCAGAGGCAATGTGGGCACAAGAGGCCCGAACACCTTGCTTTTACAACTCCTTATCGATAAGCGAAGGCTCGTGCACCAGCGCATCAGAATGTGCCCTGCCTTTCTTCATTATATTCATCGCCGTTTTGCGTTGATGCAATTGTGCAGATTTTTCGGCGTCGCTTCAGCAAAGGAACTGGGCGCTAGTGCACGGCATGCGCCTCGCCTTATGAGATGCAGTGTGGTTTTGTTCCCGCGCGCCGCCAGCCAGACAAACCTCCCCGCTATCCTTAAACAGGGCGCGCCACATTCGTACATGGAACGTCTATCGCCAATGTGGCCGATGTGGGTCGATGCTTCGGGGTGCACGGGTTTGCTGCCCAACAATGGCCATAGCCAGCCTTTGCCTTGTCTATCTTCATGCCCTGGCAGACCGGCGCCGCCGTTAAGCTGCAAGAGTCCCCGCTGGTTTTGAGAGCCTCGGCGCACTGCCTTCAGAGAGAAGAGTGCTCGAACTGGGCGCCGCAGTGGCGCCTCGGCCTCGCAATCGCCGTGGTCGTTTTTGCCCTTCGGCAATGCAATAGAGCGCCTTCTCAGCCAGGCGGGTTTCCCTTCTACAGTGGCGAAGGGCACCCGCCGACCCTCCGAGGTTATTGGCGCCGCTTCGCGAACGACACCGACCCTCTCCATTTCTTTGGCGTTTGGCTCGCCAATTCTCAAATTCGGTTGGCGGCTTGACGGATGCGGCTCCGGCGGCCGAAGCGCATTGCCCACACCGCGGCGAAGCGCCGCAGGCCTTGTTGTGGGCGGCGCCTTGCCCGCTGCAACGGCAATCGCCATTGTTCCTCCTCGGCGGCCGCTCTGGTAATCCGAGTGCGTCCCAGAGCGCTGCGGCCATTAAAAAGCGGCATTGGACCCTGCCTTTGCACGCGGCCCTTGCGGCGCACAAGGCAATTTGACCATGCCCGGCGCGCCCTCCTCATGAGGGCCGTCAACTTCGCGGAGCTGTTCAAAACGGCGGCCCAGTGTCCCGGGCACCGCGCGGTGCCGCATGGCAGCCCTGGTGGGCCCGCGTGTTTCCCCAGCTGCGTCGGAGCTCTCGGGCCCAAATCGTGTTCGACCGCGCCGCGGCCGCGTGCACCGGCGCGTCCGGTTTATCGAATACGCCGTCGCGGCGCAGGGCCGCAAGGCTTTTTCCAAAGCGGCGTGCCAAGTGCGGTGAGCCGCTCCCAAGCCACCGTTTTTGCAATAAGTCTTCCCATCGCGGCGGCATCCGCGCCCGCGATCGCCACACAGCGCGCTGCTCTGCGCGTGCCTGCCTCGAATGTTTTTGGCAGAGCGCCCCGTCGACAACGAGGGCGTTGCGGTCGCTCGGGTGCCCGATAAATTCTTTCTTCCGCAGCAGCGCGATTTTGTCACAACGACCCGCCGTGACCCACGCGAGTCGCACAGCAACGCGGCCCTCTCGGAGCCCACCGCGTTGCAAACGAGGTGCGGTTCCCGCCGCATCATTGGCGCGTCCGCCTAGTGGGATTTTCCGCCGCTGCCCCCGAAGGTCCGAAAGAAACATCTGAGCCGGGGCCTTCCAAGATGCCATCAGCGACAGCAGTGCTCTTGTGCGCTGCACGGCGCTGCTTTTCGCCGGCTTCAAACTCACAATTAAAAGCGGCGCGTTCCCCCGCAACATTTCCGGGGTGTGCTTTTGCGAATTCGCCGAGGCGTCTCATTATGGCATTTTCTGCGCCCACCTGGGCCCCCACATTCGCTTGGCGACGCGGCCCGCTCCCGAAGGCGAAGCCACGAGGCACGGATCGCGGTCCGTCGCTTTTGTGATGGCAATGTCGTCGGTGGACGCCTTCGGCGGTTTGGGTGCTGGCGCTGCGTTTCCCAGCGCTGCCGCTTGCTTGCCGAAGCTGCGCGCTGCTTCTCCGCTGTTGCTGGCTGCCTCTCTCTTGGCCTCGGGCCGTGCAACCGCCGGGCCTGATTGCAGCGTTGTCTTCTTTCCTCGGCGGCGGAATCCAATCCATATCGGCCGCGGAGTTCATTGTTTCCGGGCTGCTGCCCGCTTTTTGGCTTCCAACGAGGCTCGCGAGCCATTTCGTATGGACGTCGAGCTGTGGTGCCCCACTCACCCGCGGCGAAGGCATCGCGCATTGCTCGGCGCAGGCGCCTGTTGTTTCTGCGTCCTGTCGCCGCCCTGGTGATGCGGCCCCACCTTTCGAGGCCTTTCAGCGCTCCGCCGGGCGACCCCGCCCATGCGTGGGGCGCGCTTTTCGCACGCAAGGGGCGCCGTCGATTATAAGCGCCGCGCCTATCCGTTGCGGGCCTTCCCCGAGGCCCATTTCGCCAACAGTCCGCGCCCACGCCGCGCTGCATCCCACGCGTCTTGCAACAAAAAACGGGCTTTGAGGGCATTGGAAACACGCCGCGGCCGCTGCGCATAATGTTCGGCGAGGTTGCCGTTAAATACTCGAGCGCGCCCTCGTGCGTGCGAATCTTTCTTCAGGTCTGAAGGACGCGTCGCTGAGTTTACCCCGCAACCCTGCATTCCGCGAAACCCAACATTCACCAAAGGGTGTTATGCCTGCCCGTTCGCCGGCTGCGGGGCATGAAAACCGCCCCGCGCACTGCCGCGCAACTGGGCGTTGGACTCTCCCTTTGTGCTCGCGCCTCGTGTTTCGCGGCCGTTTGGACCCGCCCGGCTTTCAAAATCCCATTCTCAGCCGCGAGCATTCGTTGGCTCCTGGACGCTTTGGCGCGCTCCAGCGTCTGTTGATTTGACCTTCCGGCTGGCAAATCCATTGCTTCGGGCCGTTGTTTTCACCATCCGCAGCGGCAAAAGCCGCTCGGATGCGCTGGCGTTCTTCGTCAATTTGTAACGGTGCCGCTTCGCACCGCCGGGAGAGCGCGGATCTGCCCTCCGCCAACGCGCGCCACACATTCTTGAAAGCAATCCTTTGCGGTTTCGAATGTGCGGATGAAGTCGCCACTCTTTGGCAATTCAAAAGAAACCATAGCATTTTGCAAATCTGCAAACTTTATCTGCTTATTTTCAAAAATACAAAAAGTTCTCCATTCTCCGGGCGCAATAAACCGTCAGCAGATGCAACGCCTACGTCAGCTTGAGGACGATAGTCAAAAGAAAAGGACGCTTGCCCGTGCTTTTCCACAAAAGCGCCCATAGGACGCAGGAAGATATTCCATTCTGCATCCGAAATGGTTCGGAACTTGTTTGCCAACATGTTTCCTTCACTTACGAGAGCAACTTACTTTTCATTAAAAAAGCGATCCGCAAACGCTAACCTTGCGGAAAGCAGAGGAATGACTTGTAAATTTTAGATGAGACCAGCCCATTCTTTTCGCAAGCTCTTCCAAAAAAAAAAAAAAAAGAATGCGACTTGAACCCAATCACTAAAACTCTGAGACAACCATTCGACCAGCTACACGCACAAAAGCCCCATTCTGCTGCGCGTACTCTGGTGCGAATTTATGCAATACCCGGGGCGTTCGTCCAGTACTTCTATGGGGTTCTAAATAGGGAGCTTTTGTGGCAGTCTGCACTCCAAAGTAACATCTCGCCTCTACACGACACAACACGTGAATAATCTTCCCCACCTTGACCCCACCCACTCAATTACGCCGTGTTCATCTCTACCAACTTCCCTGTCATGGCGTGCTTCTAGAAAACGATCCACCAGCCGGCATCAAGGGGAAATGCATTAAAGTGCAAACGGCAGTCCGGACACTTGCCAAGGGAGAGAGGGCTCGCCTCACCTCTTATAGCGATCACTGCCCAGTAACATCTGGGATGTAGTTGGGGTCCAAGAAGATTCTCTCCCCGCTCCCTTCCGTCACTTCCACCTCGAGCAGACTGCCCTCTTTAAGCATCTTCTGGATAACAAGATTGACGTAGCGGCACTCCACCTCCAACTGAGACTTGTTCAATGAACGCACCTGCTCCATGTACCACGTCACCAGGTCGGCACGGGTGGGCGGGTTGGACTCGCCCAGCGTCTGAATCCTCGCAACGAGTCGGTTAACGATGCCGTAATAGTGGTCTGTGCTGATAACAGCCTTCTGCGGCCCGGCCAAGCCCGACGCAGCACCAGAGCAACGGGCAGTCCGTGCTTACCTTTCCGCCGCGCCGCCCCAACCTGGCCGCCTCTGCTCCTGCTGTGCCCCACCTCCTGCTGTGACTGTGACTGCTGCTGGGAAGGACGCACGTCAGGTGGCTCCACCTTCACAGAGGTGGGTGTCTCCTCAAAGGATCGGGCGATACCCAGTAGCTCTATTTCCGTCATGTCCAGGGTGGACAACGACTGCCGCATGAGCTCCAGCGCCACCTCCACGTGAATCGCCTTCACATCCTCACTAAGATAAAGCTTTGCCGTTGCCTCAGAAAGCCGAATAATACTTTCCAGCAAACGTGTTGTGACGCGATACACCTTACTGCGATTTGAGAGTGAATCCTGCAGACGCATGTCACGGTACGCTGCGACAATGAGGTGCACTGCCTCCTCTTGCAGGCGCGGCGTTAGCGAACGCGCATAACGAATGTACAAGCGGCAGTCCTCCACTGAAAACGGCGGGCGCACAGCACGGTCACCAAAGCGATGCAAGCGAAGGAGCTGATCCGCGACAGCATAATCAGCATCATCAGTGGATTCATCCACAATTACAAACATAAGGTCGAAGCGCGACATGATGGGCGCCGTCATGGCTACATTTTTTTGCAGCGGCTTACGTCGGTCGTACTTCCCTCCAATCGGGTTCATTGCTGCTAGAAGCGATGTTCTCGCGCTCAGTGTCGCTTTTATGCCAGCTTTTGCAATGGAAATGGTCTGCTGTTCCATCGCCTCGTGGATAGCCACCTGATCCTTTACGTCCATCTTGTCAAACTCGTCAATGCAGCACACACCGCGGTCACTCAGCATGAGGGCACCAGCTTCAATCGTGCGGTCACCAGTGTCGGCGTCACGCGTTACAGTAGCTGTTAGACCGCTTGCTGTAGATGCCTTGCCACTTGTGTAGACGCCACGTTGAACATTGCTTGCAACCCATTTGAGGAACTGCGACTTGGCCGTGGAGGGGTCGCCAACAATACAAACATTGATGTCACCACGCAGTCCAATACGCTCCAACGTGTTTTTGGATACGCCACCCACCATCTGCAGCAACAGCCCAAGCTTCACGACATCGTGCTTGAATATGTTTGGCGCTATGCAGTCTGTGAGGGCCTTGAGCAAGTTGTCATGGTTACGCATTAGTTGGACTTTCTGCATCTCGGCAGCAGTAAGGCAAACTTGCTCCCTCTCGGCGGCACCATCGGCAGAGTCCTTCATCGCCTCTGTCATCTTACGATCATCGCCACTACCATCTGTTATGGTTGTGGCGAGAAAACACATGCGGTAGTTCAGCTCCCGCACACCAAGCGCCCGCAAACCCGTTGCCCCCTCCACGTCCTGCTGCGCCTCCTGCTGAGCCCGCTGTGCACTTGACATCTCTCGCTGCACCTCGCGCCTGTTGGTCTGATTGAACAACTTTGACACCTCTGGTACAACGATGGGGCATCCAACAGCTACAATGCGATCCCCCGGCTTCGCCACTTCCACCGCGTCATTACGGGCAATAAGCTCCATTGTACGAGGCATACAACCAGCGGGAATGTTGTTTGCGTCCTCCTGCAGCCGAATCTTCTGCCAGTCTCCAAATTTAGTTTGGGGATGCGTTGGGAGCAGCTGAAAACGATTCTTGTTTTCGCACTCCCTGTTGCGGCAGGCGGGTGGTTCAGTGTAATGAAACTGCTGCGCCACTGGGCTACTCTCCGTCCCACAGTCGTTGCAACGAAATACTCCGACAATAAGCTCGGGGCGCACTTGCGACGTGCGTGTCACCACGCCCTTAATGGAGCAGAGCTGTCCGACTAACGAGGCACGCAGCACGCGTACACTCAGGCAACGTGGGACGCACGAAAAGACAAGACTTGGGCTGCACTTCCCCCTGTTCACATAACTCTCTGCGTAGTACTGCTGCAACACTTGATGAAGCGCGGCATCAATGAACGGGGCAAAACGCTGATAATCCAACTCAATAGCCGTGGCCGCATTCTCATCAAAGAGGCTAAAATCATTCCAGCGCACTACACACGTCGACCAATCCACGCAAGTGCTGATGCGCTCCAGTTGTTTAACAATGTACTCCAGCCCCGTCCACACATCGGGATTGGTGGCAATTGCGGGAGGACGCAGAGTGGTATCCACCAAACGCCCAAGAAACACATGCATCACATCGCGCACCCTCGCCCCGTCATTGTCCACTTCAATAACAACTGGGGCTTCTTCACGCGGGGCACCAACTGGCACGGAGGGGTCCATTGTGCCCCCCGTCCCCTCCTTATGTTGGTTCGCTTAACTAACACCCCGGCTCTCCACTTTTCTGCCGCAGTCTCACTGAGAGTTGCAGCCCTTCGGTCCGAGCGAGGAAAGAAATGGGGAGAGTTTAGGAATGATGAAGACGTGGTTGAGTGGAAGGGGACGATGACGGGGTGAAACGAACCAGAGACTCGGTGACGTTTAAGTCACAACAGACACGCCGGAGCGGTACAGGCGAGTGCTGCATGAAGAACTAGCGAGCGCAAAAGAAGAAACAACATCATGCAAACATTGGTACTTTGGGGTGATCTGTAGTGCACACACACACACAAACACAAATAAGTAAATAAACGACAGCTTAATTAGTGAATCTATGAAAGTTAAACGAACAGGACATATGGCTGGTATATTTTGCAAACGGCTTGCCTCCCGAAAAAAAAAAAAAAAAAAAAAAAAAAAGAAAGAAAAGGAAAAACAAATAGCTAATAATGTTAATAGTAATAGGCGCAGGAGGCATATTTATGTCCCACCTTCAATAAGAACATTGCTGCCCCAGTGCAGGCGACAAGCACAACGTGACGCGGCCTGCTAGAGCCGCTCTGCCTGCAGCTCTCAGGAAGGCGAGTCAGCTTGTGGGTTGGAAAACGGGCTGGGAAGCATCAGTAACGGTGCTGCTCGTTGGTACGAAAAATTGCGCAGTAAAGGGCGCCGCATGGGAAGGCAAACGATTTTCCGTCCAGCCTTCCTAAACGTGGCACGATGCGCCCCGCTTGTGAGCGCGTTGTAATCCGATGCACTCGTGCATTGCTGCGAATGCCCGGCATGGAGAACCAGTGGGCCAACAAAAAATTGACGAAAATGCAGTGAAATCCAACAGAAGCGGGTGAGCAGCCAGTGGTGCTCGGCCTTTCCACCTGGCACCCCTTCCATAGCCACCGAAAAGTGGAACTGCCCCTCGCCTATGCAAGTGGAGCAGTTGGAATGTACAAATGTCTTCGGACGCTCAGAGTTTCATAAATTTTTTTTCTTTGGTGATATGATTTCCTGGAACGACCGCTGCACGTGATAAAAAGCAACTACGGACAATTCAAGGCGCTGCGGTCAGCGACAAACTACGTGAGCGCCCTGGATTCGGTTTACTACCAACCTATTTTGCTCCGTCACGTCACGCCTATGACCAGGTGACAAGTTTGCAACACAAGGAACTCAAGCAAAAGGTGAGAAAAAAAGTAGAACGGAAAGTATGAGAGAGGCGCGTTTGTTCTTGCCCCCGTGCATTGGCGTCACAACTGCACCAAATCATGTCCGGCTGCTAGTGGAGTTTGTTGCCAAGCCCTACGACCAATTTCACGGCTATGAAAGTGTTTCTTGCTTCTACATATATATGAAAGTAGGAGAGTGAGAAGAGAAGTGTAAAGGATGCAACTGTGCCCCTTTGGCTGGGAAAACTCTGTAGTTTTTTTTTTTTTTTTAATTTGAATAATGGCCACATTTCCACACATCCCATTGACGGATTTGCAGCGCTCACGGTGGCACTGCGTGTAGAAGAGGCTTGACTAAAAGCAGGGTAGGAGAGCAGGAGCCACTGGGGGCTGCCACTCACATCGCTGGGCAATTTCAGCGACCAATCAACCGTTAGTCTCCGGTCAATCCGCTAACTGGATTGCCCCCCTTGCGGGATGAGCTCCACGTGGCTCGTCCACCGTTTTACTCCGCGAGAAATGCCTTCAAGTTTATGGTTTTGATGGGCATATCCCGTGCCGACGTTTTTGTACCCTGATTGTGCATTGACTTGATGCGGTTAACAAGCACTTTACGGTTGGACCAAAATGTGTCCTGCTGCTTTCGAAACTGCATATAACGAGTCTCTTCCTCAGCTTCCTTCATGCGTTTCGTCATGCCCACTAGACTTCTGTTCACATTAATCCAGCGACTTCGGTAGTCCCGTATTGCCTTGCACTCCTCAAAGTCCGAGAAGAAAAACGGCTCGTCGTAATTCGTGCGCGGTCGCTGCCGTTCTCCGAAGGGCCACTCTACACCTGCTAAGAGGCATTGGTACTTCACTGAGTGCAAGGTCCAGTAGTTGCTGTACCAACGCCCCACAATACCCTCCGACTGCGCCCGTATCCGCTGTGGGGGGCGCGGCACGTCGGCTACCTCGAAACCTGGCGGTACCATTGCAAGGGCGGCCTGCAATGCCTCGCGCGAGTACTTTTGCCGCATGACGGGGCGACCTCCCTTTGCAAAATTGCCCATTGCGCTTACTTCATACCACGATTTCTCGCGATAGGTTGCACGGTAGGGACTTCGCTTGCCATTCCACCAAAGGAAGTTTTGAATGTTCAGCATGTACGGCGTATATTTGACCGGTGTTGTCTCGGGAGCGATCCCGACGCCCGGTGACGCTGCCAGCAGACCCCGGGCGGCGTGCAACATTTGTGGAGCTACACCTGTACTGCAGTTGGACACAACGCAAATGAATCGGGGGCGTACAGCCAACGTCAGGGAGTACCACGTGAGGAACGAGATGCAAACAGAAAGCGTTTAAAATGTCGAAAACAAAAATAATAACTTCAAGCGTGTCAAAATGGCCCCAGTGACATTCGAGCCGTTCACGTAAGCAGACAACGTCAATTTGGGAGAAAAAACAAAGAACGTCGATAGTGCTGATAATATTGCTAGATGACGTGTGGGCAGACGTTGTCATAAATGTGCACAAGCGGACTGTGTGTAGGAGAAAGAGGAAAAATCCAATTGGCAGACTAGGATGTACTAGGAACAGTGCATCCACCTTACAAGGAGGAGTAATAGTTTCCCGCTGTGGCATCAAGCCCACTAGGACTCATCGCGCCCTCCCTTCTCTGTGCCATGCACACATGCACTCCTTCTTCATTAACCTACACTTCTACCTGTGTTTCTGCCTTCAGTACGCACGCACGCACACACACACACAGAGAGAGAGAGAGAGAGCTAATACACATGTGCGTACACGCACTATTGCTACATTTTGCTTGCTACTATTGCCGCACGCCCTTCTGGTGGGGCATGTGTTGTTTTTGCTTCCCTAACAGCAGCCGACCACAGACTTTGGAATGTGTTGCGCTTATCCCTTGTTGATGCACCGTAGTTGGTGTAATCTATTTTGTCGTCATTCTTCCACTTCCAATCAGCATCGCCGTAGTAGGCATTTGTGACAGGATCAGGAATGTAGGGAAATTTGTGCACGTACAGTTTGTGCCGCACATAAATGCAGTCCTGCACCGAAGGCTTCCGTACCTCGTCCAAAAGAACATACTTCACGCCCCACCCTTCCAGGAGCGCGATGGCCTCATCCTTGTGCATAACGCTTAGGTGGCGGCGGAAGGTCGCGTCCTGGAAAAGGTTGGTTGTGGCTACCGAGCAGTCCCACGTGTTGCGGGTGAAGTTCCCCACTTGATCAAACTGTGCCCCCTTCATCTTTATTGTCCGAACAGAGTACCGTTCACTGTGAAGCGTGGGGTGGCAGTACTGTGCACGGTGGTGGTGGCGCTCAATAATAAACTTAGTGCCATTCAGCCCACCCATTGCATTGTAGAGAAAGGAACGATCATTGTAGTGCTGCAAATAACTACCAAGGTAACGCAATTTTTTCTTGCGTTCCTTAATAAGAGTGAGTGTAAGTTCAAGGCGCCCCGGGGTGATGCGGTTTAGGACGCGTGGGAGCCCGGGGTTGTGCAGAATAGTCATCGTTTCGCTTCCTTGATTGCGTTAAAATAAACATTGGTGAGGGAAAGTTTGGCACATCGTCGAAAGAGAGCCTCCAACGCCAGGAGCAACAACAACAAAAAAAAAAAAAAACAGTCAGTAGCGCTGCATCAGGCATGAAACCGCTCAACGTAACAATGAAAAATAATGTACTTCGGGGATTTTGAGCAGCTGTAGTGCACCTAAAACGACCCCACCGACCACCACTAGTCCAAAAAAAGTGCAAGTGGTGGCCTTGGAAGGGGGGAGGCATTGGCCTTCACTCAACAGCGGTGCCCACCTCCCACCCGATCTGCTTTCCCTTTATCGACTCCAAACCTCACACATGCGACATGTCAAGCAGCGACGAGGGCGGCGGCGGCGAGAAAGCCAATGACGAATGCAAACAAAATAAAGACGTCGCAAAAGAGAGTGAGAAATTTCGGATGGCTCCCTCTTGAACTGATGGTTTGGTGTGAACCGCCACCTTATCGCCTGTAGTTGCTATTTGTGAAGCGAAAAAACAGACGGTATGTGCCACTGCTATTAAAGCTAGCCCGCACGCCGCCTGGACGTGGGTCCCACTGCTTTCGTACAATCTGATACGCAACGTCAGCGTATGGGGGCCCAACAGAAAACACAAGAACACAGTAGTCATCTTTCGGCCCCTTGATAGTGTCTTCAATGCGGTAAATACGACTCATGTTGCGCTTTGTGTTAGCTAACGCGGGATAAAATAATGTAAACTCGTACCACAGTACACTGCGCGGTGGTGGATTTGTACGCGCGTCGTAGTGTGTGCGATTGTACTGGGTCCAGGTGTAGCCGGTCTTCACCTTGCAGAATCGATGTGGCTTCACAAGTGGCACAGGTTCCTTCTCACTAGCACCATTGCCAACGACCCCGCAGATACCGCTCCTGCATGGCGATCCCTCCTTCCTTGATGTTCAAGGTGTGCCTGGCGCCGTCCCCCAGCCACGCGAGCGGGCTGCTGCTTGTAGTAGTCGACAATCTCGTCCTTAAACAGTTCTTCATCCTCACCCAAGATATCATTCTCCTTCTCCAACACTGACCGCATGTACGATTCGCTTGCCACAAAGTCAAGTGGAAGTCCAATGTTTGTGGCGCCATCATGCTCTGCTTCACGTCGAGTGCGACCAGCTGCTATTGCTTCGCGCTGCTCTTGAAGGGCTTGCAGTGATGACGTAAGCGGCGGGGGGGCCACGCGTGCAGCAGTGCCGAAACGGTCAAGACGATCACAGGCGGCGAGCACATTTAACCTCGCGTGGACCATGGTGTAAAAAGTGGGATTTATTTTCCCAGCAACCGCGGGATTGTCAGCAGGACAGTTCACTAGGGCAGTAAGGTCGGCTAGCAGTCTGGTCAGCTTCCCAGTACGCGTCGCGGTTAGTGCTTCAGACTCCTCAGCAGCAGCGGCGCCAGGAATGGCTTCTGTATTAAGATGTGCTTCAGCTGTTCCTCCGATATTGCCACTGAAGGGTCAATATGATCGTTGATCACTGTCGGCTCGTTAGCAATATCCTCTGCCTTTACAACGTCACCTGAAGTGTCAAGATCCACCGTACCGGCGCCGTTGGTAGAAGTTTGAAGAACCGGGCCACCTTGTTGAAGTTTCTTGTTATCCGAATTGCGAGGGGTAGCTATGGTGTTCAGAAGTCGCATTAACTCCAGCTCGTACCTCGGTCGAAGTGCGAAGGCATTCACCTTGGCGCTGCTGAGTGACAGGGCTTCAATGTACTCAAGCACCGCTACCCAAAAAAACGCGCTACGCCACAAAATGCCTGCAAGCTCCACAGCTCTGTCCCAGCAATCTCTTCCTCTTCGTTCTCCACAGTCCCGTGAGGATTGTACCGCTCATAATCGTCAACACCGGATGGCCCCGACTTCTCGTCAATCCAGCGCCCCAGTGCATCTCGGGCATCATAAACTCTTCAATGGAAGAGATGGTTTGCTGCATCACCTCGGCTGTGTTCTCCGCCACTAGGCACTCAACAAGCATAGAAAGAGGAACAAAACTGAAGTGCTGGGGAAAGGAAACGCGCTCAATCGCCTCTGTCACGATTCGCTGCGCCTGTGAAACGTAACTGACGACAGGAAAAGCACGTGTGTCCAGAAACCACATGGCATAGCGAATGACTAGGGCATCAATTGGCATAAGTCTACCCGTGTTGTTGGATTGCCGCTGACGAATGCGCTCCACCGCACGTGCGCCACTCTGCCTCAGTAACGCCGCGTAAACCTCAACTACCTCATCCTCCTCCCGCCCACGTTTAAACATCTCACCACTCTCCTAGCGAGTTGTTATAGCGAAGTGAACCAAGAGCAACGTGCTCAGAGAGGCTGCGAGGCGAAATCAACGATTTCTTTTTGTTGTTGTTGCTCTGCTCCTGTTATTGTGTGCCTACGCCCCCTTGCACTTTTGGAGAATATGTTTATAAAGTGCAGTAGTGCGGAGGGACGAAATGTGGACCCTCTCCTGAGAGCGTTGGAAGGGCAATGTTTCTTTTCACCTTATTGTTGTCCCGAGAAGGTTTCACTCACACAGGCAGGCAGCAGCATCAAGAAAAGAAAGAAATGAATAAGAAGAGGTACTAATCACAAGATATCAGAAGTGGTGTAGTCGTGATCCAGGCAAAAGCGGGGCACCAGAATGTCGATTACTTACCACTGCTTTCAACGGTCGATTCGGCATGGCCCACGCATGAACAAAGAAAGGGATGGAAGTAGATAAAAATGAAGTGAATGTAAAGATCAATATGAGCAATGAAAGGCGTAGGTGTGGGCGAGTCTCAATGTTTAGCAATTGAAATGCAGTCCAATAAGACCAATGCACTGGTGGTAGTCAAAGGAGAGTAAAAGCATCACAAGTGGTATGGGAATACCGAAACAAAGTTTTATCGGTTGTCTAGAATTGAAAACTGCGAGGCGGAACCGTCCCCGCTACGGGCACATCAATGCTATCGCAGAGAAGTTTACTATAGTGGCTAGTGTCAACGTTACTCTAGCGCGAACGCCTAGTAAACCACAAGTAAGACCATGCACAAGTTGGAATTGACGAATTGTGCAAACCAGTTGTAGCACGGGAAGAAGAAAAACTCTATAGCGCCTGGCCGGCCTGACTTCAGAACACCATCACTAAGCAGATCCAAGCATGCACAATATACAGAATGAGTCACCACATTCCCTTCTAGTCGTCGAACTCCCACGGATACCTTTTGGGGGCCTCATCAGTGGTGGGAACGGGATCTTCTAAAACGTCACCAGGCTCCTTGTCAGTGCCCCCTTCTGCTTCTTCTTCTTCTTTTTCTTCTTCTTCCTCCTCCTCATTTTCATTTTCATTTTCATTCTCCTCATTGTCCTCTTCTTCCTTCACATCACTCTCCGGTCCCTCCTCTTCCTTTTCCCCTTCCACTGCATTTGCTACTGCTGTTAAAGCCGCTTCCACCACGTCCTGTTCCCGCTCCTCCTCTCCCGCCACATTCACATCGTCACTAACCCCCACCTCCTGCATATCCGTCGTTACGCCAAGTTCCTCCGCATTATTTTCCGAATTTGCGCCGTCATGAGATTTTTCAAGCTCAGATGCTGCCGTGTACAGTTGTTCACGCATCTGCTGCCGTTCCGCCGTCTGACTGTGTGCTGGTGCCTCCGTTACAGAAGTGTGCACTGGTGAAGGTATCAAGTCCTCCTCAACATTTTCAAGGGAGCCAGGCGGTGCTGCAAATGCCTCAAAGGAGGCAAACTTTTCGTCTGAAGTTGGACCCAGTTTAGAAACAGCTACGTCCGGTGCTCCATCGTCCCACAACAATGCCCGCCCAGAGCCGGAAGACTTTCTACTTTGACCGGTGCTTCTTCCCTCCCAAGCAAATCGTTCGAGGCTTGGTTTATTGATCCCATTCCAACATGGTCACTGGTAGTGGACTGGCTGCTGGAGGTGCTGCTACTTGTGGATGAACCACGCGAGTAGGCAGCCGCCACATCGCTGATAGGCACACGAATATTATCTAACAGACCATCAACAGCACCTCTTGATGCTTTGGTCTTCTTGTCCGCGCGGCCACCAGTGGGAGTTTTCTTTACTCTCTGAATGTTCCTCCTTGGCATCCCCATCCCGGTACACGCGCACTTGCCTCTTGCCTCTTTCGGCAAAAAAGCTTTCCTCCAACGCTCTCGCCTCTCCATCTGCTGCTTCGAGTCGTTAGAGTAATTACCAAGGCCCCACCGTTTTTCAAACTCCTCTTCCTCCTCCTGACGCTCCTGATGTCGCTGCAAAAAACGAATGAGCTGCTTCTTTCCTGTAATGGACTCGGATTGATCATCCCCATCAGCACCGTCCCCATCCTTAAGTGGGTTGGTGACATACACGCCACTGTACTGTGCGAGCAGCCGGCGTGATAATGCCATCTGATTTATTTCCGACACAATTAAACGAGCCTCCTCAGTTGACTTGCGCTGAAGAAAACTAATCATAAGATTACACACACTCTTCTCCTCATTAGTGAGACGATTCATTACAACAGAAGCGGATGTACGAGAAGGAGCCACGCTAGGAGGAGCGGGTTTATGCGGCGTTCGCCAAAGCGATCCGGGTGACCTTTCATTGATCGAAGCTGCAGAAGCATGTGAATTCACTCGCTTCGACCACGGCAGCGGGGCGCTGTACGGGCTCAGAGATGCCCACCTGCCGTATGGCAGGGGTCGTCCTAAATTCTGCTGTGGGGGCCCCGTCGACGGCGGCACGGGTGTCCTGGTTGTTGGCAGCATCGTCTCCGCGGCACCGCCCCTCTATCCTTCTCCACCTCCGTGACGGCTTGTCAAGCACCAAAACCGTGTAACCCCCGAAGCAACCTGCCGGGCGGCAATTATAAAAATATATCCCTGTTTGGACGCGTGTGCGTGTGCGTGTCCGTCTGTGTGCTTGCGTTAAAGGAGTTTGGGCGGCCGCCAGACACAATAGAATGCCTGTTTGCTTGTGGAAGAGCCCACTCTATTGCAAAAACACCGCTCCGTCCCCACCCCCTTTTTATTCCGTTATGTATTTATCTTTCCCCCTCTTCTTGCCTTGTCTTGTCTCTTCTCACCACCAGCACCACAGTCACAGAGGATGAGCAATTGTGAACAATAATAATAATAACAATAATAAAAGAAGAATTCAAGCACCAAAGTAGTAAAAACATTGCACAAGCATTATCAATATTTGTCGTAGAAAGTTTTTCAAAGGCCCAAACAACTGCAAAAGCAGCAGCAATAGTAGTAATAGTAATAATAAGCCATCCACTAACGACCACTGGCATCGCCAAAGTGAATTAACACGAGCTTCACAACTCCGCTTCCAAAAGCATCACTTTTCGTTGCTTCTTCTCCTTTCTTCACTTCCATTGCCCGGTTTGAATTCCTGCGAAGCCGCGCTTCGTCCCGTTACTTCTCTGTTGTTGTCCCCTCCTTATCGTGTCTTTTAATTAATTTAACTGCGGCTGGTTAGCTCCTCTTTTCACTTTTATACGGCAGCAGAGAAGAATGGAAGATCATCTAGTCGTAACTTTCCCTTTCCGTCTTTCTCTTTCTCTTTCTCTTTCCCTCTCACACACACACACCGACACAGGCGCAAATCAACGGTGGTCGACCTCCTCCAGTTTGTCCAAAACCACCTGATGAACGGAGCGCACTTGTGAGCCCACAAACATCTGCTCAGCCACGGAATCGATTTTTGCCCGCTGCTTGTCTCACTGATGAGATTAGCAAGCCACACCTCTGCCTCAGCTGCGGTCATGCCTAACCTGTCCGCCATCTTAGGAATCGACACCACGTTGTGGGTCATCATGTACCGTACAAAGATAAGCTTTTTGGCATTCTCAACAAGACTCTCCGCGTGCAGGTGGAGGAAGTAGTCGGAGCGTGCCATCTCCAGCACGTCGGGCAATAGCAGCAGCGCATCCTCAAAGGACTTTCTGTTGACAATTGTGTGCAGAAGCTGTGTGAGCGGATCAGAGTACTCGTGAATACTTGCTACCATTGATGCCGTATTGAGCAGGGATCTACGGCGCGTTCGGTTAAGGATAGCTGCCGCACAAATGTAACGCAGATAGTGCGGGCAAACCGACTCCACAACAGCCTGATAAGGCCCTGCTCTGTCCCCTTCAAAAATAAAACTCAACAGACGCGCAGAGTACTGGCTGCCACCCCTAAAAAACGGAAACAGACCCAGTGAAGCAACCAAATGCGCTCTGTCGTAGTTGTACGGCTTGTGTTGCGGAATATTTCCTCCTCAAAGCCACCCGCACTTTGCTGGAGACGCAACTTTTCTGCAGTGGCAATGGCAGACTGCCAATTACATGTGCAGGTGTCCGTCACTAGCTTCCCCCACAAGAGCTTGTTCTGATCGAGCTCGTATCCCGTCACACACTGGCAAAACGACAGGAGCTCGGAAGCATCAGTGTATCGTGCAGCATCGTAATGCAAATACGCCAGATCCATCACCGCTTGCATAACCTCACGAGTGATGCCCGCGCCCTCCAGCATGTCAAGAGACAGCTCTCTGTTGCTGCGCAGCGCATCAATCTCACTCGCAGTGAGTCGGAACTGGTACGTGCTGTTCTCTGTTTCACTGGTCTCAAAGAACTTATCCAGAGCGGGGGCCGCACGCTGGGCAGTCTCTACAATTTTACGCTCCTGCTCCGCAGATACCTCACCCTCAGGCGTAAGAGCCGTCCTGCCCTGTATTTCCGTTACGGCCTGAGTTACATCGTAGCCCTGGTCCTGATAAAAGTACAGGAGACCAAGAACAAGATGCTTGTCAAGATGTGGCACTAGACACTTCAATATTTCCGTCATTGAGCTATTAGGCACAACACCGCCGTCTCTACGCCAACCAAGTGCTTAGAGCAATTGCTGTTAGTGGGTCCTTCTTTTTTGTTGGCTGCACAACTCGCCCACTCAGATGTTGCTTTTACCGGTGGTATTTCCTTTACTGTTGATTGCTATAAATTTTTTATGTTACGACAGTTTGTTTTATCCACTACAAAAACACGTTGCTACAATTTGGAATTTTTTTTTTTTCTTGTTGTTTCCTCCGCACCCTTTTATCTGCTCCTTATCCCGTTTCCGAGTGGCTATGAAATCCTCCGTGTGTTCTCCTATGGTGCAGTGACGGTGATGCGTACGTTTTGTGAGTGTGTGTTAAAAGGAAAAAAAATATGCGGGGCAAAAAAGAAACTGACGAATGAAAGCAACAGCAGTAGCAACAGAAAGTTGAAAAGCGTTAGGCTAATGGGAGTGAAGTTGTTAACGACAACAGAAGCATTCCGCGCACCTCGGCAGCATTGTGAACAGTAAACAAACAGTACAAAACTATAAAAAGAAACTTGACCGACCGCGGTGCAATAAGTCACCACCCCACCGCACATCTCTCCCTCCTCTCTCAAACACGCACGCAACTACCCCGCCGCTGTGCATGGCGGTGACCAGCAATGGGCCAACCGGCAAGCAGCCAACAAGTAACAAGGTATTTTCCCCGTCCACCCCACCCCACCCCACCACCACTGCTATCACCACCAATACACATAACAGCAGTTTCAAGTCTTCTTTAATGGCAACAGACACCGTCACTCATGTTCTATGGGTTAAATCTCTATGTTTCTATTTCCCGCTTTATTATCGTTTTACTGTTTTGTTATTCGCCTCTTTTTGCGTGTGTCTTCAACACAACACTTCAGGCTGTAGCAGTAAAGAAATAGGGAGGGCGAAAAGGGGAAGGGAGTATAAAAGCGTCATGAAGGGAAAATCAGAGGAAGTTTTATAGGTTCACAGCAGGCCGTCCCCTGTACGAGCCAGCTGGCCAACAAAAGTGATTCGACAATAAACGTGCTCAGTGGACACACACTGGCACTAAGTGAAGCAAAAAACAAAAAAAAAAACGTTGGCTAGGCGAGCATGCGACGTGCACTCCCCAGACATCATGAACGGATGAGTTCAAGCAGATCGCTATAAACACTTTCGCAGTAATCGTTTTCCTGTGCAATTTCCATCATCATGTCATGCAGCTCCAGCTTACTTTCCACGTTTGCTTGTTGCTGGCGCAGACTGCGAAGCTGTCGCACCTTACTATCTAGACAGCCCATTATGCTTCTCATGCGGCGACTAATATCTATGGACTCTGCTTTTGGATCTTTGAGAGCAGCGGTACATTCCTGGTATTCTTTGCGCAACTGAAGTATTTCGCACATCAGTGAGCGGCATACAGCTGCTAAATGCCGAGCACTGTAAGTGACACTTCGACCCGGCTTCACCGAGCACCAACTAGAGCACGCCGCCTTACCCGCAGCCACAGTTTTGGGGAGTATCGATGCAGGCACCACCGCTACAGAACGCGGAGGCGTGGCACGGCAGGATGTAGAGCAAGACTTAGCGCTCCCACTTCTGCTACGACAACGGCGTCGTGGCGATGAAGCCAACACGCTGTCCAACGGGGACGCCACACCCCGTGGCGAAAGTACAACCGCGGCCAGTGGTAATTTTTCCTCTCCACTGTTGACAGAATAGCTGCGATGTTGTGAGAAGCGGGCCTCGTTGGATCGCTTTTATCGGGAGCGCCGGAAGGCAAAAACTTCTTCTCACAGAGAGGTCTCCGTGTCGAACGCCTCTCCCCCTCAGCCTCAGCTTCTGTGCCAGACATGAGTAGTTCTTCAGCCTCGTTCCTCACTCTCGCTAATTCGGCAGTAAGAAACGTCTGTTTCTCAAGCACCTCCCGCAGCTGCAGCTCGTGCCACGTCCTCTCCTGCTGAGCCTCCGCGAGCTCGCTATTGACCGCTGTCAGGGCATCGTGAAGCCCAGAAAGTTCCTCCCTTAATGCGACCTCGCGCAACCGGCGCTCCTCCTGTTGCCGCCGAACCTCTTCACAGCAGCGTTCCTCCCTCCGAATACGAAGCGCCCTGACCTCTGACTGGGCCGCCTCATTCTCTGACAGCAACCCATGAAGCTCCGCGCGCAGGCGGTCCTCCACAGCTGCGTGTAGGGCACGTTCCTTTTGTAGCAACTGCGTTAACTCGGAGCGGTGACGCTCAAAGTTGGCGTTGGTCTTCGCCTCGAGAGTGACATACAGCTCACCGTCCTCAAGAAGCGACTTGATCTTCTGCTGCGCATCTCCCAGCGCACATCGCACCGACAGCGAAGAGACGTCGACGTCCATTCCCTGCAAACACTTCACGCAGCCGGTTACCCGTTTTACCTTCACAAACTTTAGCAACACGAGAGGCGAGGTGGGGCAAACCAACACGCAAAGCCGCAACTAACTACTTTAAATGGACCGCGCAGAGTGGGGTGCAATCAAGTAACTAATTATTTTTTATTTTCGACACTCGCTATGAACCGCCAACCCTCTCGTTAGTAACGTCTTTGTTGATGTCGTGAATAAAGTTCTACAGTGCGACCGTTTGATGTTAAGCAAATGTGCACGTGTTGGACTGCGCAAATGCTGCCGCGGGGTTACCCCACAACTCACCAAACACTTTTGGGGATAACTCCCATATGTTGAGCGAGAAAGGTACAAAGTCAAATGGGCAAAACATGGAGGACAACATCTTGTGCGCGCGTTCGGTTTGGGACGATGGACAACACCTCAATGGACAACGGGGTGAAGAAATAAACGAGTAAATAAATAATTCGTGTCGTGCTTATTACTTTTTACTGCATGATGATGCTGATGCACAAAACACGATTCACATTGTGAACGTTTAGTAGGGAAAGAAACAATGATGAAGGAAAGGCGGCGCAGATGACAAACCGTGCAAGTTGACGTTAGTGTGCGTGGCTTACTGGCTTTAAAAAGCGAGAAATAAAGTCATGCGTGTCTCAGTAACGAACGGGTGTGCAATTGCCCATTGTAAGCGCAAATAAGCACTTCCACACTTGAGCCTTGACAATGCGACCCCAACCCCGCGTGGAGGGAAATATAAGTTGATTCCATGTTCTAACAGCCAGCTGCCTACGCATCGTCACTAGCACCACACCCTGTTACCAGCGTGCCAGCAAAACACTTCCCCCGATATGCAGTGGGAGTGTGCAGAGCCGCAGAGACTCATTCACCGGCAGCGCCACCAGCCTGTGGTCTCCCTTACCATACTTCAAGCTAAGCAACATCGCAACTTGCTTGGCCAAACAGGTGCGTTTTGTTCCTCCCTCACCACCCCCATGTCGTGTCCCCACATAAGAGGACACAAGACACAACGCGTAAGATACAATGAAACGCAACAAAATACGTAAAGGACAAACGGACAATATAATAGTAATAATAATAAGGCGCCGCACGACCGCCTCCACACAATAACGTTAGTAATAAAAGTAGTAGTGGTAGTGGTAGTAGCAGTAACCAAGAAAAAAAAGAAGAATTTCTAGCCCATCAGAACTACTACGACTGTTCCTCGACCTCCTCCTCCTCTTCCTCGAGGAACGCATGTACATCGGCAATAAACTTCTTGCAGCTCAGTGCCACACGCAACATGTTTTCCCTGCGCACATCCAGCGACTCGTCATCGCCATCATCAGAGTCATCTTCATCACTGCTGCAACTCTGCTCGACCATGCGCGACACACGCTCACCAAACTCCACGATGGACTCCCCGCTAACAATACAGTAGCCGCGCTCGTCATACAAGTCATCGTCACAGTTGTTGTAAATGCACTCCAACAGCGCTGGACCGCATTTGTGAAGGGGACACTTTGTATTGCCAATGGAAGTGCACGTTGCCTCAATAATCGCCTGCATCTCATCATTACCCGTCACCACCTCATTATAAAATGGGCGGCACCACTGTTTAAAGAGATCAAAAGCGCGACGCAAAAGCTCACCCCTTTCAACGGTCGGCTCCTGCAGCACGCTGTACAAGAGGCGCTCAGTCACAACGTAGCACAGATCGCGGTTGTTGCGCCCGAATGTAAGGCGGCTGTTTTTCATCTGGAACATGTAGTGCTCAATACGAGAAGGGTCCCTTAAAGCCTGATCTACGAGCGCCGCTACAGTCTCCGTGAACTTGTCATTGTCATACTCACTCTCGCTATCAGTTGAAAGGTCGCTCGCACCATCATTTGTGCGAGGAACGAGGTCGCGGACAAACAACTCCCGTGTGGGGACAATAGCATTGGAATATGGTTCCACTAGCGGAGTAGCGCACCAACCAGGTCCAAAGGCACAGTGGTGTGCTCCAGGCGTGTTGCAAGAAACAATGACAACATCCTGCAATATAAGACCGCCCTCGCTTCCGGCAGCGCAACTGCCAACCGCCAAGGAACGTGTAGCCGGGTTAGGCCCAGTGCATTACTGCTCTTTTTCCCGGTGCCCACACTCCCATTTGCAGCCACAACTGAGCCATCAGCCGCCTTTCGACCAGCGTTGTGCGCACCCACAACACAGCAATTGTCCACAACACAGTTTGACAACTCTGAGTCATCAGAAATCTCCGCCTCACAACCAACGAAACAGTTGCGCAACATGCAGCCACGGCCAACAGTCGCACCGTCAAGGAGCACGCAGCCAATTATAACGGAACCTTCGCCGATTGAGACACCTTTGCTGAGCACCGCACCACGCACCACAACACTGGAGGGTACGACAACATTCTCACCCACGACAACAAAGGGGCCACAAGCACTGGAAAGCACTCGTGCACCCACCTGATGCAGGTAGACGCTTGGACATTGTGGAGAAACCGCGTACAACGCGCGGGCTTCCACAAATCTGTACTCGCGAGTGAGCGGAAAGAAGCGGCGGCTACAAATGTCAATGTTTGCTTGTATGTACGTCCTTAGACTATTGATGGGCCGTATAACACACGTTGGCGCTGTTGCCTCTGCAATTCCAAAGACATTCCCCCACAGTTCGTGCTTAGCCAGTAGATCAACGAGGAAGGCGTGCTGGTCAGCCATTGGGAATGCAAAAAGAGAGAGCGAGCCGCCCGAGCAAAATAGGAAGCCTGTAGGAAGGAGATCGGTGCGCACTGACGTACGTTCATGCTCGCTGAATTGTATTCGCGCTGGCTCTGAGAGTTTGTCTCTTTCTTCTAAACGAGACATACTCAACACAACACCAGTCGACTTTTGCAGCGTGAACAGCGTCAGATGATTTGGTGGCAGCAACGGAACGTGGAGAGGGCGACGCTCCGCCTCTTGTATAAGCCTTCCAGCAACCTGCTGCGAATCCCACTGCGACTCAGCCCCCACCGTACCATCGCTCCGCAGTGTGGCATTTTCCACCAGCACATTGTGCAGTGTCTCATTCAGCGCAGCCCTAACAGAGGTGCAAAGAAGCGTCGCAGCGTAATTTTTTATTGTTTTCGTTCGCTCCACATGCATGCAGAAGAGGTCGTATAGGTTTGTAAACACGGCCAATGAGTCAATTGGCACAAACAAAAAGGGAGAATTCTGCCCGATTACGTTTTGCTCTACAATCTCAGCCGTGGCGTCGCAAAGCCGTGTCATGGTGCGCACGCTTTCCACTATGTGTACCTTCATGTCCTTGCACTCCAACCACGGCCGTCCCCGCGCAGTGCGACTGTTTTTGAGATGCAGCCGCGTCAGCGGCACAGAAACACTATTCAGCAGAATGAAGACCTCATCCACATGGTTCTGCGCGAGGTTCTCCAGTATGTAGTCAATGATTGGTGTATCACAAATGGGCAGAAGGGTGAAGGGCACGTCCTCAGAAGGAACCACAGGAGCAGGGGATGAGTCGACGACGACGCACCGAATACCTCACCGACAATGACAACTGGGAAGTGGTGGCCATGCCGCCTCCGACTCGGGTCTGTTCCCCGACGCGTTGCAGAGAAATCCATGACACCACGCCTCACTACTACTTTGTCCCTTTCCTTTGGTCTACTAAACCGCCGCGCGTCCGTTACACCCAGGCGCAGCGCAACCTCAGCCACTACTCCCTATCAGCAATGGTAACCGACGACACGGTCCAGAACAGCGCGGACTTGTTAGCCAACTGCCTTTCCTTTTCAGCAGCCACCGCGTCACTCTTTCCCCCCCTTTCCCCTTTCCCCTCCCTCCTTTTTTCTTCCAAGAAAAAGAACAACAACAACAAAAAAAACTACTACCACTACTAAACTACGGTGCAACACTCTATTCCTCTTATTGAACGCAAGAAATGGTACAAGTTACTAACCTTTCCTACTGCGCTAGTCTCCTATTCCTTTAATATGAAAATGATTACTAATTACCTTTTTTCCCCCTTCCTCCTTTTCCCTTTCTATTGTACGTTTCGTTACTATTTTAATTCCCTAAATATTGCTATTTACGCAGCCATCATGAAAGAAAATAAGTAAGTAAGCAAGTAAAATCATGAGAAAAGGAGGATGGGAGTTAGAGGAACACGTGGAGGAACAACGGCAAATGGGTAAAAGCCCCCCTCCCACACGTGTTCAATGGTGCGTACATTTATTAGCCACAACACTGGACAGGAACATACCTACGCATCACACTTACACACATGTGATATTTGCCTGGTGTGATGGTGCTGAAATATCAAATGCATAAAAAGTGCGTGGAGCACACTAGCGGAAGAGCAGAAGCGTGGCAGAGAGCTATGCCGCGCTCCATTGAGATAGTGTGATGGGAACCAGCAGTGTCAAAGAAAGTTTGGCCGACGGCCGGGTTCACGCGACCCCAACACAGCCACGCTTGCAGCCAAACCAACTCACGATCCCTCCACTTACTTCTAATGGGAAAAAATGTTAAGTAGATATATAAGCTGTGGTGATGGCGATAATGTCCTCCTTTTCCTTCACCCTAATTTTCTCTTTCTCCTCTGTAAAGGGAAGGGAAATAATAATAATAATAATAATTCCTCGAGCACGACACACACAAGGGACAAAAAAATAAAAATAAAGGGAAAAGAAACACACAAAGACACTTTGGTGCACCGGCCTCCCTTGACAAGTTCTGTGACCCAACTCCTTAAAAAGCCCAATCCTGAGAGGGATAACCCGCACTAGATCTAAGCCCAAGGCGGCTTCTGTAACTGATGTGATAAAAGCCATTTTGTGCATCTATGTGTGAAGGGACCGCATCCGTGAATAAACAAATAAATAAAAGAACAGAAGGAGCAATTTACTTATGACGACGGCGTCTAATCACTGACGTCCTCGTCCTCCTCTCGTCATCGTCATCGTCGTCGTCGTCATCATCGTCATCGTCATCGTCGGAAAACGATGACTCCTCGCTGCTGCTCTCCTCCGCGCGCCGCCGTCGCCTTGGTGGCGGCTCCACCGTCTTTTGGCCCTTCCTTGATGGGCGTGGTGCAACCACCGTATTCGATGGTTTTGTTTTAGCCACCCCGAGCAAAAGGAGATCGTCGTCGTCCTCTTCCTCGTCCCAAGTTGCCGTCACCTGCCGCAAAGGTTTTGGTGCCGGCGTTCGTGCCACTGGTGTACCTGTTGCCGTCTTTGTTTTCGACGGTTGTGGGGCACGAGGTGCGGGACGCGGGGGCTCGTGAGCCGTAAGTGCCTCGATGCCAAAGGCGTCCAGATCAAAATCGTCGCTGGTTCCCAACGCCACCCCGCCCTCCGATTGGATGATGCCCCAGTCTCAACTTTTGCCTTCCTTATTATTTGCTTGGGTGCTGTTGACTTTGGCGCACGCGGGGCTCGCTGCTTTTTGCCCCCCGACCCCGCCCCCGCCGATGTTGAGCGAGATGGGCCCTCATTATTGTCATCCGGCCTCCAGCCATCATCGTCGCCACTCTCATCAAGTTCGAAGCTTTCGTCTTCATCATCCGAGTCACGACGCTTACGTTTTGCCCGCGCTCGGGGCTTAGTTCCTGCAGCCGACCGAGTCCCAATTTGGGCAGTGCTGCCCCCACCAACTTCATCTGTACGCACCCCTGCGGCAACACGGCCACTCTTCTTCTCTTCCTTTATGGTTTCCTTCATGAGTGCCTCCCGTGCCTTGTCAGAGAGCAGAGGCACTCGCAAGTTGGACGGATCAAAAGGCCGATGCTTTTCCTTCTTCTTACGCTGAATGGATGCAATCTCCTTAGTGCGATCATCAAACAATTTCTCTATTCGGGGGCGCAGCAAGGCAAGGTCGTCCTGCCATAGATCCTTGGGTGTGCGCCTCTCAAGATCCTCGTACTTCTCCTGAGCTGACTTAAGCTGCGCACTCAGCCGCGCACTCACTTCAGCTGTCAAACTCCACAACCGCATGCCAAGCAGGTAGTCATAGTCACGCACGGCACGATGCGTCTCCGGCGTCTCTCGAAGTTCCCCTTCAGCGGCCCCCAACTGCTGTTCCGGGTCCAGCAACATCATCTCGTCCGCACCAGCTGAGGCACCCACCGACGGACCGCCCTCCCCTTCGTCTTCCTGCTGGATTGTAGTAGAACTAACCTTCTTCTTCTGCTGGGGTGGGAATGGCGTATAGCCGCGCTTCTGCAGTTCCTGCAGCACTTCACGAATTGGACGCCGCGTCACCACAAGCGTCCCCTCAATCACCTCTGTCACGAAACGCACCATGTTCTGTAGCTTCAGCGCAACTCGTTTCAACTCAGCCAGCAAAAACTCCGCCTCTTCGCATAGTACTCGAGGCGTACAAGATAAAATTCCTTCAGAACTGACTCTGCGTCAAGGTACTTCGTTATCTTCCCTTCTCTGTCAAATGCAATGATGTTTGTCGCGTGGATGTACTCTCGTAACTGTAACTTCTCCTCAATGCAGCCTTGTGCCTGCCATTGCCGAAGCACATCCGGATGAATGAACACCTCAAAATCCACCGTCACATCGGTGTTGTGCTCGCGGTACTGCACAACAATCTCGCGCTCGCGCAGCTCCTCCAAAAATTTCTTGTACGACTGGGTCCATGTCCCGATGGGAAGCTCAGTGATGTGCACTACACCATTGGGGCGTACAGTCATACAACCAACCGAAACAAACTTCCCCTTCTCTCGCTCCTCAATGGTGCCAGTGAAACCAAAATACCACGGTTTCATTGGTATCAGCTCCTCGCCACGCAACAAGCGCAATAAATTGTCAATGATCTCCAATGGGGAGTAGTTGGGGATGTTTGTAGCGAAACCGGTGCCGATGCCAGAGGTGCCGTTTACCAGCACCATAGGGATCACTGGGACATAGTAGAACGGTTCAACCGAGAGACCATCATCGTCCTTGTATTCCACAACAAAGTCATCTGAGGGGTGATAAATGAAGCGTGCAATGTTGGTGAGGCATGTAAAGATGTAACGTCCTGCGGCATGATCCTTCCACCTTGAAGACGGGTACCAAACTGACCGTCCTGCTGAAGCAGGGGCAAATTGTTGGCACCGACATAGTCCTGAGCAAGCCCCACAATGGTCTGTACGAGTGACTGCTCACCATGGTGATACGCTGCATGTTCCGAAACGTAACCGGCAAGCTGCACAACCTTAATGGACCGCACGAGGTTGCGCTTGAAAGAGGAGAAAATAATCTTTCGTTGGCCTGGCTTCAGTCCGTCCACAACGCTGGGAATGGACCGCTCGCAGTCCGCAACAGAAAAGAGAATAAGCTCCTTGTTTACAAAGTCCGTGTAGGTTACAGTGCTAACATTATAATTCATCGTCTCGTTAAGGTTTGTGTTGGCCTTGAAATGTGTAATCCACTGCTTGCGCTCATCCACCTTGTCCTTGGAAAAGGCCATGATAATGTGATTGTCGTCCTGTTCGTTCTCATGCACAAAGTCCAGGCGATGGCGATCAATGTTCTCAAAGTACTCACGCCCCTCTTTTGCACCCGAGGTACCAAGACCCTTGTAGTACCGCAGCTCATAGTTTTTAATGCCGTCGCCAATCGCATTTTTCCACTCAAAGTAGTCTGGCATAGAGAAGAAGGAGATGGTGCCCTCCTCCGCGCCCGCTCCTCTTCCTTTCTTGCGTGCCTTGACGATGGGTGTGATGAACTGCTGCAGGAAGCCGGGAACCTTCAGCAGATCAGGCCAGTAGTTGTGGATCATGTTGATAATAAGACCCTTGATATGTGAACCATCGTGGTCTTGATCGGACATGATCATCAGATGCCCGTAGCGCAGCCCCTCAGAGCTCGTATACTTTTGCCGAATGTCAAGCCCCATGATCTTGCTCACCGCCTGAAACTCAGCGCAGGCCATTACCTTCTTCAGTGAGGCATCACGAACATTCAGCGGCTTTCCACGAAGCGGGAATACACCAAAGTAGTCGCGATCCTTCACAGCAAGCCCAGCAGTGCATAGAGCCTTGGCAGAATCACCCTCTGTAAGAATAAGCGTGCAGCGATGACTGTGACGTCCACCCGCTTCATTTGCATCATCCAACTTTGGAATGCCTAATATTTGCTTACGATCAGCGTTACGCAGTTTTGAAGCCATCTCTCTTGTGAGCTTGCTGTTGGCCATCTCCACGGCTCGGTCCAATATGCTCGACTTCAGAATGTACTCGATCATGGAGGAAGGGAGATCGCATGTGGAACCAAATCTTGTCTTTGGCGTGTTGAGGGTTTCCTTTGTCTGCGAGTCGAAACCGGGATTTTCAATGAGACAGTTGATGAACATAAACAGATGCGGCCGAATCATGTGCGGTTTCACCTCCGTTTTGGATTTGCGCATAGCCTGCTCCACCACCTTGGATATGATCTGGTCCCCAATGTACTTAACATGCGTCCCGCCCCGTGTAGTGCGATGGAGTTGACAAAACTGACCTGCTGAAAGCCAATGTTGGAAACACGCACACACACTTCCCAACGATCATTTACACGCGCATAGCTCGCCGGCTTGCGCTCCTCACCCATCGTAGGGTATAGATCAACATACTCTGAAAACGTCGAGCACGCAATCTTGGTATCATTCAGGTAGCATCTCAGCGTCTTGTCAGTGCAGCCAGCAATGTCGTACACGCGGCGCTGCATGAGGAGGACCATGTCCTCGCTAAAACCCGTAAGCCCAAACTTCTCAAAGTCCGGGTAAAAGGTGACAACTGTGTAGTCAGCGCCGTCATACGGACTGATGACCGCCTCCTCGCTTTCCAGCATGTTTCGCCTCCACCGCATGAAAAATTTCTTACGAGAGCGGCTGTGTGCCGTCTCCACCTCAAAGCACTTTGAAAAGACATTTGTGAGCTTTGCCCCAAACCCGTTACGCCCGCCTGTCACCTTTGCCTCTGCATCATTGTAGTTGGACGATGTGAGAAGATGACCAAATATCATCTCAGGCACCCACAAGTTGTGTTCCCGATGGCGCTGGACAGGGATACCTTCACCATTATTGTAAACGCGCACCATTCCCTTGTTTACGTCGATCCATACTTTAATTGCTGTCTGGCCATGTGGGTCACGCACCTTATTGTCTGCGGCATTCACGAGAATTTCATCAAATATTTTGTAAAGTCCTGGAGTCCACGTGCAGTTGCGCATCTTCATGATGCTCTCTCCTTCATCATACACCCACATGTCCTCCGTCACGGGCTCAATCGTCCCAATGTACATATCAGGACGCGCCAGAATATGCTCATGCTGGGTCTTTTTCTGATAAATCTCCTCAACAGTGCGCCCCGACATGATGTCCACCGTCCCTCACCGCACGGGCAGAAGAAACCAAAAGAAAAAAGGAAACACGCTTGCTGTCAATACAACTGGCCTGTAACTCCTCCCCGTCTATCGTACGAGCTGTTTTTTCTTTTCGCTCCACGCACTGGCACTTCACCAGTGGCCAACCGTAACCCACCAACCAGAGCGTGCACTGTAACAGCCCTGATGTTGCCAATGCCCACTGTTCAGCCTACCGATCAGTCAGCGCGAGCGAAGACGAGCAAGAAGTATCACTTGTTAGGCGAAACAACAGCAGAAAACGAGCAGTCACCTACCAATATGACGGATCTATTGCAAAACCCCAACCGCGTGACAGAAATGCGACTTCCACTACAGGTCCCACGAATTCCGCCTCCAAACGCTGCCTAATGCACCCGCGCTGGCGTATTCGTGTACCCCAAGCTTAGCTGCCTCGTGAACAAGTGGCCGGAAGCCGTATCGGAAAAAGGTGGAAGCCAACACCGAAAAGCAGGCAAGTGATGCGTGAGCGTAAAGAAGAATTTTACTCTTCCAGCAGTTTTTTTTTTTCAAATCCACTCCACTTCGTTGTATACACCAAAGACGAAAAAAGGAGAATGACCTACGGCCGAGCAATTCACGCCTTGCACGCTGCGCGGGGATTAATGAACAACGAAGAGTGGGAGAAAGAAGTAATGACGTGACTTTAATGAACAGTGTTGTGCGATAATAAAAGAAACAAACAGAAGGAAATGTTACATAGGGAGAACCAATAATGACCGAGTACACACGGCCGTGTGCAAACACAAACACACACACACACACACACACCACACACCACACACACACACCGCCCACGTGCGCGGCGCACCGAATGGAATGTTGCGTAATGTATCATCTCTCCTTCCTCACTTCCTTCTCCCCACCGTTGGCAAAACGCGCGTGATACCTCCGGTAGAGATATCATTGCTGCTCGCGATGATTCCTTCGTGTGGACACAGACGAGGGAACGAACGCCGTGGCACCGCGCCCAGTTAGTAGCTTTGGATCAAACACTGCACGCGTGGTGTCGGACTCCCACCGCTGAATCTTGGCATACTCGCGATGTACAAATGGGACTGGGATGACAAGACGTAAACTTCTGTATTCGGCATTGAGATGCAGCACCCCCATACGCAGGAGAGTGCGCAGGACGTCCGCTTCTTCGAGCTGCACTTGCTTCGCAATTTGGCGCACATCCGTGACTGCCAGCGTTTCATCTTTGGAAGCATGAGCACTTCTGTTGTCTGCAGGGGAGCTACTGCCTGCTGCGTCGCCAGAGCGTGGGCGCTTTAGAGGTGGGGAGTCGTCCACATACGTAACCACAACTGTATGTTCTGTATCACCCTTTTCATCTACAGACGCCACCGGAGGGGACTGTTCTTCCAGCAGAGTGTACATCCATTTGATGAGAACATCGCGCCAGTAGCGATCATATGCGGCGGCACCTAAATCTGTAAGTGGTTTCTCTGGTGAGCCCACATGTTTTCTCCTGTAAGCAAGTTCGTAGCTCGCAGCTATCATGAAGTACCCAAAATGAGTTAATCGGGGCCCATCGTCCACTGTGGTACCTGGAGACGCCTGGCCCCGTCAGCGCCGCTATTACCGTTAATCGTTCGTTGCTTCGCTGCTCGACCCACAAAACACGGGAGGCAAACGATGCATGCCAAGTTGTTGTCAACCACTTGCTTCTCCCAGGAGAAGTAACCAACAAAATACATCGCTGAAGGGTCGTCCGTGTAGTGCTGAAAGTGCCACTGGTGCAAACAAACAACGTAAAAGTAGTAATTATGCACATCGTGCCCGGCTAACTTGTTTTCGAGAAATGACTTGCCCAAAAGGAACAGGTGACGACAGTAGGTCACCTCGCGGCTTCCATTCACTTCAAACATGGAAAAGCCGCGCACCTCATCGCGATAAACCTCTTGTCCCGGGGGGCGAAGTCTCCCACCACGGTACTCGCGTGTCTCGTGAAACATCTGCTCGAACGTGCTGTAGACGCGAAGAGAGAATGGACAGAGGTAGGCGTCTCGAATAAACGGGTTGGTACCGCCCACATCACCCACCCCAAACATTCGGCACTCCTCGTCAGTGACAGGGGCAGTGGGGTCATATTCGCGATGCAGGATGCCATATGGTGCGTAGTACCAGGGGGAGAAAACGTACTTGCAAAGATACACAAAGTAACGTATCGTTGTGGGGGTGCGGCAGTCACGTAGAAGACGCTCCTCGAAAAAGTCCAATGGCTTCTCGCCATGTTGAGTGCGCATCATCCCTGGCGTCACCTCGCTATACACAGAACTGAGAATAGGCCCGTTTATGCGAGGCGCCTCCACGTTCGGCAACGCACCCGCCCTGGGCTCCTTCAGTTCAATATTGTCTACTGGAAACCATCCACTCATGCGGTGGTCCAAGTCCTTTACACGCACGAATCCATACAAAGCTGACCGCAAGGACGCAGCGGTGGAATCATTTTCCAACTCATTGTTGCCACCGCTGTCGGTGGCTTTTCCCTCCATCCCTTTCTCGGGAGATGAAAATGCCGTGGGTGTCCACAGGCGGCGCACCTCCAACAAAGTTCCCCGCCGCACACCAGCATCAGAAGTATGGACACAGCATGCCGCACCAAGCAGTGTCGGTGTGGGCGCATCCTGATCTCTTGTGTCACCGGCACCAGCACTTGTGCTGCCCCTAACTTTCCCGCCAACTGCCGGCGAAGACATCTCGGTTGCTCAACCGACTGTCTACGACCGCACGCCCTGAGCTCGCCTTGAGAACACCAACAACGAAGGATAGAAAAGAGCCAACTAAACGAAATGTATGCGCACATGCACAGCTCAATGAAGGGGAAAATGTGGACTGACGAGGCAGAATTACTACCAGCCGTGCGTTGAATCCAACAAATAACAACACGAGAAGCGATGTGGAAGCAGCTGTACGTTTCTTTCGGAAAGTAGGTGGCTTCCTTTCTACTTACCTTGCTTCCCCGAATGCCCTGCACTTCAGCGTGTTGTCTTCAAGCTTCCAATGATCAAAACGCATTGCCGACTACTTGTGTGAAGCATATGGTCGCGGTTTCAGCAACGATAACGGCGCACAGTCAACGAAGTACAGTGGACTACACAGTGGCTGGCGTGACCCATCAGTTTTGTGTGTGGTCCCATGCCCGTGCCGATGTGCAGCACAATCTATCGCATGAACAACGAGACAAGGGAATAGAGTGTCTGTTTCTTATCAACCGAGTGTTGTCATCTTTTTTTACCCATATAGCACACAAATGAAACAGCCTTGTTTCGTTCCGCATATATTTACGGACGTCAGTGCATTAAGGAAAGCAATTCATGCCCCCCTGCGCAGACTAGCAGAACCACTCCATTGACGCCGTTCCTATACGGCCACGCGGTATAGCTCGAATGCTAAAAGTTTCCACGTGACCTTCAACGCCTGAGCTACAGTGTGTGTAGGACTTAATGGAATAGTTCGTGTTAGTTAGCACTGATACACAGCTGATTCCAAGGTGTACAAAGGCAGCTCCCAAAAAAAAAAAAGAAAGGAAGGGAGCCCGATACGAACTTCCGCGTCATGCTGTGCTCTTGGTGACAGAACACTTCAGTTAACTGTTTTCCCTCCTTGTTTATTTTTCTTGCTCAAAAAGAAAGGACGCCATTAGCACACCCTCAGCGGCTCCATCACACTCCGGCATCTTGTGCTTCCTCACTCGCACGAACACCCCAACAAAATAACATGGGTGGTTAGCTTCTGGGAATATTCCGTTCATTACAGTCCAACATTCGTCCAATCGTCCCCATAGCTGTCTGAACGCCACTGTTGCCCACACCCGTTCCACGCACGAGACGGACGGGGACCTTCGCCCTCATGTCTTTGAGCCCATTTATTACACTCCAAGGAAGAAAAAAAAAAATGGGAATTCAAAGCAGACGCGATTGCGCTTACAACTACGCCACGCTCACAACTAGGCAAGAAAGTGGAAATCCTAAAGTACGCGCAAAAGGGACCAAAAGAGGCGTGATGAATAGCTAAAACAACAATACATGGGTACGCACAAACAAGCAACAAATTATAGATGCATACAGAAGAGAGTAAAAGAATGAACAGTGGCGGGAGGGATGGGAGAGAGGGAAGGAAAAGAGAAGATAAAATAATAATAATAATAAATTAGGAAATGAAATAATTACGATGTGGCATGGGCATGAGCATGGTGGCGTTGCTGCTGTTTGTATTATTATTATTGCTATTGCTATTATTACTACTACTTTGCCTTTTCTTACCCTCAGGCTTTTCATCATCCCCCACCCCTGCCTCGATCAGCCGTCGTTTCATTTCTTTAGTCCTGGTAATAGCAGCAGAGGCTCTGCCCACTTCTCCCCTTTTCATCCATTGATCCCAATATACTTCTTCTGCATGCTTCCCCTCCCGCCTACTCACTTTTCTTCAACTTCTCCCTTCCTCTCTCTTACGGGGGCACACACACACACACACACAGACTGATAGTGGCAAAGCAGGGGGATATCGGTGAAACAGTCCAATAAAAGAACTTCAGCCTGCTACGACAACCGCACATCCCGGGTTGTGCCTTCTCGCAACTGCCCACAACAAGACGGTCAACCAGGTCGTAGCAAAAGAGCCAAAAGGACTATTATTGAAATTTGCCTCATCTAAATTCCCCTTGTACGCCACCATTCAAATATCTAACTACTGCTCTCGTCTGTCCACATACGTATGTACAAAATATATGGCAGTACCCTTCTCCAGCAACGCGCCACCTCACACACTGCAGCAGAAATACATGAACAGAACCACCACTTCATTTATTATTATTGTGTTTCACATGTCGTTTTACCCTCTTTCTTCGCACTCGCTTTTCCCTTTCTTTTTTCTTTCATTTTTAAAAGCACTTCGCTCCCACGTCTCTAATATCCATTCATTTGTTCACTTACTCTCCCCATTTTGCTTGTTTACTCTTTTTTTTAAAAAAAAAAAAAATAAGAACGAAAGAAAACAAACAAACACAACAACAAAGATCTTTTCGATTATAAAGGCGTCAATCCCCAACCCCCCAACATTCCAGAATGGCAGTTCTGCTTAACGTCTGAATCTCCGCCCTTGCCATAGTCATCGCGCACACGCATAAATATAATCAAAAGGACGTACATGAACGCTCCTTTCCTTTTTACTTATCAGTAACTGCCATGGGCTCTCTCTACCGCTCGACCAAAAGGACGTGCCAGTGACATGAGTATTAGTGCTTTTCCAACCCCTTTCCGCACACGACACCACACCACGTCCAGCAGTGAAGCACAGTGATCCCACCCACATCAGGTCGCCCATCACGCCTCCGGCAGCGTAGAGCGCAGCCGATATGGATGCCACACTACTTGATCTTCGTCCAGTTGAGGTACGTTGCCACGCCACCAGAGACAGCAGTGAGAACTCCCGACGTCAGGGGTTTGGCCTCCATACCTCTTTCATGTACCCCACAACGGCCATGGTCACCAGCACGTCAGAGCCATCCTTGGCCAGATTAATTAGTGCATTCTTCGCCTCCTTCTTGGAAGCCACTGCGTCACTTGAGCGTTTCTTCAGCGCAGCTCGCAGGGCAATGATGTCCAGCACAGCAGCAAACAGGAAACCCCAGAACTGTGCCGTTTTGGCGTTGAGGTAAACGCGCTTGTGCTGGAGATTCACGAGCTTATAGCGTGCAAAGTAGGCCACATTGTCACCGAGCACATAGAGGAAGTTGCATAAAACGCGCAAAAGTTGGATTCCGTCTTTCAGATTCACTTTGCCCTTGGAGCGGAAGCTCGTAACGATGCTCTGCATTTTTGGCACGTCGCCCGACCACTTGACCATGCGCAGGAGAGAGCGGCCATCGCTAAGAGAACTGCCAATGGACTTGTACGCTGCAACACGTGGCTGGGCAGTGTCAAGATATGCGAGGGCCTTCGCGACACCGGACAAAAACTTGTAGATTTTGTCTCGGCCATCCGTCTGAGAAAGGAGCTTCACGAACCTGTCAAAGTCATTCATGTTTTATGAAGGTCGAGATAATACAAGCGCAAGTAAAAAAAATGTGCTAGCGGCTGGTAGAAAAAGCAAAAAGCGGGATATACAAAAAAAGTGGTGAGAAATACAACAACAACAACAGCGATAACGACAAAGCGCTGATGTACCGGTCGGTTGGTAACTAAAAGAACCGTGAGCAAATGGATAAGTGGGTACTGTGCTGAAGAGATGCGAACGGTATACGAAAGAGAGGAAGGCGGTAAGGCAACCCCAGTTAAAGGACTGGGTCACCAAGGGCGACGGATCTCAGCAATCGACATGAACTCAGCTGCAGTGCCCCTCAGTGTCACCAGCTCGCCCGTCACGTTGGCTCGCGCGACCTTTTCCAGTTTGTCGTGAAAGAACTGTGTCCTATACCAGCAGGGATATTTCAGAAGACCCTGGAGGAATGCACTTCGTCCGCGGGCAAACTCGGCGTCACAGAGCCACGCGTACTCCAGTCGCACCTCCGCTGCGTACTCCCGATATCGTGGCGGTTCACTTCCAAGTACGGCAAGATCCAAGTCGAGGAACAGGGCGAGATCTGCGGAGATACCTTTTCCTAGCGCTGCCCATGGGCGCGAGTCACACTGCTGCTCCGATAAGTGGTCTTTGGTTTGGAGAATAAGGGCCACAACACCCTCCTCCACCGCCTCCGCAAGTGCCGGATCATCCCATAAAAGCGTCTGGCACTCCGTGGGTGCATTGTCAGTCACCATCAACGCAGCTGCAAGGTCTCGGCTTTCTGCCCAGAACGCACGGAACCAATCACAGCTGCATTCCTCATTGTCTTTTCGCTGCGGGTCATATACTGAGTCATGAAAGAGCATTGCCAGCTCAACTATAAGACGCCGCGCACCGGTCTCGGGCAGACGGTGGGCCGCCTCAGAGCTCAACTGAAAATGCGCAAGATGCCCCATCATCTCCTCAAGGTGATTTAGGGTGTGGTAGTGACGCTGTGGCTCCGAATAACGTGTAGCAATATACTTTTCCCATAGTTGAGTTCCATGAGGCTCCATCTGAACGCCATGCAGCAGAAAGCCGAGACAACGACGCCAACACGCAAGAGTGAGACGCGGGTCGATACCGTTAGTGCAAGGCATAGTGCCCACCACCAATTTTGAGTAACCAGGAAATTTAAGCAACTGTGTCCCCAAATCTACCTACTCTCTTTTTCTCTGTGCGCGCGCGTAGTTCGAACAGCTCTTGCGTTTCAAAATGCACCACCATGCGAGCGCCGTACAATGAAGCAACAGCGTAATACGATTGACACCGAAACAAATGAGAGGAATGCAACGATTACGTGAAACACAAGCAAACAGAGAGACAGATGAAAACAATAAAAAGGAGAGCATACAGGAGTTGACACAATGCTGTGGCGCATCGCTCAAACCTGGAAATGTAAAAAAGGCAAGAAATGTAATATGCAGGGAGACGCAGAAGTGGGTAAAGGCAGGGGGGAGTTAACTGCTCGGCTTTATGTGGAGCAATGCTATAATAAAAAGCGTGTAAGTGATAGATAGATTGGTGGGGAGACATAATTGACGAAAGGAGGTTTATTAGCGGCATTGTCAATACGACTTCCATTCCGTTCACCATCGTGTGTCATTGACGATTTCCAAAAAACTCCAAATACACCTTTCTACTCCCATACGATTCTTCCCTTATTGCCCTCAGAAGCACCACGCAAACTTTTTTGTACTTCGTTGCCTGTTTTTGAGCGATAAAGGTATAATTCGAAAAGTGTGCTGGAAAACGAAAAGTAAAAAAAAGGCAAAGGAAAGCAACGCAACGCAGCTCATAATGGGAATAATAATAATAAGAAGAAGAATTTCCGGAGGGAAAGTACGAGGAAAACGAAGATGGAGATGAACGACGAAAGGGGAGAAAGATGAGAAAAAGAGAAGTGCAGGTGGGTGGTGGGAGAAATTGGAGGAAGTAGCAGTGTTGGAATCATGAATTGCTTAGACATCGCAACGCCGGCCATGGCAACAGTGTCGTTTCCTCTGTTGCTTTTGAGGGGAAACGTAGATATATATATTTACACGTTTCCCACGATGTTGTTGACAGTTACTTATAACTCATGTCCCTCCGCGTAATACCCACACGGGGGGACCGCACATTGCGAGTCTTAGAAAACTCGCGCCAAGTCAGTCCTTCTAATAAAACTGAACCGTACATCGACAAAAATAATAATAATAATCAGCACCCGGAAAAAGCCTACGCCGTGGTGCGGAATCAATCAAACACGACACCGCAAAAGGAAGCTTCCCTTTTTTTTTTTTTTTCGTTTGTATATATATATATATATATATAGGTGTGTGGATGTTAAACCGCTGGCGCAAAAATACCGTCTGCGGGACGAAAAAGCGCTCCGTCCTTGAACCTCCCTATTGCGTGTCCTAAATCCGCATTCGCCGCGGCCAAACATCGCACCTCCTTCTCTCACACTAGGGCCACTTAAACTTTTTGCTGTAATACTCCTGGGAAGTGAGGTTGACTTGAGCCAGCAGTCGCTCAAGGTGTGTTTCAATAACTTGGCTGCCAATCTCAGGAAGAAGTGTAAACTCGAGGCCAACGTACGCTCTGAACTCCCATTGTTGGACCTTGGGCCAAGTCACGCCACTGAACGCCTCATTGTGCCGAAGCAAGGACTTGACATAATTGATCTTCTTGTGAATGTCACCAGTCTCGACAAACTTGACAGCAAGCAACAGGCAGGCTGCGAACGCCAGTCGGCGGTTGCGCTTCCCCACCATGCCACGACAGACAAGTCGCTCAAAGTACCAGTTGGCGTAGGCCGTAGTGGCCACCTCGATGGGAGAGCTTTCCTCAAGTGCAATGTTGAGCAAGTCAGCACGTATGGCGCGTATATGTGTCAATTTGATCTCCCGCACCTCCAACTCGGGGTGCTGAACATAAAAGTCATTATTAATGTCCTTTTTCAATACCTTCTTGTCGACAAACGAAATGACCGACGACCGGAAGGAGTGTAGCACGACAAGTTTCTTGCGCCGTTCTCCACCGGTGATATTGCCTGTATCAAGAAAAAAGGCATCGTGGAAGACGGCGTCGTTCTTGCATCTGTCTTGCGTCAGCATCTTGCCATAGGACCGCATTGCCTCATCCTCACAGCAAGGAACACAATCTGCTTCTCGGCATGAATTCATGTGGTTGGCATTATTATCACCCTCTCCCACAGGTTCATCGCCGTCACAAAAGCCGTCATACTCTGCAGCGGCAGCCAGGCTACCAGCCACCTCCTCATCCACTTCAGCAGCTGCAGCGGCGCTTCCACTAGTGCCATCACTCCCTCTGCAGTGCGGGCCCCGAGTCGCGGGGCGGAGGCACTCGCCATGGTATGGTTCCACAAGGTGGTCGTCCTCCCAGTAAGAAGCCTTATGTGGTTTGAAGGAAGAAAGAATAGTACACAAGCTTGCGGCCGCCTCCTGCTTCGGGTAGCACTCCCTCATCTGTGACTTCGGCGCACCTTCAACGCTTCTGTGACTCATCACTGGGACAAGGTGCATGCGTACTCGCTGTCCCTCCGCGCTTACCAGAGTGTCAACGGAGAATTGTGTTCCGTGTTGGTTTAGTGGAAGACTCCCAGTTCTGGTAAAGAATGAGTTGTTGGGATCCTCTTGACGACGGGCAATATTCTTCTTAGCTATGGATGCCTGCTGCGACATTTGTCCAATGTTAGTGAAGAAGGCAATCTGTCTCAGGTGCGTATTGGGCATCAAAAATGACTTTCCCAGTTCGTGACAGCTTTCACTTCCCTCAGCCAAATGCTCCTTCTGCTGTTCATGGAAACCTACATCATCCGTAAGCAATGGTTTCGGCGATGGGCTATTCATTGACCGGCAAAGGGACTGCCGATTTTGTGAAACAGAAAGGTAAATCCCTTTTGACGCCTCTGTCTCACTGGTACAGCTACTGCTGCTGTTGCCACAAGATGGCCGTGCATTCCAGTGTATCCCCTTAAGAAACGAGGTCGCCCGGGCCAGCTGGATGCCAGTAAGGTAGTGCCCATTCAATCCTGGAACATTAGTCACTGCACTACCAACGTCAGTCATTAGAGGAACACATGCGCTGCTGCTTCTGCTACTGCCAGTAATTTGGTTACTGGAGTGATTACCAAGCGGTCCGTCGCTGTAGCTCTCACTACTTCCATCAACACTGTCATCCCTAGCATTTTGACTACCACTACTACTACCACTACTACCATCACCAGCCACATCCTCACCCGCGTCCTCCTCGGCACCAGTGCCGGGCAAAACACCTACATTTCCGCTACTTGGTCTAGGCAGGCCGGGGCTTAAAGCTTCCCGAACGAACCCCTTTTGCTCTTTGGCCAGCTCTCTCGCTAAAGCTACTGGGAATAGGAGGGGGAACACTGATCACGGCAAAATGCGCGGTTTCTGCTCTGCTGATGGGGAAAGATGGAAGAGCAATAACCTAATTGTCTTCTTTTACTTTGGTTCGCACCACAGCGTACTAGCTACTTGTAAGCGAGTGTTACAACGCTCGCTCTTTACTTCTACTTGTCTTCTTTCTTTCTTTCTTTTCCACCTTCTTCACGCGCCTCTCACTTTTTGTGTGTGGTGTGTGTGTGTGTGTGGTGTGTGTGTAAGAGGACGCGTTCCTATTCCTAACTTCGTCTCCCCCTCCTCTTGTATTACACCGTAGTCACTTTTTTATCAGCAACCAGGCCGTGTACCTAACAGTGTCCAAACGCTTTTAGAGTTAAGACTGACGATACGCATTAGAGAGATTTTAAAAAGAGCAATATGGTGGATGGAGAGTGAAGCGGTGTAAAAAGCACAAGTAAAAAAAGGCCCAATGGAAACAAGCGCAGATGTATCAGAACTATTTCTCCTTTTTTTTTTTCTTTTTTGGTTTGTTTTTAAAAATAAAAGTGGCGGATGGCAGTGTGGCACAAGTTAAGTACGACAAGAAGAAAATGTGGGGTGGGGGTGATAAAGGAGAGAGAGAGATTGTAAAATAAAACGGAGTTAAGAAAACAGTGGGGTTCTTTCCACCTCTCCCACTTTCCATCTCTTTCTGCGCGTGCGTATAAGTAAAAAATTAAACAGCAACAACAACAACAAAGTTAAGGAGCGCCTGCGTTTGTTCTTTCGTTAGCACGAGAGTAATATTTAAAAAAAAAAAAAAAAAAAATTGCAGCACTGTTAAGTCGATATCGCATTGTCCCCCTCCCTCTCTCTCTCTTTCTTTCTCTGTGTGTTTGTTTACGGGTGTGTGAAAGAGAGGCAGAGAAAAAAGAGGGAGAGGGGAGGGGGAGGGGGACAATGCGATATCGATAGAAAGAAAGAGCGAAAGAAAGAAAGAAAAATAAAAGAAGAAGAAAAAAATATTATCATTTTTCTCTCCGTTGGCATTTTGTCTGTTTAAGCAAAACAAATTTCTCGGTAATAAGGAACAGAAATGGGAAATGGTCAGAAAGAGTGAGAGAGAGAGAGAGACGAAAAGAAAAACACATACACGTGCGTGAACATCACTCTGTTGTTGTTGTTGTTGTTGTCGCATTTATTTATTATTACTTTCAACCGGGTGACCCACACGGATATTCCCAAGCAGGTTTGGACTGAAATATAATAATAATAATAATAATAAGGAACAGGTGAGTGAAATATTATCAGCAAATAAGAAAGTTATGTGGATGAATAAGAATCGTCCCATTGGTGTGAGGGTGAAGTGGAGCGGGCGATATCCACAAAAAGTAGGTTGTCGAAACAAAAAAGAAGAAAAGAAAGAAGGTCCATTGGGATAAGTAACATGGGGTAGACGTTCCTCCTTGTAAACATCAGAAGGATTAATGAAGGATGGGGTACTAGTGCGAAGACGCGCACGAACATAACGAAAATGCGTGTAAACGTTGAGGGAGAAGGGGCGCCGTATGGGGAAGAATAAGATCAACAGCTGTTAACGCATGCGAGTAACATCGCGATATATGACGGAAGGATGAACCGAGTTATCAAAGGCAACGAAAAACGAGTGTTGTACAAAAGAAGGGGGTACGGGGTTCATACACTCGAAAAACGCACACCTGCCTCGGCCACCTTCCGCCTTTTATGTTACCACGCAGCAACATGTGCCTCAATCGCCATCAGGGGGGCGCGTAGTAGTGCAGAGGGAAGGCGATTGAGACAAGAAATATCAGCTGGGAGATGTGATAGAAAATGATGGGGAAAAGATACTGGCGCCTCAGACACCAGGCGCCACTTTAAAACATACCACACTGCCTTTGCCTCATTCTACAACAAGATATTTGTTTTCACTTGATGCGTTAATTGAACGAAATTGCAGCCGCATCCCTTTGGCATCTACCACCACCACCACCACCGTCACTTTCTACAGTTTGCTGGACTCGCGTTGCACTAACTACTCTCATTTCTAATGGACCCCCATACACACAAAAGGCGAATTATTATTATCACTATTTTTCCCCTCCTCTCCTTCTGACTCTCGTTTTTTTATTTATCTATTTATTTGCTGCTTTTCCATACCACCCCCGTCGACGAGTTACAACTGCTACCCGGGAGTGCAATACCACAATGTGAGCAATGAGCATCGTGTCCAGTGACAATTCTGAAATTCGGTGCTTTAAAAGGCAAAACAAAACAAAACAATAAAAAGGAAGTGTCTGTGTCTGTGTCTGTGGATGGGGAAAGGTGAAGTGAAGTGAGGTGAGTGAAACAACGGCCTTCCGAGCATAAAGCGACAATAACCAAAAATTTAAATATACATATAAGTCTCCTCTTTACGAATAATAGCAATAGCAATAACGAAAAGAGAAGAGGCGAAAAACGGGACTAACATCGTAAATTCATTCTCCTCTCTGACATATAAAGTGGGGGGGAGGGGGGGGAAGAGGAGCGGATGCGTAAACGAAAAGGGGGGTGAAAATGCGGTTGATGAGAAATAAGCAGGGTCGGTCCTGCATCGGAATCGCCGGTAGACTCATCCACGTGAGGAACGCAAATACGAGTAAGCAAGGAGGGAGTGTGGGTTAGGTGTAAGTTTAAATATATCACACAGCACACGTGGCGGTGTGTGTGGGCGTATAAAATGTTAAATTTTTCTTAAAAGGAAAAAAAAAAAAGAGAGAAGAGAGAGAGAGAGAAACGGGGCGCAAGATAACTGTTTCCCACAAGAGAGAACCAAAAAGTAAAAAATGAAAGAAAAAAACGCGGTAAAGGAAGTAGTGAGTAGCACCATCGATAATAACAGCAGTGATGGGGAGAGGGAGAGCGCGCTATGGAAGCGGAGAAAGAAGGGAAAGTAATCTTGTGAAGTTGTGGTGAAGCAGTCTTGAAGTGTTAGAGAAAAAGAAACGCACGTGCGTGGACGGACCGATGAATAGATAAGTAGATAAGCATGAAAATATATGATATAATATAAGTGAAAAGTCGGGGCGGAAGAAAAAGAAAAGCAGAGAAAGAGATTCCTTCTTCCTGTTGTGATTCAGCACTTCTGTTTTAGTTAGTTAGTTAGTTAGTTTTGCTGGCATGGTTGAGTTATTTCTTGTTGGTAATTGATATTGTTTTCCGGCGAGGAGAATTGTCACCACCGTGAACGGTTTGAGGTGATCTGGAGGCAATTGTTTTTTGTTGTTGTTTTTCTTCTTCGGCCTTCACAGCAACAATAACATCAAATAACCCGCAATACGTGTATAGGGGAAGAAGCAGTTAAGCAGGGACTAAGAGAAAAGAAAGAAAGAAAGAACGTGTGAGAGAGTTAAGAACAAGAGCAGAAAAGAGGGGGAGGGGAAAAAACTGGAATACAAAATCGTAAAGCATCAGCAGTCAGCAATGCTGCCCGCCGTCCGTACTATCTTCCGCCAACAATAACAAAAAAAAAAAAAATTAAAGGGGTAAAAATTACGGTGCAGCGCGGTGTATGTAAACGGCCGGAAAAGTACGCGGGAAGTTGGTCTACGTATATAATGATATATTTTTATTTTTATTTTTTCCTCTCACTTAGTAGGAGGGGAGGAGAACAACGGCCAATGAGACAAGCAAAAAAGTAAAAAAAGGGAGAAAAAAAAAGAACGTGCATCGTTTCATAAGCATGTGGGAAGGGAAGCACATAAAAGGTGAAGGGAAAAGGAAAGGGGGACAGAGAAAGCAAGCAAGCAGTGACCATTTGTGTAAGGAAGCTTGTTTACACAGGTCGGATAAGAAATGAGATTCGTTGTATTGTTATCATTGGTGTTGTTGTTTTCACTTCTCTTTCCTTTCCTGCAGCTGTACTAATAATAACAATAATAACAATAACAGAATAACCTGACTTGAGTCTTTTTAATGGAAGAGGCATTCTCTAGTACGGCAGCTACTTCCATTCTACTTCAACGCAGGGTTGGGATCACCGTGGACGAACAAACCTACAGCACAAATAATAGTATTGGAGTAAAATTCACGCTACTCCTCAAGCACGATTGCTCCGAAATGCCGCTTGACCATCATGACACCTTCATTCGACTGAGGCCCAGCACCTGCAAAAAGCGTTTCCAGCGCCATGACCGCCTTAACGGGGCATGTCGAGAGACTATCGTCAGATAAGCACCTGTTAAACCGCGGAGCTGGGGGCACGAGTAGGGAGCTGTCAAGCTGACGAACTCGCTGTGACGGAGGGGTGGTGAAAGCGGCCGAGTCCGTCACCACTGAGCAACAGCGACGAATTGGCGTACGTACTGGGCACCCTTCGTCCTCCGACACGGGTGCGCGTACAGTCAGCTCAAAAGACACTGAGGAGTTGACCACTTCTGTGCTCCTGATATTCGACTGAGACGAGGAATCCCCCACCTCTTCCCTGCCTGGTATAGCGTAGCAATGGAATTTAGGGGACGCAATGGGGAAGTCATCGTCATTTTGTGGGCTTCCCAAGCCTAACTGATGCCCTCGCGGAAGGGCTGGCGCTGTTTCTGTACGTGAGTCAACAGGTGAGGGAAGTGCCATGTACTCCGCGCCCCACAGCTGCTCTTCTTCCCCTGGTCCCTCAACTTGATTAAGCCAACGAACTGTATCATTTCGTTTCGTTGCAGACATCGCGGACCGGTTCTGCAAATCCCATGTCATTGCTGTGCTGCTGTTAAAGTCTTCTGTATCACTGCAAGTGCGAGTAAGAGGCGAACAAGGGGATTTTGTCACGTTCGTTCCCGAGTCCGCTCCCTTCGCCTGGAACAGCATGGTGACACGGTGTGCAGTCAAAGAAACACCAAGCTTGAAATGTAATGATGCTGCTATTTGTACTCACTAGGACGCCAGCGTAGGGTATTTTTATTTGTTTATTTCTGCCTCGTGATAGAATGTGAATGTATAGGTGTACAGACCCAAGAATAACAATGGAACTATCTACTTTAGTGGTGCTTGGATGAAAGTGTGCTGCGCTGTGGGCGCCCAGTCGTTGTGTTCAGCTCGCACAGACAAAAAAGAAGAGAAGGGAAATATATATATAGGTGAAATTAAATAATAACGAAACTGCCTAGTGAGCAAGAGCACGTGTAGTAGTCGCTTTTACTTTTTTTGTTTAAAGAAATGAGAGGAGAAATTGATGAATGAATGAATGGAGTAACACAGTGCGGTTTGGCATTAGAGTGCCGAGAAGAAGGTAAAAAAAAAAAGAATGGAATGAAAATAAGGAGGGAGAAAAGGTGCGAACTGGCGATTTACTCAAATGATTGTTCCCCCCACTCAAATGGTACCGATGCGGTGGACGTGGGCACGGAAGATAACAAATCGCGGGTCCGGAGGAGAATGAAAGGGCGCGCGCGTGTATGTTGTACAAACTTCTACTTAACTAGGCGTGTGTTGTCACTACCAGCCCAGTTATAGCGACAGGGAAATTTCTACAGCGAGCGCGCACTGTGAACTTTATTTACTGGACAAGATGGAACGGAAATGCAATGCATTGAATGCTCCTGTCTTACGCGCCTAGTTTGGTGGCAGCCGCACACGGATGACGATAGTGGTACCAGTAGTGAGAGCGCTTTACGACACCCATAAACTCCCCACTGCGGAACCGCCCGAGCACTCCACGGCAGCAATCCACCTCCCCATAGTGCTGCACCCCGTCAGCAATATGAGAACCCTTTGTAGCCACAGACACCGGCACCGGATCACAGCTGTGGTCACCTAACGATAGGGGAGTAGAGTGGTCAGCGAGCACTGCCATCGTGCCCCCGTCTGGAAGTGCATTCCAAAGCAAGTCAATGGCGTCGCCACACTTTTGCAGCATGGCAAGTTTCTCCTCAAGATTTCCATCGTGCCCGGCATCATCTACACCTTTTACATGAATCACAGCGAAATTAGGTGGCGGCACCGGCGATGACTCTCCGCACTCCGTCCTCGTGGTAGGTGCGGTGCTGCGGGAAAGGGACGTGTGCGTGGTGACCTTAAGACCCAACTCTTGTAGCACCGCGTCGACCTTTGCCGTGATGTTACTGCGGTAATCACCAGTTGCTCCATCGGCCTCCACCACCCTCAAACCACAACAAACACCAAGACCCCTAATAATACACGTGGGACTTACGATGAAACCTGTCAGTCCGTGAAGCGCGGCAAAAGGCGGTATCCACCCCTTGCTCGCGGCGCCTCGCAACAGAATGGCATTGGCCTGGTGCTTCCCCGCCATCTTCCGAGCCTCGTTAAGTGGATGGTGCTCCAAAAGCTCTCCAATGCGCTCTGAAGCGGCATTAACCACGCGGCTGGTGTACAGAGCCCTCTCGTACTCAACATGATCCGGCGGCACCGTTGGGGAACAATGCAGCAAAGTGCGTCCGTCCGCAAGGGGATCTGTTCCCGTTACTTTATGCGACAACCCGGTGCCTGTTATAACAACGCCACACCGATGCTCTGTAGCGTACTTTACTAACAGCCGGTGCGTTAAGGTCCCTCCTGGTGCAGCGCCGTGATCGACAACAATTTCAGCGCCATTAAGGAAGCTACAAAGCACTGGCCCGTCTCGGGTGAAGTCGCGGTCGCAGCGACGATGGGTCACAATACCTGTGCTTTTATCCAGCACCGAAAAAACACTCTTGAAGGCTATATCATCCTCACCAAGCGAGAGACCAGCGCCAAGTGCCTCGTACGCTCCGCGACCCTGGTAGTACTGGTCTGGGTCGTATCCAAAAAGCGATAAGTGTGCGGTGTCGCTGCCACACGCGGCCCCTGCTTCAATAATATCCATCACACCGTTCACACCATTTCGTGTTACTGTATTGATACCTCGAGACACATACTTGTCAAGGGTCGAACTGGTGTCACTATCAATGTCCATGCGCGGAGGCACGCCAGCAACTACCTCCAACGGCGTGCGTCCACCGAGTTTCGGATACGTTACGTCACCGATGCCATCAATGATGAACAGCACGATTGGCGGCGGGTGGAGGGGAGCACCAATACTGTCGCGGGACTTTGGAGCGATCCCTAGAGAGCCCCTTGTGCAGCGCAGCAGACGCGTGGAAATGGGCTGGAAGAACAACAAAACGCGAACCGTACTCACGCAAGCACTCCACAGACGAAAAATGCCTGAGCAAACCTGAGCTGCGTGTTGGACATGTGGAGCACCAATCCAGCGGATAACCCTTGACGCGAAAATAAACCAGTGCCCGTGCGGGTTCGCCATCCCGGAGGCCCAGTAGATTCGCTATGTTTGCTGTATTGTCTAATGGTAAGACGTCAACCTCACCCACGGTGCACGTGCCGTCCTCAACGCCATGAAACACATCCAGCCACCCCTTGGCCCTTTCGGACACCAAGAACAGCTCTCCCTTGACATGATGAGGCAATGGGGCGCGACCGTTCTGGGAAGTGATGTCTACCCTTTCAGCCATGCGCGGGTCTTTACCATCGGGCATGTTGAGAAGGCACGGTGAGCAGGCTGCGTTGTCAGGAAGCAGTGTCACAAACAACGGGTATCGCTTCTGCGTTTCCGCTCTAGCTACAAAAACGGAGTGCTGCTGGTGGGCCATCCAAAAGGCATAATCACACTCACCGCGTTGGAGAGTGCCATAGACGAACACCAAAACAGATGAGTTTCCTAATTTCGTTTGCATGTCCTCATTAACCCATGTCGTGAAATAATAATAATAATAATACGGCAAAAGTAATGACAATAATCAGGCACGAGGCGAAATGAAAGGGTAAAACGGGAAGCGAAAAAAAATAATTGAGCGTGAGAAGGATGACGCAATGACCAAACGGAAGGCCGTGGGTGTGTTATTGCCATATGAAGGAACTTGTTATAGCAAAAGCCTTGCAACCGCATACGGAGCATTGCAGCCCGTGTGACGTGACTGACTCACGGCAGGTAATACGCCGAGGTCTCGGATCTGCGTGGTCCTTCCCTTACAACAAGACACGCAGATCCTCATGAAGCCCGACTTCGCACCGTCGCGGCCTTCACTGTCAGACGGCACAGGTACAGCAATGATATTGTAACGACAACCATGCCTTTGCATTCGTACTGATAGGCATTTTTATTATTATTATTACTGAAGTGCGGGCAACAACAACACGTCGCTTGAACCAATAAAAACTGCCTACCAAAACGAAATAAAATGGCACTAGGCGCCGTTGACATGGCCAACGGGCAACGATTCCGGTGGTTTCTCGTGTAGAGCGCAAATACAGCGAAAATTAAGAGACTTATGAATCCGACTTTGCACTCGCACTCCTTTGACCGAGAGCACACCTGCAGAGGCGCATAACAGACGGGAAAACACCATGTGGCGGCCTATTGATCGCAGCACAGTCACGGTGCAAGGCGTGCGAGACCTTGTACATTGACCCCTACGGTGCAAGTTTATAAGTGTGAACACCTAGATGAGATTAGGGATGGAATTTTAAATTATTATTAATATTCTCCCTCGACGTACGAAGGAGTTAGACGTAGATAATGATGTTATGCATCCAAGTACAAATAAGAAAAGAAATATACGTGTGCAAACGGAAGGTGTGTATGTGACTGTGGCAAATTGATAAAGCAAACAAGCAGACTCAATCGGGGGTTAGGAAATGGAGGGCAATCAGTGACATAAATGCGGTATTGCACCATGTGGGTGTCAAACCTTCACTGATTTCAGCCTGGGTACATTAAAACACTGAAACGCTTCTGAGAATACCGTCATGGTCCAGGCACATACACATGTGTGACTGTGTGCACGCTCGTAGTCACTGTTGTGGTTTTGTCAAATGAAAAGGGAATGGTGAGTCCGTGGATGTGGAAAAAAACATAAAGAGAAAACAACAACAGCGACAAAAGAAGAAAAAAACCCTGTAATTGTGTTAATATACATCTACACATCTCGGCGGGGCGCCCCTGCCAGAAACGGAAAGCAGCCCAGGGGTATCTAAAACCATTTTCTCCACGCTCCTCTCCCTTTATTCCTTTTCCAACAGGAACAGCCGCCCAGAAGAAGTGCCTACAGCAACAACTGGAGCTCAGAGTCAAGGAGGACAAAAATAAAGTGCGAGAGGAGCAATGCGGTCCGCACTACGGGACGCCTCACGGGCTTAACAATCCAGTGGATTCGGCACAAAGATGTATAATCTCCTGTGCAGGGTTTTGCTCTATAATAACACCACAAAATCCAACAAGAAAAAGCGAATTGCCAGTGCTCTCCGGCTACGCAACGCCGTAACAAGAGATGGCCGATTATCACAACACACAAAAGCCTCCACCAACGAGACAAACTGCCTTTTTGTTAACGCCACATGAGACGCTTTACAGCAACAGGAGCAGCAAAAACATCATGCCCGTCAAGAGAACCCACCGAGTTACTCAACCACCTCCCAGATTCCTTCCTGCGCCTTTTTCCTTTTTGCTTCCATCTCTTTCAGCACTCACTACGCCTCAGCTTAGACAAACAACGACTCTGACGCACCTGATCCGCCTTAAGGCGCCCCTCCTCTTCACGCGCCTTTTGGATGGCTTTACGCTCCTCCTCCAGTGTCTTCCTCAGCGCCTCTATTTCTCTGGCGCGCTGCTCACGCCTCAAGTCTAAATCCTTCTTGTTCGTGGGATCCTCTCCACATGCTTCCTCTTCTCCAGCGCCACCTTCTTACTCTCCTCCATTGCAGCACGTGACTTTGCGAGCAGCTCCGCTGTCTCAGCACGCAGAACAGCGCTGCCTTTTTTCCTCTCGTCCTCCAACTTCTTCAGCAGAGACGAACGGGGCGGCGTGCTGGCACGTGTCGCCCGAACCTGATCGGCCCTACGCCGCCCCTCCTCTTCACGCGTCTTCTTGGCGGCCTCCCGCTCCTCCTCCAGTGCCTTCCTCAGGCCTCTATTTCTTTGGCGCGCTGCTCACGCCTCAAGTCTAAATCCTTCTTGTTCACGGGGTCCTCTTCCACATGCTTCCTCTTCTGCATTAAGACCTTGCTCTCTTCCTCTTTCATTGCAGCACGTGACTTTGCGAGCAGCTCCACAATCTCGGCTCGCAGACGCGCATGCTGCTGCTTCTTTTCTGCAACACGATCAGAAAAAGTACTTTCTGAAGACACCCTTTCCCCGGCACGGATCCTTCGAACCTGATCCGCCTTAAGGCGCCCCTCCTCTTCACGCGCCTTTTGGATGGCTTTACGCTCCTCCTCCAGTGTCTTCCTCAGCGCCTCTATTTCTCTGGCGCGCTGCTCACGCCTCAAGTCTAAATCCTTCTTGTTCGTGGGTCCTCTTCCACATGCTTCCTCTTCTCCAGCGCCACCTTCTTACTCTCCTCCATTGCAGCACGTGACTTTGCGAGCAGCTCCGCTGTCTCAGCACGCAGAACAGCGCTGCCTTTTTTCCTCTCATCCTCCAACTTCTTCAGCAGAGACGAACGGGGCGGCGTGCTGGCACGTGTCGCCCGAACCTGATCGGCCCTACGCCGCCCCTCCTCTTCACGCGCCTTCTTGGCGGCCTCCCGCTCCTCCTCCAGTGTCTTCCTCAGCGCCTCTATTTCTTTGGCGCGCTGCTCACGCCTCAAGTCTAAATCCTTCTTGTTCACGGGGTCCTCCTCCACATGCTTCCTCTTTTGCATTAAGACCTTGCTCTCTTCCTCTTTCATTGCAGCACGTGACTTTGCGAGCAGCTCCACAATCTCGGCTCGCAGACGCGCATGCTGCTGCTTCTTTTCTGCAACACGATCAGAAAAAGTACTTTCTGAAGACACCCTTTCCCCGGCACGGATCCTTCGAACCTGATCCGCCTTAAGGCGCCCCTCCTCTTCACGGCCTTTTGGATGGCTTTACGCTCCTCCTCCAGTGTCTTCCTCAGCGCCTCTATTTCTCTGGCGCGCTGCTCACGCCTCAAGTCTAAATCCTTCTTGTTCGTGGGGTCCTCTTCCACATGCTTCCTCTTCTCCAGCGCCACCTTCTTACTCTCCTCCATTGCAGCACGTGACTTTGCGAGCAGCTCCGCTGTCTCAGCACGCAGAACAGCGCTGCCTTTTTTCCTCTCGTCCTCCAACTTCTTCAGCAGAGACGAACGGGGCGGCGTGCTGGCACGTGTCGCCCGAACCTGATCGGCCCTACGCCGCCCCTCCTCTTCACGCGCCTTCTTGGCGGCCTCCCGCTCCTCCTCCAGTGCCTTTTTCAGCGCTTGAATTCCCTTCAAACGCTTATCCATCACTACGCTGATCCGCCTCTTAGTTTCACCCTCAGATGCCCTCACTCTGCTCACCGACTCTCTTGCACTTTGTATTTGCTGTTCACGCAACATATCAATTTCGCGCTGAAGTATTCGTCTTCTCTTCAGTTTGATCGCCTCCGACACGCCTCCACTCAGGTTTGACTTTCCAGCCAGGGGCGACACACAAACATTCCCTGGATCGACATAGGAAGGTTGCTCTTCTGTCGCAACCTCAGACATCTCCACAAACCCTCAGCTAATTCGCTCGCTATCTATATTGGGGAGGGGCGCGTGTAACGTCTTAGAAAAGGGAGAGACCGACGACTCATTTTTATTGATTTTTTTTTCTTTTTTTCCAGAGGGAGAAGACCAAACAGGTCTCCTCTAGCCGGCGATGAGGGGGGAGGCGGCCATTGACAGCGGCAACGGGAATAAAAGCAAGCAAGAGCGGGATCCGTAGTAGCAGGGACAAACCAGCACCTTAGTGACCTCGAAACAAACACACAAAAAAAAAAAAAAAATTAATAATAATACGCGAGACACGTTCCCTTACAAGACGAAACAGAAGAAACATCTGGAAGAAGGCAGCTATCGCAAGTGCAGCACCGCCAGTAAAAGGAGTTGGGCATTCGACTCGCGCAGCACAATGCCCTTTTATAATTACGATGGGAGTTGTGCGTGTTGATACCGTCTCGCGTCACCGCTCCTAAGCGAGAAATTGCATCCATGTGCGCGAGCATATAAGTGTAATGTGGCATCTCATGCACAAGCCCTGTACACCTACTGCCAACGAGGGCTTCTCGTAAAATAAGTTACACGTAGCCAAGGCCAAGAGTCGCCGATAAAGATATTTGCTTTCAGAAGCGTTATTCAACTGAAACGTGAGAAAAAGTAAGCAACATATTTCGCAGGCAAAGAAGATACACTTCATGATATCTGTGACACTCTCTACCCTCCCTGGCCTTTCCACAAGTGCACCACACTGCCAAGCGAGAGTACGCACATGCGGCAAGAGGGGTAAGATCTACATAGCACGACGACAACAGCAAGTACTTCGTTGGTTGTCAACGGGGTTTAGTCGTAGAGGGCCGCTCGACACACTCGAATGGCGGCGAGTCGTCATCCCATCTCGCGCCTTAAAGACTGGCAAAATGTAAGCAGAAATGCGGAGCAACCGTTACGTCATCGAGTGTATGCATTCATTTGTTGTCATAACGACTGGACTCGTGCCCTGCACTGGAAATTCCATTTTTCTCACTTCACTAGCCGGAAGAAGTGAGCAGTAGTGCACACTCCTGTGATAAAGAGCAACACATGCGAGCCTTGTACGAGAATAGTAAAAAGTGAAGTAACATAAACGTCCGATTTTTGTAGCACGCGGAGAAAGCGTCACTTACGCTTGAGCGAGAGTGAGAATGAACAACAACACAAGTTTGAAATGATAATTTAAAAATAGTATTTTAGTGGTAGCATTTTTGGAAGCTGAAATGAAAAACGATAAAACGAAAAGAACAGAATATACCTACCGTGACCTTCAGAGCGACACGCAACAGGGAACAATAGCCTCGCCCACTCACCCCCTGTCCTCTTCTCCAGTGCCGCACTTAGCGAAGCTTGACGAAGCCAATGTGCTCGGCATTCTCGCGAAAGCACTGTCGCACACGTTCAGCTCATACTTGCGGATCAGCGCCTTCTGATTGGAGCAGATAACACAGTGGCGCGCGCCCTTCCCATACCGATTTTTGCCTGGAGCGCCATTGGTCGAGGTGGCCCATTGTAACACCGGCGTGCGAGTTTTTCTAACCTTCTCTCTGTGCACTATTTCATTGGAAGTGTGTTTGATGAAATGGGAAAAATAAGGTGATGGTTGTGGTAACAGTGATGAGGACAAGTGCACGTCTACCCGGTTGTGTGCGTGTGTATGGACCAAACTTTAGTTTTCTACCGCTATTGCACACAGTGCGAATTGTGAAGAGACAAATTACCAACCTATGAATTTTTTGGCATGGGAGCACATGTCTGTAAAATCATCCTCACGGCTAACACTGGACAAGGCGGGCAAGGCCTTGTGCCATTGAATGAAACCAAGCTCCCGAAACAACGTGAAACAAAACCCCTTGCAAAGAGTTAACGTGTTGCAGAAAGTTGTTCTGAGCTAAGCACAACCATGTGAGCAACAGCGGCACCTTGACGAGTAGTAGGTGGAGTGAGAGTCGGACGTTTAACCACTTCCATTCACGCTACACAGCTTCTTGACGTAAAACGCAGTCACACCTTGCAGCAAGAAATGACCTGCATCGAGTTCCCTAGCGGTTGCCAGCGCCAACTAGTAAATTCACCCATTTTCGCATTGTTCATTACCGACTAGGGTATGAGAAAAACGGTAACAAAAATGAACCCCCGATCAGCCACAGATGATTGCAGCACAAACAGAAGCGGTAGAGTGTGCGAACAACATCCTAAATGCACCTATAATACGTATTGGCTTAAGAAACACCAAGCCTAGGTCGTACTTCTCGTGCACAAGAGGGACACTTCGCCACCTGCTATGCGGGCAAGTACGCACGGGATATCAAGAAGTAATCCAATAAAACGAAAGGCAAAACCACACAATGAAGACGGTTGGTCCATTCCCCCTCTCTAGGGACTGGGCTCCATCTTATCTGTGTGTGTGTGTGTGTGTGTGTGTGTGAGGAATTGGTTTGCTTCGCGACACCAGCAACCACGTTTTGCAGGGATGAGTACTGAGCACCACCTACTAAAACGCGCAGAAATCAAGACAAAGTGACTTGTCGAATGATACGGAATGGAAGGAGGGAAACAATAGTATAAGCAGTGAGCGCGTCAACAGCGGTAAACCTTGCCCTCCCCGCTCCTGTTTGGCTGCTTAGCCACTGGGAGGGGCAGGAGATGACGCACCGTCCTTGTAACGTTGCATCCACGCGACATTCATTTCGTCGTAGTCTTTAGTCCCACGGCGTTGTACTGGCGCATCACGGTCCTGGAACATTATGCGCCCAAGCCATGGCTTGTTCTCTGGCAAAAGAGCATTCCCAACGCCCTTCATGACAAAGTCCATTGCTTGCTCAGACAAGCACCCAGACTGCTTAAACTCGTCATGAAAACGACGCCCCCATCCCTCCTCTTCGAGTCTCTGAAGGAATACAGCATGGCATAGTATGCCTCCATGTTCATTGCCACGTGGCACCGGCGCATTGAGTAAAAAACTGCAATGGCTTCTGCAAATGAATCAGTTCGGGCAAAAAGATGTTGGATGGTACGCACCGATAGCTCTCTGCCATTACGCCCCGCAAGCTGCAAAAGTCCCTCCAGTTCATCTGTACTTGATGAGGGACCACTACCAAATGGTAGCACAAAAGAACAAGGCGATCAAAGGCATCGCCCAAGCCACGGCTTACGTCCTCCTCACGTGGCGTTGAAGGGCTTAGCTTGTACTGTGAGATGATGGAGCACACCTGAGCTCGCCGATCCTGATCGGACAACGACTCGGCAGATAGCCAAAGTGGTGGATGGCCCTGCGAGCCTCTGTGGCCCGCTCCATGACGGTTTGCGTGGTGCTTTCCCCAACGTTCTCCGCTTCAGATAAAACAGTTTCCTCATCTGCGCCCCCTTATCCCCAGACGTCATTTCTGAATGCCATCGACACTTCCCCAATATTAATGGCGACACCGTCCGCGGCAGGAGGCCAATGTACAGGCAGATACGGCGCATTGTCCACAAGTGAGGCACGCCACGCTTCTCTAAAATGTAAGCAAAAAAAAAAAAAAAAAAACGACTTGCAGACTAATCTCGCAAAAGGTTAGGCATTAAAAAGTAAAAAGGGGGATCGCAATGACAGTAATCGCGCGTTGACGCCGTGTTCAAATTATTTAGAGTGACTGTGGCACTTTCCCTGTACAGAGACGTACAGAGGTGGGAGGGGGAAAGTTAGAAACAAAAGGATAACAAGTGAAACAGGCACTAGTGAAGTGTATCAGGGGTTGCCAATGGCCGAAAACAAGAGCCATTGGGAAATGAAAAAAACGAAAATTTTAAATGATAAACCTGCCAGACAAACCGCTAACATACGTCCTGACAGTGCACACCGTCCTGGCTTTTCCTTCCTTTATGGCACATTGCGAGAACCAGCAGCAATACCTTGCCTGCCAACACCTCAAAAGTGCCCCAACTAATGTGTGAATTGCGCCATACCTTATTCTGCAGTTACAGTCGCCCTTTTTCTCACTGCAACTCGCTTCCCTTTTATTTCTTTGATGGAAACACACACAAAGATACACACCCGAGAACGTCTTTAGAAAAACCCCGGATCTGTATCAGCCTACACGTGCCTCACTACGGTTTATTCGCTAATTGCGCGACCCACGGCCCGAGCAGTTCCAAACCATGTTCTTATACGTTTGACTCCCGCTCAGTCTCTTACAGACACCTCCCTTGTTTATTATATTCTGGTTTAAGCGGTCGTACGACCACGATGTAAGCAGACAGGCAACGCTATGTAGCTGCTACTCCTTACTTTCATCGCCCTCAACCCTCCATACCAGGCTACGACAAAAGCATAAGAACGACTCCCGACCCTCAGCACAGAAATCCTCAGTCCCGCTGAGGAATAAGTCGTACAACTGAAGCCACATCGAGAAACAGTTTTCTTTATCGGTAGTCAATTACGTTAAAACAACAGAATTCGATAGCCTGAGGAATGTCTCATACCATGTGGTGCCTTAGAATGGGGTTGGCGGGTTGCTAGCCAACCACGGCACACGGTCCACAAGGTGGCCAAGTAGGGTGTAAAAATGGGGAAGCAAAATCACGCGTATGGGAAAGGCTAACGTGTAGAGGCTGTATAACGTCAAGCCAGTTGTGGCTGCACCCTCCCAGAACGCCTTTGCTCCCGAGCGATAGGCCTTCGCCTTCCTCAAACCCAACGTGTTTATAGAGGATGAAGAGTTCGTGGTACCAAGCTTAGACTTAATGTTTTTTAGGCGTTCCAGTGAAGAGCTTACTACCACACCGCTGTCCTCAATGCGATTACCAGACTTGTCAGCAGAAGAGCTCACCATCCCACTCACAGAGGAGCACCCTTTCGGCTTTCCTTCGCCCTCCCCCTCCTCTTCCTCGCGCAATTTCTCCAGCATCACGTAAACCTGAGGCGCGCGCCGTGCTATGTTCGGCTGCGATGATGTGGCCATATCCAAATACTCCTTTGCCAACGCGTAAGACTTGGTGCATCCGTGCTCTCCCTTGAGGTGTGCACATCCCTTCACAAAGTACGCTGAACCGCAGCCACGATCCATGGCCTGTTGAAGCCAACCCTGATACTTTTCTACACTCCTCAGGCTCTCCATTTGCTTTACAGACAACATGGTTGAAGAAGTACAGCCGCGTAAATAGAGTTGGGCAATGGCCAGCATTGCATGGACACTGCCAGCTCGCGCAGCACGCTGATAAAAGTACAACGCCGCAGGAAACATGGGGAGAAAGTGTCGTGCTCCAGTATCAAACTGTTCCCCCACCTTAAGATTTACTGCAGCACTGAGGTCATCGTCTTGCAGAGCACGTCTCAGGAGGAGGAATGCCCCACGGGGTGAGCCAAGCTGTGCATACATGCTATGCAGAATGAGAGTGCTCTGTTCATGGTTGTGGTGTATTGTGGCAAGGCGCAAGAAGTGCAACGCAGGTTGTACTCCTGTTCTCAAGGTGACCCAAGCCCGCCACCATGAGCTCATTGGCCGTCATTCGGCGCTCAGCTTCAGAGGTGTAGTCTTCCTTCTCCTCTTCTGACAATTCACCGACGTTAATGCGTGCTTTGCGAATATCCAACTTGGTTACTTCAAGAAAGCTTGCGAGGGAGGATGGCGCCACACGTTTCTCCCGAATCTCATCATGCAAGCGCAGCATGGCCTCCAAAATTGTTTTCTGCTTCTGTGCCTGCTCTTTGGCCTCGCTGTCGGGGTTTGACTCTAGCAGTGCCACAACTTCGCTCATCTTTTTCTGGATTTCCTCCTTCTCAGTTTTGCAGTTCTCTAGCTCTGCTTCAATGAATTCTTTATTATTTTTCTCTTTGTCGCGACCTCCTCTGCGGCCTCCTCCAACAAACGATCAAGATCCTCCTCATCTCTGGCCACCACGGGCTGTGTGTTGACTGCGTTTGATTGCCTACCATCCTCCCATACCGGTTCGGCACCGTTGGCCAGTGGAATCGAGGGATGGTGTTCACGAAACAGTGAATCAAACTCCGCATCAGGAACCAGTAACTTGTCGTCTGCATTCATCGGTAGATCAAGCAGACACGGCCAAACAGTGGGATTTCGTTTCACTAGGTCTACAACAAGGAGCGCCCCTTCGTCTTCCACGCGCCACTCCACCTCTGCTGACACCGGTTCATACAGGCGCCATTGCAGGATCACTGTTTGTTTGTGGGATACACGAAGCACTGCGAGATCCTTCACCTCAACAATGAGGTCCTTGGCCCTCGCGGACTGCGGTAGCACGATGGGCGTACGGATTTCGAGTGTCTCCTCTCCTTCATCACCTTGTGCCCAGCGGGCCGCACCGACGGTGAGGCCGGCAGACATGTAAAATCGCACTGTTCTTTCTTTAGGAAATAAAGGCGAAAGGGGGAGAAATGGTTATTATGTAAGCGAGACAAAAGCAAGTAAAAAATGATTAAAGGATGAAGGAGATGGAAATTCATCCAAAAATGAAAAAGAGAAACTGCTACACCATCCCGATGGCACGCAGAGAGCACATTTTGCTTTACTGCCATATCTCGTCGCCACTGTCATGCTCGTGCCACTAGTTGCGTCACGAGATTGCGATATCGAGCAAAAATACCGAGCACACATTCCCATCTGGATAGGCTCAGCGTGCTGTACATCAGTATCACGGTTCTGTGAAAGGAAGCATAACATACATGTTGTCCACACAATTTCAGCAGCACAAGGCGGCACGCATCAACTTCGTGAAACGGGAGCCTTGTATACACAAACACGATTTTAGTCCTCCCTGGCATACCGCACACGTTAATACAATAACACAAAAGGAGTGTTCTTTTGTGAGCCGCCCGGCCGCCGCAAGAGCGAGCCCCCAATGACGATGGATACGTTATGAGGCAACCCAAGAAGGATACGCACCGCATCACAGCCATGCAACCGCTGGATGCGGTACGGACCCAGTGATCATGGCTCAGTACACATTTCCGCACCACTAACGGCTGAAGTGCCTTTCCATGTAACAAAGGCAGAACCTTATATATATATCTCGGTTCAGTAGTACGTTATAACGTGCTTAAAACCGCTGACTATGCGACCGCTTTCGGGCGTCTCGCTGCCACTGCTCGAGTTGATCCTCCGCGACAGAGCGCCCCGCCAATGTGGCTAGGTCAACGTACACCACACTCTCCTGTCCCGAGTCGCCAACATGGAAGTCTCTGTGGCAATGTGTATTCCCGTGGCGCACCAACAACTTAAACGGTTGCGTTCGATACGTGCAAATCCACAACGCAGTGCTTTCCTTTAGCGTGTACTCCCGTGAAGGGATCCAACTCACGATACATACCCTGGAGAACTTGTGCCACCGAGAATCGCCACCCTCCTCTCACCCCCAAGCATTGCACCAGAGAACCATGTGCGGCCGCAAAATAGCGCTCAGCTAACGAGGGTACCGTACCAGTATTGCTGGGGCCATTTGCAGTCGCGGAATATGTGGAATGACAATGGTGGCGTCGCTGGTTCGACCACAGCGGTCTATTTCTGTCCACAAAAGCACCACCTGCATCTTGGGAATGCGATGTAGATGCTGTGGACTTCGCCACTACACCATCTGTTTTCTGAAGATAGTAACTGCTCTCTCTCACAAAGCAAACGCACAGCAGCGATGAAGCGGTGCCTCCGGGTTGGTATGGTACTGCTCAGTGAGAACTGCAACGCCCTTTCCAGCAACGGAAACACTACCGACCGCCACTCCAGGCGGGCAATATTGAACATCAACACACTTGGTTCATGGCCACCACCCGCCTCCCCCCCACAACAAGAATTATAGAGGAGTTACGTAGCAAATGGCTCCCGTGAAACGCCCGTGGTGGACACAGAAGGTTGACGGCGTAAATATCTCTCGCCACACCCTCGTTGCACAATTTAGTGCCACCAGGTCATTTAGATATATACCACGGGCACCAATACCTCCAAACACATAAATCTCAACGGAATTCACAACAACAGCTGAATGAGCAAAACGTGGTTGAGGTTCTTCTCCGTATGTCTCGATCAGAGAAGTGGACACCGTCCACTTACTCGTGTCCACTTTCAGTAGCCATAAACAAAACAATGGTAAAGGATCCCAGCCGTTCGAAGTGCCGCCCAAATAGGCATAGGAAGCAGGACCAGAGCCGCCAGTCGCCATGGGCCATGGAGTTAGCGTGGCAAAAACTCTTGGAACGGAGGCGAGTCCATACATCCCGGAAAGTGGTCTGTGCATGTCCATTGTTTGACCGTAGTCGTCTCATCCATCATGAAGGTGACGGGTAACGGCTCCACACTGGGTATCTCATCTCTACACCGGCACCTCCGGCCTTTGAGCACTGTCACACATAGCCACGGCTCACAGATAACGGAGTCCCGCACATTCAGGTTTTGTAGTAGTCGGGGAACATGACTAGCAAAGGAACCGCCAATCACAAGTGTACAGTAGACTTCTAACTGGTCGCAACACTCATTAAGCAGCATTTTTGGCAAACTTGAATTCGGAAGAAGAACAGCCGAATGGCCAAACCGTCTTGGTGGGGATTGCGGAGCAGAAGAACCCAAATTCGCCAACAAATCAACACCTAATAACCGGTTAATGTATGAATGAGCAACTGCACGCAGAGAGTGTCATGTGCACAATTGACATGGGTGTCACAGATCGGTGCCTACCAATAACGCCACCTCTGAAAATTAACACTTCAGTGGCATTTGTCGGACTACGAGCTGCGGTTTCCATGCCACCGTGCAGCAAGAAGCATGTGTCACATTCTTCATGATGGCGACAATAATCTGCCTGTAACCTAACAGTCCCCGTCCCATATAATCCAGGGAGAGTCTCGCAAGGAGATATATGGATAGGAAAAGAACATGCAATGGTCTGATCCGAGAAGCATCATCCTCCATGTGTGTATCCCCTTCGATGCTGGAGGCTCTTCACTTTCCTGGATTGGATAGTGATGGACAGACTCTTCAGTGTCATTATACACTTCTTGCTCTTCCTCACTGTCACACGGATCATCCGTTGGCGGTAGAATCTCCGCCTTGCCTCGCCAGTTGGAAAGCCGTCGTATCCAAACTGGAACCATCCCTGCATATTGTGCAAAACACTGAATAAAGAGGAGAGAGTATGAGGTAAGTATCGGTTTAACGACACTGCAGTAGTCAAAAAGTCCGCAATATGGCTGCACACTCATTTTCGCATGTGGTCAAGGCATCTCTCGGACAACTGATTGTCATTCTTCGCGCGGCGTTACTCAGCACTCTGCCTCAAATAAGAGAGCGCCTGATGTGAGATGAACTACGATAAAGAGAGAGAATTAAACAAGTGCATTTGGTCGTTTTCGTGGTTTTACTGTGGCGTTATCCACACAGTCGGAGGTGACATTGGACAGGATCTTCAGCAACAGGCGACTGGCAGCAGAGGCCCTAATTTCCTCCTCGGATTTTATGAATATCCGAGAAGCAGCAATGTTGAGTTCTGTCGCCAGTGAGGTAGAAACAAGTCTCTCTACATCGCTAACGCACGATCTAACCGTACGAACACCCGCTTACCATTACTGTTGTCCGCTGATGAACACTTCCAGACTGCGTGGTAAGCGCGGACCTCCATATCAATGTGAGTAAATATGTGGCGCACGTGTCCAATAAGAACCAGATTCCCGTGGTCAGCGCCCAATCGCTTACACAAACGCCTCAACGACTCGTCCTCTTCGGTGCTGTTCAGCGAATGACTAGAAGATGAGATGTATGTCAACGAAGGAAATTCAAGCATCCCGCCAAGTAAACCATTGTCCGGTCTCTGTATGACGAGAAAACGGCGTGGCAGTGTGTGATTTGGTTCGCAAGACGGACGAAACTCATGAACAACTGACAATACGCGCTCTTGCTTCTTCTTAACTGATTTTGCTCTCAAAGGAATAATTCCTTCGATTGCAGCGAGCTCCCCCCGAAGCTTCGCGGAATACGCTCCACAAAAGTGCTGCAACGGGCACTCTCCACAAAGCGGTTGACCAGCTGGCTTACATATTCGCGCACCAATCTCCATCAATCCCTGGTTAAATTCTCCGACCGACTCACAGGGTCCTGCTGCTACTATTTCTTGACCCCAAAGAAAGGCCGTCTTAATATTTTTCGGGAGCTTTGGGTCAAACTCTCGTTCACAGCGTAGCCGGCAGAGAACCCGAACTAAGTTTCCATCCACTGCAGCGACACTTTCTCCGAAGCAAATAGACGCAATTGCAGCGGCAGTGTATGCACCAATGCCAGGTATTTTTTGCAACTGAGCAGCTGTATTAGGCAATTTTCCAGCGAAATTTTCAACAACATACTGAGCTCCCTTCCGCAAAAACAGGGCACGACGGTAGTACCCCATGCCTGACCAAGCTGATTTTACGGAGTCTTCTGAGGCCTCAGCTAAAGTGGCTATGGTAGGAAACAGAGATACCCACTTCTTGAAATATGCAATAACGGTATCCATTTGCGTTTGTTGAGACATGACCTCAGAAACCCAGATATGGTATGGGTTCGGTACACAGCTAGCAGACACCGAGTTTGTGGGCAACAGTGACTCGGAAGATACAGTTGACTGCCGCCATGGCAAATCACGCCTTTGGTTTTTTCGAAACCATTCAATAGTAGCATGTTGAATTTCAACGTAACTGTTCCTCATTCTAAACAATATATCCCCCTGTATTTCACCTGAAGATGAAAAAAGAGGCGAACCCATTTAGATGACGCATGTATTTTCAATGTTACCGAGCGGCATTTGCTTTAACAGAGCACTATGAACCTGCCTGGACGGCAGATGCAGGAAGGGGTAAGGTAATAATAAATGACACCAGCCCTATTCGTCAATCGATGAGATGGAACAAAATAACGCTAGTAATAAAGCAAATTAATATAAGCTACGAGGGAAAAATAAATAAAAGGAAAAGAAAAATACAAGGAAACAATAGCACCCGAGACATTCTGTCCAAACAGGTGCTGCTCAAAGATAGTAATGCAGTTAGAGGGAAAGGGGAAAAAAATTCTTGGATGCATGAAACCATTGCAGGCAAATGCTTATGTTACTCACACGAGCCTAAGCATCGCCGAAAAGCAAATGCACGTACTTAATTTTGTCCACACAACAAGCAAAGCTCGCTTTCGAGGCCATACTCAAAAGGGGGATGTCAGCAAAGAATTATGTGAGCTCATGGACACCGTAACTAAGTACTTTGAGTATCTGGACAGTTGTACATTCATAGCTATCCCAATACTTTTGTTACGTTTGTTTTTCGATGTAAGCAGACGAGTGATGATGATTCGAACTCAAAGGGAAATACTTGTACGACAGTGCACAACATAACTAAAAGTATTTGTTTCCCCCTTTATGACTGTTCTTCGATGGGAAACAAGAAGCTATCCTCAATGATTAATTAGTTTTAGATACCGAAGACGTTAGTATAATCGTGGAAAATGATAATAACATATCTCTGATAAGACACCAGGCAGGCAATAAAACGTACATTTAGAAATTTGCCCCAGAAGAAATTATGGTACGTCCATAGGACGTACAAAACTTACAACAACAAAGTTTTGTGCAGCATAAGACAAAGTGCATGGCTATAAAAGTGGTTGTAGCACATAAACAACGTGCACAAGAGGCACTGGTATTGATACCGACTCGCTAGTCGTGCACAGTTCGTGTGTAAATAACAAATATTCACCTTCCACACTAAAAATTACTTTAAATGGTAAGAGGGAGACAGGATGAGACATTCATAGCGTGTACAAAAACTATTCTTCATTCTAGACAGTGCACAACTACTCAGTCGACGAAACGATGATCAACATGCCTTGCAGATAACCCATGTATCTATTGTGCTGTCATTGCACGAATCAAACATGGTGTGGGATAGATATTACATCTGGACTGTGCTACACGTTTCTTTAAAAAAGACGAAAGTAAAAGAGGGAGGAAAAACTTTTGAAAATGAGAAGTACTCGACAGCGAGTATGGAAAAGAGCAATAGATACGAGAACAATATAAAGAGCACAGAAGGTTGAATTTAGGAACTGCTTCATAACAGAATACCGACAGATGATAAAACAAGGCTAAAAAGTTTTTTTTTGCATATATACATTTTGCAGCGTAAGGTAACCAGGTCAAGGTGACCATCAAGGCAATACAAAAATCTAATGCAGTCTGTCTACTTCCTTGTTAGAGAACAGTACAATCACACAACGCACAAGTTTGCGGACCAGCGCATTAATCCATGAGAAAGAACAATGATAACTTATCAGTAATCAGCATTCTCATGATGACTTGAATAAAAGAACACCTAACTGGCCCATGTAGAAATATATGTAGTTGTTCTCTTCATGCGTGATAAAACTCGAAAAATTGCGCCCCACAAAGCAATTCCACGTTGGCCCATATTTTTTGTCGAACTCCTTTTTGATGTACGATGCAACATCCTTCTCGGTGTAAAGCTTTGAAAAGCCGTCTTGAGCGCAATGAATGGCATAGTTTTCCATCTCTTTAGGCATGTCTGCTAATTTAATGGTCGCTGAAGGAAGTTGAGTCATCGGTTTGTTTTTTATAATGCGATCAGCAATCTTCACAGCAGTTAGTAATAAATTAAAAAATCCCTATGCTTACAATCCGCTGAGCCTCTTCTTAGAGAGGAAAATAGCAGACTTTATAGTGGGAAAAGGATGTGAGGGGAAATAGTGCCACATTTATAAATATGAATCTGGCAGGAAGCAAGTGTACAATAATACACGCAGCAACGGTAGATAAACAAATAGAAGTGCATGCGCATGTAACACATAATAGGCATTAATTAACTACAAGAAATTGAATGGAACGTGCTAAACAAGAAGCCAAATAATTGGGGGGAAAGTACAAGCAAAACAGGAACTCCACGAGCATATAGTACAACCCCACAAGCGGATGCACGAGGGTGTTGTGTATACACCTGTAACAGATGCAGTACAAGCCTCTAAACAGATCAGTCACAAATATTACAACCTTTTGCATACTGTATTCCCCATTTACTACAGAAAGTAGCACAGCCAGAACAGGACAGTTTAATTTTAAATTTTGTACAAAGATCGGAATTTTAACTTAAAGGGGTGAAAGATGAAATATGAAACGCCACTTGAACTCCGGCGGCCTTGTATTACAAGGCAAAGGCAAGAGAGACATGTATATACAAATGGACTCGAAATTTATACTGCATTTTTGAGGCTAAGCTATACCAGAAAAGAGAGATAAAGAAGAACTTTCAAAACGCAATGCAAGCATTCGCTTCTTAAGCGATTTTTTGCTTTATGGAAAATCCTGTTGATACGATGCATATGTTAAATGTATCCACTGCTCTGTACTACACAGGACACCTTTTTCCGTACTACAACAAAATATAAACGCGACAAAGATATGCTATCTATTTATTCTGATACCAATAGGTAATTAACCATACATGTAGAGGGCTTTAAATAACAATAATAAGCATTCGATTCGAGTGCAATTTACACATTCCAAATGAAAATTAAATTAAGAAGGGAAAGTGGAACATCTGCAGATACATAAAAAAACTGATAATGATAATAACAATACGTTTACAATGATAAAACCATTCCAATCCCCCAATAGATTGTATCCCCAATTAATACAAGATAACGACTGCAGGTGGTTGCGGTCACTTTAATAAAAATGATAACGCCTTCAGCCTGGAAAAGTGAAGATAATCAGCATAATGGTGTTACAAACACATGAAACAATTTGCCAGCGGCACTTTCCGAACGAATCGGGCTATCCTTCATCTTGGCGAAGGTACTAGAATCACAAATAAAATATCAAAATATATAACGACGGCATTTGTTTAACGCACTTTCTCGGAAAGGTGCTAAATTCTAGAGCACGCGTAACATCCATTACACTACCTTAAAAAATAAAATGTAAAAAAAAGAAAAAAAATGGAGAAACTGTACGGCGGCTATTATTAGCAACACGCGGCTTTAGGACATCAGCATACACATATACATTATATATACATAAGGTACTTTTAGAAGTAAACGTTCTTATCTTACGCGTATTAATTTCCATCCACAGAGCACGGTATAGCGAAATGAGTAATACTATAAATTTATAAGTATATTTGGCTATTTTTTGTTAATCCTAATAACGTGACGCGATTCAGAACAATAAAAAAAATGCCAAAATGAAGTAACCTAGAATATAGTGGTTCTGACTAATACAAGCATGCTAAATAATAATATCCCAGGACAATTTATTGCTCTAAAACGAGGGACGTGCTAAGGGAGGTAGGAAAAAGATCCAGGCTCCTGCTCTTCTCTGCATATAAAACCCCTACTAATGAGAAACTCCAAAGCGTGCTTTACCTGTTGAGGCGTAGGTTTAAGACGCAGAGAGGTATCATCGTCAACTTTCTCTAGAAGGCTTTGAAATGTAAGCTTGCCAGAAAGCTTAAAAACACGTATCAACACGGCTTGAATAGCGGGTGATTGCATTTGATCAGTTGAAGTATGGGAAACATCAGCGTGATCTGTTGAAAATTTGTTGCTAGATTTTGTTTCGAGATGCAAGTCTCTATCCATATCAGGTCGAAAATAATCAACCTTCGTTTGCTGGTATCTGGACGTTGTCCGATGCACACTTCGATATGCTGCTCTCTCTGTAACAGTGATGTTGTGAGAGGCTCTGATATCCCATGAATATCAAGAATTCCGTGCCTGACAAAATCATTTATTGCTTTGAGGAAAATTGGGCATTTATTAGCTTCAAGCAAGTTCATGAGTTCTTTAATATCCCATGATGCTTTTTTATTGAAGTACTCAGCAATACATAAATGAGAAACACCCACAAACAAATCTAACGAGGGAAGAGCCGAGCCCAGTAGCAGGTGAACTTCAATACACCTCGAGAGAATCGGTGAATAAAGGTAATATGCCTCATCGGACACGATTTGGAGTAAAATTCTTGAAAATCACGAAGGTCTTCCCTTATCGACATTGGAATAGGTTGAGATGTATCACGTAAGAAGTCGGGCCATGAATAACTAGTCAGCACGAGGGCACTGAAGTCCATCTGAGTGTGTTGTCCTGTGTGAGTTCTTGACATATTGAATTTTTCAGATAATACCCGGCTAGTTTCAGTTACGTCGATCAACATTAATCCGCATTTCCGGGCAAAATCTCCAGTACTAGTTCTTGTTTGTAGTATTTTTTCAATGATAAGCTTTTCATGATCCACATGGTAATAGTCAGATAGAAGTCTGTTTGATAAATACTTTGGATATGAAGCTAAAAAAGCATGTATCGCAGGCAGTAGACGATAGAGTGTGACTATATCATGTGCACGGGACTCGAACAGTTCCTCATTCTTAAGAAGTTCAAAATGAGCAAAGCGAGCTAATTCGTCGCCGAGTAAGTCATGGTTCTTGAGGTAGATGCAGCTGGAAGTGACATTACTTAAACCACTGTAAATTGCCTCCTCAATGCCGTCATCCATAGCAAAGGCATGCTTAACAGAAACAAAATGCCTATAAACAGAAATTAGTTTTTCCAAAGCAACCCTATAAACATCTTTATTCGAATTAAGAGCCTCTTCACACGCAGTTGATACGTCTTTCATACCCCTATCACAAACGCATTTTTTAAATACTTGTCTAAGCTCATTCAAACCGCTAGAGCTCTTGGTGAGCAAAGAATAAAGCTTTGTGAGCTGAATAGTGTTGTCCTCCATAATCCAAGAAGCCATGTATTGGCTCAAAAACGAAAGCTGCTCGTCAATTAGAACATCAGCAACTCTTTGAACTACAGCCTGCAAGGAAGATCTTTTCAAAAGACGAATCGCATAATCAGATTCTTTTTTCAGTATACCAAGAACTGACTCGATGTATTCCACAACACCACGAGCCTTCAGCACATGAACTTCTTTTTTGTAAAACTCGGATATTTTAAAAAGATACTTTTCCTCGATAATGGTGACATAGGAATTATGTCGTAGGTCACTCAACATGCTAAGCGCCTGGCCAATTTCTCTAACAAGCAAATCATAATCATCATTTTGTGTACTCGTAGCTCGTTCTATCAACTCAAATATTTGAGTAGAGAGCCTTTCACGTATTTTTTGAGTCATTACATATTCATTCCAGTTAATAAGGGCGACGACCTCTGTAGGTAGCATATGATGATCAACTGGGATGTCATACTTTTGCCACGGTCCATGAAGGTATGAAAACACAACTTTCAACATGTTGACTGCCGTAATAAATACCTTCCACTCGCTGAGATATCGTTCCAGCAATTCAGGACATGGCAACAAAATTGAATTTTCAAGATGGCGTAGAACCGTTGACGTGAGATGTTTACGTATCACATCACGTAAAAGATGATAAACAACTAGTGCCTGGGTACCCTCATCAGTATTACCAACCACATTGTGCTGAGAAGTTGAACCAGCCATAAGTTTCGGGCACTCGGAACACGGTGCAGAAACCAAACGATAAACGATCGTGTAAGCACGCACAATCTCCAAGAAAATCCGCTGCCCTCTAAATTCATGGGACAAGTTCCAATTCAATATAGAGTTGCATGTTGAATTGACAGCCAGCCATAGAGGATTAAACTCAAATTTTAACGCAAACAACGGCAGTGAGTAGGCCTTTTTTACGTCTTCTGAAATATAATCATTGTTCTGTGAACGACTCATTCTCCTACTGTTATCAAAATCCCTCTACCTAAATGCAAACCTTAATCCAATTATCACTTGTTAATTCAACAGTAAGAATATGGATGTTAAACTCATGACATCATGAAAATACATGGCATTAATTGTTGTTATTTTTATTATTACAAATATCAAAAGGAAGAAGAAGAATTGTTAACCTTCATGGTGTGAAGAATGTATATAGTTTTTTTGAGAATTGAAGATATAAATAACATAAACGAAATAAAGTTTTCCATAAAAGTATCAAGTTCACCAAAGGCGGTAAGTAAGTAAATTAGATTACTGTTGATGAATAAAACGACTACCAAATAGTCACGATTAGTTCATAAAAATATCATATATTATCTAGCGCGACGCTTTTGACGTCTGGAGTGGTGTATGACAAATCACCCTCTGTGAGCAACTCTTTACAATAATAAAAAAAATGACTATAAAATAAAATAAAACGAAATAGACCAAGTTGTGAAGATGGCAATGTTCATTAGTGTTTTACTGAATGCTCAAGGGGGCTAATTTGTTGTACTTTTCTCATACAAACCCCTCAACTATCTAGATAACTCAAAACAAGTTACAAGCCGAAAAAAAAGAAAAAATAAAAGAAAAAAAAAAGAAAAAAAAAGAAAAAAAAAGGGAAAAAAAAATGATTCTGCATCAAAGGCAACAAAAAAAAAGTGGAAACAAACTTCCAGATCAAACATATCTTAGCACAAACCATCACTACATTTGTTGCCAGTGTTTGTATGTCATCCCTGCCTTGTTTTTTTTTAAGCCACCGAGAGTCATACACGACGTCAAACTAACGAAATACACTCTAAAAAACGGAAACACCGCCAAATCTGCTTCGAGAATAAAGGCACGATAAGACACTGTACAACTTTGCAAACTTCATCCCGCTTTCTCGGACGAAATACAAGCAAATAATAAGTACCCAAATCTGCACAACAGATCCAGCCAATCACAAAGTCGCCAGCCACTAAGCCAGCAAGCCGCTGTCAGATGAGAAAAAATACTAACCAAAATCTGAAACGTAAAAAAGGAGAAAATAAAAAATAAAGCCCAATGCAACTCACAAAAAGGCTTGGGTTTGCTCCAATAACTGAAGAAAGCGATTTGACTCCCTCATAGCGGAGCAGGCTCGCCAGCCGCGCGTGCTTTTTATCTAATTTGGCGAATGAAGCGAACAATTCCTTTGTCGCAGCCGTTTTGCCGCCACCCTTGGGGCTGGCTTTTCCGGAAACTTAAAGCGCGACTTTTCCCTGCCAAGTTGTGAAAGAAGTGCGCCCTCCCTATGCTTGTCCGGCCGGCAACGGCGCTATCCAGCTTGGGAAAAGGCAAAATGGCGCCGACTGTCGGACAGAAAAAAAATGCATTTTGAAAGCGCCTAGCCCAGCGCAGGGCATACGCCGCATGCCTTAATTCATCGAGCTAAAAATCGTGAAGCTAAGAGAAAATGCGAAGATACCCAGACGATCCGCTACGATGGCCATCCGCAAGGCTTATAAAGCGGTTTCCCCGGAGGAAAAGGCCGAGTTGGGCCTGATTGTGGCCTTTGAACGGCGATGGGGCGCGATCCGCCACCCTTGCGGTCGCCATTTGGTCGGGCCCAAACGCAACTAAAAGAATAGCTCTGGTGGCGGCGAAAAATAAAGGGAAACACGCAATAGCTTTCACCCCCTCTTCTTTAGACGCCTGGTGTTTCTGGGGCTCGGGCGCGGGCTGGCACCCGGGGGTGCGTTTCTTTAAGAGCCGTCGCAGCTTGATGTGGAGACAGGCCGTTGCCGATGTAGTTTCAGGCTCTCTCGCTCCCAAACCCGGTTGAAAAGCGAATCGGGAATATTCGAATGGGCGTTTAGGCGCGGCAACGCTTGCAGTTGACCAGTGCGGGGGCGCAAGTCGGCCCAGAAATGCCGCCGCAACACGCAGGCCGAATGCGTTTGGCAGAATCATCGGCCGCGTCTCCCCGCACCGCTTTTACCATGAGGATGGAACAAATCGTCCGGAAACCCGTGGGCCGCAGCACCTGTTTCCGCAACTGTTTTTTTAACCCTGCGTTTTGAGGCCGGCGACATGGCGCTTTCCCCTCGACGTCCCATCGGGATGCCCCTCATTTTGTCAAGCCTCAGCCCATTCCCCAGGATGGATGGTAACACATCAACTTTGGCAAATGAATTGAAGAAGCCCAAATCCTTATTTTAAGCGCTTCCGCGCTCAATTTCCTACATTTTCCTATGGAAGCTAATGCTATTAGCTTCGCCTCCCAAAGTGACGTTGAAAGGCGCGGCGGTAAAACCCCAGTCGCGTTTGCTTAGCGGCGGGCGGGCGACAGCCAAATCGCCCCAAACGTGCCAAAGGAGCCATATTGACTTACCCGGTGGCCGGCCAGGAACGGCGCAGCCCTTGAGCTAGTTGGGGTCGTTTGCTCAGGCTGAGGGCTTTTGGGTTCGCCTCGCCCATTCACGAACGGGCGTCGCGTTGTGTGGAAATAAAGTGGTTGGGGACGGCCGTTGCTCACACACGCTTCGGCAGCCTAGCGAATTCCCCGCCATCGGCGAGCTGCCGCATTGCTGCTTCTGCCGCCCGATTGTGTTAAACGCCTGTGCCTGCGACGAGAGCGCCCTCGCGTACAAAAAAGTACTGCATATTACGCGCCCCTTTCTTTTTTCCCCTCCCAAAGCATTTCACCGCACAACGGTCTCAGCGAGACGTGGGCCAATCAAGAACAGCACCACGCGCCGGTAACGGCAATGGCAACAGGCACGGCGCCAACCCCGACCACCGGGAATGCTCGTAAAGCGCTCGCCGCCCTGCTTCGCGGCCTTCCATTTTTCAAAATGGACAACAGCGCCCGCTCCGCTGTCGTCGAAAGAGGGCGCACAAATATTTGCGACATTCGGGCATATTGAAACCACCAACAGAACAAAGGCAATGAAGCGGGATGGTGCGCCACTATACCCCATGGTTTTATGCACGCGTGCGTGCTATCATTGGAGAGGCAAAGGCCCAAACCATGCTGACAGCATGGTCGTTTTCACCGCTTTACGCCAGCTAGGGCGGGTGAGAGGATTAGCTGACCCATGGGCGAGTCAATGGAACGGCTTGGAAACGCAAGTGCAGGGCAATAAATATGCAAAGCCTACCCCACGGGGGTAGGCGCGGTAAAACCTATGAGAGCATAAGAGCAACGTTGTAGAACATACAATTGAAAACTGAGCCGTATTCGTCCCATGTTCGAACACGCCACGAGAACCGGAGTCCAAAGAAAGACTACCAGAATACACGCCTTAATAAGGGAAAGATATGGAAGTGGAGCAGGCGACCGTCTTGCCACACAGCGGACGATAACAATGGCCCCTGAGCCAGTTGCAGTGGCAGCGCATTCCTCATGCACATAGCCTCAGTATGTTGAGCCGGCGCTCTCCAACAAAGAGATTACACAAGGGTTGTCGCGCGATGGCACGCCAGTGCAAAAGAACCACCAGGATGTGTAATGGATGTTTCACCGTCTCACTGCATGTGTGTGATATCGTCCGTAATGACCCGTCTAAGGGACGTGAGGAAGGAGCACTGGCGCTACAGCGGAGCGCAACCGGCCAGCCTAAACACATAGCAAACGGGGAGAGCACTACACGCGTGAAGAAACAACAATAAAATAAAATAAAACACGAGTTTAAAAATCGTTTGCCGCCTCCACATTGACAAATGCACAGCCCGTTTCATATGCTGCGCTGCTATGTTCTCTCAGTCCGTATTGCAATTGACGCAGCACCTATGTGAACGATTAACAATCACTGCCCGTTTATGGTGGCTGAGATAAAACCGTCGGAAGCAGGACCGACACCCTGGAGGCTAATACTGCCGCGAGGATGCCTGGGAGTCACACCTTATGTTGATGCATACTTTAAGACGGTGGTCACGCGGAGCATATGTTTTGCCTTGAGACACGGATTCGGTAGCATGCCTCCATGGCTACAAAATATATCTTCACGACATGTGAGAAATTGCAGAGAAAAATGGCAAACGCCGCCCCTCTCGTTGGCGCAGACGCTACTTCAAGACGATAACAGGAACAAACTAATAATTGCACGTGAAGCGATACTTGAGAACAAAGCACTGTCTAGTTCGCTTATTTAGCCACTTGCCTTCTTGAAGGTGTGGTAAGTGAACATGGCGTTCCTAAACATCCATTTCTGTTGTGTCCCCGAGGTAAAAGGATGCCTCGCAATGGCGTTTAGGAGCCGCCTTTAAACGCCATGCGCATAGTTAATGAAAAAAAATTCTATCTTTAAAGAAGCATTAAGTATAGAAAAGTAAACGAAAAACGTATCCCACATGAATCGCGTCGATTGTGTCAACAACAAAAAGTAGAGGGTGCGTACATGGAGGAAAAACCACCGAAGCGATAGAAGGAATTGGGTCACATTAAAAAGGTATAAATGTTGAGACTACAACACCGTTCTTGGGTGCGTTCCACTTCCGAGTCATTACAATGCGAGTCCTCGAAAAAACAGAATCTGCAACCAAACGATAGAAAAGTAAGATGTTGTGTATTTATGGCAACATTTTTACAGGAAAATGACGGACCAATGTTGCAGAAAAGGGGGGAAAGAGGCTGCTGTAAAAGGTGGGTCATCTTGAGTAACGCACAACTGCGGGCAAATGCGTAAGGCCGAAGTGTTGAACAATGAAGCTGCACACGATAACGCATTTAGATGGGTTTTGCTTTGTTCGCCTAAAGGCAACGGCCCGCTTCAGCTTGTCCCAGCAAACTCCGTTGCTCACTAGTCCACTGGAAGCTGAGGAACCGCGCTATCGGTTGAGCGACGCGACAGTATCCGAAGGCTAAACTATGTGCACGCTTAGAGCATTGGGCCGCTTGCATAAAGACGGGCGCGAAGGACGGCAGTACGGCATTCTGTTGTGTAGCGGGGGAGTGGTTGCTGCTGGTGGAACGCAGTCCAAACCGCGTCGAGCACACAAACCATTCACACTTTGCAAATGCCCCGGTGCACCCGTCACCACTGCGACAACCTCGCCCTAAATCAGTGTCGCGTGCAAGCACAAATGCGCAGCACAAAGCAAGTGAAATAAGGGAGGGTGCTGCGGGACAACGATGTCTCGGTGCCGCTTATAAACAGCCGCGTGGGAAGCCATGCACCGGTGCGCACTGTTAAGCACTAGTCGGTAGCCAGGCATCTCAGCTGTGATCGGTGCAGGGACACGGTCAAGCAGGGTGAGAGCGCCGGTCACAGCGCACCCTAACCGGCGCTTGTGGACAGCTGCATGATGTGTTCGCGGCCACCAGTGTCCGTGATGCAGGTCGAATTTTTCCGCTAACAAAAGATGGTGGTGCGCGTTGTGGGGTCACTAGCCGAAATGAACTCAGTAGCAATACAGGGGCAATCATCTTGGAATTACCGAAATGGGTTGCCTCAATATATGGAACACGCACTGACTTCCGTCTATAAGTATCACGAGAGTGCCCGCTGCGGCCCAACCCGTCATTCGGTGTGTGGTACTATTATGAAGCAAAGGGCAGATGAAGCAAGCAGGCTCAACTCCCAATGCAATTTAGCTGTCATCCGACACTGCAACCGTCATTGAAATCTTACACAGAACGATGTGCCCAAATATGCAAAGCGGCGCAGCGCGCGGCACAGTGACGGTCGTGAAAGTATCAGTACGCTCAGCACAGGAACTAGTGGGGCATCCGCCTCCCCACTGCTTTGGCAACCAGGTGGAGCGCCTGAGTTTTGTGGATGGTTAGAAAGTGTGTCATGCATCCCAACCGAGTGCGGCTACTCAAAGAAAAACAGATCAAAGGCATGGGGCAACGATATGTAATGACTGTAACGAGGAGCTTCTGTAGCGTTAGTGGGTGGTAGCGGCGCCTATAGAAGCGACAGTGGGGGAGTATTTTTCAAGCATCGCAAGTAGTAACCGTGACTTAGAGTGGTAAGGGAGAAATTTGATGCCTGCTTATGTGTTCGTTGAAGGACGAGCCATCAATACCATAGCGCACATTTCTAAACGACATTATGTAGGGATGGTAAGTGACCAGGTTTGTAGTTAAAGAGGGCGTGTAGCGGCAAAATGCAGAAGGGTAATCGAAATTAGTAGGAAAGAAAAGAAGAGGCAAGATAAAAGAAACCGCGAGAGTGGCGTTTGCTAGGTGTGCTAAAGGGGTATCACAACCAGGTAGATAACACATTGATTGTTGATTACCAATCGCTTTGACTATGGGTTGTGGACTTTATGATATCTCTTACTTCTGAGCTACAAAAACTCAGAAGTGCCGCTCCATGAAGTTGATCAACAGAGCCCTCGTCAAAGCACGCCTGGGATACGTGTTCATCCCAGGCGAAAAAAAAACAAATGAAGTCCCTCACCTCCTCACACGTACATGGCAACAGTACAACATAATAAAACCTAGCACATGAGCAGGCAGTAAAGATAAAACAGGTGATTTGGAGCTTATTAGAAAGGAAGAAACCTAAAGCCCCACATCCCGGCTCTCGTTCCACTGATACGTACCAACACCCAAAATAGTAAAAAAAAAAAAATAGGACGAAAACTCATACGCCAACCAAATGGAGTGATACATGTGCTGAGACTAACATGGACGTAATCAGAGCGGTGGTGGAATGTTGTGCCGGCTTGTATCGCCTGCGCACACAGGGTAAAATTGTCCTCTACCGGTCCTGAATGTTCACGGTAATTCCAGTTGCCGAAAGTGGCGAGGCACCCGCTGTGACGGAGCCGCTGTTTGAGTGGCTGGATACTGATACACGACGGGCAGAGAGACATTGTACCGCACTTTTCTGCCAGAGGACACTTGTACGTGATAGTGTCGTCTGTCAGTGTATGGAGACACGCATGTTGAAGGCTCCATCTTGTTACCTCCATGGAGTGAATTCTGCTCGGAGGAGGCGTTGGTGCTATAGTCCATATCTCCGCGCATCAACTTTGGTTCCATAACCTTCCCCACGACCATGCCAATGCGATTTATAACGTCCTTGAGTACATCCGTGTTCCACTCGATGTTGGTTTTTGGAGTGTTTATGCGCCAGCGTTCGCAGCACGTCAGCAACATCTTGCGTTGATCAGAAAAGGGGAAGGTGCTGAGTAACGATTGTAAGGAAAATGAAATTAGTTTGGCTGACCGGGTGAGTTCGAAAGCGTTAGAGCTAGTCTCACTGGTCGATGTACCCGTTCCCTCCTCACAGTTCTCGTCGATCTCCGCGTCAAGGCGCAGCGGTCTGAATGTGCGCCCCGGTACAACGTTCAGCTGGTACATCTCCACCGGCTTGGGCACACCGCGCAGCGGCACGGCACCAAGCGGCGTCACATCAAGCCGCTGACGTTCGCTTGCCGTTAGCCCCATGTACGTCGCACGCGTCAGCAGCACCTGCCCACCATGCGCAACGCTCTCCGTGCGCGCCGCCATGTTCGACGTCCCGCCATAGTAGTCGTAGCCCTTCGTCACCTCATCGTGGCGGATGTCGCACAACCCGGTGTGCACGCCCGCACGCACGCGCAACCCATTCCACAGCTGTTGGTACACCTTCGGCTCCAGGCGCGCAGTCGGCGGCACGTACTCCGCATCTTCCTCCGCACGCTGCTCCTCGAACGCCCGGTACGACTCGTCAAACGCCGTTGTTCCCCAATTATGATCAAGAAACTGGCGTTGTAGATCTTGTACAAGTTGAACGGCTGAAAATGGGCTCCGGCATGCAATCATGAACGAGTCACCAATCGTCTTCACCTCGTAGCAACCGTACCGCATAATTAGTGAGCGGATCAGACGGTGGTGCGCCGCGACCGCGTTCGGCATCAATTGAGGATTTGCAGCCCATTGTGCAGTGCTGCTTTCAATGTCCGTGAAAACAAGTGTCACGGGAGCCGTCGCCATTTTCGGCGCGTTCCGGTTATCACGGGCATCGCGCCTGAAGAACTGCATAAATATCAAGAAGCCAAGGAGAGCCACCACGATGAGAAACGCGACTAAGACACCCATAAAGGTGGACAGTGGCATCCCAAGGTACAGGTGGTCGCGGTACACGACACTGCCGGAAAACGGCTCCTGGACCTCTTTGCTGCCAACGCCTAATACGTACGCCAGCGACAAAACCGAAATGCCCTTTGCCCCGTAGTTCACCGCACACCCCATCTCACCAAAGCTAAGACCACTGCATTTGCTCTCGCTGAACGGCCCGTAGTGCATACCATCAGCAACGGCAGCAATGTTCGTGTAAAAGAACTGTGTCAATATTGTTGCATTCACTACGGGCATTAGTGGTAGTATCTCCTGCATCAGCCGACCAGTGGCAAAACCCAACATCGTCAGTGGGGTCCGGAGGGCTTTGTTTCCCCGTATGTGTTCGTTGAATGCTTTTACTGTCTCAGAGGAGGAGCTAACATCATTCCAGCTGGGTAAACTTGTTGGAAAAAACAGCCGGCTTCTGACGCTCGTGTCGCGAAAGGCAGTTGTAAATTCGCTGTAGAACACTGCCAACTCGGAAAAGGAGACGAATATTGATACTTCTGTGTGTTTGTGGAGGTGCTCAGCCAGGAGCTCAACATCACTCTGGAAAAGGCCAACGACCATCACGTGACCCCTGGTAGGCAGCCGACCCCGCAGCAACTCGCCATTGCCAAGTATTGCATAAGAAGACGACGACACGCCAAACGTCCACAGCGTTTCGAACAATGCATCCGCGATTGCAGCGCTCTCACTGCCGCGAACAATGACATGTAGCCCGTGCGATCGCTTCTGTGAGAGATATTTCACTACTGCAAAAAACTGCTGCTCCAGCGTTGGGGTCAGGTGGATAACGTTACGGCGCGGGTTAGTCAGCCGTGGCACGAGCGACACGGGGTCGATGAAGGTCATGTTGGGTGTGCCAAGCAATTCGTCGGTTACGACACCAAAAACAGCTGTGACAACCCTGGTCGCACATTCTTCTTGCAATTTATCCCTCGCACGACCCGTAGTTGTGTTGATGCTGTGCACGAACAACCGGTCGTGCTGACCAAGTCGCCCATCACCATTTAAGAGCGACGCACCTGCAAACAATTCCTTACCCACCCTCAGAGCAAGCGGATCATCCGTCATGTTAATGAACATGCCGACCAGCGGTGCATGCATTTTGAATCCTTCACTGAAGCATGTTGTAGTACCAAGCTGCACAAGTCCCTTCTCCAGCGGCTCAATGCGGCCATTCTCAACAGAATGCTTCAGATACACAGTTTTACCTCCCTGGTTGCAATGGCACATGGCACCATAACCAGCCGCATTCCCAATACAGTCTCCACCAAAGTCCCCAAAAACAATATCATCAACAACGTACCGGCGCTGGTTGTAGAGCGATTCCTTAAACGCGTGCTGGTCTTTACGCCACTCGCTGCTGTTCAGTGCCCGTTTAAGGACCTCACCAATAAGCCAGCCATGTACCATCAGTTCTCCTTCAGTGTCGTGTGTGAGATGTAATTTGAATTTTTTGTACTCGAACCATTGACGCCCAGATAGCTGCTCATATCTTCCTGAAAGCTCTTAATCACTCTGAAGGTCCATCCTTAGCGAGCGGATTCCAACCAGTAAAGATCAGCTGACCTGGTTGAAAAAACAATTCTTTTCCTTCAACATGCCACGGAACGCAAGATCTGCAACAAAGCCCAAAGTGGTAGGCGCGAGCACATATGTGTTCTTGGTACGGTTATCTGACAGGAGCGTCGCCAAGAAGCGCACCGTGTCTTTGGAAGGGAAACCGAACATGAGCACGGCATGCGGCAGTGCTACTGCGAACTTTTCCCATGCATCCTTGAATACATTATCAGGGGCCCCGACCCTTCTTTGCTCTGCATGTCGAATACGCCACTGATCTCGTAGCCCATGTGTGACAACTGCTTTGATGCAAATTTACACTCAGCCTCACCGTACGTAATCCCCTTCAGGTACATGAACCCTACCCTCCGCACACGCAGGTGTGCCACTGCGTAACGAATAAGCACAAGAATCTCGGCAGTCGGGGAAACGCTCAGGAAATAGAGGTTGGGATTCCAGTGGTACTCCGCTGTCCCGGTGCTGATTGGCCCGAAGCCCACAACGTTATGTTTCTCCAGCGTTGATCGGAACATTTCAATGTGCCCAGAACCGAACGGACCCAGTGCCACGTACAACGCAGAGTTTCCATGGTTGTGCCACCATTAGTCGATTTGTTTGTAAATATGTTGATGACGTGTGCTGTGTTGTTATTCTGGTCATACGTGGGGTTTAAAACTCAAGCTTAACACCCTTTGGCACAGTTCGTTTTTTCGATAGTCTGGACGCGTTGAAGCCAGCAGTAATGGCGTTGATAACACTCTTTCCAGCAATTTGGTCTGCAGGATCGAAACAACATTGACAACTGTGTCATTCACCCCTTCAGTCGATGTCACACAGGGACAGGTAAAAAACACGAGCACTCCAAGAAGTGCTATCATTGGAAAGCTACCACTGCGTGCGGAGCTCAATATGTTACTCCTTGAAGGATCCATGCGTGATGGCATCGCACTGCCAATAACGTTTGCACTACGTGATCGCAACCTATGAAACTTAAAACACTTCTAAGGCATAAAAGAGGAATATGGGAGGAAAGCAGCGGTATGTGGGGCACAAGGCACATGTGTGTCCGACTTGACAGCAAGTGATTAGGCGCAGCAGGCCAGCAACCAATAGCAGTGGGAACAGTGCACACAAGAGAAATGAAAGAAACGGTCAGAGGAGCAGGCGCTTGGGTAATCAGAATGCTTCGCATATCAGAGCGGCACTTGCGCATGCTGCTACCTGGACGCTCACCCAATCCCAAAAAAAAAGCGAGTTAATACGAAATCACTTCTAAAATACAAATATGTCAATAAGCGATAATAAAAATAGCGACCACACTGTGTGCGTTGTAAAATCAGCACTACAACAATGGGCGCAGCGAAGCCGTTCTTTTGTAACAACGTGGTACATACGTGCGTAACTGCAAGCATTCCAAATGACGAAATGAGCATATTAGTAGTGGCAAATACAGCGCAACCGCCATCACAGAGAGGAACTGTGCTGTGCATAACGCTACAGTGGGGCGCGCAGTCAAATAGCTCAGCTTGCTCTACAGCGTATCGTCAAGGCATCCCTTTGTGAGCATTTCAGCCGCATAGAAGGGGGGTACGCTAACCAATGTACAGCTGTTTAACCCAGCTCCTCAATTGATATATGCCTTCGCGCTCAATGGGGGCTTCTTCGCTGTGCACAGGACAGTGCAGCACCACATTCTGACACGAGCGCCGACTATGCCAATGAAATCAGAAATCGGTAAGGTGTCGATAATAACCATCAAGACACGGAGCCGGGGAGAGGCATCTGAAACGCTGCCATCGCAACAAACACCAAGACGTCAGAGCACCATCGTTCACAAAATTAAAATGGTCGTGCAGAAGGCGACCGCGTCCGACATGACACAAACATCGGTTAGTGGCACAAAAACAAAACACGTGCACGGGTCAATGCCTTGTTAGCGTATTGCACGTAGCTAATTAAAGATTAGTTTATCAAACCTGCATGCCGGGGCTGCGCAAGTCAGAGCATATATCTACCGCAGAAACAAAGACCTAAAAGTCCCACACCTTCATATAACGAAATGAGTAATAATAAAGTGAAAGCTTGGACTGATGAGTGCACTACAAACGTCGAAACGTGTCCTAAAGACGTCGCAGCACCTTTAGTCGACAAAATTCCTGGTGCCTTTTGAAGGCAGTTACACCAAACGTTCCACCGTCGCTCGGCTGTTTGTTTTCGTCAGCCGCGGCGATGCAGCGCAGCACTTTCGTCCATTTTGAAAGAGTTCGAGGAGGAGATTAGTGCCTGACGCATGCAGAGCGAAACGTATTGATGAGTAAACAAATCGCGCTTTGTACTACACCTTCAGCGAAAAATCCATGTCCCATATTTAACTGTGGTCAACTGTGTCTCACTTGACGTGTTGCGAGACACAGTTTCGTTCCACATTCCACCGCACGCCAGTGACAGTGGTGCCAGAACAATAATAACCATCAATATTGTTGAATTTAATGCAAGTGGTGTGGATTTAGCCGGAGCGTTCCTTTACTTTTGTGCCTCGCAAAAAGTAGCGCTGCGACACTTTGTCCGTGCCACAAGTCACACGCGCTGCGATAGCCCCTGAATGGCCACATTGCGCAACACGTGGTCATTGAGGCAAAACGGTGTGAGACAAAAAGAAACAAGTTAAATTGGGTGGAGGAGAAGCACGGCGAACGCAACAACCTCAACACCCCTCACCACGCACTACACAGGCGTGTATGGGATGTAATAAACAAATAAAAAAATAAAAATAGCGAAACCACCCGGGCGGAAAGCACGAAATAAAGATAAGAAATTAGCAATCCCACAAAACCAGTTTAAGAGCGTGAGCGCTGTGCACTCGCATGCCAGTGCCTTCCCGCACAGAGGAGGCGCGCATGCAACAACACTGCCAGACCAAATTTAAAAAAAAAAAAAACAAATCCCACCCCTTCAAGTAGTATTAAGTTAAATACTTGTAGCCACATTTGATTCCCCTCCCACACCGTCGCACACCCAATGCACTACAGACTCTTGAAACATAAACAACATAGCACTCACAGATACGCTCTCAACGGTGAGCGCGCAACGTGTAACCGATCCACTTTCCCCGTTCCGTTTGTTGTTGTTTTCTTGCGCCTAACAGACACCTGTCATTCCCGCAGACTCCATTTCAGCATGCACTTCCCCTTAACGGAAAACTCAAGAAACCCTTTGAAAACATTATAGCTGGAAAATTCACATCACACACTCACACGCAGTCCACCAACACGTAGTTGGAGGGCCGGCAAACACCAAAAAATGGCACACTTCTCGTTTTCATCATCGTGGAGACACACCAAAGGTCCAGTTAGTTATGCGTAAAACCCACTCTGTAGACAATAAACGCCACATTTCGATGCAGGAGTTACAGAACATATTCTCTCAAGTCCCTTTAACCCCTCACGTCTGCCCAAATATTCGCGGTGCAGTGCTCTGCCCCCGGCGACAAAACGCAACATTTTCCTCCATACACACGTGGTACTGATTCACTGTCCCGTCCCAGAACCGACAAGCGTCATCAAGAACAGCACTGCCTCTTTCTGAAGGGACGGCAGCACACAGTTGCCGCCCTTCAACTCGTGCACCATCAGGGCGCTGCATGTGAACAATCTCCCACTCCATGTTCGTCGAGGCCGTGCCCCAATCAGAGAAGATCCTTCCAAGTGCCTCCCACAGATGTACCACCATCTCCGCCTCCAAGATCTGCGCACGCGACGGTACGTCACGCAACAGAACAATCGTTCTGGCGGGTGCCCCGCTCCCCGCAGCGGGACCGCCGTCATTTGACATCACTTTCGAACTCCCAACTCGCTCCCCATTTGATGCGTACCGTTCCATAAAGAAAAAACCGTTAACAGGCAAACGACTGCACGCAGGAAGTCTGTATAGTACTGCACACTTGCACACGCCGATCTGCTGCTCGGTTCCCGCCAGACGCATCATTGCGGTGAACCTCAGCTGCCGTGGTGGTACATCAACGAGCACGCTTTGGCGTTCGATCTGCTCACCCTCCCGCTTGAGATACTCGAGGCCCGGCACCATTACTCGCAAAACCTCTGGAAAAAGCAGCGAGCCACACATATCCGTCCCAATCCAATCTCCACGGTCAACAGGCGGAGGAAGCGCGATGCAGCGCTTAGCATTGCTTCTCTCAAGACGTACGAGCGACAGAACCGCAACTGCATACCGCAATAACGGCGAAAGCAGCCTGCACTTGTGAAAGTCACCTTCAAAGTCGGCGTCGCGATACCGCACAAGCTTCAACAAAATGCGGCGGGTATCGGCGCTTTTCCAGGTGGCGTCTTTTTGGAGTACGTGTATGCTATGGCCTGCGTCAGCATCACTGGTGTACGGTATAGCACTAACAAGCCTCGCCAGATGCGCCCTGCAGGCATCCTCGTCAAACACAAAGCAGGGAAGCGGCCCAACAAGGTTAATGCGTTCCTCGACAACGTCCCAACCCTCCTCCATTTTCCTAATAACGTCCGCTTTCTGCTGCTCATCAAGGCGCCAACCAGCAGGCAGAGAACGGAGAGTCTCCCAAGCAAAAAAGGCCTTGATATCACGTGCGTCGCTGCAGTTCATAACACCGTGCCGTAGTTCATATACTCGCTCCATTCCTCATAGTACTTTTCCTCTGGGCCTGTCAGGAGCAAGGTGCCGCAGTGTGCGACGGGGAGGCGGCGGTATAAAGAACTCATTTCGTCACACAAATCCACGACAATGTAGCCTCTCCTTTGGGCACTTACGGTTTCCTTTATACGCAACAGTGCCTCCTTCTGATCAAAAAGCGAGACTACATACCCCGCGTACCGGTACTCTTCCGTGTACATAAGGTATGCAATGGTCCGCGTTAGGAAGGCCACAACAACGAGCTCTCCGTCTCGGTAGTTTAGGAGCTGGTGGAGGAGAAACGAGCTCAGTCCATGTGTCCTGCCCGACCCAGGAGTGCACGTCACGATCCATGGATTTGCCGTTCCATCTTTTTGCTCAAACCAACGGTCCAGACCTTGCTCTACCAAATACCACACTCGCATCATTTCTCTGTTGACATACACATGCGTGCCTGCACCGCTCTCAGAGGCGTCGTGGCGAAACCTCGTTCCGGGCCAGCCCAATTTTGATGACAAAACCAATATCTCCAAACCAGTAGGGCGAGGTAGTTCGTTGTCAATCTCACGCAGAAGGGGGGTCACGCACACTTCCTCGGCCGTCCACACACTTGCCGGGTAGCCTTCGAATATTTTCAAACCGAGTGGTTCATCTGTGTGACCTGACTCCACATAACCCCATGATGCACGATGCACAGATGTGTACCTCGCATATTCTCGGTGCGCTTTATCGTTGCGAGCCTTTAACTTCGCAGCCGAATCTAGCTCCACTTTCACAAGGGACCAGACCGCGTCCAAGCGACTCACAGTAAATGTGCTGATGCCATGCTTCAGCAACCCGTCTTGCTCCACCCACTGTCCAAGATCACGAACGCCGATGCTGTTCAGCAGAGCACAGTCTTTCTCCACCAACCTGTACATGTGACAGTCGGGGTTAACAGCTGTTTGCCGCTGCTCAGGCTGATCTGAATGGCACTGTTGATTCATGAAAAACTCCGAGATGGGTGCATTGTTGACAACCATCAGCGTGTCGTCATATGTGCCGCCTAACTCGCTCGGCATCAGGTCCTCGGGAGGGGTCAAACCCTCCAGCAAGATGTCCCTCACATCGCTTTCCAGTGTCCACGGTTTAGGCTTCACCTCTTTGAGACTCCGCTGACTTTTCTGATCTGCCGTATCGCCACGCAACGCTTGCCCCCTACAAGATGCATTTCCAGTTTTGGACATCACCACCCCTTACCCACCTTTGGTAAGTGAATGGTCTGCAACCTTCGCTGTGGGTATGCAGTAGAGAATGCGGGCCGTATATGGTCCGTGTGGCTCAGGATACTTGAACTAAGATAGTGAGTGGTAGTGCCCGGCGTCTTTCTAAGCACGAGGTGCCTCACTTCCAGGAATGCTCAAAATTTATTACACGAGGATGAGAAAGGATGAAGTGCGGGGCAGCTAGACGACATTGGAACACAACAGGTGATTGTAAGCCCTTTCAACTACCAGGAAAAAGGCCCATCCACTCACGGACAGTTGCTTTGCCTTGGCATGGACACTATGGCACAGTTACGTGACCTAAAGTCGCCCTCCGCAGTAGTGCACCTCTCATGTGGCAATCACGAAAAAACGCAACCGCTTGGAATTGTTAAAGGAACGTCCATCACACCTGATATTTGCTAATTGAAGCACGAGAGAGGCATTACAGACTAATCGTCTCTCTGTCAAATGTCTGACCTTGTCCCTCAAAAACGTACAAATTAGTGTAAAGAAAGCCAACATCCTATTACCTTTTTATTATTCATTTACTTATTTACTACTTAAAAAAAAAACAGTGATTGGAATGTATGTGAATGGCAAATCAAACGAATCTTGTGCCACACATCCCCATGAAGGAAGTAAAGGAGTCGACGAACATAGTTCACATTTTTTCGGGATAATATAGATAAAATGGACAAAACAAGAACGACAGCAAAAGGACACCGTTCCACCGTCTTGCAAGAACATCAGTCGTTGATATAAATTAAATAGTGCGAAGTTCGCCTTGTTCACCGGGTTACAGTCTGCAGCCAAGCGCTTCTGCGTTGCAACGCTTTCAAGGAGTCAACACACGCAGAGGAATATGCTTGCGTTCAAGTTGGCAAACAGTGGGTGATTTTATTTCTCAGAAGAGTAAAGGTAAATATATACGCGGAGGAGCGCCGCGTGGAAAATATGACGACGATTTGTTCCAACAGAAGAACCTGTTAGATACAAAAACGGATGGAAGCTTAGAAAGCTTTACAATTTAGCCCGCAACTAGTGTCTCACATCCGCTAGCAATGGCGAATGCAACTGTGGATGACAGTACCAGGAGGTCGAGCCATGTTACAGGGGTTGGCGCAGTGCCACTGCCCATATCTTCGTAGCTCGTGTCGCGTCCAGAGCCTTCTCCACCTTCAGCGCCGTCATCAGACGCACGCTGATCAGCGGACCCGAAACCACCGTGAAGAACCGTTAGAGCAGTGTTGGCCCTTTTCTCTGCATCCTTTGCACTGTGTAATGCACCGTTTGCTTTCGATACATGAACCATAAGCTCCCTTAAAGAGACAGTGATTTTGGTAATTCTGGCCTCTTCGCTCCTAACAGCGTCCCACACTTTGATTACATCCGGCGCGCCACTTACCGAGTTGACAGACAACAAAGCGTGAGACAGTGAGTCGCCCGTGACTTTTGTCCTTGAGTTGTTGCATGTGACATTCGGCTCGTTGCCTTCGTTACCAACTGCCTTGAAGATAATGTCACTAATGTTTGGCAGTACGGTTTCAAACGCTTTCTTCACCTCCTCCGAATGGCTACGAGCATCGCTTGCAGACTTCTCTGTAGCTCTCGCCTCATCGGACGCGGCGCCAGCCGCAGTGTTAACAGCATCTAACGCTGACTTCAAAGAGGCAAGGGCAGCGGTCAATACAGAACCCTTTGCGTCGGGGGTGGATCTGTGTTGCGCTGCCTCTGCAACTTGTACAATTTGCTTCACCTTCACTAGACACTCCTCGGCAAGCTCTGCTGCACGTTGCGCCCTTTTCGTCAGGCGCCAGGCACTTACATTCACTCCCCAGATTTGTCCAACTAGGTCACAGAGTGGCATTGACTCCTTCATAGTGATCTTCGTCGCACTGCCTTGAAGTAATTCAGGTGTCAACTCCCTTCCTCTTCTTCTTCCTCCAGATCTTCCAATCTTCTGGATTTCTCCTTTTGGCCTCAGGCGACGCGTCACCTCGCGTCACCTCTGCTGCTTGACAGCAAATAACAAGCAACAACAACAACGCTACAGGGAACGTAAAAACTTTTTCATAACTTCAATATTCCAATCCCTTATTGTTTCGCTCGAGAAAAATAGTTCCATTAAGAAGGAAAAGTGAAATTATTGAAGATAAACCTCTCCACAACTCATTGAAAAAAGAAAAAGAAAAAAACGTTTTGAGAGTCCTGTTTTATTCGCCATTGAAAAGTTGGCATACATACACCAAAAACTCTTTGACAAGAGGAGATCGCATTTCCTTTTTTCAGTTGGTGGGCACCCGACAAACAATCAATAATAACATAGCAGTAATGCCATTAGCTGTACCGCCGAAATTATCGGTTGTGCAGGATTCACCGTTGGATAGAAGCTCTTTATTACCTTTTTTTTCCTCGTAGAAGGGGGGCATTCAGATATTTCATTATGCAACTGTCGCTTCCCCACAACCATGTTGGTGTGCGCTTGAGGAGGAGGCCTTCAGTGACACCCAACCAACACTCACATCGTCCGTGGCACCACACTTAACTAGACCTTTCTCCTTACAAACCCATAAGCGGATAGACAAAGCACAGTGAAGTTCTTTTGAACTAAAAGTGGCCACAGAACACCAATCAGTCACGCCCCTGTACAGTACGCAATTCGTTACTATTCCACGCTGTGTCATTCATGTCGCTGCTCTTGTCGTCAATCGGTCCTTGTTTACAGTCTTTATCGCCGCCTCCACCTGTATGGCAAACTTGCATTACTTTTTCTGTTCGCTAGACGACGCTCTTGACAGATCCTACGATCGTGTCGATTAAGGGCCTCATCAAGCTTGCAACAGTTTAACAAGTTAGCACTGTCATCATCCCTGTCATAGTGTTATGCAGATCTTTGGTAACACTTCTTCAAGATGCATCATTCAATGAACCCATCCTGCACCTGCGCGGACCACTGAACACACACACGCAAGGGTTGCAACATTGATACGAGTCTTGAGAACTACTCATATCTTCCTTCATCAACGCAGGCGCTCAAGGCAGTCACCTCACCTCTCCAATGCGGGATGCAGTACAGCGCGGAAGCTGTTTGCTAACTGCGGGGTAGCTTTCCCCAAGTACAGCTATTCTGGCGATCTTCAAATTATAACTGGGCAGCCTGTGGCACACCACTAAACTAACACTACGAGGTGCTTGGGTATACATTGCCGTCAAGCAGAACGCAGTCGTTTGCAGCTATTGGACGGCGATCAATCATGAGCACCGGATGCATACAAACACAACGACCGTGTACGGTTCAATCACCATCTAATAAACCAAACAACATGCCGGGTCAACTACCCTCGGCTGCCTGGGCCTGTACCGTCCTCGAGGAGTGAGGAGGAAGCAAAGCTAAAGCATCTATAGCGCTGCTTCGCCCATACACACATACACACACAACATCAAAGACGACACTGACATGCGTTGCTGCAAATCGCTTTCAGGCTATTCGCAACCCAAGAAATCGTGCCGCTGGAACCATTGCAACTGAAACAAACATGGCCCCAACACTAGGTAGAATAAATAAAGGGGAAGATATACCTGTTGAGTACAGTTCTAGTGACGCACAAGCGAGAAATAGCTGGCACACGAACAAATGCACAAAGGTAAATTGACTTGTAGATAAGAGTAATTGAAACACAAAGACGCTCGTTAAGAGAGGAAACGGAACGAAAACGCACCGCGATAAGAAAACGACGTCAATAGCAGGGGGAAACGATACTTTTGTGAAATACAAATGCGAGGTGAAGAAGCTTCCAGCACAGGTGTTTTCAAGGGAGTTGCAGCCGGTATGGAGAGCACAGGTATAACACCGGCGTTGAGGAGGATTCAGAACTGTGCGGCAGGTCCTCGAGTGAGCCTGCCAGAGCCGAGATGACGTGCATGTGCGAGGGGAAATGTAAAGTTTTGGGGAGCAAGCTATAAAAAACAAATTTATTGCTACCCTTTCTCAACATCACACACGCCGCCTATGCATCGTTAAGAGTATTAAGTAGGACATTGTCGTGCTTGAGAAAACAAACAGGATAGGAAGATAGCACTTTAGGAAAGTCAATGATCGAGTTAAGAGTCGGTTAAAGTATTTTCCGCCCTTTTTTAGGAAAAAAAGAAAAAGGTAATTAAAACTGCTTTAACACAGACGGGATGTAAAACCATCAAAACTGCAGAGTTGTTGCTCTATAGAACGGCTAAAGTGATGAACTACCAGGTGGGAGCCATGTTTAGCTCAATCTCAGACATTTTGGCAAAGGAATCATTTTCGGCCTCGGATGGCACGTAGGAAAAGCGCTCGAAGCTTCCGGCTCTGGAGTGCGCGATACTGGGAAACTTGACATTCTTCTGTGTATCCAACTTCTTTGCGTGCGGTATCGCAGTAATATCACGCTCAGCAGCACAACTAGCAGAAGGAGTGGGGAGATTAACATGACAAGCCACATGAGAGTGCTGCTGTTTTTGGTGCTTGAAAGGGTACACCCCCCATCACATCAGTCGATGTTTCGTTGCCATCGTGTGACGTTTCAGAGCGCTTGGGCGACCGGTCAACATCCTCAAAGAAACAGTGTTTTTGTGAACTTCACTGGCCTTCCCGTGAGCGTCACTCTCGTGCAATGGCACAGAAACTACACGTGGCACAAGCTTGGCACTGGCTTTGCGCAGGCGCAGCCATCTGTTCAGCGCCTTGCGTAAGGCTTCCTAGTATGCGAAGTGCTGTTGGATCCCACAAGCTGAAAATACTGCACCACAGCTCCCATTACGGAGTCCTTGGTAATGCTTCCCCTCTTGTCAGTACATTCGCTGAAGTTTACTGGGTGTATATTAACTTCCTTCGCGGGTGAATTAACGCTGTGTTTGATAAAATCGAGGTTTTCTTCAATGTCTTTCAGCACTCCGGCTGCTACCACAGCAACACCGTCGGCGACCGACTGTTCCGCGCCAGACATTTGCATTACAGGACTCTGCGACACATGCGCCTCGGATGTGTCATTCGCAAGACCTAATGCCTCTTTTCTCAATGACACAAGGTCTGTCTGAACACCACGAAGTTGGGCAACCAGCTTGCATGTAACGCTTCTCTTCTCACGCGAAGCGATAGAGAAGCGTTGTTCAACTGCTCGTGAGCGCGTGCAGTCCTACCTCAACAGTATGCATATCGTTAGAAACCCGTTCTACGTACTTGGCTGAGGCTTCAATGTGCCGCGCCGCTGACTCAGCTCTTTCCGAGGCCGCTTTTATTTGCACCTTAAGAAAGGAATCCGTATCTTCCAGCTGACTAATACCCCTCATCAGGTCGCACAGCTGAGATCTCACGATTGCATCGCCCTCGAAGAGGTCTAATGCCCAAAGAAGCTGATCGTCATGATAATTTGTCTCTGCAGCTCCTACGCCTTCACACCGGTCATAACGTGTTTCGGGAGCACTATGGTCAACGGTGCTTAAGAAAGCGCCTAACTTCTTACTCAGTGACGTCAGATTTGCATCAGCAATCACTAGAATTTCATTCATTCGACTTTGCGTTCCCTTTGCTGCGCTGTAAGTACTTTGAGCCTCCTTAAGCGACACACTAGCCTCATCGACTTCAACTGTAGCATTCTCCAAAGTGGCACCGGCTACTGTCACAAACTCTGCTGCCTTTTTTGCAGCTGCCAGTGACGATTCCACTGCTGCAGTCACCTTCTCATCCAAACCAAGAGTAATCTGAGCCTTTTCTGACCTAGCAATAGAAGACTGACCGCTTGCTTTACTTGAGCAGAGTGTTCTTGAATATCTTCAGTCTTCTGCTTCACGCTCATCAACAAATTCTGTAGATGGTCCAGCCGCTCCAGCCCATGAGAAATCGTCGTTACATCAGAGAAACTGTGTCGTAGAGCTCTAATACTTTGTTCCGCCGAAGCAAGACGCCGTGTGGCACGGCAGGCTGCACCACGCTTGGCAGACAGCATCTTTCTAGCAGCGACGTCTTCGAGGCTTTCGGACGTGCGTAGCGAAGATAGTGCGTTGCGCAACTGCGCAGATGTATGCCTAAGATGCTCCAGTGCCGCGTCCGTCAAGTTTCTCAAGAGCCTCTTGAAAGCCGCAATCTGATCCCTGATCAGCCGCCATCGGTCCTTGTCCACTTTCCACCACAGTAACATTTTCTCCTCTTTCAGTTCCTTCAGTAACTGCGTCATGCGATCCCTCACGACAGGCTCAAAGAAAGCTTCCACCTCACTTTCGCTAGTGTTCAGTGCACTTCGCCACAACTTACTCACCTTCACCGCCCACTCATCGACACAGTGCTCGTCAATAGTTGCCGAACGCTCACCCTCTTCGTACACGTTCCACAACACGTGATGCGAATTGTTCTTGAAGTACGCCCAACTCCACAATCACTTCGCATGAGCGAAGCCAGAAAGAAGGGTTTTTCAATCATTTCTAGCTCGCGATTAGTCACTCTTTGACGATCGCTGTCACTTACAGCGAAGGAGGTGGAAAACTGGGCAATACGACTAATGTTGTCGAGCGCAGCCAATGCCGCCCCTAGCAAGTTGTGCGCGTCACTTTCGGCCGTCCTCGCACTGCTGAGTGCACTCTCAACAGCAGACTGGACATCCCTGGCAGCACTTTGGTGAGCAAGATTGCTGATATTGGTGCCCATCTGCTGGCAGCGCCCAGGTTATCGTCGCTTCACTCAGCAGCACTTTGGCACGCTCACGCAGAACCTCAAATGTATAGTTATACGACTTGAAGAGACCAACAACAACGTGTGCTGCTTCCTGAGCCTTGGCAGCGCTGCTCATCTGTGAGTCTGGTCCGCTAGCAAGCTCGCTTTGGTGGCACCACGAGAAAGCTGCCAACATGCAAACAATACGGGTGATAAAGTTGTCCGACACCATTGCAACTAGCCCATGCTTGTTGGTGATATCCATTGAGTGAGGAGGTTTGAGCAAAGAAGAAAATCCAACAAATATAAATGAACAGTAGGCAGAACTACGGGATTCGGAGAAGCGGAAGTGGCTATTAGTAGACAACCACTCAGGGAGGCAGGTGCTCTGTGTATTCGTAGGCAACGGAGTGTGGGATATAAAACGAACCACTACAAACAGTTAGTCACACAACGCCAGCCGGCACACATGTGGCAAAGGAAATGAGAACGAAAAGTGTATGCGAATGAAACAATATGCACCATTGTCTCATGCTGATAGCCTCACAACATCTCGACGCCTCACAATTTCACAAAATCATGATAGTGAAGAAAAAAAAAAGATTTTTTAAAGTGTGCTTAACACCCCTATAGGCGTCATGTGAAGAGACTGAGATCACCAATTTACAGTCACCAGCAAACGACAAAGTTATCTACACGCTCACCACAACTTTTTGACGGCAGCGACCGTCGCATTTTGACATAAGCGGAGTTGCTGGCTGTATCCAAGTTTGACTACTAACGTACGTCTTCAGTGCCGTACACTGACGGTTGCGTGAAAAAAGTGTCACTTTGCATATCTAAGTCCTCGCTTTAATCCCACGCTCCCTCGAACATACACACATGCACTAAACGGAGGGAAGCATACGAGCATCAACTGTGTGACCACAACCCTTCGCATACTGCGGTAAAATCCCACATACCTGCTACCCCATCGCTCGCACAAAAGCGACTGCCTGTTGTTTCCCACCAGTGCCCTCTCGATTTCCACCAACTGCGTTGGTGTCTTGTTTGGTTGCTCTAACATCTCTGGCACAGTCTCGTTGGAGCGGCACCCGGTTCTGGTCACATGATTCAGGGCAATGGTGCAGTTGTCAGCTACAAACTTATTCAGCACTCTTTGATACATCATCTTCAGGTTGTTCTCATCCACTGATGTGCACTTTGTACGCTTTAGTTTCTTGGAAAACTTCATGCAGTCCACTGCATCCATTCGCCTTTCTACCATCTGCAATAACTGTGCTGGCAACACCATTGAGGTAACTCAACACGTTCATGACTTCGAGTGCTGCGACGTTTCCAGTTCCATCTTATACAAATGCATTCACATCAATTTTAGTGTAATTATCAAAATGATTTTGTGTGCCTCCGTATTACCCCTTCAAATGTTTTTGATCTTTCTACTGCTGGCAGAGAACTTATCGGTAACACTCTGCGCACCATCCAGTAATGACTTCACTTCCAGCAGTGGCTCCTTACGACTCATATACTCGGTTGATCCTCCACTGATCGAGGCTCGCCACCTCCATCGGCTCAATGATCAATCTCTCGCTTGTTTTTCCTTGCTACTCAGTGAATCATTTCATCGTGTTGCTGAAGAAGAACAAGCGCGTCACTTATTCAATTTCCGTTGCTGTAAGAAGAGTCGCTGTGCTCAAACGTGCACGCATCCGGATTTCCCCTTACAGCGCCTAATGAATTGCGTCGATTCCACTCAATGTTGTGCGCGAATCCGAAACTGATAATCAGCACCTCCTTGACTGTTTTTGTACAACCTGGAATTCTTCTTTGGGAACCTTGCAATGTTATGTTCCATTAAGCCACGACCGCAACATCATCCTACAAGCGTCATTCACACCCGTTTAAAAATAGCAAATAGTCAACCATCAAATGTTGCGGTGTTAACAAATTCGGGGGTTGTTGTTTCTCGAATACATTTCCACAATAAAACAGAGGACAGTGGCTGGACGCCTGTAGCAAAGGAACCTCACCTCCTAAGTCCGTCCCTTCTTAAACATAAAAAAAAAAGCTTAGCCAGTCACATCACTTCAAATAAACTATCTCCTATATTTTCGTCCACCACGTGTAGTCTCACAGGACACTATTGGCATGTCCCTCGTCTTCTTCGTAATTGAAGTGAAACTAAAGTTGGACAGTAAGCCGACTATAACAGCGGCTGCTCCACCTGCCTCCATCGTGGAAGACAATGCTAGTGAAACATTTTGCATTCCTTGTACTCTTTAAGTATCGCTTTTTGCAGCACACCCCGTTTCCCGATTCGTAGATGCCTTGCAAAAAATGTATGCCCCCATCCTGGAAGTACGCAACTGCGTGCAGTTTCCTGTTGTCTTAATGAACCAGCTGGTGGAGAAGGTACGGGCTAAGTGGCGCGGACCTGCCCATGCCAGGCGTGCTCACCAAAATGAACGGTGTTGGCTGTCTCTGTTCGCCGGAAAGCCACTTGCCCACATCGTTCATGACAATTGTCGAAACGCGGACAATGCCGCGCCGAACAAAAACGTCTCGATAAAATTCACCGCCACCCAGGTGCTCGTTCCGGTCTTCTGGTTCGTCAAATTTTGTGTATGGTCACCCCATCTTCGATGTGAGAACCAGCAGAACCGTTCCACCAGAATAAAATCACAAATGTCTTCAGAAAAGAATATATATGGCTGCTCGTCGAGCGTGTCTTTGGTCCACATCTGTGGCGGTGTCCCACTTGAAATCTTCATACCAAGCGGGTGGTCGGCACAGCCAGCCTCCAAGTAACTCCATGTCGCGTTGAACACGGATTCGTGCAGATTGACCGGCCGTTGGTCCATAGCCAAACATTCATCGGCGTCTCCGCACACGTCTCCAGCCACAGCTGTAGTCACTTCTGCTTCAATCAGGCCGCGCGTAACCACACCAATTGCAGCCCTCAAGTCATCAGGCGCCCTTTCCCATTGAGACAGCGTATAAATTCCTTTGCTGTGCAGTATGTTCAGGTCCCTCACGCGCTCGTAAGCGTGGTACTCGGGTCGTACGCAGACAACGCCAAGCACGCCACCATCCTGAATGTGACTCTTGGGGTACAAGGCAAAAACGTCCATGTACACGTCTCTGCCTGGCTCCACAACTGCCTCTGGGGAAACGTAAAGGCGCAGAAACTCGCTGAGCAGCATGCGTGTCGGTCTGTGCTCCCAGAAATAAGAATGTCCCTCGGCTTGGAGCTTAAAGGAGGACTGCATGGTTTAGCTGAAACACATTCCCGCCTGCTCCGTCCGTCTTCGTTCCCACGCGCCACACGGTACACCCCGCCTTACTGGACCTCTTTCTGCTATGTTTTTCCATTCCTTGCCCTTCAGTGCAAGATGACAAAATGAAATGCTCGAACACGGCTCTGACGTATCAGGTTTAGAAATGGAACAGAAGGTCTTCAGAGCACCAAACAACCCATAAGAAATGACAGTTGAGGCGTCTATGAGAGTTCACATGCCCTATAACATGGGATTCCTACAAACGCGTATTGTGTAAAGTAAGGTAGTTCGGCAACTTGACACGCCTGGAGCAATAGTAACGAAAGCAAGGCACGGGAGAGCTTGCTACAATAAAAATGGGACCACGTACTCGCAAAATGAAAAGACTACGTGGCCTGTGCCGCACACACCAAAAGACAATTACATTTGCAGAACCGGGCTCAGGCAGCAAGTGCCGTGGTGGTAAAGCACCAGCTACCGACACATCTTGATGGAGCGCAGCAATCGCTGTGCAGTATGAAATGCGTTGGCGAACGGCTGTAAATAATATGAGCCATCGCTCAAACCGCTTGCTTGTAGTAACGCACTGCAGTATTGGTGACATGAGCTCCGCCCCAGAACGAGCAAAGTCGCCGTTCAACACGGAATCTAATTTAAGAACGGCTTAGTGAAACAGGCAGACACAATGCGCTACATCGGCATGGATCACCCCGGCTGCTCACGCTCGTCAGTCCCAGTGCTTCATTATCACGAAGAAGGGCACGAAACAAAGAGCCTTGCAGCCCTCCAGTTCACTTTCACTACAGTGCAAAACGACATGAGGGGCACGCAACTGCAGTGCCATCAAAAAGAAAACGCACATAATGCCGGTGTTATATGCCGCACGACATCGCCAAACTTCCAAAGCGCCCACATCGCGGTGTTTTTGTGAGGTAAAATCCGCCAATTGAGGCGTTTGCTTCGCTTCCCGTACAAAAATGTGAAGAAGCAACAGCACGACATGTGCGTACAGTTGAGGCATCTTTTTCTGAATAAAGTAAGTTCGTGTTTACAGTCAGTTGACAGTGCGGATGGATATACGTTCGCCATGCAAGCGCATCAGTGGTGCCTACGAACTGCTTTGGAATGAATCCCACCGCCAAGCAGCCGCGTCTGTCACCGTGACGCCACATGGTCAAGAATAGTCCCTGCGATAGGAGCACCAAATGCAAGCAAAAGAAAAGCCGCAGTGTTATTACAACACCACGCACATGCTCATCATCACCGCTCACAACTGCCAGATGATGCTGAAAAAAATTCGGTAAAAAAAACTACGCCAGTGTAAGCAAGGCGATAATGCAGTGGAGCACAGGTTGAATTTCATGGGCGCTGTCAGTGGACCGTGTCAACACCAAAGAAACGTTTCACTATGATGTGGACCAATGAATAGCCGTTGCATACTGCGGTGGGATATATGCTGCTGAGACGAGACAGGAGTGAGCGATGCAACACGCAGCGGTTTGCGAAGATTTAGATTTCTCTACAAAAATAAATATGAAAATGGGAAATAAGTGAAGTGTGACACAGAAAGACAATTTTTTGGTGTCATCTGCACAGTGTGGATCACAGTAAGTTCTAACAGTCGCCAATTGATTCCCACAAAGGCATTTAAACAGCAACAACAAAAACCCAACATCGTGTACATCAAAGGATTATCTCTTTCCTCTCTCCGCTCTCAATTCCGCTTGTCAGTAACGAAGTCAGGGGGGAACGCAAAGCAAAAGAATACAAAAAAGGTTTCACAACACGTCCCCAACTAGACACAACTAGCAGCCTGATGATTGGCATGCATTTACAGCGCAAACGGAAGAGGAAAATTATTTCTGGTTTTCACGCTCGACGGCCTGCGCCTCCTGCATGATCTCCATCGCAAGCCGCTGGGCATCGCCCACAACCTTCCCATCTTTCACTGTAACCGTGAGAGCCGCATTAAACGCGCTGACCAGCTGCTGCAGGGTCTTGCTGCGATTGTCACCACTAGGCGCCGCGTCTCCGCGATGAGTAAACTCACCTTCCAGGTCGTTGAGCTCCTTTACAATATCTGTGAGGTTCTCTGTCCTGCCCTTCCACTCAATTTGCGTTTTTTTGTCGTTTTCGTGCACAGCTTTCCACAGACCTCCCCACAGCAATGGGGTACCTTTCTCTCGTACGAAATCTGATATCAAAAACGGGCAGTTGGCACCCCCTTTAGTAGAATCCTTATTTGCAATGCCTTGCACCAGACCACCATTGCCCAACTGCCCCACTTGTTTGATGAGCTCCTCCGACAAATTCTTCACACCATCGTTAGCGTAATGGTTCCATGTGCAGCCTTTTAGGTCTTGCTCAAGCTTCGCTACCGGGTTACTACCGTTTACCAATGAGTCGCCACTTTTCGCAATACATCTGCAGTTTTCATGTGAGTTAGCAAACTCAAACACTGCAATGAAATCGTCAATCATCCCGGAAATCACGCCCGCCCTTGCGGACAAGGCGATAGCACGCAGAACAATGTGCTTCACCTTCTCGAAAAGTGCCTTAAGCTCGACGTGCGCAGAGTTCACGGAGCATTCAATCTTTTTTATTTCGTCGAAGGTGTTGAGTTTGGCATCACTTCACCTGATCGTTGCAGAGGCCTTGATCACCTCACCAGCAGCAAAGCCCGGGCTCTTTTCTGTCAACTTCATCTACTCAAATGTTCCAACCTCCACATCAAACGCGCGTCCCACAAAAACTGCGCTCACATTCTGTGCGTGCTTAAGGGCGGTGGACAAGTTGAGAATCATTTGCGTGTCAACTGTGCTTGCGGCAATGCTTGCTCTGTTGTCTGTTTTATCAGCGTCATTTGTTCCACATGAGGTGCACACGCACACACACAACTGAGCTATGGTATAGAACAGTACAGACTACAAATGTGTTTCATTCGGTGGCACGGGGCTTAATATCACAAGAGTTAATTACAAACTGGTCTTTGGTGAATATTGTGGTGTGGAATCAAAGAAGTATCAAGTTTAAGCGGGAAGCATTCACAAAATATAATAGCGTTCAAAGTCGAACGCAGCTAATCAACAATAAAACGTACTGGTGTCAACGCTCGTCATGCAATCCTGTGCAAAGCTTTGTAGAGTGCGCCTGGTACGCTTGCGGGTCGTCCTTGGTTGGGACGTTGATGTACTTTGAGCAGCCGTGATGCAGAGCGTCCACGCCCATGTCAGGTCGAAGCGTGAAGTAGAAGAGAACCAGACTCAACATCCTTAGAACAACTGTAAAACAGTTACATGTTTAACTACTGCCAACATCTCGCTATGGTGCTCGTTTGTTTTTCGAGGAACGACGCCAGTGAACGGATGGGCTATGACCTTCATACAGCGTGAAGCCTTTGTAGTACAAGAATCACATGTGTAAGACAAGATATCTGCATCACATCTACACCGCAGAGCCATATAAACAGGTCATTTTCATTCGAACACGCCTCCTTCGCATGAACCACAATCACCACAGTTGTTGCAATCGCCATTTCCTTCACTGTTGTAAAAATAAAACAGGTACATGAAGGTCACCGGTCACACATGGTGTGCCGTGTCAACAATAGTAGCCAGGAAGCACGGTAACCGGACCGTGCTGCGGTTGTAAGTTGTGGAGGGAAGAAGCATCCTCGCCCTGTAACAAATTGCCATAAAACATCATGTTGCACTAATGAACTTCACAAAACAGAAGAGGACATCTTTATGCGTACGCTTTCCAAATGATTTCATGAGCCACTGCGGCTGGAAGGCGACTAATGAAGTTGACAACGAGAAGACACGTGAAGGTCTGCCAAGAAGGAGTAGTGACGAAATATGTTGCCAGTTGGTTGTGGTCAGAAACCTGTGGGCCACTCAGCACACTCTGCAACAACGAGGGGCTCTGAAGATATTAACATGCAATCAAGGAACAGTTTGGAAACGAAAGTTTCACGGCTAGTTCCAAATTACTACCACTAGGTATGACACCGAATAGAAGAGGAAACCCCGCTCAGAAGGGATTTGCATAAAAGCAATTTCTTTAAGAAAACAAAAACAGCAAAGCACGTCTGAGACGTGGCACCAGAGGAAAACTTGTTTGTCCTCCAAGTACTTTGTGACTGATCGGCATGTGTAGCTGTCGTTGTAATGCCTTCAGCATGTTCAGTGGTGACGGTATGATCCGCATCTCCCACACTACGGTTCAGAGTGTGTTTAACTGAGGGAAGGTCAGTTGCCACTTCTTCTCATTTGACACACTAAATCGCAGAGGCAACCGGCGAGCATCGTGGTTCATCGTCGGGGTGGGACTCGGACACCGCAAGCCTGTCATTTCCACCAAGTTTTCAACTGGTTTCTACCATGAGAGTCTCCCTACTTCGAACTACTTCGCTATTATCGCTCAACGTTCCACGACCAGCAGCAGCAGCTTCATCCGCAGCGACTCCTTCATAATGCGGTATTTGACCATCCGCAACCAACTCACTCGACTCGTCAATGGCTCCGCTTTCGATGCCATCACTGCCCACGCTAAAATGCATAGCCTGGAAAACATTGAGGGTCCATCAGTTTTTTTGGCTTCGCTCGGAGGCTGAAGCACACTTCTCGGCATTGCTCCTTCTCAATCATTCCCGGTGGTAATCGCCATCGCTCTCAAAATACGGGAGCCAGAAGCACACTCAAAATGCAATTTCCACAATAATCGCAACCCTGTTCCGCGCGCTCACGTCAAAAGAAGGGAATATATTCGGCAGACTAATTACATGCAAAAATCCACCATCATCGGAAATAAAGTCCATTGGCACGTAAACCATCGCGTGACTTACAACAACACACGTTCACAGCCAAAAAAGTGCCATTGTCGCGGGTCATGGCAGCGCCATTCTTTTGCCCGCAGAGAAATGCAAGGCCGGGCACGTGCGATGTCCAGTACAATAGGAGCAACACGTAGAAGCAACACATAATCATTTGCCCCCCTTTAACCACCTTTTGACTTAGCCTCTGATATGCACATACTTTGCAAGAAGCAGCCCATTGATCCACACAACCTTCGCTGCAGCTCTCATAACGCTCGCGCGCGCGCATTTAATCGTACCCCCGTTGACCAAGCTCGTCGACCCTACGCTCCCTAGAGGCGCGTGTATCAACAGTTACGCACAAACGGCTTCATTTGCCATTTTTCCCCTTCTGGTTTGCAAACATACGATGATGACTTACGTCTGCTCGAACCCGTAGTTTCTTACACCTAACGATGTTTGAAAATCGCGCACTATGCTTATGTTGCACTGTTCAACCTTCTCAAATAACAAAACTTAACTGTTTGCCTGTTCAAACTGACGAGTTTTCGCTCACGCCTACTGGCACTCGAAATGTCAGGTGCTTGCGGGAACGCGCCATAGCATGAGTATAAGAGAAAGCGCATGGCGCGTAGCTCACTGATGCGAGTGCGAATGCGCTTCTGACTGTCCAGCTTGTGCCATCGCCATGTTATTCTCTTGACACGCTCTACAGCAGCGTCTTGGTTCTAAAGAAAGGCACATACAGAAGAGGTGTATTTGTAAAGGATATGATCGTTAAACCTAAAGGTTAAAAAGACAAGGGAAGAGCGCACATCTGGTACTCAGAAAGCTGGTAAGATCAGCGGCAATAGCGAGAAAAACAAAACAGCATGACGTATGCCACACCATACTGATAAGACCATTAACGTTCGCAGTGACTACGCCTTATTACTTTGCATTGAAAGGGAAAATACTTTTTAAAACTGCTCGCGTTAACAGGCTGCATTTCACCTTCCTTTTGCAATGCAATGCTGACAAAACATCAACATGATTAAAGTGCAAAGGCCGACGCTTCAGCATATATGTGTGTTTTGGATTCCATAGAGAAGAGCAGCTTTTGCTGTGGGACAAGGTTAATGTAGGTGAAGTGGTGTAATTATTTTGAGGCCGCGAGAAAGCTCAACGAAATGAAAATCATAATAATAAATTTGGGGAAGGTAGGCGAAGAGGAAACAAGGAAAAGGAGAGAAGAAAACAAGTTTATTGCTCAACTTTGATCCACCACGCTCAGTATAATTTTCCTGAATGTTGTTCGTAATCGAGCCGTCATTGACACCTATGTGTTGGTGACGCCTACAAGCTGACACTGGAAAATTGACTGCACTACTCCCCCTCGTTCCACAACTTACAGTTCGATCGTCTCAGGGAGGTGGAAAACAACTAGTGCTACCGATGCGCGCTGTGACTCAGCTGAGAAACAAAAATACAGTTGTGGTTGTGAGAGTGAGGAGTGAGGAGTGATGACTTGTAAAAGGAACCAGTGTGTTAAGTTAAATTAGTGAGTAAGTGAGGAATGAAAGGAAGGAAGCAGAAACAGAGATGGAGAGGAAATGTGAAAATGTGGGAGAGCAGCTGATGAACGTGGCAGCCTCAGATGACCAAAAAGGCGACTATAGCGACAAACAGGACAGGCGGGATGTACAGTGGCGTTGCCACCCAGTGCCGTAACTCGTGCGTGCTGGCAAGGCAGCGCTCTTTATTGCTGCAACCGCTGTGTCGCTAACGGCACGCTGACGTCCTGCACCCATTGGAGTGGATGACGGTTCCATATCGTCCTCGCGAGGAGAAAGCGGCCTGAGCACAACACTACTGGCGCTCCTTCTAGTACATGCATGCACACGCCTCGGGCATATGATGGTTCCAGATCACTTGCCGTCCTTACTCCTTGTACTGACGCTCCGATATTCCGGACCATTTTGCCGCTCACCATCAAGAGGACGAACACGAAGCGTTTTGTCGGTACAATTAGTCTCCACACAGGTCGCGGACACTGCGTGACCATTGTACATCAGCCTGCTGTCCTTGACACAGCGCGATTTGGTACCAATGAAGCTCCCATATATGTCGCCAGCAACCCCATGCTCACAATTGCGTCCGACATTTTTAGCCATTGTAGGGCAATAGTCGCTCATCACCTCGCCACCAAGTCGTGGATTGGAAAAGTAGGGGTACTCCTTAGGTATGTCTCCAATGCGCTCAAACACACCATAGAAACCAATCCCCAACCGATCGTGTGTGCATTGTTCGTCACTCAGTGACAATTCGCTACAGCACATCGCTGGATAAACAGTCGCCTCGTTAACAAGGCATTTGTTACGCAATAAACCACAGCCAGAATGCATACCCCATAGCGATGGCTCGGCACGGCTGTAATTTGCTCGGTAGTATCCCAGGCTCTCAAACACCACCAGCGAGAAGGCAGTGTAACGTTTACCAACGCTTTGCTGGGCTATCAGGTCATCCATAATGTAGCGCCGGTCAATGTGTGGACCCACTGTACCACGGCCTCCGCCATTCTCCAGTTCTACACCATGTGCACTGAGGCAGTTGAAGTGCTTTGATGCTACACGCTTCGTGTGTTCCGTGTCAACCACCCACTTGCACTCATTCCCGCAAACAACAACCTGTTGCAAGACCTTTGCATCTCCGAGATACAAAAGCAAGAACCCCAGAATGTGTTCAGGGTCGTGGGCAGAGGTCTGGATATCCTCCTCAGTTTCCCTAACGTGTCGCTGCGAGATGTTGGTAACTCCAGCCAATGGTCTTTTCCGCTTTCCAACTTCGCACAAACAGTGGCCCATGCCATCACGTCAGCCCTGTCCTGCATCTCGCCCACGTAAACATACAAGTCTGCGTTCACAGCAACATCGGTGAAGTGATTGGATGGAATGTTGAAGGCGCTGCAGGGCGTGTCGAGGGGAGGCACACTAAGGCGATCGGTGTGCATCTGAATCCCAAGAAGTAGTGACCGCTTAAGTAAAAACCTCTTTCGTACAGTAAGCTCTCTGGTCACTAGCAGCTGTGCGGAAGCGCTATGGGTCGTTGAGGTCACGTGTGAAGGAGCGAATTTGAATGAGTTGCCACTCCTCTATACCCCCTTGGTCCCGTGTTTCCTGTGCGCTTATGAGTTCTGCCCCGTAGGCTGCAGGGCACGATGCCACAAGCACGTTCGGAACTGATTGCCTGGGTAGGGAAATTCTGTCTGAAGCACAAACATCCGATTCACCATTTGGTCTTGGCGTATGCGCCGCAATGGGCATGATGATCTTCGCGTGTGGCAAAGGTTTCTCGGATGCGGAAGTGTGCGGAAATGCCGAGAGCGTAACTCGTTGTGCTCACATTGCCTTGTCCACGGAATTCATTGTCGGGAACAAAACAAGCACCACTGCGCCGTATAAAAGGCAATGGGATAAAATGAGAAGCGCATGGTCATCATGGAATTTTTCACATTGTAGGCGTGAGATGCTGGTGAGGCTCAGCAATGAATGATAGGGCAAGTGCCTTCGGTAGCGTGGTATAACATGTGAAGTAATGCAGCAAGATACGGTGCCTCCTGCAACGTCATGATCAACGGTCAGCGGGAAGTGTGCAATCATTTCGGGGCTGACAAGGTAGTCGAAATTATATGCAACAGAACGGACTGAACGAGCCAATGCACAAAGAGGCAAGATGGCCTCAGCAGCGAAATTTGAATTGGCGTGACGAAAAAAAGGAGGGAGGGAGACCTCTACGGCCGACACAAGCCAAGCGCTTGTCTGGACAGAAGTCAGTGTATTTTGCTCGCAAAATGCCCCACAAGGTTATTTGGGAATAGAACAAAAACATAATATAGACAAGTACAGCCCTCACAAAGCTCACATTGCCATGCAAAAACAAAAGTGCTGTGTGTAGAAAAATAAACTATGTAGCGATATCAGACACTGGATACAATCAAGAGAGAAATATTTCACCTCCGTTTGGGGGTAATAGGTTGATCAGCAGTTTTGATAAAAATGCGTGTATATGCATATTTCATGTACCGCTTGCTTACTGGATTGCCTGGTGACGTAATAAGCACTGTCTTCCCACGTCATCTGCCAAAGTAGCAACCCAACATCCTGGCATGCCAATAGGCACCCGCGATCAGAACAACAAGTCGCTACGAATGATTGACACACACAATGATCGCAACTGTGAGTTGGCACATACTGGAGGGTGCACACTCGTTAACCTTTCGTGTGCAAATCCTCGCTCTCATCTCGTCATAGAGACGATGAGAAAGCAGCAGAAGTAGAGCGTTCACGTAAATTTGGACCTGTGTCAGTACACCTTCAAGCACACTCTACGTGACATGCTTCACTCCTCAGAATAATCTGTCCAGAATCAAAGGCCATGTCATGGGTGCTATTGGGCGTTAGTGGGATGCTAAAGCTAACTTTACACATAAATCGCAAGAGCCAGTTCACGTCCAAGTGCACAGCACTACCTCGTAACGAAGCACTGCACGGCAAGAGCGTGCAAAGCGCACATCTATAAATCTGCTCGACTCACGCACTACAATTTCGGTAGAAGGGGTGTACTAGTCACACGCAATCCGCCTGACCACCAACACGATGGTGGACAACACACAAACACAGGGTCGCCGTAAAACTGCCTCGCATTTTTCCACTTGCATACCCCTTCTAGGAACCTTGAGCTTGTTTGGCGCTCAAAAAGCTAATCGGGCGTTTCTCAGTCACGCAACAAATAGGGGAGTGCTTAAAAGGTAATTGTCACATTTTAACAATGCTGCTGTGACAAGAAAGCAAGCGCACAATGTTCTAATTGATTTGTTTTACCTTCACAACTAATAAAACAGGCACCTGGAGAAGAGACAAGACTCTGTGCATTGGTTACACTGTCAAGGAGAGCAGTAGAGAAAAGTCACTAGATGCACGGTATCGGAGCTTGCAGGATAAGCAAAGACAAAAACACTTGCGCATGCACAGGCGTGCAACAAAAATAAGTTTCACCTAAAGGCGCTTCAGTGCTAGGTGTCACTGCTAGAAGAGGGAAACCACAACAACCCTAAGCAACACAGTTCACACACATTCGACTATAATTACACGAAGGAATTGTTAATATTTACATGATATTGATGTACGCTCAGATTACACCTAACGCCCCAAGTTCGACTTGTTCGCGAAGGAGGGCCACAAAACAGGGTACATTAGACAAAAACACACTTAATTACTATTCCTTCCCTCAGCAGGGCTTCACATTCTCGCTCACCATTCGGCAGACGATGAGCGTACCTGTTTCAAAACAAACCACCTGGGAACTGTGTTTATGCACGAATTCAATATTTGCATGAAGAAGTATAAATCGAGAAATAGCGAAATTGTTTTTACATCAGCTTATCAGGGCATCGCTGAAAGCAAGCACAAAAGACAGGGACATGATGGACGCTACACTCCCAAGCGTCGTCGCTGCAGATGTTCGGTGTCTCCTCCGCTGTCTCACAGGGCGTCTGTGGTTAGTTGTTTTTACTGTGGTCGTGTTGGTCGGCCGCTCAACTGCCTCTGTTTCAATGGCAATCCTATCTACCAAGTCTTCAGCAAATGACAATGTTTTCCCTCCTTTGTCTAGCACAACCAGTGACGCATGAACAGCGTCCGCAAGTTCCGGAATTGTCTTTGTGGCCCTTCGTCCTCTGCGCCGTGATCTGCTCGTGCTATTGGACAGCTGCAGCTCCAGTTCACCAAATGCGCGCGCAAGACCTACCAGCATGTGCCGTTTTTCTCTGTTGAACCTAACCTCAATGAATCCCATTGGATTTTTCATTGTCCAGAACCCGCCCCAAGCCATTGTTTTTCCACCACCTTTCAGCAAAAATTCCTTGAGCAAAAACGGACAGGTTTCAGGAGCGGCTGAGGAGGTTTTAAAACTGTTGCCTGCTCCCAAAACAAGCATACCATCCTCACCAAGTGTCACAACATCATCTACAGCTGTGATAGTGATGTTTTGAGGTCTGTTTAGGGTGTAATTCTCATATGTGCAGCCTATGAGCTCGTTTTGCAACGTGGCAGCAACATGGGGATAACTCCGGTCATTACGTTTTTTCAAATAAGGGTCACTCGTATTCATGATGCAGGTGTTCTGATCAGAAAATCCAATGGTGGCGAACGCGGCAATAAAGTTGTCAATCCTACCAGCAGCGGTAGTGGCATTAGCGGCAATAGCAATCGCACTTCGTGCAACCGCCCTCACTCCTGAACGAAGCGCATCAAACTTACTCCATGCTGCGTTCACCGCCAATTCAGCGACCATGAGGTCCTGCTGGAGACCGCGCAGCGGTTCCGTTGCCTTCTCAACCCTCATGTCGGCCTCTGTTATCTTCTCCGTGCCATCACGCAGCACAATCTCAGTGTCCTTTATTCTCTCCAGAGCGGCTTTCTCAATCCGCAAGGCCTGCTCCACAACATCCCCACAAGCCTTCGCAGTAAACTTGAGGGAAGAGGACATCTCGCATATTTTCACTGCGTTGTAACTCCTCATGTTGTCTCCGGCAACTATACGGGTAAACATAGTTACCACGGGGACACTAAAGAGGCATAGGACTGCTGTTAATTGAGAGCGCACGCGCATCTCGAAGCCCGTGGAGACGAGTGAAAGCTGGAATAAGAGAGAAGGCAGCAACGGGTATTGTTACAATTTGGAACACAGCCACGCTGTCGCGCAGGCGCAACAAACAGGCAAGGTGACAGTAGTGGATTTAAATTGTGAAAAAGGTGCAAAATCCCTTCCAAAATTAAAGTCGTGGCACAACCAACATGAGTTTGCAGATGATGCGCAAGGAACCTCACAAACCTTAATTCCACGAGTCACCGATGGTGGACATGCAAGCGCCCTGTTGATGTGCTTACATGCACACCGATGCAAAGCCTGACATGGAGAGCGACACTGCAGCACTTCGAAAATTAACATTAGCGCGGCTAAGACACTCAGCCTGTGCGTTTGAAACATAAATGGAGTGTGTAATCAAAATTGAACGTATAAATACAAAATGGGAAAAATACAAGCATTTAAAACGTTTACTGAAGTGATTTGCAACCACGCGCGGAAAACAATTCCACAACGCCATTACTTAACAGCACGCATGTCATGCAGTGTGTTCTGTTCATGACTACTAGAAGGCAGCTGGTCGCACACGTCACGCGCGAGTGGCTATCAAACCTGAGCCGGCACGTGACCACACTGCAGTTACGCAAACGGCAATAGACTGCTTAATGCAAGCAAACTGGCAGTGCGAGCACTTGGCGGCATTGGGCGGTGAGTTTATAGCACTCGACCAGCATCTCCAACTCGCTTCCGATTCACGTTAATGCGCTGCGCGCTCAGCCATTATTGCACATCGGAGCTGTAGCACGGAGGTGGGTTGGGGCAATAGCAGTGAAAACAAACGCGTGCGCACCGTTAAAAAGCGTCTTGCTGGAACACCGCCGGTTAAAACATACCTTTATCATGCGCGAACGCTCGCTAGCTCCTTGCTTCTGGCTACACAACAACACAGATTAAAAGCAATTGGCAGTGGCAGAACAAATAACCCACAACTTCTGAACCGAGTCCGCTGACTCACTGACACCGGTCTGCAATTGCGTGGGGAGGGCCTTTTTCTCATGGCAGATAGGGGCGTGACTTTTGTTTTGTTCGCAAACGACCATATTTCATCTTGCAACAGCAATTACACGGCACACAAACACAAAAACCAGCTGCATGCTAAGGTTGCCACAGTGAACGCTTCATGCAGAAACAAAGCAGCACAACGAAATAGTAACTGCTGCCGCTGTGGAATAGAGAGCAATACCGTCCATCCACGACACGGCAATTACCTTTTACACTGACCCTCAGGCATGCACGCAAGTCCAGCAGCAGATGATAGCGCTCAGCGAAAAGTCGTCACACAACGAAGCGCAATAAGCGTGTCGCGATGGTTAGTGTGCAACGAGAACGTGGCAAAGCCTTAATAGCGAAGATGCAGCAATGCGCCGTGGAGGTATGAATGGTGAACACGAGCAAATGGAGAGTGAGCAGGTTGCAACACGCGTTCGTGTTGCTTGCCCCACTCGGCACCAAGGCAGCGAATGCAACAATATCTAAACAATCGCGTGCAAGGCAAGTGAATGCGAAAATGACACTGCACAGAAGCAAATGACGCTGGAATGACGTTCCACGCATGCGTCAGAGGTCTGCCTCAACAACTCAAGTCGGCACACACTCCAAGTGGCAGCAGCGTACTTTGGACGCGGATTCGTGTCGCCACATCAAGTGCATTCTGCTCCACTGTGATATCATGCAACTCACAGCGTCATGGGCGCGTAGTCAAGAAACGGTAAGGGCGCTAAAAGCTCGTTGCTGGTTACTCGCTCATTGCCAGCAATAGGGCGGCCACACTGCCTGTGCCATTCAGCTGCAATGTGAGGACGTGCTTAGGCACATGCAGGGTGGCAGATGCACCACATCATAAATGGCACACGTCGCACATGCACGAGGACAGTTAAGTTCATAACGGCAGCGCAAGTTATCATTCCGTAACAGCAACTTCCACAACACAGACTGCTGTGCAAAGCCGTCAGGCTGGCTCTCCGCCGCAACGGAAATCGGGTGACACACGAAGCACCGTGGCACTAAGGAAGTGTTTATGAGAGTATTCCAAGTGCTGCTGTCTGACCGCACGAGAATGTGCAAGTGCTGATGCACGGCATCTGTTGGCCTGCAAAACATGCCACGGGTATCTAAAAGCGGTAAGGTGTAAGAAAGGCAAAGCAAACAAGAGTGCCGCCAACGGTGCCCTGCGCACCGCACGCAACAACTAGCAATTATTCGCTGTGCCAGTGCCCGCGAGATGAGATCAAGGAAGAACAGAGTGTGTAGAGAATGAAGCCATGAGAATTTGCAACTGTGACATAGCAGACAGGCAATAAACGTCCAAAAAGCACTAGTGTGAATAGTTGGTTTTAAACATCCGTTATAAATGCCCACGAAAACTCGTGACGTGCTGCTTTTATCTTCAAGCACGCAAGTCGAATAATAGAATAGGGGAAAATGATAAGTCATAGTGAAAAGGAAGTGTTACATGCTGTGCGTAATGTTTGAGGGTGCATTTCAGGCGCTTTTGAGAAACAAGGGATGTGAAATGACAGCTACGATGGCCTGACCCAACCAGTTGGTATGCAACCCATCATTGTCATCGTCGAACGGGCATCAACAAACCTGGATATATCATCTGAAAAAGAAAACAGTCACGAGAAAGAAAGTGATCAGGGAATGAAATAATGCCAGGAAGCAAACATCCATAAACGATAAAAAGACAATGGAAACAGAAAATACAACATCAAAGTGGAAAAAGAAGAAAAAGAAAAAGAAAAAAAAAAAAAAAAAAGAGAGAGAGAGAGAGAGAGAGAGAGAGAGAGAGAGAGAGAGAGCAATATATATATTCCAACGATACTCAAGAGCTTTGTTGCTCTATGGTGAAACATTTGTTCCAACGTGCTAGAAAAATAACCAAAACTATAAACGTAAACTAGGAAAAAATGAAAAAACTCAAGTGTTATCCCACTCGGCGTCGAAGTTTGAAAGAAATTAAGCCAAGAAAGGGTATAAACAAAATACATCTTTATTATTTTACAAAGTAATTGTTGAGACCAGTGGAAACAGTCGCTTACAACGTCATTGGTGTGGAAGTGTTTCAACACAAAACCAACCACTGTCACGTAGCCTTGCGGCCTCGCACTGCAACAAAAATGCAATGCGGGCCGGAAAATTAACGCACGTGCTCTCTTTAATTGTGAGAAGCCAGCAAAGATGGACTTATTAGCTCACGGATGAGCAGAGGCGTGGTATCAACGGGTTGAAAGGGAGGACAAAGCGACTATTACCTCTCCATCTTGCTGTCCCCTGGGCCACAGTCTTTTTTACTGTGTTCTATTTACGATTTATTTATTCATTGTAGTCAAAGTGGAAAGTAGTGGAAGGCCACTTGCTTCCGTGGGTATAGAAACGTGCGCAGTTGGAAGTGAGATTCAGTGGCGAGTTTCTTCTACTTCCAAAGGCTGGTCGAAGACATCATCACCGTCCATTTTGTCTCGAAAACGTCTTTCCATTCTACTGTCATGGCCTTCTGGGTTTTGTTTCACAGCCTTCGCTAGCCACAGATGTGGGAAAGCAAACTGCGCGGGGACTCGCTGTCGTCGCCCCGCGTTGTTCGTTCTGCTTGCCGATCGTCTCTGACCGCGGAGACACCTGATAAGGCAAGACTCCATTTTCGAACCCTGCTCCTAAACACTTCACTCCCGCTCGCCTGGGGGAACTCAGCGGAGGCGGGAAAAGGAAATAAGACATTTTAATTTCCCCGAGGCTATACGTGTGGTATTCCTTTCGGGAACTTATTTATTAGTTCTGTGAAACATCGCTGGATAGAACAACCGTTGATGAGAGTTTTCCTAATTTCGCTCCAACTTGAGATTTCCCAATAACTTCAGCACAAAGCCAAAAAAAAAAATGTTTTTAATCTTTTGTCCACTGTAAAAAAAAGAAAAAGAAAAAGAAAAAAAAATTAGACAGGTGTACCTTTACGACGTTTGGTAAAGACTAGACCACACCTTACCTAAATCTCGCTTGTAAGGGAAAATTAAATTTAAAATGTGATTGTGGTTAAATTAACGCTCAATTAGGTAATGTGGCATAATACGAAAAGCACAAATTCGTTACTAAAGGGCTATGCCCGAGCAAAAGGCTGACGAAATTGGAGTGTCATTTATCACATCACCTTTGTTCCCCTTCGCATGCCCCATCCCTCCCGCGACATCCACCTTCCCAAGCATGTTTCCGCGCTAAATCCCGTCGGTGGCGTTCTCACCAGAGGCATTGTGGCAGCACGAAGGCTGAACACCTCGCTCTTTCAACGCTTTATCGACGATCGGAGGGTCGCGTGCCAGTGCTTCAGAATATCCAACGCATTTCTTCATTATATTCATCGCCGTTGGGTTGCTTATGCCATCGAACAACTTTTCAACTATCCCTTCGGAAAATGAACTGAGCGCCAGTAAAACGGGATGCGCACCGTCCTGAGATGCGGTGTGCGTCTTGCTTCCACCATTTGCCCGCCATCGACCTCCCCCACGTTTTCCTTTAACAGGAACGCGACGCATCCGCACAAGGAAGCGCATGTCACCCATTCGGTCGATGCGGACCGACGCGTTCGCGATGTGACGGGCCTGTTCTCCAGCAATGTGTTGGGGGAGCGTTTGCTCTGTCCACCTTCATGCGCTGGCAGCCAAGCGCCGTGTCCAAGCTGCAACGTCGCCCTATTAAGTTTTGAGAGCTTCTGGCACACTGCCTTCGGAGAGAAATAATACTCCAACAGGGCGCTGCCACACACACCAGCGGCACCTACCACGCCCAGCGCCAGGCATGCCAACATCGCCACCGTGGGGCCTTCTAGCGGGGGAGCCTTCCTGAGCTTTCCCAATACTTTCTGGCTCGAGCAAGCGGTGATCGTATCGTGGCCGAAAGGCGCGCCGATAAGTTCGCACTGCTCGGTGAAGATATTGTTCTCATACGGAACACCCCCGTGCCGCCCCACGCGTTGGGATACAACACGGCCCCTCTTGTCTACGTCAGACCGCTACCCGTTGGTTCGAATATTGTCGATGCCAACGCGTGTTTTTAGTGACCGTGGCGCGGCACATCTCGGAACCACCACCGCGGAGCCACCTGCCAACGGCCGCGCGGTTGCGCGGAGCATTTTGGAGTCACTCTTGTGCCCCGTCGGGGGCCGCCCGTACTCCACCAATTTGCCCGTTTCCGCGCGATACAGGGTACTTTCGCAATTGCCTTGTGCCAGGCTTTCCTGGGAGAAGGATATCTTTTGACAAAACCGGCTGCGACCTCGCTAAACACAGCGTAAAGATAGCACGACGCATGCCGCAGCGGCTTGTTGTCTTCAAAACTGCCCCGGCCACTTTCACCCTTCGGCTATGCAACGAAGCTCCTTGTCGATCTTTCGGGGCGCCCTCCTACGAGTGCCAGGTCCGCCACGAAAACGTCTGCATTCTTTTTTGTCGCTTCGCAAATGACCCCGACCGTCCTCACGGCTTCTCCGTCTGCCTTGTCAATGCCCATTTTCGCGGCGGCTTTTAGCGAACGCGCGTTTAGCGAGCGGAGAACGTAGCACCACATTACACCGAGGCAGCGTTTTACCCATTCCAGCGACAGCGTCCCCATATTCAGTTTTTGCGACGGCAGTTAGCGCTCCTGCGTTTCAGCGCTCAATCTGGGAAGTCGAGCGCGCCTCAAAAAGCAGTGCTGATTAAAAATCAGTCTCGGGGCCTTCTCTTTGCCCACGGCCTTTTCGGGTGCGCAAGGCAGCTTGGCCGAGCCCCAAGCGTCGTCCGCACGAGCGCCACAGACACCGCGGAGCTTTTTCAAATGGCAACCCTGTGTCCCAGGCACCGCGCGGCGTTAAGCGGCCGCACTGTTGGCTCCAGGTGCTTTCCCAGCCTCGTCGAAACTCTCGGTCCAAAAAACCTTCTGACCGTCAGCGCCAATCGCCCAAGAGCGGCAACACACGCGTGCGAGCCTTTTCCCCCAACTTGAAGGGCGGCCCTGTGAGCGGTTCCCGCAGCACCTAGCCCGTTCGACATCCAACGAGCGACTGCAATGCATTGCCATTTTCGTGGGCCAACTTCTGCCTGACGGTCGCGAGCGTGCGAAAAACCATTCCATCACACCTGTGTGGCAGCAGGGCTGCGGGCCAGGGCCTTCGCGCCCTCTCGCGCTCCGTTTCAATAGCAGTCCGTCCCCCTCGTGTGTTAAGTGAAACGTTCGCTCACGAAGACGCCGCCGTTGGCTTGGTGGCTTTGAGCGTGTCCGAGCTTATGTGGAATCTGGCTCCCCGGCTAGCAAGCGTTCTGCGTTGGGCCATTAGCGCCACCTGCTGAAGTGGCAAAACGTACGCGCGCCTGCGCGGCGGTGTTCGGCGGCGGATTTGTAGCCCCACCGCTGCGCATTGCTGGTGGAGTGCACGCCTGCTCTCGCCCAGCGCGCGCCGCTTATTTTGAAAGCATTCCTGCGCAGCCTCGAATGCGCGGATGTAAGAGCCACTCTTCGGTGTTTCGGTGGAATTCGTCGCATTTTGCAAATCCATAAGCTCCACCTGTTTATTTTCAAAGAAGGGCAGCAGATCCCCACCACCCATCGACGAGAAGTTATCAGCGCGCGTGACACCTTGCCCCGACCGACATCGCTAAGCAGAAAGGGGAGAAATTGTTAGTCGCGTTTTTCCAAATAGCCGCCCAGTGCTCGCAGAAAAATATTTCATTCTGCAACCGCAATTGTTTGGAACGTGTTTTCAGCGTGGCTTCTTCAGTCGCATAGTGCGTTTGTTCGTTAAAAACGACAGCCGGGACGATAAGCCTTGTGAAGGAGGGGGAGAGAATGGGGACTTTAAGTGAGTCTAAGCCATCCTTTTCACAAGCGCTTCGGAGAGCAGAGTCACGGGTCAGGAGGTTGACAAGGGCAGAGGGTTTTAACGCGCTTGTGACAGAGCTGAATGGGCTTTTCTGTGTGGCGGAGGGCGCGCTGAAAGAAGCGTACGGGGAACAGAGCGTCTTCGACGGGATGTTTCTGATCGTGTGCGAAATGAAGGGGGGTACGGATCATGGGGGACACCTTCCTAAAGCTAATTATCGCCGAGGGCGTGAGACCGATGGAGGTGCAGTTGGCGAAAATTACTGACAGACTGAAGATGAAGGCGAGGGCGATTGGGAAAGACGACAAGAAAGGGGAGACAAGCAACACGTAGAACGTGTGGCGAACAAGGAAGTTGGTAAAAATGCCCCCGCGTTGTGGACCGCATTGGCACAGGCATGAGGAGAAGTGGAAAACACACTACATGAGTCGCGAAGTTGTGGGAGGGGGTTCGAGCATGGGATCACGAGACGCGGGAAGGGAATGAAGGGAGAGCATGCCTTGCTGTTGCGATTGGCGGTTCAGAGGAAGAGGGGTCGCTTTGATGACTTTAGGTTACGGAGAGAGATCGGTGAAGTTTTGTGGGCCTCTGTGGTGAATACGGCACTTCCTCATGGCGCCAGCTGCGGTGCATGAGGGTTGACACGGGCGCGATGCCGGTAAAGAGCGCAAACAGACCGTTAGAGACAACAAGGCGCTGCCGAAAAGGGGCTGAGGACAATCTTGGTAATTTAATTGGCCTTGCATCGGTGGCCGAGCGGCAGGTGAAGAAGGACCTGGCGCGGCTGGCTGCCAAGGGGGGGAAGCAAGAAAAGTTGAGCAAAGGGGCGTTAAACGAATTTGATTCTTCTGATGTTTATGAACACCCGAAGCGCCGATTGTGGCGTGGGCTGCGTTGCTGTCGCCTCCGAACGCGAGGCGTGAACCGAGTCAGGCCCAACTGCCGCTACAATAGCGGAAGCCACGGACCGAGATTCGACGACATGAGTTGCGGAACAGGTGTTGCAGTGGATCGCTGGACGCACCGAAAACGATACATCTGCGCAACGAACGCGTTTGTTCGATATTAAGCTCAAGGCGTTGCAAGATGTGACGATCGAGATGAGTGCCGGTGAAGGGGGCGATGGTTTGTTTGAGGCGAGAGCTGTTAATGTTTACGAAGTGAGTAGTAGCAAACCAGCTGACTAGCTTTTGCGCGCTGTGGTGGCGCTGAACGTCGGTAACACATTCGGTTTTCTTGAACCGTTCGCGTTATCGAGGTGCAGGTGTGTTGTAAAGGGCGTTGCTTTGCCGCAGGCGCGGGGCAGCAAGTCAGCTTCGTCGCTTTCTGCCGAGTGCTGCCTTCAATGGCGGCCATGTGCGTGTCCTCCGTCTTTCTTTTCCTTCAGCAAAAAATGTTCTCTGTGAATGCGCGTTCGGTGCATATGAGGGCGCGAGGCTTTTTGAGTGAAGCCACAGTCTTTCATGTCGGTTAATGAGACGTTTTCACTTTCACCTTCGTTTGAACTCTGAGGGTGCCGTATGAACATTATAAGATACAGCATGTCGCGCTAACGACGAGCATTTTTAAAGACAACCAGTCACGTCAAATAAATATACTGAAAGTCACAGCCTTCCGTTGCCTTCATCCGCTTTTTCTTGCTTCTGTCGTATTCCCTTCCAGGGCAGCTACCACTCGACCTTGCATATTGAGAAGCAAATTCTGAACACATGCGCTCGCCAATCCTTTTCCTACGAAGGCACCTAGCTTCGTGCGAAACACAAAAGTCTGCAACCGCTTTCTCTGCCACTGTTCCCTACCAACGCCATGCTGCTTATATCGGGCGACTTCTTTCTGTATTTTCAAAAGTTGTTTCGATACTGCGACTGAAATCTTCTACGCCATTTGCGATGTAAATGTGGGCCGAAAAACTCCTGTGCAGGGCTGTAGGTGCCTGGTTCTCGTCCGGCACCTAGGCACCTCATTTCTTCCTCGTCCCCTTTCTGTCCGCCGCTTTCCGAATGTCTTGTGAAAACCTTTCGCGCAAATGGCCCAAGGGCTCGGTTCACCGCAATTAACAAGCCGCCATCCATGTTGGAGACGTTTCTCCCTTCCTTCTTCCCACACGCGACGCGTTTGGGAGCTGAAGTGCAGGCGCGAGCGCTTCCAGACGTTCGCATCCTTCTGATCGCCATCGCTCAATTCGCCTTCGCCTCAAACACTTTGCACGCTATGGCTGTGACGCCGCCCGTTTTCTTCGCGACCGAATGACGTTCATTCCCTGGTACAGCAAAGGCCATGTATTCCAATCTGTCTCCTTCACACGCGGCAATTCGCTTCACGAAAAAATGATGCTCATGAAGGGCCTCAGCCGCTTTACCGGCGACACGCAGGGTACGGAAATCTGTGGCCAGCGAGCGGATACCACGTATCAGCGGGCCGGTGGCCATAAGGAGTGCTGGGACGAATTGCTGGTTCCCAACGTCTTCAAGTCCCCCTGACAGCAAGCAATCGCGCGACATTCGTGGGAGCGGAGCGTCGCGAGTGAGGGGTATTTCTTGACCTTGTGCATTGCCGGAGTGCGGCGCACGAAGCAATGCAGGCCACTGTTGCTCTCAGAAACGACCCAGAGCCGCTGTTCGCAGCTTTTTGGAATTTTTGTGCGGGTTCAAGTGCGGCGTGAAGACGTTGAAGCGACAGCAAGATGGTATGGCGCAAAAGTTGTGTTGCAAAAAAATAGTTTTGGGGACGACCTGCGAGCACGAAAGGCTGGGGAGACGGAAGCTGCGACTGCCGGAAAGCAAATGCATTGCCAGAGGCTAATCTTTTGCTGGGCGTGGGGAAAGGCGTCGGTTCCAGTTAACTTGGAGCCCATGTCTCGCCTCTGAATGCGGCTGCCGGTTCTTTTGTTTTTCGGTGTCAAGTCAACTCTTGTCGCTTCGCTCATGGTCCACGCCTCGCTGAAAGAGGCTATGTAACGAAAACAGCCCAAAACGACGCGAAGCGCACTCAGTCCCTACGCCTTCCGAGCATTGTAGCGGTATACCTATAAATATCATTGCCAGGCGATCGTGACAACATCGTCCCTCACACTAACACGCCTCTTCGTGCTTCGCGAAGATGTGTTCTGGCAGAGCGCATCTATCTGCGGCGAAAGGCTTTCGTGGCTCGCGTTCAAACGCACTGGAGCAGCCGGCGTTCAAGACGTTCGCAAATGCCATACATCGGGCCCATAGCGCCATTCCTTCCTCTCCTGGTATCGTGCTCTGGAGTAAAGTCAACCTCGCGCAGTTGCGCGGGATGTTTTTTTTCGCTCCCCGGACCCCAATCCGCATCTCGTTGCCTAAGGCGTTCCCCGTTGCTTTGTTGTAAACCGCAAACTTGTTCACGCGGAATTGCACCAACTAATTGCAACCTTTTCTGACACACGTCGCGCTTGTTGCGGCGATGCCTTGCGCCCCATGGGAAATCGCTTCTCTGTAGAGTTCGGCGCTGAGGAGGGTAGGAGAACAAAGCGGCGCCGACACGGACCGCGAAGTTCCGTCACGGTCCTCGTGAAAAATCGCTCAACAGGTTTGGTGTGGACCGGTTCTCTAAACCTTCGCCCGCCATGCATACACAGTTTTTCCTGCGAAATACTGCCGAAAAACGCTTTCAAAACATTCTCACAGTCGCAGGCCGTATCCCCTCCCAACGTTCAAGTGCCACTTTTCATTCTCTGCAAAGCACAATTGCTTCATTTCCTTCCCGCAAAGGCGTGGCCAAAGGCGGACCTTTCGCACGATGCGTTTTCTTTTCTTTGACCCGCCTTTTCCTTTGACGCGTTGTGTTGGAGCTGGTGTTCACCTGCCGTGTTTGCCCACCCCGTCCTCCTCTTCGCTGTATAACTAAAGACACGCCTCGAAGCAACGGCGAAAAGCGTTCCCCGTGGCGAAGGTCCGTGAAAACCGTTGCTGCTCCGCATTCGCGTCAGCACGGCGTTCCTGACTGGCCACAGCCTCGCCACTGCCTCGAGCAACCCTAACTTGACATGCGAGCGCCAAACAGCCATGGCAATGAAACGATTCACGGCGGAACCCCGTTCGCTCGACACTGTTTTCGGGAGAGCAAAGGCCACTGCAAGCACGCTAGCAAACGCGGGCGTGAGAGCGATTGAAGAGTTCTCTGTTTTGACCACCATCGCCGCCAAGAAATTCCCATTGCGCGCACTGAATCCCGTCTGCTTCACCTTTTCAGGCAGCGGGCTGTGCGTGATCAGCTTATCGGCCTCGAAAATATTCGATGCAGGGCGTAACTCATTGACAAACGTGCGCACTCGAGCGTCGCGTAAGGGATACAGAGTGCGCGCAAACGTCGCTGAGAGCAACGAACTGCTCTTATCTCGTGCGTTAACCTCGGTCAGCCTCGATTTCGCCGAGAAACTTGGTGGAGTAAAGAAAAGGCTCCTGATCTTTTGGGCTGAAACGGGGCGACTTGCCGCCGTCGCCCATTGGGAAGGAGAAACCGTCCGCGAAAAAATGCAGGTCAAAAGAACGCGTTGCTGTTGTTGTTCAGATGGAGGAAGTTCAGGTTTTGAGGAAAGACCTTTTTCTAAATTCAGCGAGAGGAGAACACAGCACTACCTTGAAAGCAGCGGGAACAAAGATGGACCGCTCGGGGCATTTGCCAATAACGTCGCATCTTCCACCGGCCTGCCATTGACGACAGCGCTGAACAAACATGAAATACGGCCGAAGTTAAAAGAAAATAGAAAAAAGTGTGGAATTGAAGAAGAACCGGGCGAGAATTGTAGTGTCCAAACGGGGGTTGAACATCTTTCGCGGTTGACGCCGCCGCGTGTTCTTCCAACTGCCAGGGGAGCCCATCTTTCAAGCGACTTTTTCGTAATCCTGAACAACAGTACATTGGCCCTTGCGATGCATTGCTTATTTTGAAGAAAAATCATCTTTTTACAATTTCCCTCTCGTACGTCGCCCATCCTGTTGTTAAAGTTGCGCGCTGTTTTTCGAGCAGCGTGAACCATGCACGCAAATCGGCTTGACAGACACATCCCATTCCCTGTTTCGAGCCAACGACAAGAATTAAACAACTCGCGAGTTCTTCGGTTAAAAAAAATCTGCACCGTTTCTTGGGACTCTAAGTTTTGTGTGCACCGCTTCGCCCCTAGTCGAATTTTGGTGCTCAATTACCTTCGCCGCGCGCTTTTAATGGCACACTGCGAAACATGCCCAGGCGAATGCGAACCACTTGCCTGTTACAGTCGGTTGTGGGACCTTCTTCACGCCCTTCGCCCCGCTCCCATCCCCAGCGCCACAATTCGCGCACCGCGTAGCGCAGTTTCTTGTCACACAAACAAGCAAAGAATAATCACCGCATTTCCTCACTCCATTCCGCATTCGACCATGCAGCGTGACACCCCATGAAATTGCTAAACGCACTATGTCCGCTACGTGCACATCGGCTGTCCTATGTCCCCTTCTCTCCTGTTCCCGTATTCGGCTAGCGAGTGTTTCGGTTTTTCGCAAGTCGGTCCACTCGACTCGCCGACAAACGCAAGGCACCAACAACCTCGACAGATTCGAGGTAGTACTTCCAGCGCCACGCGGAGGCTGATGCAGGCGCAAACGTGCCTTTAATGACCCTACCCGCAAGCGGTGTGGCCGAAGTAAAGGTGCCAGTCGGTTCCATCTTTTTTTTCCCAGGGCGGGCGAAGCTTTGGGGGAGTCATCTGCCGCCATATGCTGCACTACTTTCCCGTCCCCTGTGCGCTCCGCAGTGCCGTAAGAGCGGTTTCTCCAAAGATGCGGTTTCACAGCGTTGTTGCTTTGCCTTTTCGAAAGCCCCCGCGGCTGCTTGGCATGAACCGCTCCCCCACCACCCCCCGATGAATCGAGGCCGTTTTTCTCACATCCGTCGACCAGTCTCTCCATATCAGCGTTTTTCCACGACAGGCTTTTCGACCGCACGCCAATTATCACTCAGGCTTTGTTGTTGCAATGTAAAGCGCTTCATCTGCCCTCCTACAATAAAAATCGACGCGCAATTCCTGTCCTCATAGCTGTCATTTCGTGTTGCTCCTCCTTTTTGTGCATAGCGCACTGTTGGGGCATGCAACAAAGGTCTTTTCACAAAACCGAGACAAGTTTCTGAAGTTGTTCGCTTACGTCGCGCGTCAAAAGCACGGACTGTCCAACCCCTTTATCTTTCGCCCGCCTCTACTACTCTGCAGCTCTCGCGTTTCGAGCTTACAGACCTGGAGACGGGTCACCGAACCACAAGCCACCTTTAAAAATATGCAGAAGCTGTATTCGGCCCACGATCCTCCTGCGCGTGTTACGAGAACGTCGGCGTGCCGAGTTGATGCGGCTGGGTGGTTGTTATACCGCCTCGTCATTTTCACATAAAGTTCTGCTGGCCCGCTACCTCGTTACGAAAAGGTTTGCGAAAGGCGCCTCGCCGTCTAGCTTTCGTACGGCGCTGTGTTGAAGGTGGCTTTCAACTCCCACCCCCCGCAGCAAGCTGCTTCTTCACAGCCCGTTTCCCTACGTTTCCCAGTCCACTCGAAAAATTCGTTCAGCGGCTGTGTTTGCCAGCGAGGTCCCCTTTGTGGGTAGTCTTTTGACCCTGCCGCCTTTCTTACTCCGGTGCGACTGTCTTCGCGAGTTTTTTCGTCAGCGAGAGAAACCCGCGCTTTGATGTTTCGGCATCCCCCGGTTTTGCGCCCGGCCCTTCCCGTCCGCTAACGCCTTTTATGTTTATTCCGGCTGCATTTCACTGGTGGACGCTGGCCGCGCGAACTGCTCTGCTTCTTTCGTCCTTCCCGTTCCGCGTGACCGCGTGGAATGCGGGTGCGAACGCTGAAATGGATTCCCTCGCGCCTACCGAGTCATTTTCCAATCCGGACAAAGGCACTTTTGTCACTGCAGCCATGTCCCTGCGACGCGAACTTTCGAAGCTTCCTCAAAGGCGAATGGTTGATAGAATCGACACAGTTTTCGGACGACAACGAGGGTTGTCTAATGCCAATTCTGAGCGACGGTGGTTGGAGCAACATTGGGCATTGAAAAGCGCGCGCCTCCCCTGGGCAGTGCGGAGCGACATTTGTTCCAAGTTGGTCGCAGTACGAAAAAATGAGTCGCGGCTTGGAGGAAGGGAACGAAAAGCCCGTGGGGGCGTCGAGAGGGAAACGCCGGCGAATCGATTTTGAACGATGCGCCGGTTTGCGTTAGGCCGTTCGCCTCGGCGTTATTGGAAAGAGAGTGTTTTCAGATAGCCTCGCTTATGAGTATAATGAGAATTGAAGGGCAAGACGAATTACATTTTAAAAAATGGAAATTGCGGACACTGCAGCCGGCGCAGTTGTGGGAACCTAGCGGAATCGCAGAGCGATGCATCTGGCAACGAAATTGTCGAGAGTAATCGAAAACTCGTCAACACAACGAGACAAACGTGTGTACGAAAAAGAAAAGGGAAAAAAACAGGCATTTTCTAAGATATGGATCTCCGATGGTGGCCGCACTTATTCGCCATAACGCGACCGAACTCACCGATTGAACGGGCACAAGTGTCTCCATTTGAAAGTTTTAAAAGCGGAGCAACAGTGCATCCGCTGCCATCACGAACAAAGTTCCGGACAGTCTCCTTTCAACACAACTCGAAGAAGAGTTAAATGATGTGAGAGTTTTGAGGGCTTCTGTGAAGGAACTACAGAAAGTAAGAACCTATTTACTCAAAACAGAGCGGAGGAACGCAGGCACAGCTACGCCGACCTGTATAGCCTTATTGTCCCGTTCCCGAGGTTGGAGTGATGCACAATTCGTCCTTGATTACAAGGACTTTTCTCTCACTCCTTTTAAAATTTTTAAAATAGAATAAAAAGTGACCTCTCCAAGTGGTGCTCCGTTTCCTCTTTTACGAAGTCTGGTCTTACAACGCTGGAACACTGCTTTAATGAAAACTGAGAAATATCGGTAAGGGGCGTTTCCTTTTAGATGTACACCTTTTCGTTGTCGAAGCTATGCTTACATGGCGAATTACCTTTTTTAAAAAAGGGGGAGTGTATCTTGAAGCGTGTTTTGTGATAATACTATTATTAAAATAATTTTCTTGCCTCTGTGTTCGAGCGCGTGCTCAGTTGTTGGCTTCAGTGGTATCTTCGGTTCCGAAATAAAAGTGCTCAACATGTTGTGCGCTGTGACCGTCCTGTATTTCTTGTTTCCTCCTTTTCGCCTCTGTCCGGCATTCGTTTTCCTTCACGTTCGTATTGGACATTTGTGTCGGGTTTTTTGAATGAGTTACATGGAGTAGAACGCAGCTGCTACTTTCCTGCGCTGGACCATGACAGTGTGCCAGAAAAGCCGCGAGTTCGCTCCTGGTTTTCAATACCTTCGGGCGTTGTATCCTTTTTATCATTCATCTCGGTTTCGTGACGCAAGCTTCTGGCTCGTGACAGTGTTGCGTGATGGGCATTTGGTCCTTTTTTTCCAACGAAGGCACAAAAGTGGCGTCGTTCGCGGCCGCGCGGTTTGTATGAAGAGCCTCGCGCGCGCGCAGAAAGCAACCTATCCGCACCCCGCTCGGTGTAAATGCTCTCCCGGCGCATTCTGCCATTGCTTCCCGCCCTGGTGATATTCGCAGGTGTTGCGCCACACCTCTTCGCACTACGCACATCGCGGCTCGGCTCTGTCCCCTCACTTTAGGCCTTTGAGGGCCATTTCGTCCATTTCGGACTTTGCGTAACGTGACGCAGCTCGGGTGTTCGATGGGGGGCCACCGGGTCTTTGTTTGCCTGACCCCCTGGGCGACTGCGTTCGTTTTTGGGCGAAACTTATGCGGCACTTGGGAAAAATTAGATGGGCCGTCCTGTAGAACAGCGTTTCCGTTCGCTGGGATGGATGCCGCCTCCGCCTTTCGGTTTAGCAGTGATGCCCATGGGCGTCGGAGCCCGGAAACGCACGGCGGCACGAAAGTGCTCCGGCTGACTGTTGAATCTGGCGAGGAAATGAGAATGGAGACAGCTAAAATATCGGCTGCTGGTGATGCTGATTGGAGGCGTGCGATCGGAAGTGAGTAGCACATCGCCATTTTTCCGACACAGTCAGGAGCATGCCGAGCATGTGCACATGCCGGGATCACGGCTGAGCGGCCACGTTCGGGTGTTGTAGGGACTTCTTGACTGCTTCGCACAGCACAGAGGGGCTTTGGATTGGCGGTGGGGGCAAGGCTGGAGGGAAGGCGCGTGCACGTGCGCAAGCCGAGTTGAAGGATTATGTCCAGTTCCTGGGCTTCGCTGGACTGCGCGCGAATTGCCCGGTAAGCTGAGTGGCCCGCGCCCCTTTTCGAGGCCGCCGGATGCGATGCGCGCGTGTAATCGAACCGTTTTCAACGTTGCTAACGAGCTGCAGGGTAGGCAATTCGGCCATCAGCGCCGCGGAAGTAGAAAAGGGATTCCTGTGCGAGTCAACGGTCAAGTTGGAGTCTGGTGTCGTCCTCAATGAATCGAATAGGCGCGTCCTTCGTGTGGATTTCACATTGGCCTTTTCCCAGTTGTTTTTTCCAAGAAAAACAGGTGGCCAAGGCGTTATGGAAAGTAGCGAGCGATGGCGGTAACTAAGGGGCGCGTTGAAAACGGCATGCTTGTGGTTGAAATACGCGACGCCATGCTACACATCCTCGGCGCCAGTCCAGTGGGGAATATATGCACGTACGTATTGAGCAACCGAAAGAGACGCACATTGCAGTACGTGCGGCTTTCCGCGTGTGACGCAGGCCGCACAAAGCTCGCGAAAACTTAACAATTCCAAAGCATTAGAAGAAAGCGATTCGCTTCGTTGTGATCCACGCGTTTTTCGCCACTTATTTGCGTTTTTCCTCCAGCCGTTCCTACATAAGTAGTTCGTTTTCAATGCCGCAGTTTACGGACAGAAATATATTACGTACATTCTCTGTGTTGCTCGTTTCGCAATTTTGAGTTGCCGCCGATCGCCAAAGATGAATGTTCTGTTGTGTTTTTTCGTTTTCTACTTGTGTTTGGAAGAAAAAGGTGTGTTAATTCGCTCTTTGCTTCCGTGCTCACGTATTATCAGGTATCTCCGCGCGATCGAACGAGGCGAGCGCGTGTTTCTGTAGAATCCCGGTTTCCCGTTGGCTGCCTATTTAACGGGCGGCCTCGATTTCGCCGACCGCAAGGCGCTTGAGGAGCTGAGCTTTCGTAGCTGTGACGACGTCAAAAGGCCTGCGGCTAGGCTCAGAATTGTCCCTTTCTCCTCTACGTGCGCACGGCACACCTTGCTGCCTTTCCGTGTAGAAAGGCCCCTTCGACACTTGTGTCTTTGTTCATGCGCTTGTTTCTCCGTTGGTCCCTTCAACAATAAATTGGTTTTCCGTCCATTAAGACTGTACGATATTCCTGTTTACCAAAAAGTCTGTGATGTTTCCGTAAATTTCGACGGTTCACTCAAATCTTCTCATCCTCGTGGTATGTTAAGGCATTTCCTTTGTCCGTTCTACGCTTCGAAGCATTTATAGAAATGCGGACCCACGGAGAAGCTTCTTTTAACTCGGCTTTCCATTCTGAAACAGTTCCCTGCACATGAGGACTCGAGGCCTTGTGTACGAATCTTCATTATTTCCTTTCTTTTTTGCAGCATCGCCATCCCGCAAATCAAAGGAGGAAGTGAAAATACAACTGCTAAAGATGAAATGCCGTTTTTAAACGCACCGCGTAAGCAAATGCCCCCAACGCGAATGGCCATTTGAGAAATTCGGATTTTAAGCAAGCAGAAAACATGATTTTCATACGAAGCAAATATGCATTGGTGCGACTTCCGTTTTCAGGAAACCAGTTAGGTTAAAATACGCTCTGTTTCCTTAATGAATCACACGTTCTCGCGCCATACATTCGCCACAAGACCCTATTCACCAACTTTTCTTTACTTCAGCACGATCGACCCGTCGCTTCAATTTTCCGACGTTCCCCTGGCTCGGATGCCCAGCGATATTGACATCGCACGCATTTCATTTGGCTTTCTCCATGGCTCGCCTTTTCATCCCTTGTTTCCTAAACCGCACCTCTCTGCACAGTCGCGCTGCCGCGCGTCGGTGTAAGAGGCCGTGTTTTACACGTGCCGCTTGCATGGCATGCTGTGGACCGAGCCCCCCCAGACTGTCACGAGCGTGCTCCTGTCCATTTTCAAGATAAAAGTCAGTCCTGCTTGCGCCTGCGACCTACCGGCGTCTCTGCGCTCATTTCTTTCCCCCATCCGACAAAGCCACTTCTTCGCCAACCGCACAGTTTAGCGGCACAGGCGCTACCTTACCGAAATAGTTGGTTCAGTCCGTATTTTTATTTCCCTTTTTGTCTGCGAGCGGATCTCACGTAGGCTGTTGTAGTCGCCAGTTCCTGCGGAGGGGATCCCCGCGTTAGCTGCAATGAAAATGCGCTCAGGCAGCCTATATGTTTCCCATCCTTGCGCCTTACTTCCTACCCGCGCATCTTTCGTCCAACACCTGCTCCCATGTTTTGTGTTCCCCTCCCCCCGTCGTAGTTTGCACAAATTGCGATAGCGTCATTCGTTGTTGAGAAGCAAGGTCGTATCACATAGTGGAGAAATTGTCCACATTACGCGCCCCAACGTAGCTGGCTTTTGAGGCTCCTTTCTCATACTCATCACCCTCGCCTCTCCATCGTTCAGGAAAAGCGCCAAGTACGCAGGGCATCTTCGTTCAAAAGGCGCTCGAATACCAACAGCGACAAGCACTGACATGAACGCACCAATGCTTTTGCATGGCCTCATTCCGTCCCCCCTCCTTCCGACCACTGGCGTGCTATGCAAAATACTGCGACCAGCGTCAACACCTTAGCCCCGTTCCGGTCGCAGCATTGTCGCACGGCGCTTCGGGCATTAATAGCTCCGTCCTTCTGCGAGAGGCAGCAACGTTCGCAGCGACAACGCCTTTCGTTGCGAGGCAGGTACCGGAAATAAGTGCAAACCGTTCATCCTCCTTCAGTCCGCCGAAGCACAGGTTTGGCCGCGTCCTACCGCGAACCGTGCGCATAGTTGTGGTCAAGGGTAATGAGTTCAGTTCGCTGAGGGGTCGAACCATGACAAGCATGGATAAGCTGCGTTTCTCTCGTGCTTCACTCCTTTTATGTTCGCCGCGATACCCTTCGTCTTCTTCGTCGCCGCGGCCTTCGATTGCTACATATAAAAATGGGGACGCGCAAAGGGAGACAGTGGTGTACTCTGGCGGCCTCGTTGTTGATGCCATTGCGTTCCTCCTTCTTTCTTTTTCGGCTAGAAGAATTTCAAAAATCCCCATATTCTTTCCATGCGAAACCGAAGGTCCCCATAAAATAAAAATAATAAAAGACACGACATTTCCCATATTTGGCGCCAACCCAGTTGAACGCTAGACTGCACCTGCTGTGGCACGCGCTCAGCGAAAGGCGGCCGCCATAATTCGCAACAGCCCCGAGTCGCATCAGGTTTTAAATAATCCCCTTTCGTCCCTTCCACATTTCTTTTTATTGTTATGCCATGGTTCGGGTCGGTGTTGCCAATGTTCATTTCGAATGGCCGACCGAAAGAAAGAGGTCGCTTCATGCTTGGGCATCGGTGTGTCGGACTTTGCGCCGTTACTTTCGTCCTTTTGTCATTCATTTTTCCAGCTGCCGTTCCTCACTATTTTCTGGCGGTGGCGAATACATCCATTGTTCCCCGCCCTTCTAGCGGCGGATGCTGTGAACCATCAGTTCCGTATAAGTTCTCTACGGCAACTTGAAGTGGCGAAAACTTCAGCAGACTTTGTTTCACACAGTCTTTAACTTTACGTTCCATTTCTACACTGTCGGGCAATCCAACCCCTTGCGCCACAAAACCACGTTCATTGTGATCTAAGAGTTGCCAGCCGCGTTGGTCGCCAATTGGTGCTCAGCGAACGGAACGCTACTCCTGTCTCTATAGGCACCTGGTCCTGCGGACTCTCGCTGCAGCAGTTCGTTCATTTCCGCCTTGCCGCCGCACCAAAGATTCCGCTATCCGATTGCGTGCTTGGCCGAATGTTCTGCAGATTCGCGCCGCCGTTAAAGCAGTACTAGGGCCTCTGGAAGGGAAGTGCGCGGTGGCATCTTTGGCCGGCCTCCGTTGAAGTTGCGCCAGCGAAGGCCGGTCCTCGCTGCGTTCGCACTCGTCAGGCGCCGTCTATCGCCGAAGCGCGACGCATTTTCAAGCAGCAGGCTCGCCGCTAGAAACGCCAGGGTTAAATGAAGCGGCCTTTTTCATTTCCTTTTCTTCGTTTATCCGGGTGAAGGCCCGCACGCCATCAAGCGACAAGTCTGCCACTTCGTGCGGCGCCTGCGCGATGCACATCGGGACAAAATGCGCGCTTGGGTTTAGACGCCCAAATTCCTTCTCGGCGTGGGGCGTGCGGAGGCAGACCGCATCGAGGGCACACACCCCAGGAGCGGACAGACCGAAACAGACATGAAGACAGCCGTCGCGCTGCTGATTTGCGGACTGAGAGCCGCCCTGGAGCACGCAAGCTACACAAACGCCGTCCTCACGGAGCAAGCGTTGGATCTTGAGACAGAGGCCTGAAGGAGGCGAGAAACACCGAGTCGGAGCTTCACCTCGCAAACGGCCAAGTTGCGAATGCCTTGGACGGGGACCGAGGGAGAGGAAGTGCTTCTGCTTGTCCCGAAGCGGAAATGAAGCTGTTTGACAGCTCGGTGAACGCGGCGCCCCGCGCGCCAGCGGGGTTGTGCGAGAAGGCGGGGCGGGTTGTTTTGCATGCGATCGCCCCGTAAGCGAGGGAAGGCGCCTTTGCAGTTGAGATTGGCGACTTCGTCGCGGAGTTCAAATCGGACCGCGGCTGCAGATGCGCTGGGACAAGCGGAGACTCGCAGATAAATGGAAAAGGATGTGCAGCAGCAACGGTTGCAACAGAGCTGACGGACCGTATTTTTGGAGCACTACAGCGAAGGAGTGCTTGAAGATGTCTCAGCCGATTTGACTGGTGAGGCAGGGAAAAACGGTTATGGTGCTTTTTTGGCGGACATATGTGGCGACGCATTTTCTGCTGGTTATGTAAATCGTCCTTTCTTGGCGCCGGGCCTCGTCCGGACTAAAACAACAGCTTTGGAATGGACAGGACTATGAAAAACGAAGCGGGCGAAGTCGCACAGACAGATCGAGTGGGAGAACGACGCGCGATATCCGATTGAGACGGAGACGGGGTTTGGTTTTCTGGAGGGGGAGCCTCTGATGTAAGTGAAGCGCGATCGGTCGTTCGCGGCGCTACAACGGCTGTTTGCTTCGCCAAAAGCAGTATAGAAGGCCATGCTGAAGGTCGAGAAAGCTACCAACGCAGTGTGTCAGGCACATGAGTCGGCAATGGGGAAGAGAAAAGGCTTAAAATGCGGTCTGATGGCGTGGTCCGTGGTTATTGTCTAAAATATTGCTATTGAGTAAATGTATGTGGGATGGTGTTGTCGCTTGCAATTCTTGTGCTTATCGCATGTCTTTTCGGAAGTGTCTCGCCTTCCGTTTCACCCCGCATTTGGACCAAGCAACGAGAAGGATAATGAACTGTCTTTTTATGCCGTTGTCGTTTCCAACGAAACTTTTAAGTAGGTTGGCTTAATGAGCAATGAGGTTTGATAAACTGGAAAATGGTGGTGGTAGGAGTTCTTGGCGCATGATAAACGTCAAGCACCACCTTTCTTTTCCATGTTCTTCCCCACAAATCGAGGGACTCTGCATCGTCCCTCGCCTAGTGTGCACAACTGCGTGTTTCCAATCACTGCGGCTACTTCAGCCTTGTAACGGCGTTAGCTGGTGGTTCGATTCGCAAGAGGCTCGTGGGAGTCCCTGTTTCCTTCTGACTTGAAAGCGGATTGGGATAAGGTGAAGAAGGAGAGGGAAGAGAAGAACATTCCATCGATCAGAGGCTATTTGCGCATTTCCGCTGTGTAGAAGCGGGGCCGGTAGGAGACGCGACGCCCTGCTTCGCTATAAGAGCGGGCGAACTTATCCCGGTCTTCGAAACAATTGCCGTGCTAAACATTGGTCAGAGACATTTCGGTCCCCTTTCTTCTAATTTATGCGGCGGCAAAGGTCTTCCGCGCTGCTGCGAAGAACCAAGTAGCCTTTGTTCAGAATCGGCTCTTCGGGCTCTGCGCAAAGGAGGAAAAGGTGCTAACAACAATATCTCTTCTGCTTTTGATGTTATAAACCGCCTCTGTTTTTGATTTGCCGCCACGGACGAACAAGAAGATGCGCCCGAGGTCCCTGCTATTTGCGCGTTAGCTGGCCAGCGTTCCAACACTGAAGGGACGTTTCGCCCCACTGCCTCTTTTGATTTGAAGTTGTCTCGGCGACTCGTCGGAGTATGAATGAGCAAATTAACATGGCTCACGAAAACTTTCGAGGTTAGCCGAACCTCGGTGACGACACAGAGGCGTAGGTGGATAAAGGGGCCTGTAAATTTGAACGAAATTCATGGTGTAATGTGCGAAGTGCGTGCCATGCTGCAGACTGCGGAACCCACAGCCAATGAGCTATTACAGGCCGAAGTGGAGAAGCCCAAACCACTTGGAAATGAATGGCCGCGCCTGTTCTGTCGAAGCATATTTTGCACCATCCTCTGTTAGCACCGCTTCCAGGGGGAGCCTTGATAGGCGTCACAGTGCTATATTCACATCCAAAACGAAGGGGATGGCGTTCGGGTCAAGTGAGGGATTTTCCGTTTGTGGAGCGAATGTCAAAACAAGACCGCATGGTCTACGGCGCGAAAGTGGCGGAATGGAAATACAAGTTATCCGCCTCAGAGCCTTCAGCGCCAGAGCGGCGAATCTTCAGAGCTTTGCGGGCGATTTGAAATATCAAATGAGCTACGGAGCGCGCGGGAAGATATTTTTTTAGCAGTTTCAGAAAAGGCATTGCCTTTGCTCCTTCTGATAAGCACTTCGCCATGAAGTGCATAAATTCAATTGTCGAAAATGATCTTCTTGACGGAGATGACCGCAAGGATGCCTCGGCACTTCACTAACTGCTTGGCGTTCAATGTGTCGAGTCTCATCGGCCTGATCGCCCTCGACGCGTTTGAGCTAGGCGGTGTTGAAAACAGAGTTATGGAAGGGGCCTGAGCACAAGGCTGCGTTTTTACAGGAGAGAGGAGGGCGTCATGGTGGATTTGCCGCGTTTACCTGTGGGCATAGCTTGCCTTTTCGTTCTCTCGCCCTCTCTCTCTCTCTCTCTCTCTCTCTCTTTTTTTTTTTTTTTTGCAAACAACTGCCATGCACGACCCCTTGTCGTTTTCACCACCGGTTCTGCTTTTAAAATAAACCATAAGATTTACTTCTCCCCTCCTTGCCGTTTATGGTCTCAACATTCGCCGACCTGTCTCCCCTAAGAGTGTTACGCATCCGCGCGACGCTACGTTGGCCTTCCGTCGTCTTTTTCGCGGTCATGTGCGCTCGACTGTCTTTCTTTCCCTTTATCTATTTGTCTACATTTTCACAGGCACGAATGAATCCGTTCGAATGCCTCGCGTCATGCGGCGGTGCTCTGGAGTGTGGACAGCGAATAAAAAAACTCGTGTTCACGTTCAATTATTCCAGGTCGAGCTGTTTTTTATCTATCGTCTGTCTTGGTTTTCGTTGAGCACTGTTTCCTATGAACGCGTCTGCGCTTCCTTCATATGCATCTTCGCGTCGCAACTTCCTCATCCCCACCTTTCGAACAAGGGAACGCAACCGAACATTGACACGAACCCTGCCCGAGGTCGGCGTCTTCTGCCCACAAAGCCTTTAGGCAAAACTGCTCAGCGCGCAGAGTGATGCATTCGGAATCCGGTCCTTTTAAATAATTTCAAGTTGTCTATGGTATGCCTTCCCTCCCCTGCAGGCTTGTCGTTACCAGCTCCATTTGCAAACGAGTCCGAATACTGCGAACCACAACGATAGACCATCGCACACTCTTTCGCCATTGCTCGCTAACTCTCCTTCCCGCTGGTTGCGGTGAGTGCTGTTACGTCGCCGCTACACCGTTGACTCCATTCCCATTCACTGGTGGGTCGAAAGGGCACGGGGGCGGAACCATGTGCTTCTGAGGCCGTCTGCGCTCCAATCACGTCACCACCGACCGGCGACACTTCGGGCGCAGGTGCTCTTTTTTGAATGAAAGTGATACCAAGCATTACCTGTCTCCGGCGTTTTGTGACAGGTTAGCGTGGGCAAATCTCTGCTCTCTCTGCCACGGCTCCCGCGCGTTTGAGAACTGCGTGGCGGTTGGTCTCCACCCACCGCTGCGTTGGTACTCGAAGCCTAAACTACTGGGCTCTGTCCCGTTAAATAATTGCGCAGCTGTGCCTCTTCAACGCCGATGCCATTGCCACACGCTCCGCGCGATAGCTGCGGGCAAGCGACCCAGCTCCCAGCACCACCTTCTCACGCCGACCATCCTTCGGGTACACCAGCGCACTGTTTCCTGACGAGACATCCAGCACCACGGACCTCCCCGTCCACACCTGATAGTCAAAAAAGCTGAACCGCTGCACGCGCCGCATGGTGTGCACCTTCTTGTCCTTCTCTTGTGCGTCCGCCTTGAGGCCACCCGGCGTGTCGGTGTTGAAGTGAACACGCCAGACGAGCTGCAACGCCGTCGCATCTTGTGTTTTTTCGGGGCTATCAATAATGCTGTACAAGCGCCGTACCCTCGCAAGCTTGACATGAATCGGCTGTCCAGGCGGGAAAATGCTGCCCGCGACCTTCGCGTGCATTGGGACCGCGGCCTTTAATGGCAGGTAGTATTCCAACGCCATCCGGTGCGTCACCTCGTTGATCGGCTTCGGCCGCGCCTCGCGCAGGGCACTCTCCGGTTGGCAGCCTTGGGAATACCTGCCACTATGTGTGTCGCCTGTGCCTTCACCCTCTCCAGCCGCTCGCGATCCGAGAGCGAGGTATCGAACGACCACGACGCGACGCCATAGCACATCTTGGCCTGTACCAGTGCAAGGTAAAAGGGTACTTTCATTTCTTTTCCTTTTTATCGTGCTTTTAACGTGCTCGTGCTGCGCTAGACTCGCAGCTGCTCCCCTGACTCCGCAAAACAGCAGGGGATGTTGAACGCAACCCAGATCCCATCCTCGCTTCGCCCAGCAGAACATTGAAGCAGATTACTTTGGTTGATGAGTCGGCTTCCCGGTCACGCTTCCGCATGCCTCTTGCAGTGCACACCCCAATCATCTTCGCCGCCCCAGAGGGGAGGTAGGCGGTATCCAGCTCCGTGGGCGAGCGATGCCTTTTTACGGCTCGAGCAGGTCTCAATTCTGGTTCATCAGGTGTGGGGGCGGATGGGCTCTCCAGCTTGAAGAGTTCCTTCAAGAGGCTGGCCAGTTGAGCACTGAAGAACATCTCCCCGTCCTTCAGGGTTTCCAGTCCGTGCTTCTTCATTAGCTCTCGCAAGCTTGGGCACTCCAGGAGGTGCGCCGCAGACTCCTTGCACTCAACCTTCAGTGAGTTGTGCCTGGCCTCCCGTCTCGGTTGGCCATCCTTCGCCTGCAGGTGCATTGCGAGGTACTGCTTGAGCGCGCGCTTCACTTGGAAGTATGGGCACTGGAGCAATCGTTGCAGGAGAGGTGTCGCCGCTACCGCTTTGTCCTTCATTTTCTGCTTCACTGTCGTAGCGTTTTTGTGATGCGTGCGCGTGTGCCAAACCAGCGAGTACCACTGCTCTTACGTGCTGCCCCTCCTGGCGCACACAAATAACCTCTTCACCTTCCGTGTGGCGACCAACCCAAGAACGTTTCCGCGGTCTCTCCCCATCCACGTCCCCTCCCCCTGCCGCTTCCAGAGATACACTTCACTTGTCCTTACCCTGTGTCGGAGCATCTGTTTTCATCTCCTTTCGCTTGGGCTTCGCGCGTGGCTGAGGACGTAATGGCTCGTCCCGGCCCGGGTGCTTCGTCAGCATATGCCGCAGCAGCCATCTATAGTGGTACTCCTTGCTACAAATGGGACACGCTGCTGTGACAGGCTGCTCCAACTCGTTTGAGTCTTCCGAGTTTATGATGGAGGTTGCTTCGCACTTGTGCTCGGTGAGCCACGTCTTGCTCTTGAGGACGCGATGGCATTGCTGGCATACAAATTCCTTTTGCTCCTGTTCCTCCTGCTCTGCCTCACCATCACTCACGAGTGCATCTTGAGCCTCTTCGCCTCCTCTCGATAACTGCTTCTCCGGGTGCTTCTGTAACATGTGCTTCCGCGGCCACGCATGTGCGGTGCCCCTCTTCGCACACCAGCGGCACGCTAGCGCGTTGTTGCCATCGTCGGCCGCGTCTTCTTCCCTGGGCCTTTTTGGACGTTCCTCGACAGCCGCCGCTGCATCTGGAGGGTGCTGTGCCATGTGCTTCTCGAGTAGCCCCCGCCGTTCAAAGCCATCGCCGCACACGTGGCACGTGTATCCATTCTTGCACGTCAGTGCCATACACCTAGCTTCCTTGGTCAGTGCCAATGCAATCCCTCTCCAGACCGCGAATCTTTACAAGGTGCACTACGCCTCCCTGTCGACGCGCGCAAACCATGTTGCACAATCGGGAGATAATCGGGTCGCACTGCCTGGTTGCTATCCCAAGGTCGGGTGTGGTCGCATTGTCCATTGCTGACTCCGCCAAAATGTGTTCCTCTTCTGCGTTGCTCCCAGCGTCCTGCGCGCTGCACTATCTGAGCCCAAGCTTGTCCGCCTTGCTCGTGGGCACTCTGCGTAGCCACCCGAAATGTTTCGAGGTGCCTTTTCCGTACTGCGCCAACAGCGACTCGCACAGACGATCTACCTTGGAGTGCTTTGGCGCTGCGCGTCCTGGAAACAGGGCCCCCGGAGGAATGACGCGCCGCGAGCCGCTTCAATTGGCCATTGCTGAACGTAAGCGCGCGGCTCGACGGCATCAATGGAATGCTGTGCGGAGCTGCCGCTTGTGTTTGCGAAAGCTCGCGGCACGCCAAAGAAAAGTCCCTTTCTCTTACGGAGCGAAGGCCCTAGAGCAAGCTGGCTGTCTCCATGTGCGCGCGAAAACCTTCCGGGCATGTTGCTGCGGCGAAGCGAAAGGGCAGTGGCACGGCAGGGCGCGAAAAGCAATCGCAGGTACTCACGCACGTTTGGCAGCAAGTGGGCACAAACTTTCCCCAGCACGGCACAGGCGAAATTGCACAGCCTGACCCTGTGATTCGAATGTTGTTGGGGAAGAATCCGGGTTAAGGATGCCACAGAGAAATGCGAAGGAAATAGCGTAATGCGTTCGCGAGTCCCTCTATAGTGCTTGGGGCTGTGGAAATTGTCAGGGGCGTGCAGCTTTTTACGGGGCAGCCATGTCAAGCCCCGCCTCGCCGAAGCGCGCGGCAAATCGGACGGCAAATTCCGCCATACCTCCGAGCCGCGCGACGGTGCGGATGCGCATTCGGAGAAGCGAAAATGCAAAACGAGTTGCTGTCGCGGCCACGCTCTGCCATTCCGGGTCGTCTGAACAATCTGAGGGTGCACCGCGCCGAAAAACAGTATGTTCAGAGCGTTTTTTTCTATGTGCCGCGGCGTGGTGCGCTTTGTGACGGCGCATGGTCAGGTGACAAAGGACAGCACGACAGAGGCCAAGGGCATCCGCGAGCAAATCACCGTCAATTGTGAGGAAGCCGAAGGCCATAGGATTAATGTCAGGCATGCAAAATTATTGAGGCATTGTGACTTCTCATGCTTTTAAGAATAGGAAGAAACGAGGGTCGAGCTGAGCGTGGAAGGAACCGAAATGAAAAAAATAAATAAATAAGCGGGCTTGGCGGCTCACGCACGTGGTGAACCTATGACGGTAAGGTTGATGATGAAAGGCTCAATTGCGGCCAAAGGGTGCCACGTTCAATGCTAAAGATTCCGGGTGAATCCTGCGCAATACGGGAACAAGATAACACCGTCGCGTGGATCAACACGAATGTTGACGGTAAAAAAATGTTACGTGCACCATTTATGGGATTTACGGTGACCTGATGTACTCCTTTAAAACGGAAAAGCCGCCCAATCCATCCAATCGACATAATAACATCACTTTCAATGTAATCGTCTTCGGCGCCAATGGCTGGCTTCTGCCTGAGCTCAAACAGACGCTTCCTCCAGCCGAACCGCTTCCTCAGGCTGAGGGCCTCGCTCGCGCCACAAAAAAACAAGACCCCCACGCGAACCCAGAAAATAGAAGAGGGTCAAGGCCAGACACTAGTAAGACCCAACTTGGATCTACAAGAACCGATAACGCATTCAAGCTTGCTGACACTCCGGTGGGTTTTCCGAACGAAAAGCCAAGCGGCGCTTCGGTGAACACCGCGCGGCCAGAGGAAGGGGAAGAAGACTCACACAAAACGCGAGGCGAGTTAGCGAGCAAAAAGGCACCAGAAGCAACGGGATTGGATGGAAATGGTGCGAGTGCGAAGCCCGAAGCACGAGGCAAGCACTGGCCACGCGAGTGCTGCGGTCGCGCTTTCATAGCTGTTGCTGCTTGTCCGACCCCTTTTTGCATAGTACTTGGGCTGTCCGAAGATGTGTTTGGTTCAGATCGCCTTATGCCTCTTTCCCTTGTTCATGACCATTTTAAATTCAATCTCTCGATATCTCAGCGGAACAATTTTTCACATTCATCAAGTGTTTTGACGCCTGGCTCTCTTTTGCGTTTTAGTTTTGAACGAGTGTTCGCATGCTCGGTAAAAATACACAATTTCTAAATGTATCTGGCGCTTGTTGCTATATCACCACTGACAAAAAAGGCGCGGAATGTACAAGCAACGGGAGCCCCCACCTCGAAACACAATCCTGCTGTGGCGCCACTTGCCGCCAGCTTGCGCGAAAACGGTGGCACCTTTTGCCGTTGCCTTTCACGGGCGTAAAGCACTCAAGACAAAGCTACTTTTGTGCGACCTTGCCTTTTACTCAAACCTTTCTTCCTCAATAGCAAGGGTCGGTCGGCCAACAATCTCATTTTAGCCTGGTCGCTGCCTCCTGATCCGCGCGGCTTTGTGCTTTTGGTGTTGATCGCGTCCCGCTCTGCGACTCGGAGGTGAGATACCTTGACCAACAAGGCCTGAAAGGATTTTCTGTTTCGAATTTCCCGAGGCAATGGTGTGGGGAGGGTCTGTCTTTGCCTCACGTTCCCTTGTTTTCGTGCAAGCTTATGGCGTGCGGAGTGTTTTGTCAGTTTTCGCTGCGGCCGGACTGCGGCGGTACCTTTTCTGTGGGTGCTGTGGTCGGCAGCCTTCGATCGAGATACGCGCACGACGCCGGTTTCAGCAAAGAGGTGTGCCGGTTCTTGGGCATGTGGTCAGAATCGCTGTCAGGAAACCCTTTCGCTCTTTTTGTCGGTGAATTCTTGGCCTCGCGGTTGCGTGTAAAAGTTGACCCGTGACTTTCGCCGTGTCATGGAAACCGTGGGTGCTGACGCGCTGCGCCGTTGGTTCGTGGCGTTTGTTGACCTAGTTCTCTCTCGGGTTCTGTTTCAGAGCTGTGTTAAGAAAAAATAGTGCCTATCACACTGCTGGCAACGATGTCCGTGGCCCACAACTAAGCGCGCGGTGTTAGGTGAAGTACTGCCAAACGCTGTGGGTTTCCTTGTACTGGAAAATTTCTTTTGAGGAGTGTCGCTGCTTTGATATTTGAAGTCCTACGGAACGCCGGCGCCACTTCCTTTTTTCGCTGTAGTGCCCCGTGCGGCCTCTTTAACAGCCTTCCCCTTCAAAACCAAACACCACCTCACCGACACGCGTGCCAATGGCGCTGTCGAACTCCACAGTGCTTCCATTTCGCGAAGTGGTACCTGTTGTTTGTTTACGGGTCGATCCCGGTTGAAATTTCCGTCGTTTTACTGAGCACGGCGCATTGTTCGTGTGCATCGTTAAAATATGAAATGTTCTTTTTTAATGTCTTCGGTTTTTATACCAGGCATTCTTTTTTGTCACGAGCGCCTTTTTAGTTTTAGTTATCTTCTTTATGTTTTCCCTTCACCTCGTTTCCTTTGTTTGTGCAAAAACTACTTGTCCCTTCTCTGCACCATTCTCTATGTTCGTGTTTTCTTTTCTTTTTTGTAACTCTTTCATCCTCATAAAATTAGTGTCCATTTTTTTACGGCGATCGAATGAATTTATGTTTTAGTTGCTCGCGACTTGTTCTTCGCATTGTACTCGCTGCCATTTATCTCTTCGTCACCACGTACACGTTACTGTCTTGTGATTTTATGTTTGTTGCTGATGGTGCCTGAACGTTTACAATAGTACAGGCACCATTACGTTGTAGTTGCGTTGAAATTTCCCCTTACTTATTTGTTGTGGATCCAATGAACGCCGTGCCTGGCGCTGCTTTGCAACGCCAATTGTCAACACATTTTATTTTCATTTGCATTTTAAAGGTTTTACCAGATTCTGCGCCGTCGCTCGTTGCTCAACTAAATTCTGAACGACCTTCCACTTCGTCCTGACTAATTGAGGAGTCCATCTCACTTAATTTATCACAGAGTCATTCTGCTGAGTTACAATTTGTGCCTTCCCTGGCGGCACGACTGCACACCATTTTTACCTCTGATATCCCGTAAAACATTTGAAGAATGAGCCTATTTCACATCAAAAGCGCGTCTTACACATTTACTGACATTCTTTTGCAACACTTCACACACAGCCAATACTCAACACCGAAGCCAAAGTGGATTTAAATTTGGGAATACATTTACCCGTTTTTTGCTTCGTTGTTCGTGCCTTGCGTTCTTACTTTGATTCCGTGTCGGACGACTAGATCCCGCCATTCAGCTCAAGACTTTATTCTTATCATACATTCCTTTCTGGCATGTTATCATATGTTTTTGTTGTCGTAAACCCCGCCCTTAATCATCTCATATGTTTTCCAGCTATCGTTCCTTTTATACAAATTATATATGGTCTCATTTTCCACGAGTGGCGCGCGGTCTGTTGCCTTTGTCTCTGCCCTGCACTTCGACGCGATCACCAGAGTGAGCTTTAGAACCAATACCAAGACGACAGTCCGCATCCTTTTCTTTCCTCGTGGCCGTCGAAAAGCCCGTTACACCCGTCGCTTGGGCATTTTTGGAAGGCCTGGAATATCTCACGCTGGCGCACTAGGTGCGCGACGCCAGTTGGTATCCTTGCACCTTCGCACGCCGGCCACGCAGCTGACCCATCCGTTTCATAGATGCGGAGAGCTGTGGAGTCGGCTGCCGTGTTCGCAGTGCGCGCGTTGAGCATGAGTGGCGTACCTCGTAGGACAGAACGAGGCAAAAGACGTCAATGTGAAGCCAGACGTCTTGCACCGTAAAAACCTCGCACTCAACAACAGCACCGAGTCAAGAGGGGAAGTGGTGCGATCGACGCTTTCCAAAAAAGACAGCACACGTGGCTGTCGTGGGAGTGAAAACTCATCGCCGGGAAAGATGCAAAATGGTGACACTAGCTCAGCAGACTTTTCTACGGCTACGCACTGCCCGTAATCTTACAACGGCGATTTTTCCTCACCGTTCCTTTAGTCGTCTTGTCGTACTTAGTCGGGCGTTTCCGTACTGGGGGGATGGAAGTGTGGCGCAGGATGACTTGCAAAAAATCTCCCAGGAAGAACAACAGTGAATGGACTACTAACACTCACTTGGTGGGTGTTGGTTTGTTCAGATTAGGTGCTTGAAAGCCGCCTGCAAGTCCGCGCTGCTGTGCTAGAGAGCCTGCAAGGGGAAAGTGGGCAGACGCATTCAAACCAAACACAGGGCGCGAAAAGCCCAACAGAGCATTTTTCCAGGTTTATATGGCGATCTATTCGACGCGATTATTGATTCTTCCAGCGTTTTTCGATATCTCTGGACCGGTCAAATTCTGCACTTTTGTGTCTAGACAAACCAGGGCTCACATTGATTGAGTAATTCATCAGCATTGCCCTCATCTTGGCGCTGCATTGTGGCAATAAGCCGTGGCACTGGAAGACTCGGACATCAGGCGAACCGGTCACCCGCTCCGGAAGTGTGTTGTGTTGCATTCGGCCGCTGGGCATTGAATCATACAGGATTACACGTGATGCAAATCGAGTTGCGCACATGGTTTTTGTGGCGTCTATGTGCTCCATAGCGTTTCGACATAAGGAGATTTTCCTTTTCAGCGCACAGCGGTTGTCTCGTGGCCCCACCACATTAACTGGAACTTCGTTTCACCTGGTATCGCGCGCAGCGAAGTGGAACCCTCGCGAACGCATGCACATTTTTCCCGTCACCAACACCGACGTTGAGTACGCTATTGTCTTCGCCCTGTCTACGCGATTTGTTGTGTTCACAACGGCACTCTTTTTTTCAACGGGATTGGGGCTGATGAGCACGAAGAAACGCTACAGGAAACACGATTTAGGCCGCGCGACTGTGCTAGGGGATCTGAAGGCCCCTCGCAGGGCCTCGCGTGCAGGCACACCGACATGCGCCAGATGTGATGACAGTTCGTTCTATTGCGTTCGAGGTTGCGATTTCGTTGCATTGCTTGTTGCACGCCCTTCGTGTGTCGGCGTCGGTTATTGTGTGCTTGCACGGCGATCCGGACCAGTGCTAGTGGGCGCAGCTCCTTCGAAACGGTTTGGCTTCTTTTCTCTTCAAGGCCAATAGGCGCATGTTTTCCGCGCAGCGAATAACGCTTGCCTAAGCGTCTCCGCAGTCATTTTCATACAGGCCTAGGTAGACCGATTCAGAAAAACACGCTACTCCCTGCTGCTTTTCCTTTTTATTTTCATTGCCACAGGGAATTCGCTGTGATAAAGTTTGACATGCATCCCAAAGCTGCAGCAGAAAACTCTTTGTTAGGGAAGCATGACAGTTGTCCGCACGTGCACAGCAGCAGGGCATGACGCCATGTTCCAAATCAAGTCCAGTGACCAAGAAGAATTCGTTGCTTCCACACAGCAGACATGCAGAGGCGCTGCCTCACGTGCAGCGCGACGTTCACCTGCAGTGTCCAAATGAAACGCTGTTGGGTCGCATTGGAAAAAGCTCTCGTTCCTCAGCCCATCGCAGCACAAAATTCGTCCCCACGCGTCTCCAATCTCGACCACTGCCATTGCTTCTCACATCAGCTGGTACGGCGTGGGCGTCAACAGCACAGCAGTAATCCTCAGCGAGCAGCCAGCTCACTCACTCGTCAACACAGACGGTTACCGAGCAGCACGCGCATAAGTTCGACATTTGTCTACGAGCGATGCCTATGCGCCAGGCTCGCGACCTCCAAAGTGTACAGTTAGATTCATAGAAATATAGAGCGTCAGCAGCGCCAGCGAGCCAGCAACCACGCACAACCATGCACGGGTTCCTTCATGGTATTGCTTCCCGGGGAATAGGCTGCCTGTTCGTACGGGAAGCAGGCACACTCAATCGGCGCAAGGCATCGCGCTCTTTACTTCACTTTTTGAAAGGAACAGGGAAGAGAGGTCACACAGCAGGCACCTCACACGGCTTTGTCTGTTGGCATGGCCATGTCAGAGGCGTATCATAATCAAACACACACACCTTACAATCAAACATATAGCCAGGCCCGTCGGCGGCACTTCGCAGAACAGGAACAATGAACACTCGGCACCTCACAGCATTTCTGTATTAGGCAGGGGGTACAATAAAGCAAAAATAAAATACATTGGACCACTAAACAATCTTTAAAAACCACAAAAGGCAGAGCGGAATCATGTGAGATCCTTCGTTGGTTGTTATAGTCCCCGAGGCAGTTCTTTCTCTTCGACGGCGCCTCGCGGGCCTCCTGGGAGGGGAGCTCTTCGGTTCCGACACGTTGGTAAACGTCTGAACTCCTTCCACCTCCTTTACAAGCGCATCCACGACGTCCTTAACATCATCTGTAGAGCTGGCGCCATGGTGTGCAATTAATAGGGAGGCGTCAACATCAGCCGCAAGCTGGCGAATCGTCTTGGACTTCCTCCGATAGGCGCGCGGCCACCCGCCACCATATCTGCTGCCGTTCGAGAGCAGCCATTCCAATTTCCCAAACTCACGCGCCATATCCAAGAGAACACGACGCTTCTCTCTGTTGAACCTGATGACGGTTAAGAAGTATGAGTGCTCCGCAAGCCAGAACCCGCCCCAGTTCATTGGTGTGCCATCTTTGCGAACGAAATCACCTAGTAGAAAGGGGCAGAACCGAAAGCTCCTCGAATTTCCGAAGTTAATCTCATAGTTACTCATGCAAAGCATTCCTTCTTTCCCGAGTGTGACAACGTCGTCCACAATTGTGCTGGTAATATTTTGTGGACGCGCCAAGGTATAGTTTTCATACGTGCAGCCAGTCAGGTTGCCGTGCAGCGTCGCAGGAGGGCTCGGGCCTTTTGGTCCTCCTCTCCCACGTTCATACTCGAAAGTATACGGGACACCATGCTCCGTTATGCAGCTGAAATTTGTGTGGGAGTTAGCGGTGGCAAAGGCGGTGATGAAGTTGTCAATTCTACCAGCAGCAGAAGCGGCCTTTGGCACGACAGCAGCAACCCGTCGCACCAGCGTCCTCACACCCGCACGAAGTGTGTCATACTTATTCCATGCGTCGTCCACAGCCTTCTCTGCGGCCATAAGATCTGCCTGCAGCCTACGAAGCGCATCGGGCAGCTTCGACAGCTTCGTGTCCACCTCCGTCACCCTCCTCGATGCGCCGCGTAGTGATTCCTCCGTGTCCTCGATCTTCGCAAACGCATCTTTCTCAATCCGAAGAGCCTGCTCCACAAGGCCCTCGCAAGTCCTCGCAGTCAGCTTGAGGGAGGCGGACAGGCCGCATATCTGCATCGCGTCGTCAGTCCTTAGTGCCCCCGCTGCACAGACGCGAAGTGACACACTCCTCGCCACAATGGTGACGATGCACAACAAAACAGCGAGCCGCAGTGTAGCGTGCATCTTCGATCTTGAAAAGGAAAGCACAAAAGTCGAAAATAAAAGTGGAAGGAAACAACGGTAGCGGTTCAGGGAGGTGAGCAATTTACACAGGCACACACGCACACACACGTGCGGCTGCAAGGAACAGTCATTGGCACGAAATGGACGTACCACCACGAGGTGTCGCGTTGGCTTCGCACAGGGGCAAGCACGGCAGGGCAAATGGACTACACGAGCAATGTTCAGCACTGACATACCTCATGCAGCAAGGCATCACACGGGACAGGAGCTGCTCTCACACATTGCGAGTTGGCACAACGACATTTGAAGCGCCCCTCGCTGCTAGCGTGCTTTCGATCACTTACCCTGACGTTTAACGCACACAGCTTGAACGCACTCGTAAACTCATCAACCCCACGGTCAAGCCTCCACTGTCAGCACAGCACCTCACACAATTCTCAACGCGATGCAGCAGCCTTCCTCAATGTGAGAGAAGTTTTCTGTTGTTGTGAATTCACGGTTCATTCACGATGCCAAAACTGAGACACACAGCGCAATACCACCGTGCAACAACACGGCAACTCAGAGTGAGAAGCACACTTTTAAAATTGTAGCTTTTCACAGTGCCTCGCCAGAGGCATTTTAAACGGCGCTAGAGCTCCTTAGCCCTCTTCGTCACCCGGCACCGCGATCTGCAAAAAACAAGGAACAACAAACAAATGTCTTCCTCGAGAACTACACAAGGTACGATAATGCGGTACAGATTCGTTGGCAGCACGTGTTACGCGTCCGCTTATTCGTGTTTCCACTGCACTGACTCTTCCATGCTCCCAAACTAAAAAGGTAGTCGTTGGCAAGTGGATCCACTTCGCCACAAACACGCATTCTCCAGTTTGCACGGAGAAGAAACTACACCGCACTTTGAGCCTCCGCGTACCAACTTGCTTCATTAGTTCCAAGACGCTCTAGTGCACACAAGCACCGTGCGTTTCCTTATAAACCACGAAGTTCAGAACATTTGTTGTAGCATCTCGCATAGCAACCCGCAGAGCAGCGTGCGCCACGCCGTGGGCCGTGCTACCCAGCCTCGCAATCCGCGCAGTTGCATCCAAAGTACTCGCCATCATGTTAATTTTAATAGCTGAACGCAGTTCCTGCGACGCAACACACAAGTGGAACAACTACACGGGCCACCACTAGTACAAGTGACGGATACAAAGCACATGAGCACATTACGCTCTTGGAGCAACAAGATGTCCGTTTGAGGGGCGGCAGGCGGTTCAGTGTTACGTACGTACAGGCTTGACGAGGTAAGACGGGTCTGGTATCGTTGCTGCCATTTGGTGTGAGTTGCAGGCAGCGCCTCCATCATTACGCCGTGTATATATTCCCCCTCCAAATCCACGCGCAGCCGCCACACAGTGCGATGTTAAGAGCACGGGGCAGTAAAAGAGGAAGGACACCCGTATAGTCAGCTGGCCAACACGTCACCACAACTTCGATTGTAGTCGCATCACTCCTCACACAACTACACTCAACTCTCAGCTTGACCTCAAGTGAGGTGCCATCATTCTTCAACGCACTGCCAGTTGCTCCACAGAGTGCACATTGTGAGGCTCATTCCTCAGGACACACCGCTGCACAGAGCGAGTTGCCGACGGTGGGCCGAAGTCAAATGTTTGTCAAACTGAGAACCGTCTTTCCCTCGGCGCCTCTGGGCACGTGGTGATGTGTCGCTCCGTAGCCCCTTAGGCACACAGCACGGGCGCTGACAAACTCGCACAGCACTTATATCACGTCAGGCACTCCGATTTGCTCAAGCGTGCGGCCACGGTAAGCCATCCGCTGGCTGGACTCCATGCACACGCGCTACACATTAGCTGCTACCACACGTTGAAGGTCACTTGGGGCGAAAACACAGTTGCAAAAACGTTAATGACAGAATCCCGCAGCAGCTGTACTGGGAGTGGGAAGAAGCGGAAGCTGAAAATAAAAAAGCAAAAAGTGAATGCATCAGGAACGCGGTGACGCACAAGGCAGGGCTGCAGCGTGTCAACAGCGGACGAGGATAAGAACGGGACTCAAGGGATTGATTTCAGAAAAGCAGCAGTTACAAATACGCGAAAGAGGATTATCCAGCAGCACAAAATTTACATCAGCGGTTTTAAAATAAGAGAACTGCCGTTCACAACACGTAAGAAAACATTGGCGAAAATTTGTTCCACTTCCAAAGTGAAAAGACACAAAAGGAAAAGAACGGCGGAAGGAAGGGAAAATTTCGTGCGGGGAGCACCTTGTTATTTCTCAGTGGATGAAGTGGTGCCCGGCAGACGTTCCTGGCACGCACACCACTCCAGCGACGCACGGGCTCAGGCGGACCGCGCGGTTAGTAGTGCCGCACTGCCGCTCGCTATCCCCTGCCTTCGACATGATTTGTTTGTTTAGGGCTCTGTACTCGAAAAAAAAATTATCAATGGATGCACGTTTTTTATAGTTTCGGTTTGTATTAAGATGAGTTGCGCGTCACAAGCACGCAGCAATGGGAAATGGCGTGATGCAAAATGAAGTAGACAAAAAAAAGGAAAGAAAGGGGGGCAGCCACTTTTACATACGAAAGACATGCGACGGCACTCTGATGTGACTGGCAGATCAATTGCTGAGGAGACATCGTCGGTGGCAGCACGTCAGAACGGGACCACCTCCATTTTAGATATCGGCATGGCGGCAGCGACCACCACAAGCTAATAGAATTCTCGCCAGTGGTTTTGCATCACTCCGCACGCCCAACTCGCGCATAGCAAAATGGACTCCACACGAATGCAGCACGCCGGTATAGTGGAAATTTGGGAAGGTCATGCGTGAAGAAACAAACGAAATTCAATCAAATTCCATACATTATAATGAGGCAATGTTACGAAAACATCAAGTTAGTAATGACGGGATACGCAAACTAAGAGAAAGGGGAAGATGTAAAGTCGCATGTGCAACTAAGAATTAACAAAAAAATGTTGACGTGAGGAAAATACACAACAGCGCTCAGCACTTACGCGCCAACATACTGTTCGTAAAGTCTCATGAACTGTGTGTTGAGAGACTCGCTTTCAGGCTTTTTAGCGTTCTCTGCAGCCAGGCGCCTCGCCTCCACTTCTGCCTTAACGGCTCCATCTGCATAAGCGCACATCCTGCCCTCGAGACTTCGAAGGTGATCGGTGCCAAGCCTCACATTGTACAGCGCTCACTCGGTTTCCTCGACACTAATCAGCTTCGTCAGTGCCTCTTCCGCGCTTGCAGCCACACCCAGGAACGGATCCAATACAAGGATTTCATCGTCACTGTCACACACATCACGAGCAACACGATTCTGTTTCGAAATGCCATCCATTGAAATGTTATGGAGCCCTTCAGTGAAGCTTCTTTTAATCCTAGACGCATACTCAGAAGCAATCCCCATCGCATCCTTGGAGGCACCTCCTAGAGCTGTAGCGTCCCTCAAGATTACCACGGCTGGGCGCCCTTCTCTTCTGTGCATTCTCCTGGTCAATGCGGCGGAAGCACCAGCACTTGGCGCGCTTTGCACCAAGTCGTGAGAAGCTTCTGTCGGTCACTCAGAGGACTAAAAAACTGCTCAAAAAGTGGTACGCATTGCGACCTTGTTGACTCCTCACGTGCAATTCGAATTTCATCATTCAGTGCCGTTTCCACCTTGTCCGCAGTGACGACAACCCTCCCCAGCATTTGGCTCATACTCATCACCTCGTTTTTAATAGCCACAGAAACACTTTTGAGTCCCGTCACATCGACCAGATTCTTCAGCAGAGGAAAAGCGTCAGCCAACTCCTTCAATGGTTTTAGCGACTGCGGAAACGTCTTATCACTGCACACGTCTTTAACAGTGAGACGAGCGCCACCTGCATAGGGCCTGTGAATGAATTTCATAAATGCCTCGTTGGCAACTTGCTCCCCCTTCATATTCAGTTCAAAAACAAAAGGGAACTCATCTATAAGCGTTCCGCCACGCACTTCTGCGCCTTGTACGAGTCGGTCAAGTACTTCTAACTCCTTCTTTACGGTGCTAAAAGCGTCCTCGCCATAGTGAAATGCATTGGCCACTTCAGCCATTCGTTTCCTTAAGCTCTCAGCACGACCAGCCTGTACCAAAACATTTGCCTTGATTTCAACCGCGCCGCCTTTCAATGAAATGAGACTACGGTACAGACCACTGACCTCGTTGACAACTGAGCATAGCTACACCTCCGCTTCACGTATAGTTTCATCAGGTGTGTCGCTCACAGATATCATTGTTTTTCTAACAGCGCTGTAGGCCTCTCTTATTTCCTTATCGGCATTCACCACTTCATTTTTTACCTCAATCATAGTCGATTCGCAAGCTTCGGCCATGGCTTCCAGCCGATTTACAGCGCCGTTCACCTCATCCAGCGCGTTAGCATCAAATGTAGCAGCGTGTATAAAAACATCTTCCTATTTAGCGCTAAGCAAAAGTCGAAGGCTTCCATGGCATCCACCAGCGTCCAGGTTACTCAAGCGGACTTGAATGCCGCTCGATTTGCTGGCTAAAAGATCCTTTGCGCTCCCAAGTACTTTGCTGTACGCTGATAAATGTTTCTCAATTCCAATTGCTCTAAGCACTGCCTTATCAGGGACCTTCGAAAGCCTTTCCAACTCTTCAACGACTCTGTGCAAACTTCTCGTGGCCTCACTAATGCTCTTTGCCTTACTCCAATTATTAACCACTGTTGAATAGTCTGCACCAAGCGAGTTTTCGACGGCTTGTTTCACTTACTGAACCAAATCCTATTGTCTGTGACGCTCTTCAGCAACTCCCTCACACTTATTGTTGCACTTTTCGCCGAATTCTTTGGAGTTTCAAATTTCTGTTTGAATTCATCAGTTTTTCCTAGGGTACTCTTCAAATACCTGCACACGACTACAAAGCGCGCTACTATTTGCACTGAAGGAATAAAGTACCGTGCTATTCATCTCTCTCACCTGCCTAGTCGACGTATCAACATATTCAAGTCCAGCATCCCCTGCCAAACGACCAGATTCAAAGTTCTGTTCAGCATAAATCAGTTTCTGTTATACTTTTAATCGCGCTTGTTATGATCTCTATCTTCTCGTCTGCTGTAACGGTAAAGAGTTTTGTATAGCAGTTCTTCACATCCCTGAAGGTGCCTTGTAGTAAATTAATTATCTCTTCCTTCCACGTATCCAAGCTGCAGTTCTCATCGTATTTGTTAAGCTCCGTCTTTATATTGGTATACTGTCACCGAACACTGGGATTAGTGCCCCAGGTGCCGAAAAAACCACGCATAATTGCACCAAAGGCCACACTGTTCGCATCCATCGACTCTCCTCCTCCCCCCTCTGCCTTGGAGACGTCCAATTGAAATGCATCCGCGCGTGAGATGACAAAGTTGATATGCTGAATTGCTAGCTGAACAATTCCCAGTGATTCGGTTTTACAGCTGTCCCAGAGGAGAGCAGGAAAGCACTCAGCTTCTTTCAGAGTAGCTTCAGCTTGTTTTTTTATCTTAGTGGTATGCAATTCTAGTTCCGTTGCATTTTTTTAACACAACAGCAGCCCTCACAGCTGGTTTGTTGGTCAGGTTGAGCCAGGCCAAGAGCACATCTTTTGCAGCACATCTTCGTTTTCTTTCCCGCTCTGTGCTGTGCCTTTCGCGTGGGTAGCCTGTCCTCGCAAAGCAATGAACAACAACAAGCTGCACTATGAAGAAGAGGTACGTTGCCCACATCAATTCAAACCGCTTTTACCGCCTACCTGTTGGGGAGGAGGGGCGGGTATAACATACATCAAAAAGGGGAGAAGGCCGCGCTATGGTACAACCGCCGTATTATGTAAATGACATTCTTCAACAGTGGCTATCGGAATCAATGAACGAACAATGTAACATCTGGACCATATTACAGTCCAGCCTCAAACCAAACTCAGCCCAAAAAGTTCTCCTTTATATTCGCAGTGCTCCTTTCACTTGACTTTCGGCCATGATTTAGTATACACCCATCCAAACTCTTAACATGCGAACCGGACATGTGGCATGAAATGGTACACATATCGATGAAACGACTTTACTCCGGAGAGGGCACACGCAGAAGTAGGCAGCAACGTTTTACGTCCATATGTGATATGCTGTTGCAACGCGGCTGACACACCCAGCCACACTTGAACGGACAATTATCCCGTACGCACTTCATATATAATAACAAAAACATGCTCGAAGGCAATTTGAGTAGCAAACCAGTAAAATGCCAAAGGGACACGCAGCAAAATAAAGTCATCGGGCGCGTCACAAACACGTTATTGAAAACAACGACAATTGGGATAAGAGAACAGCTCTCGTCGTACTTGCACCAAAGCTAAATAGCACATCAAAGTGGTAAATTATAAGTGCACGAATACGGGACACGCTTGCGTCAATTTTGTGCGCTTCCCAATGGGTGTATTAGTGGCGCTGATAAAATGAAGAAAAAACACAATGATGGGGCGGCAACGTGTATGAAAAATATCAAACACATATTGGCAGTGGGTGAGGCGCCTCTTGCTTGTCATCAAAATGGGCATGGGCCAAGGAGAAAATCAGCCAAATTTCACTTGCGTGATCCACACGGCCCCGGGACACGAACTCCATTTTGCTGCGAAGTGTTGCTCAGCTACTGACTGCACGCTCAACACATGTTTGAGCACGTGGGAATAAAAATGGCCCGTACTTTGCTACGAACGAGGCCTAACCGCCTTATCAAGGCAGCTAAATAGACGCACTGGTCGGGAGTGGCTGTTGTACAGATAAGCAGCGGGATGCGGAAGCATGGGTAAGAAGTCTCCCACCATACAAAAAGAATGGAGACCATTCTAAAGGATTTGACAGCAGTGTAATAGCAAGAATATGTTAAACTGCACAGAGAGCTGGCAGACGCCGGTTCACGGGCAAATGCAACGGTTGCCATCCAAGTCACGCACAGGGTAACGAAAAATTTGCTAATAACATCAACAGAAACAGCACAAGAGAGCCGTGGTACTTCGCTGTAAAGTACGTGGGCACAACAAACCTCTTCTGTAGGTTGGATGAAGTGGCTTCTTACTACCAATTAGGTTACGTGCTCCTGCATCGTTCCCCTAGCGACGAATGCGTTCGATTGCTTTCCCACCACACATCCAGAAGTTCCTTATCACGTTATATTTACTGTGAATTCAGGGATACAATGAACAAATGTGTCTGAGTAGTGTTACAACAACTTCAGCGCCACGCGCCTAGGGCAGATAACTTCACTGTGATGTAAAGCAATAAGCCTCGTGGTGTCGAATTCACCAGCCTAATTGTTGACGGTGCACAGCAAAACACACACACTTTCGACCACTTAAAGCGACGTACGAGCACGTGTGCATGCAAAAACTAGAAGGCCCGAGCATTATTGATGTTGCATTCACTCAGGCGTTATTTGCGAGCAAACCGTTAACAAACATAAAGTAATAAACTAATTGGTCGCTCATTTTACCTGACTTTTCTTCCAGCACGAGAAACACTACACGGCACAAAACCGTCGCGGTGCCAGGAGCTTTGAATCCGCTGGAATCGGGGGACCTTCGAACCTGTCACTTTTCTATATTTTAAAACAAATTAAGAGAGAAAGACAGAAAAGCACAGCAAGTACAAAATTGCCGCAAAATTCGAGCCCGCTCATAACTTGCATGTTGTTTGTGCCGCTGATCACAACGCCTGTCAAAAAGAGCACACTTAACTGCAAATTCAAAAAACCTCAACTTGGAGAAAAAATCCCACTCACGTACTGCCTTAAGATGCGTTTATTTATACATCAAAAAGTGCGCAAAGCAGAAAACTGCAACAGACGCTCAGAAAACCGCACACAACAAAACACCTCAAGTTACAGCGCACTGTGCCGCGCGGTGAAGCACAAGTCCAGGTGGGGCACACAACGTCCTCATAAAAATGCTCTTGTTGTTATTTTTGTCTCTCTGCTATAAAACTGGAACGAAAATCGCATGGCGTCAAAACGCGTGTGTCGAGTTTTTATTGTTTTGCATTACTTTTCAAAAGAAGGCGGAGGAAATAAAAAGGGAGGCGGCAGCACGCTTCACGACAACTTTCATGGCGCCCAATTCGGCTCCTTCATTTTGTGCGTCGCTCTTCCTCGACGTCGTTGTGCTGTTTGAGGCGCTTAACTTCTCGCTTGTCCCATCGTGCTCACTTGACTCGGGACCGCGTGGAGTTGAGTGGCTGCTGTTCTCGTTTGTCTTTGAAGCCGTGGAGCCACTGCCAGGAGACGCCTTCAGCGCGCTTTCCACCTCACGGGGCGAAGCCGATGAATTAGAACTGTTTCCATGTTGCCCAGATTGCTGTTGCTGTTCATTTGTTTGATTTTCACCACTGATAATGCCGCAGAAGAAATTACAATTTCCTCTTGAAGAGGTCAATTTAATTTTCCTTCCCCCACAACCTTCGTTACCGCCGTCAGAACGTTCCAGCACGAAAGGTGATGTGCCGCACTGACGTCCGTTCTTTAACACATCTTCTGATGAAAAATTACATCCACCAAGGAGAGTGGATTCACTCTTCACCGAAACTGCAGTGCATTCAGTGGAAGAACCCACCGAGCCACCTCCGCATCCCGTTAAGGTCAATCCAGTTCTCACGGTGGAGCAATTCACTGTAAATCCGTCATGCTGTGGTGATTGACATTTTTCGACACTATACGAACAGTTTTCAAGCAGAACTGTGGCCCCCGATCCAAGAACAACATCAGCAGCAGCTGAAGCTCGAGCGCCACACATCTTCCAAGGCAGTAGTGCCAGAAGAACAAGAGCGGAATTAACGTAAATGGACATGTTGGAGCACTTTCAGTTAAACCTTATTTTGACATAAAAGGAAGCGGGGAAGAGAGCGACAAGTAACAGCAGTGAAGAACTGATGCACTTTGCACGCCTGGCATTGGCAATTAAATTTGCGAGCTCAAATGTACAGAAGCAGAACCGATGACTTACAATACAAAATACCTTATCAACAATTCTAACAGCGCGCGTGGCCACAGGCACTGTTATGCAGAACTGTTGCACAACAAGGAGCAAAAAAATATATAAAAGAAATGAGAATAAACATAACATGGAAGAGCACGTCAAACATAACCGAATAAACTGTAGACAAGCTTTCGTCTTGCACTGGAAACTGACCTCCGCACGATTGATCGACTTAGATGCAGACGTGCCGGTGGCTTAGCTTCGAGACTGTTTGTACGTTAAAGTTGGTGTAACATGTTGTTGTTCGGCTGTGGGCACTTTATTGTGTGATCAATGGGACTGTGGCCACTCATCGTCTGCCAAGGATGAAACGCTTTAATTATTTCATTGCACCTCTCCATAAAATTTAGACTTCGCGGCATCGTCAGTCGACGCACCTAAAGGACGCAGAGGCGATAATTTCATTAGGCAAAAATGCCTGGCACTTGGGAGATTGTTTTGCACCACCTTACCAACTTGTTCATTGCTTTGAATTTCGAGTCCGCCCAGACCACTGGGAGTCAAATATTTACAACAAACCAAAATGGTGTGAAAGCTATGCGCGCTGGTGAGTGTCAGCTGAGCAATCTCCCTTTGGCGAGCTTGCGCGGCTCCTACGCACAGCGCCGCTGACAAGCGCCAAAAGAAGTGCGCAAAACAAAACACTTCGGACTCTAAAAACCTTCAATGTGTGATGGTGCTTTCTTCTATTCTCAAGAGCGAGTCGCAGGAGGACACCGCAGTTCCGTACTTTTCAAGCGCCAAGTCAAAACGTCTACAGCCAGCACCACTGTGAGTTAGAGGCTGCCACACAACACACTCAACTATGGACAAAGCAAAAAACTAGATAAAGAAATGGCAGTAAACCTCGTAGTGAGGCGTGTTGGCCGAACAAAACGCGTGCCAACACTGCACAAGCGCATTGGCGAGCTGAATGCAAACAGTGCCAATTTTTATGCCGCAACCCAAACGCCCTAATGTGCTGCAGCGCTCTACACGAAAATCCCGTGCGCATATCTGCACATACGAGCTTATATGGCCTGGATGTCGCCTGTTGACTGCGGACTCACGAGAAGAATTATTCCGCAGCTTTGGAACGATAAAAGTGCAGCTGACTTGACAACCAGAGAGCACAAACAAAAATTTTGTAAAACTTATTTTTTAACGGTCACACGCAACTTATGCAGAAACAAGCGCAAAAGCGCAAAAATAGATGTATCAAAATTGTTTCAGGGAGCCGTTTGGTTTTGTGTCCGCATTGAAATCTTCTCAACAGCGTGAGTGCACTTACCATTTCGGCATTTAAAGGAGATATGCGTAATTTTGTCAGCGCTTGCGAGGCCATCGCGAACAAAAATAGGCCTGTAGAGACAGAGCGGAATAAAGCGCGCCTCTTGGACATGACATGGCGCTTGTATGGGGACGACCAGTCAATATTTGGTGTACGATAGCATGCTCATAGCCATTTGTGTACTACACAATCGACAACTTGGCAGCGTGTAGCAACAGGCACACAATTGCCAGTACAGCAACTCTGCACATGGCAACGGCAGTTAAACACGAGGTGCTTGCAGTAAAGATGGTGCCAACTGCACCACGAAAGCAAAATAAAATTAATTGTTGCTCCTGAGGAGCAGACAACATCGCCTCAGCATGCGCCGTGCTCACATTGCACACATGCAAACAATAGGCGGGCAAATGGAAATATAAAAAAACACTAAACATGCTCCCAACATCATGCGAACTTGAATCCACCGACCTTATTCTGAGCGATGCCACTTGCTCAAAGCGGTGCGAATGGCCGCCACTTTAAGTGGTGCGAGTTTGGATGTGTGTAACGTGCAGCAGGCCAATGAAGCGGTGAAGGGAGGGAATGAGACGCAAATGTGCAACCGCATCGGTGTGGCAGTTATGATGGGAAGAACGGCGATCAATGTGACGCTGGAACACGGCGCAGCAGCGCCCGTCCTTTTCAAGCTTCTTTGGTCTGACTTCCCACGGAAAAGGGGGAAATGCCAGTTGCGGCACGCGTGGTATCGCCCTGACGCTTTGCTGGTTTCACGCGCTTCAGGTTTGGCACATTTGCTTCCTTTGCCAGCTGGGTAGCATCTCTCGCGTCGCTGCAAAAAAGCCTCAATAAAAAGGCGCCACCTCGTAAAGCAGTGCAATTATCACCACACTGACCGCTGTTTGTCGCACTGACGTTCGCAAATGCAGCAACAGCGCAGCACGCACCAGTTGTGGTTTTGCATGGTCCGCAGTGCTCATTCTCAGCAAGAAAGACTCATAGCGAACTCCTGAAGGGACACAAGTCCCACAGCTGCAACACGATACCGCGGTACGGTTAACGAGCGAGCACGGCTGCATCCACACATGTGCAACTACGGCACCACGTGCTTTGGTGTGCTTTGTAGGAAATTTGCACCAATTTTCTGAGCAGCCCAGCTTGGTCCTGCACGTCTGTTCCTTGACGAAAAGCTTGACTGCGTCTTGAATGAAATTCCCAACTTTGCGTCCGCCCGCAACTACGGCGGCGTACCGTTCGCCCAACGGCACACACCGCTATACGCGAGACCGCATTGGTACGGCCGCCCGCTTGTTTGAGGTCTTCCATGGCACGGCCGCTGCGTACCGGTGCTCAACAAACAATTTACTGGAGAATGGCAGAGAAAAGAAAAAGAAGAAAAGCAGCAAGTGAGGAGCGAAGTTGGTGGTGGCACAAATGTCAGCGGGGCCCTTTTCTTTGCTTCTCTTCTGTTGGTTACATTTGGCTGGAAGACGTGCGACAACAAACTGACATTTTGGGCACCCGTCCAAGTTCCGGACGAGTGTCACACATTTGAAGGCCGCCGCGAGACAACATTGTCGTCGGGTTGGTAGTTTTGTGTTGACGTCACAAAAATTCGAGTGATATTTATTTATTTCCCCTTCTCCCCCGTTACAATAAAATAGTTATCAATTTGCTTACTTTACTTACTTATTCAACGTATTTCAGCTGCAAGAGTGAAGGGAGGATTGCGCAAAAGGGAGTGCTGTGGAGAGTGAGAGGAAAAAAAAATAAGGCCCACAACTCCGCCTCATAATCGACCTGTCTGGGCGCGTCACTTTCATGTTATGGGTCGACAGACTACTGTTGACTGGGCCTTTTACAGATCTTTGCCTGTGCATTTTTATAATGAACTTCATGCTCTCTATAACGCAAAAGTATAATTCCAGAGGAGGCAAAAGAAACACACACGCGCTCACATAAATCCAATGTCAACCTAGAGCGCCAAAACTCACATTGTGAATGCACTCGGTTACTCGATTAACTACATTTGCTCCTGCGTTCCATATGTAGTTTTGTTCTTGCCGGTGCGCGGCACAATGTTATTTAATACAGCACTTAAAAGCATGGGGAATTCACTAAAACATTCCAGAGTGAAAAAAAAAAAAAAAAAAAAAAAAAAAAAAAAAACGAAAATCAATTCTGACCATTCACGTCGATACATCACTGTTACTCGCAAAGCAAGTTTTTGTTCGAAAGGCTCTGACTATGTTCTTATGCACATGCTGCACCCTATTTCTGTTTTGCAATCGCTTGTTTCAAAGTTTGCCATGCAACGGTGCGTCATCCACCGCGGCGTAGCAATCACCACGGCAGAGCCTCTCTCACGACAACAGGGAAGCAGAAGATCACCGCAGCAGCAATGACTGCAGCTAAAGAGGAATGAGCTCGAGCAGCTGTTGCCAAATGTCCTTGCACGTGTGCTTTGCGCTTCGTTGCTCAATGAAGTCGCGTTGCCGCACTACCTCCGACTGGAGATCAAATTTCATCTTGTTGAGCGTGCTGAGGCACCTTTCCAGTTTGTCGACTTCTTCGATGCCTTGCCCAAGTTGAGTGGCATAAGTAGCAATCTTCTCGGCAAGCCGCTCAATCGCCGGCCTGCTGTTTGCATTGGAGCGTGTCACATCTGCACTGGCGCTCGCTGAAGACACACCTATCATGTTGAGATTCAGTTCCATGACTGGAGCGAGGCGGTCATTTCCACTGCCATGCCGCGCGGCTGTGCCAGCAGATATTGACAGATAACCGGAGCATTCATTCGAAGCAGCACCAAAGTTGAAGACCTTTTCGACCTCCGTTCCCGCCTGCTGTGGCTTAAACTGAGCACATAGTTTTTCATACGCCCTCATCACCTTGTGTACATCCTCAGCCAACATGACAAAATGCCGCTGCTTGTGTAGCCGTCTCCTGCTCATCGCCGTCACTTTTTCCACAAGCACGCCTTCTGTGGCCCGCATTTTTGATAAAAGTCGAGTGGCGCTTGTTCCATCGTCAACATTTTGATTTTGAGAAGCGTGGTGTTCACTCACAAGTAGCAACGAGGCGTCCAGCAGCTTGCAGTTGTGTTCGTTTTGCTGTACATTATTTTCAATGGCCCGCCAAACGGTATTAAACCGCCAAATGAGCAAAAATGCAGCCACAACGCCCTTAACGCGTTTAATGTGACTTTCGAGGCAATCTTTTTTGCTGAGCAACACGCTTCTCGCATTTTTACAAAATTCACTTTCGTTCACGTCCGGTACGAATTCAAAAAGTTCATTTAGCGCCTCTTGGTGCTCCGCCACCATATCATTTGTTTTTGCGCCCCACAGACAGTTAGAAATTGGCTCAATAGCGTCAAGTGCTGCCTTGTGCTCCACTGTCCATTTCGCAGCACTTCGAAATTAGTCGCGGACATTCGTTGCGCGCCTGCCTCCCTTTCGTTGAAGCCCCGCCAACACACCCAACACCGCCTCGCACGCAATTTTTTGTACGCACTAAAACGATCACTGGCAACAGACGTCTGAAGCAGCTGCCGCATCTGACCCTCCAGTCAGCCAAACGTTACAGCAATCTTCCTGTCAATGTCTTTCAACCGCTCGAGGGTGTTCTACAAAACAGCCATTGGTTGTGTTTAACAATTAAACCCACTGCACCACGATTTTACTTGCTTGGGTCCCGTCTTGGGCCCCTTTCGCATCTTGTTTTATATTTTTCAGTATCACTTCCATGGTCCATGCAGACGGTCATAGCGAAGATGCATAACGCCTGCAGGCATATTGCTGAAGCGGTGCTTATTTCCACCTAAAATTAGAGGAAATAGGTGAACAAACGTTTTTTCAGTGTCAATGGGGGTTCATGCTCTCATAAACACCAGCCAAAGGGCCAGAGCAAGAAGACTTGCCACTGATATGCAAAGGTCGACCAAGTCGCTCGAAAAAAATAGTAAAGTAACAATGATGATGATGATGATGACAGAAAAAGTGGAAATAACAACGACATGAAAAAATAATATTAACAGAAACCACAACAAGCTGCGTACTACTACTATTATTATTATTTTAGAAGCACGGAAAAGTAAATTCCACACACAAATAACAAAAATAATACGCGCTCCCAGTAGCGAGGACACCCGCTTACGTTGTTAACAAATATATATTATTTTTACCGCTCACAGGCACTATGAGGGGCGCCGCGCTTACGCCTCGTAGTCCAGTGTCAATGTGCGGGCCGCACAACTGAGCACAAGTGAGGAGGGCGCAAGTCGGCTCGCCATCGCACACTGAAGTAGCGTTTAATTGATTCATGGCGGGGGAATGCCGGGGTAATATCCGCCTTCCTCCCTTCATCACCGCTGTCATGGCGTGGCTTTGGCTTTCCGCACATCATTTTTCTCCTTTTGTAACGCGCCACTCTCACATGAAACTTTTGGTTCGCAGCACCGGACACACGGCAAGTCCCATCACCAATTTGGCCTCGTATAAGCAGCACATTTCAGCTCGCTAGTCCACTACGCCCAAATAACAGCTGTTTCCGAAAAACTCACCCTACAAAAACAGTGTGTCATTGGCCATCAAGCAGTAGCACTTTTTCATTTTACGTTAGCAAGCGATCACACTGCTTGTCATTCGCACATCACTTGGTCTTTCTCAGTAACAGAAAGACGTTAAACCGCCACAAAGCACAAAATAACATCACTTTTGTCACTTGTTGGCACGCCAACACCACCGCACGCACACAAAAATCTGTCACTTCCGGCTCTTGAAGTCATCTTTTTTGGCGGAGCTGCTTGAAACGCTTCACCGCGCTTTTTGCAAAAATAATAGACAGTTGTTTCTCTGTGGTTGTGCAAAACGAGTTGCAGCCACTCCACATAAATGCAAAGAAAAAAGGGACTTGGACTGTTGCCCCGCAATTTCCAATGTCTTTTTGAAAATTATCCCGAAACATGCCGCACGCGCCTCCGCTTTTACTACCTCACACTGCAGACGCAGCGGCCATAAAAAGATTGGCGCCCCCAAGCACCAAGGGGGAAGAATTCCTGGCACGGGTGAAGGGTAGACACACAGACGCGCACACATAAAGACACTAAATAAGCCAAGTTAAACGAACAGCTGGCTGCCATAATGACACACAGAAACTCGAAGAGAGATTCTACCGCTTGATGCGCACAATTTTACACCTTTCCATTAAGCTTCGCCGAAACTGTGCCTCAGCTCAGTGCCCAAGCAAAAGGTATCAATTGCAGCATGTGACGCGCCATAATCAAATGCAACGTTGTGTGTGCGCCCGCCACCGCAAGAGGCACCGTCCGCGATAGCGGTCAAGGAGTAAAGCGCAATCAGAGCGAAAAAGCTCACGGGCTCCACACCACTGGGTGAAGGATGTTCACTTTGCATAAAACTCCGCCTTACGCGTGCCATTGTCCAGAGCGACGCGAATAAACCACCGTGACTCGCATCCACGGCTCACGCACACAAAGTTTAGTTACCATAGCAGAATAAGCGCCAAACAACATACACGCCGCTCCCAAGGCGCCCAAAACATCTTCGAACACACGCACCACTGACGCTCCTGTACAGCGTCGCGCCAACGTCATAATTCCCACAAAAAGACGTCAGCAGAGCAGAATTACCACACTATGAGAAACGACTGCACTGGCCAAAGTGCCTCCACACGCGCAAAGCGAACATATGGGGACAATTGAAAAATGGGCGGCGCACGCCCGCCAGCGCCAGTTAACTTCCCAGGACCCGTCTTCAGGTTCCCAATAGCACAATCAACTCCGAAAGTTATAGCAATTAGGCACACATTGGTGAACGCAACAAAACAGCCGCGTGGTCCACAGTGTGGAGTTGCATGGCTGGAGGAATAACGTTAAAATGAACATAAAAAATACAAAGAGGGTGAGAAAAAGAAAGAAAACAAGATGTTGTGAATAATAATGACCAATTAGATTCTGCACGGTCGCACACCTCTGTCTTCCCGCAACGAGGAGACGCGCATGCGCTAGCAGAATTCAGTCAGGGGGCACAGTTCCAGGCCTTCGGGGGGCTGCTTGTCAGACAAGCGCGACTTATCACACACAACCAATCTCATCGCACGCGGAATGCGTCATGCATGCGCAGCGGCGCCCGTCGTCAGCAGTGAGCCAGCAACGCGTCTATAATCTCCTCGTCCAACTGCACCTGCTGCTGCTCTGCCTCATCCCATAGGAGCCTCACATTCTCACAGTCCTCTTCAGACATGGCACCCTCCGTCACCACGCACTCCTGCCTGCTTACCATCGCCGAGCTGCTGTAGTGCTGGAAGTACACCATCACCCATCGAAGACTGCCCCTCACCACGTTCCAGTCATCAAAACACCCCGCCATTCGCTCCGTGAACTGCACAACGGCACAAGCGGCTGTGGCACCGACTTCACGGGATGTTGCCAACACACCCACAAGCACCAGTGGCCCTGACTTTTTCACGTTCCTATCCCTTTTCCACTTGCAACCAGCCGCTGTGGAATTCGCACTGGAGTCCCTGGTAAAGTAGAAGGCGCTGAAGAGGGGAAAGCTCAACAGATCTGGTATGTACAGCACATCTGTCTCAACACTCATTTGCGTCGCGTTAGGCTTGTCATACACGCCGCAGGAGATTACCTCATGCTTCGTTGGGAACTGACTCAGCTGCGTTCCTCTCCTTGCCGCGTCATCATGTGGGCAACCACGCGCACGCGGGAGGCAGGTCAGCTTCTTAACGATCAGTTCGGACACATTCCGGTACAGCAGCATGCAGACGCCGAACATCTCGAACAACTTAACACATGTTTCCGGACACCACACCAGCCGCCACATCAACCGACGCAAGTGGTAACAGTCTTTCAACAGCACACGCCTCATCTCAATCTCAACTGCAGAGGAGCACGGCCCCGTTGTAAAATGTTCGCAGGCACCGTGCTTCACCCGCACTATCTTCAGCAGGCAATGCACATGCACACGTGGAAGCCACTTCGCCCTGTACAAGAGGATGTCGATTAGGAAATCCCTCTGACTGTCTGGGAAGCATCGTATACATCGACTTATAGATGAGTACATATTCTTGTAGGCATATCCATCATAGAGGTGGCGTGGGACGGGTCCAACGGTCTCTGCACGAGCCTCGAATACAGACCAATCCAAGGAGGACAGTATTGAGATACTAAACCTACGCTTGTGCTGATCCCATACGTGCAGGGCCATTAGCTCCCGTTTGTTGTAGCCGTTGAGCAAAATATAGTTCACAATAGTTTGTTCCTCAATTTTATCGAATACTTCTTCATCAGGTGCATTGAAAACGACGACGTCCCACGTCCCAATGGGGAGGTTTGCCACGTTCTCAAGTTCAGAACAGTCGTATATAGCGCACCCCTGCACACCCTCATCCGCCAGCTCGTTCACAACCGTCAACGCGTCGCACACATTGTGGTAATGCTTTGCGGTACCTGCGCGACTCCCAAGTTTGAAAAACACATACCCATGTTCGCGCACAACATACAACACTGCACCGATCGTGTCAAGGTTGCAGTGAAGCAGCTGGTATAGCAGAAATGGACCCACAGCAGCCGTCTTGCCAATGCCTGGTGTCCCCAGTAAACTGTACAACCTCCTGGGAGAAGTGCCGCCATTCGCTCGCCTGTTATCGATGCCACGCTTCAGGATGTTCCACGCGCGAACAACCTCCCTGCGGACAATGGCGTCATACTTTCCATTTATAAATATTTCATACGGCCACCTTGATTTGGAAATGAGCACCAGCAACTCGAGACCATCATCAGTTTCGGGCACAACGGCATCCGCCTCACCAGGGAAAGGGGTGACATCAACCACGCGCTCCTCCCACATGCGCGGCGGCTCACCAACGCACTCCGTGTCCACAACAATCATCCCCATTGGCGCGGATGCGTGGCCAGACTCCACAAAACTCCATGACGCGTTGTAGACGGAACGGTATCGTGACCGCTCCTCGGCTAGCTTGTGGTGCTCGTCGCTCACCGGCGGAACTGGAGGCGATCTGGACGTGCAACGCAGCGCCTCGTTGAGCAGCGTCCGTGTGGCATCCGACACAGCACCTCTCATTACCGAAGATGTCACGCTGCAGTCACCGAACGTGACAACATTTCGTGCCTTCAGCGTGCGCACGTCATGCCACAGCTGGGTAATCCTGTACTGCTCAAGGCCAAGAATCTTGCCAAGCAGACGCTCGTCAGAAATGTAACGCGCAGGCTCGCGCATAAACATCGCCATGGTCACCTGGCTGTCGGTGTAGGAAAGCGCCTCACCGGGTAAATATGTGCGTAGGAAGTTTTGCAGAAGCACCCTTTCGGGGTTGCCACAGCCAGGTGGCAGTGCGTTCTCCAAGCTGTCGGAATAACTCCACTTCGTCTGCACGTCCGCATTCTCCCTCTTCTGCTCGCACCGCCCTGCCGCAGCTGTCATCCCGAGCTGGAAACGCAAGACGACAGCACCAGGAAACTCGACACGCTGCAAGTGATGGTGGTCTATTGCTTTTGTGTAAAAAGTGACAGAAAAGAACCACTGTGTGAGCAGCAGCGCGAGCACGTGGGTAGCATTGGTTCGTGCATAGCAATAACTACAAAGAGGAGAGAGGCCTTTCTTGTTATGCAAAACGGGTGCCACCGCAACCACACAAATTTTCAAGTGGTTCACAGAAACACGTCTTAGTGCGCACACGGCAATCCAGTTACACTAAATGCCGAGTGATCCGCCAATATGCGTAAAAGCAGCGCGTGTGGCACGGTCCCGCAGCCACCAGTCATGGACGCCCTCCAACAGGACATGTTGCAGGTGGTGACACAACGTAACAGTCACTAGTGGCCATTCGCTAAAAATTATGTGTTACCTTCACATCATACTGATAGGAACGCACTGTACCATTTTATCATAGCGTTAAAAACGTTTTGTCATTAGAGGCAAGCGCCTCGTTGGGGCACCATAGCATAGTACCGAGGAGGTTCACTGGATTGTGTAGGGAAGCGGAGCTTTACCACAATACAAAATCACTGCCCCATCGATAGGGTGCGAAGCGTGACGTGGAGCCAGCGCCAGCGCGTCCCGACATCTTACCGCAGCAAATCGAGTGCAGTGCAAGCCGGTCGACGGAGGCGTGGCTGCTGTGTGTTCCGCGTTCCATCACCTTGACTGTGGGGAACCGACCAAAGTCGGGTACGTGCCGCCGCCCTTGTGGTAAGAGGTAACCTCACACAGTGAAGCACCGCATCAACTAGTGTTGGGATGCGTGCTGCAGTGGCGAGTGCCCTTCCACACCAGCGCACGAGACGCCGCCATCCGCTGGCGAAGTGGGCGAGCTTAAACGACATCGGAAGTGGCTTTAGTGCGCAGCGTCTCTACCCCTGAAGCTGAGTTCAGCACTGGCGCGTCACGATGCGTGCTGCGCACAAAGATATTTTGTCCTCCTGCTTTCCAGTCCAAGGGGACTGCTTCTGTCGTTACCCGCACAACAAGGAAGAGAGAATGGCGTGCAGGGCAACATGAACTGAAAAACAAAGACTGCTTTTTAACTCGGGATTTTTAAGTTCGTCGCAACACAATTTGAGCTAACGGCGAAAACAAAAATTGCAACTGCACGGACGAATTCTTTTGTATTCCAACGAGCCGTGGATGACTCGTAGGTCGGCGAGCGAAACAACTACACATGTGTCCATCAACCAGCGCACGAGAATAGCAGCCCACAATACAAACAGTGCCGGTAAGCCTGCGACGACCGTTCAACGCTACCAGGGCCTGACCGCACATCACGGAATGCGGTGAAGTGAGCTGCAAGTGGGAAGACCTAACTGGAAAAGATATGTTGGTCGAATGCTAAAACAGTGAACCGTGGCGTGACACGCAACGCTACAGCAGTAATATCAAATGTCGCCGCTTCGCCGGGATATAAATGCCAAACGTTTATGTGCACCTCGTACGGGCGCGTGAAGCAAAGAGGTCCAGTCGGTTAACGCTCGTATTGAATGTTCAGTCCGTAGGCGTATTACATCACAACATGCCTGCAACTTAGGCTTTAGTCAAGTGTACGCAGAGCCAGGTGCAGAAATGGTTTGCACTCGACTGCCACACATCGCGCAAAAACTGGATGGGCAGTCGCCCGCGTGAAGAGTGCGCTTCATGTCAACATGGCTTGGTAAACTTATGGTGGCCAACGCACTGGTGATTCAAGTGTTTACGTGCAGTGGCCATGGCGCATGCAAAAGACATCAAGCCTTCGTGTGCCACAACAACGCGATTGGGAAGTGAACACCAACCGCACCACATGCGGTGAAGATAAAGAATGAAAGAAAGAGCTGGCGCAAACAAAAACATCCATCACAACACAACCACGTAGCTTGCTGGCACAACCTTTGATGCACAGCAGCCTATACTGAGAGCGGACCACTTGCGCCTTCACTGCCGGCTGCACGAGAACAGCACCATCGGTGCACCGGCCCCACGCATGTAGACAAACGAGTGACCCCCAACACTCTCCAAGCAGAAACGTCGTGAGGCATAAGCTGTTCCAGAAGTGTTGAACAATATGTACTGGTGATGCACCCCGCTGGTAAGGCACCATACTGTGCCGCGCCTGTGTTCGTGCAGCGAGCGTCGCCAGTGAAAACAAACATAACCCGTGCGCCAAGACAGCGCTACGAAGTGCCACTGTTAGCATTGTATAAAATAAATAAATAACGCGACATTAACGCAGTGCGCCCGTCCGCTCCACGTGCTTTGGCCCTAATGCGTAAATTTTTCATTGAAGAACAGCTGGAAGCCATGGCGTCTCCCTCGAAGTGATCGGAAATCATCGAAGGACTGGAGGTGTTCCAGTGCCTCTAACTTTCCTTTACAAAATCGTGTCTGTCAAAGCCGCCGCTACAACTTCATTACGCAATGCAGAAAAGTGAGAAACGCGGGCAAAAGTGTTGCAGCGCAATTTGTGAAGGAAACAAACAGCGTGTGGCATCGTCAAGCAATAAGCCGAGGTAGTACAGCAGTCTCTGAAAAAGAAAAACAACCTCCCATGGAGCCAAGCAAAAACACTCCTATACATTCAATGCCTTATAAACTGGAAGCGCACACACTGTGGGCACCAATGGCTCATCCATCTGAGCACAAAATTATTACAATAGCCCTTAACAGCGTTGCACGGTGGAAGTGGTGACGGTTTGCCTCCAGGGAGACGCACCCGTGTCGCGCATGCACCGCGTGCGATGTCAGAAAAATAAAAACATGAAATTAGGTACACCGACAGGAGTACATATTTACACCAAGCCACTCAAGTCAACAGTGGGAGTGTTAGCACAGCCTTCCGCAAAACCTTCATTTGCAAAGGTGCCCATATTGACCAGTCTGGTTGCATAAAATGCGCCTCAGTATCCCGTAATGAAATTGCCCCCATCTTGTGATGGCGCGTTAGAGGCGGCGGTTTATTCAGTTAGCCATTTAGTTGGAGAGCGGTGGTATCAAGAGGGAAATGAAGTGAAAGCAGCGACTGAGTCACACCACAACTACCGCATTACAACATGAAAATATAAATGCGTACATGGAGGGAGGAGTTGCACGAAAAAAGAAAGCAAAAAATAAAATAAAATAAGATAGACAACACCTTACCCAGCCTTCTATTGCAAGAAGAATGTGCTGCATTGGCCGGCAAAAAATAATTTAACAGTTATGCGTACAACGCAAAAAATTACAGAGTATAAGCAAAATTTCATTAAACCCAAAGATGACGCCTGTGCGAATATAGCCGGTAAAAAGAAAAAGCGGAAAGGGGTTTATCACCTCGCCTTCCGCGCTCCTTCGCATCTACAACCCTCTCGCGACATCTACCTTCCCGAGCATGTTTCCACGCGAAATCCTATCGGCGGCGTTCTCAGTAGAGGCAATGTAGTCCCAAGAGGCCCGAACACCTTGTTCTTTCAACGCTTTATCGATAAGCGACGGCTTGCGAGCCAGCGCATCAGAATATACGACGCCTTTATTCATTATATTCTTCGCCGCTGTGTTACCAATACAAATGTGCAGTTTTTCAACCATTGTTTCGGCAAATGAACTGAGCGTTAGTGACACGGCACGCGGCTCGCCTTGTGAGACGCAGTGTGGCTCTCGTTCCCACGCGCCGTCCACCACACACACCTCCCCGCTATCCTTAAACAGGAGCGCGCCTCATCCGCACATTGAAGCGTCTGTCACCAACGTGGTCGACGCGGACCGGGACGTTCGGGGTGCGACGGGCTTATTATCCAGCAATGTGCTGAGCCAGAGTTTGCCTTTTGAACCGTCTCACACAACGCCAACAAGGCACCAGCTAGCGCTAAGATAAGTGAGCGATCGTACGGAGAGCACGTCGCGCGTGGTGCCAGAACAGGGTGGACTGAATGCGTGGCTCCATTTGAGCAAAAGGGTGAGCGACCGTGGGGGTCGCAGTGCAACAGTCTCGAAGGACACGACAGCCTGTGGAGTCACTAATTCAAGAAGGCCATGGCTGGTCAGGCGTGAGGGGTGTGGACCGTTCGCAAGCTGCTTGCGCCGCCGAGCACGTGGCGGGGAGCAGGGCGGCGTTCGTCAACCTTGGAAACCAATCAAATAAATATGCAGTGCAACGGTGCGTGCAACCGTTTGCAGGGGCTGGCAGCCAAAGCACGTCGTGTGACACCGCGGTACGACACAAAGGTCCCGCAACGGCGCCACCCCAGAGGTGGCATGAGAATGTCGAGGGCGAGATCGAGTGGAAAAACAGAAAGGCTTGACTAAATTGTCGGAGCCACGTCGGTTCAGGCGCGTGCGTTGCAGACGGGAACGGTGTGGTCAGGGTCGTCTTCAACGCTGGGTGCGCACGCGCCATCCATGGGCACTACCGCAAGGCCAACACAAGGTCACTCCCAACCCCAGTCACATCACCGCCGGCAGCGCCAGCCACACTAGGAGCAGTGGCACCACTTTTTTGTCATAACTTGAAAGAGCAGGGCATATGTCCTTGTCCAGAAGCACGTGGTATTGCTCACACCTGCCCAAGAGCGCGTAAGCAGCTTGGTGCTCGTTCAAAGTACACTGCTTGCTCGTTTTGCATCTTTGCCATCGGGTAACTGGTTTGCTGTCAACGTGCTGCACGCAGATCATCTCCAACGCGAGGCTGTCCCTCAGCTGCGCCCAGCCATTGAACAGTCGTGCCATCCTGCTCGTAAAGCCATTGATCGCATGAGCGCTGGTGTCGTGCTCGCTCCGCCTCGTCACCTGCACGCACACAAGGGCCCGGTGCTCACCAGCTCCAGCGTCAACACCACGTCCACACCAACAGCGCTGCCAGCCAGAACCTCAGCGAGGCAAGGCGTGTTCACAACAGGAAATTCCCTCACAACAGGTATGTGCAAGACATCATGTTCCGCATCGGCCATCACTGGTGCTTTCGTGCAACACTTAACCCTCTATCCGACATCAAGCACCTTGCACGAACGCGGGCAGCGACCCATGGCACACACGCTCAGCAGCACACTAGTCTGCACGTTAGCCCCATCTTTCGGTCGGGGAAGACACCTCATCCTCGCGCCAATCATTCTCACGATACTCGGATACAGGAAGGCACACACGCTAAATTGCTCCAGCGTGTTCGCACCATTCTCATCCATCGTCGCAAGCACCTTCCCCCCGCTCGACCTCCCGCAGTGCTTCGCAATCACCAGCCTCCTGAGGCTCGCTTCAATCTCTGAAGGGACTGGATGGTTTCTGCAATGCTCAACACCGCGCACCATCGTCCGCACCAGCTTTGTGTCCGCATGCGTTGTTCCGTCCTCAGTCCACACCTCATTCCCAATAAGGACCTTCGTGTAATGCTCTGCGTTTTTATGATGGCACTCTTTTTGTTATCGGCAACCGAATTGCATCTTTCTTTGTACGCCTTATCGTCAAACACGTAGCGCGGCAGCGGGCACACCTCCCCAACCGGTCACTCAACTTCACGCCGCAGCGTACTAATATCTGCACATGCACCTGCATCGTTCGCGGCCACATCCAACAGCGTTCGACGCTCCCGCAATAAAAACGCCTCCACCACGCACGCGTCATGGAAGTTGAGGCAAATGCGCAGCGCCCCATTGTGCTTCCTTCCTTCCCCGTAGTTCCGCTCACTCGGTGACGACACAACAGGGCGGCCCCATTCAGACGGCAGCGGCTCCGAGTCCAGGGCAATGGTCCACGCCAAATTCAATAATGAGGAGGGGACACTTCGCACGGCAGTTCTGTGCTGCGTCCCTCACTGCCCCCAGCCTCGTTTCGTTTGACCAACACCTCTCGTTTCTGATTCGACAGTATTCACACTTCAGGTACGGCTGCCTCGCCACGTCGCAAAACAGAACACGCGCTCAAGGCACGACAAGCTGTTGTTGCTCGTCCATCCACTTAGCTCGCGACTCACGCGGTGCCGTACGCGCACAACCACGCAGCGCACTCCATCTCTAACCACAGTTCGCAACTATGGGCACAAGCAGGTTCTGTCAGTGGCGGCTCTTCTTGCCCTCACCACTTTCAAACGCATCACACCCGTTCACGCATCTGTCCCGCCATGTCCACGTTGGGCGCGAATACAGACAGGCACACTCGGCAGCGCACAGGCACAGGACTCCGTGTGGCTCAGCAGCGGGTGCCACTGGGCGAGTCCGTGTCCACAAACAGCGCTCAAGGCGAATTTGGCTTCTGCATCGGATTCGGAGCCCAGTCGCGTTGACCGGATAATTTATATGCGGTATCCCACATCTGTCTCATCTTCGACTACGCAGCGGCATCCTTCACCGCCTCACAGCCAATGCACCGCGCCGCACCCAGCCAGGTGGGCCGCTTCACACGTGTGACTTCCACACACGGCGTGGTGGCACACAGTCACGACACCGTACATACCTGTAGCACACGGGCGCCCCCAGGACGAGGCACGAGAATGCAGACACGGCAACAAACGGAGTCACAGAATGCATTCGACACCAATTGAGCACACGACGCGCTCACCTCTTGTTGTTTTGAAGCGGCGTCACCTTTTCTTTGAGCTGCACCACTTTTTCGCACATTACCGGGTGATGAAAAAGAAGCGAACGGGTGTGCATGCGCGAACAGCGCAGCCACACAGCAAGGCAGGTCGAGTGTGGAGGCACACACTGTCAGGGAGAAAAAGGCACCACGCTCGCACAGGCATGATAGGATCAAGCGCGTGGATGAAAAGGATGGGCAACGATCGCGCAAGCGCAGAAATAGACGCTATTTTTTTACCACTTTAATAATCAGTAATATGGCCTCCGCCACACGCGACAACAGCAGGCACAGCAAGTCAGCACAGTTCGGCACTTCGGCGACACGCGTTAGCGAGCAGTCTGCAGTGTGAACGCATCGCTAGTCGGCGGCCCGGGCAGATCGATAACCGCCGCGCACTGCGAATGCACCAGACTCTTCATATGAGGCGTGGAATGGTGTTTGGCATGGAAACAGCAGCAGGTGTAGAACGAAAAGTGCCGTGTTTTTGCTGATGTACTTTCCAGAAGGGAGGCGGTGGAGTGTAAAAGTATTGACCGAAGGAAAATAAAACATTTAAAAAACCCACACAAAAAGAAGGAATTCACAAAATTATTTTAGTCCTAAATTCTAGGAAGTCAGTGGAAAACATACGGCGTTGCCGTTTGGGAAATCACTGATAATAATGGGCGGCCCTCAGCTTGCAGTGGGCATGGTGAGGCTCATAAGCTTAAATAGTTGCATCATCACTGTCGAGGAGTGAGGAAGTTCCGCGCAAAACTCACAGCACTCTCTCACGTCATTCTTGAAAAACGCTGCGATGCAGGACATCATTTTTTTGGAAGCAGAGCGCGGACAAGCGACACGGTTGCATCGACCGAAATCTGATACTGCCACACCTTCGTGTTCCAGAACTCGTACGCGTCCTTGTGGCCCGCATTCACTTCCATCCCTCGGGGAATGCTGCACCGCTGCCTGTTGCACATTTTGTCCGTTTTATCGGGTTGGAAGTAGATCATCTCCCACTGCGCGTCGCGCGTGAAATCCTCCCAGTTCGTGAACTGTGCACGCAGCGCCTTCATGAGCAACATCAGCTTGCTCGTGTCCGTGTGGTGCTCCGCCGCCAGCGTCACCTGCAGCAGCACCACCGTCCTTTGCGGTGCACCACGCTCCTGCTCAGCGCCCACCACCTGATCAGAGTGGTCCTCCACAACGAAGAACCCATCGATCACGGGGTAGTTAACGCTGCGGCACTGGTACAGCACCATGGGCTCGCACGCGATTGTTTTCTCTGGTTGGCAACTGTTGTAGAGGCACAACACGCGCCGGAAGGTGGATTGCTCATTCGCAATGCTTGCGAGGACAACCGTCTCCACAACGGATCGTCTTTGCACACGCGCACCACTGTCCAAGATTCGAGCGCCTTGAAGCAGTCGCCAGGCGGACGCAGGACGCTGCAGCGCGGCGAGCACGAGGATCTCAAACACAAGGCCGTTGGTTGTTGCGTAGTGCTCGGGGTTGAATATTCTGGGATCGCTCGCAACAATTTCGTGCAGCTTCGCAAGCATCTTCTCCCGCACATTCACAGACACGAACCTGTTCCCGCAGCGCTCAATATCCCCGACCCCCAGGCGAACAAGATCCACAAGACAGTGCGTCGTGCCGTCATCCTTCCACTCTACACTCCCCGCAAAAACATCGAGGAAGTGCGACACATCCATTTTATTCAGGTTCTTAAGTGCCACTTCAGCTTCTGCTTCTCGCGTTTTATAGTTCTCATCATCAAAGACGTACCGCGGTGCGTGCCCAACCTCACGCATGCGCTCTTCCATGACGCCCCATGACTCCTCCAGCTCCGCGCGCACGGCAGCGTTCCCCTCGGCAGCCGCGAGGTCAGCGCGTCGCAGCCACGCGAAGTACGCCTTCATCTCGCGCGAGTGGTAGCGGTTGATGAAAAGGAACCTCGAGCCCATGTTCGTTTCGCGCCACACCTTGAAGTTCTTCTTATTTGGCGAACTGAGCACAATGCTGCCCCACAACCTGGCGGGTAAATGCGTGGGCAGGTCCACATACTTCTTCACATCGAGGATCATGTAGCCACGCTTCCCGGCTCGCGAAAGTTCCATGACACGGCGCACTCCAGCAGTCTTATCGTAGGACTCAACTCTCCCAGCCTCACCGCCGCTCGGCAAATAAAAGATGTACATCTCCTCACACACGAGAAAAGTCACAACGTCCAGTTTCCCGGGTGCGTAGTGGAGCAGCTCGTACAGCAGGTGCGACCCAACACCAAATGACTTGCCAATGCCTGGCGACCCAACGAGAACGAACGGTGTTGGGTTTCTCTCCTTGCGCACAAGCCACGCGTCCAAGTCAGCCCTCACAATGTTCCACACGCGCACCGACTCCCTTCGGACAACGACGTCAGTGGCGTCCATCTTCTGGAAAGGTGTGCCATTCGCCGTGGTGTTAGTGTTAAACAGTGTAAATGGCCAGCCCTTCTTGGACGTCAGCACAAGCAGCTCAAGCCCGTCACCGCGCGCGTCGTCAACATTCTCCGTTGGCAGTGGTATGGGCGTCTTGTTCACCTCAGCGTCCGACCATGCATTCGTGGGACGGCCATCAGCCACACACATGCCAAGCGGCTTGTCTGCTTCGCCAGACAGCACGTGGCTCCACGTCGCATTCAGCACGGACTCGAAGACGTCAGGAATCACGTTCGCTGCTTCGCTCCCGGACTTTCCAACTTTCCCCACCGCCACAGCGTCCTTCGCGGCACTAAACGCGGCATCCAGAAGGCCACAGACCGTGTTCCACAGCCGTTCATCCGCCAACTCATCTCTCACTGCGCGCTTGGCGTCCGTATTTTCATCAGCACCGCCCCACTGAAGGAGACCCGCTATTCCATGTCTTCTGAGCAGTGGAACAGCCCTGTAAACAAGCGCGTACGTTTGACACTCGGGAAGGCTCAAGACCATCTCACGCAGGTCCGCATCAGGGATGAAGCGCTCTGGTCGCTGGATCACGACGTCCATCCTCACGTTACCGTTGGTTACTTCTCCATCAAAGCCAACACGTCCAAGACACTCGCTCAGCAACATAACGTTGTCAGGTGGTCGAGCACCACGCAGCAAAGCGTCTGCCACGTCGCTGTTCAGCGTCCACGTCGTGGAGCCACTCGAAGCACGACACAAAAAAGGAAGCGTTAGATGATAGAGGCGCAGCTGATTGTCCCACACGTGAGCGCTGACACGCGCGTGCCGCACACCCGCCAACCGCAGAGAGTGCCTGAAGACGGAAAACATCGTTTGGTGACTCGATAAGACGCAGCGCTTTTCTTTGGTGCGTGTTGCTTGAGAAGCGTATTGTGAGGGGAGTAGAACAAGAAGTGATGTGCAAATAGCTGCCGCACTTGTGGACGCAACAAAACAAAACCAAAAGGGAGGATAGGAACGGTACACGGGCGTGTGCTCGTGCGCTCGGCAACAGGGCCAAAAATCACTAAACACCTGTGTCCACCACGCGGTAGCCTGGGCCATCGCTCGCCCCTAATCACGCACGCAGGCACACTCGTGACGCCTCCGCGTGTCAGCGCATGTTTTCATCTGCATATCACCACCAGTGGAAGAACACGCGCACACGCGACCACTGGGAGTGGTGGGTAGGTGCGCACGAGGAAAGCGTGCAAAATGCGACACCGAGTGGCTCACCAGCCAACAGACGCACGCACAGCTGGTTGAAGGATGTGGTGTCGGCAGTGACAACTGGTGCAGCACCTGTTGAGGCGAGGGGACAGGTGTCGGCAAACGGAGCACGCTGGACAAGCAAACGTGACGTGGCACCGGCATTTTGGGCCTGGGCACACCGCAAGCAATGCGGACGCGTCTGAGTGTAAACGCGCATTACCTCCCTGTCGAGGCAAGCACCACGTGAAGACAGGCCACTCTAAAGGATCGCATCTCCGCGCACCACCGTGCAGGAGCGTGACCAAAAACATAACGTCACTCGCCTGCGCGGCACCATTCAGCATGCCCTCACGCCACCCCACAAGGCAAAAACAAGCGACGCACACGCATTAAAATTTGGCCACCACTCTCGGTGAGAGCAGCGCGTGTGTGTGGTGACGACAGCACATCGGGTCCGGCAGTCCGATACGCATAGTCGCGAGTACTGCCTCGTCAGTGGACAGCTTCCTCGCTCCGCTGTGTGCGCACAGCACCAACACACGCTTGACGGTCACAAGAGCACGCCGCGCATGTCGCTTCGGGCTGCCACCGAGGAATTACAGGGGCTTTTATCGTAGATGAAGCTCCTCACCAAAACAAACAGCGGCGGCACAGGAAACAACAATAACAAAACGCAGTCGCTTGCTAGAAACTGAGCAGAGCAAACAACACGGTCCTGCGAACGCGTCTCGCCAGCCGTGCCACAGCTGGAAAGTGAAGCCCTCAATGGCACAACACGAGACAATGCACTACGGCGCACCACCTCGCAAAAACCCCACTCCAATAAATGCGAGCAAGCAGTCTCGTCCGCACTGCGTCCGGGACTCATCACTGCGCCACCACCGTGTTGCGTCGGTGCGCGCACACCATGCGCGGCAAGCACGTCGCGACACGCTCGCACTGCCATAATTAGTGCTCTGCAGGGCAAACACAAGATGCACAGCACCCGCTCCAGCGGCGAGCCGCATGCCGCGTGTCAGAGCACGCATGGACCATGCACGGCGCCTCCACGCGGCATGCTGCTTCCTCGGTATGCGCAGGCAAAATACTTACAACGATGCACGCGGAAACCACTCGCGCGCCACGCTGTCACCACTTGCTGTGCTACCCCGATGCAAGTGGCATGAGAAATGCACACGCGTGGCGTAATGCTCGCATAGAGCATGGTCTCATAATCCAAAAAGCAACGTGGCTGCCGTCAAATTCAAATGCGCCGTCACGTGCGCTAGTCGCAACGGTCGCGCTGCACCGCTCCTGCACCACTCAGCAAACGTCCAGGAGCATGCGCGCACAGCTGCCTGGGCATTTGCCCTCGTCAGGCGAGCACCCCAACCAGCGCAGGGAGACGAGGGTCGTAGTGGCGCACAGCACAATAAGCACGCCACACAGAGGAGGAAACAACACGGAGAGAACACGCGCTCAACACCGTCCGGCGTCGCACCATAACACAAATGTGCGCTGCCATCACTGTCGGGCGCCATGCACCTCTCACTCTTCCACCGTTGACTCACGACACGGCCATTCAGCGACCAGCGGCACGCGCACCGCTCCGCTTACCGTCGTTCCAAACTCCGACATGCTTTCCCTCAACTCAGAGGTATAGTAGCAAGGCAGCGTCAGCCCCCGATCAGCTTGGCCTCAGACAACTTGGGAGTCCAGCCAGGCATGTCTCCACGTTAGCCCCACGTGCCGAAAGGCGCAAATCGCATGGGGACGGCAACCTTCTCGGATTGACCCGCATGGCATCTTCGGCACGGCGCCTGCTTCAGCGGGCGGTCCACGTGCATTCGACCAAACAGGCCTCAATCGTTCGGAAACGCGTCTGTCAGTAAATGTTGCACCCTCGTTGCACATGCAGTGCAGCACCGCTAACGCCATCAAGGACCACAGTCCAGCAGGTTGGCCGGCATTGCGTGTCCTCGTCCAGTGCACGCAAGTCACTTGCCGCAGTGTCGGGTGCCTCCATCGCAGCCGCCATGTAGGCTAGTGTCTCATTTCCTGCGCCGCCGCCACGCACCGCAAGACAAAGCTGCCAGCAGGGAAGTAGCACATGCTCTCGCAACGCAGCGCAGAGACGCATTGCTGTGCCCAGGGGCAACTGTGCCACGGGGATCCAAAGACACGGAAGGCGTGACCGCGACGCGCATTCAGCACATACGTGAACGAGCTGATAAGGGAGCGAGGGCAGGCAACTTGCAAAATCACAAGGCGGCTGAAAAAGCAACATTGCTCACGATGCTGGAGCAGCAGTGCACCGCATTCACGTCTAACTGCGGCACGTTGAAGTCAAAAACGCAATCGTGTCGCCGGTAAAGATGGTCCCAATCACCGGACTGGCTCCGAGAACGCCCTGACGAGTGTCCGGCACTGCGCCTCACCAACACGATGCGCATCAGCCAATGGCAAGACACGCCGCAGTCGCACAGTGGGGCCTCCGATATATGAAGGGGGTGCGTGGTGCAGGTGGCAGTGGCGGGACACCGTGGCATGCGCGTTTCGCTTCTGACACAAGTCTCTGGTTTTGGGCGTTGAGCTTATGGCCTGAGCAAGTTAACGGTTCGTCCGCCACCCAAAGTGGCGAGGCACGTTAATTTCGCTAAATGCGTCTTGCTGGCGCAATCTATCGCTTCGCGTGGGCACCTAGCACGCACGTGGAGGCGCGTATTCCCGCCAAATAGCAAGCACTCAACTAACGAGCAAAGACAAGACTGTTCCACAAAACCAATTCTGCCACAAGCGAAGTGACCGCACAAGACGCGCGCTTACACGCAGTCACAGGCACCACTTCGCATCGACTCCTCGACTCAACGGTCTCACCGCTCTCGAAACAAACACCGGTGCTTCTCAAACATAACCTCCTCAGGCAATCCAGCTTGCCAAGGCGTCTTGCCTTTACTGGGGACGGCACGCGCGCAGCTCTTGCGCGAATTCGGCTCTCTCAGCCGTCCCACGGCCCCGTGTCCGCAAAATCTGGCAAACAGCCCGCACCGCACAAAAGGGGAAGTTGCCTGTTGGCAGCAGGCTCCGGGAGGTTGATCACATAGAATTCGCCAAGTACGGAGTGCCAAACACACTTCTTCCTTTTCTTCTAAGTGTGCTATACGCAGCCTCGACCGGAATCTCTTGCGCCATGACTGAACTGTCCATGGCATGCTACGAAATTCAGTAACGTCCTGTGCATTCGTCTCAGCCAAAACACTTTGTTGCACATCTTTATTCACATGGCTCGCTAGGGAATCAAGCAAAGTCACGAGTGCCATCAAGTTTTGCATAAGTGAATCGTCATTAAGTGCCGGTATGTGAAAAGACATCGGCGTAACTTTTACTGCCTCCCTCAAACGAAGCCACAGAAAGGATGAAAGTGGTCCCAGTCATGTATGTCATCAGACAGAGCATGAGACCCCCTAGCCGCTCCTCTCAGTAGGCCTCTGGAGGTCTTTGCCTGCTGTGCAAACTGATTCCGTATTTCCTCAGGACAGTTACTGGTCAACGGCTGCAACTGTGTTGTTTTTTCGCTTGCACTTCTCGTGCATCGTCAACCGCTCCACGGCCAACTTTGGTCCCTCCATCACGTTTTTAAACGCCAAACCACAGCTCTTGTTTGCACCAATAGCGCCGTGAAAAACACCGGAAGCACTCGACACACTTTGAGCTGCATTCTAAAACAACCACAACTGAATCGACGCACCCACTTACGTACTCGGATGCATCGCCACACATCTCTTTCAACTCCGTTGCAACGAGAGAAGTTTTTCCCGACAGCTCGGGCATTCGTAGTTTCATGGAACAACATTCGCTGTTCAGTGAATTCAGCTGACGCCGTTTGTTGCACAACTCTTGCCTTATTTCTTTACATTTCAGTCAACGTGGTCTCTTTCAATGACCTTTTGTGTCGCGTTACAATGCTCCGCAGTAGAATTGGTGAACTCCATAATTTCGCCCATAGCGCCAATGGCCGCATCGGTACTGTCACAAACAACACTCAGGAACATCCAAAGAAGAAACGTCTTTTGTCCGTATCTGATGCAACACTTCGTTGGTTTTCTTCAGGCCATCAAACGAACTGACACCGACTGACTTGCTCAACACATCGTCAGCCCCATCAAACAACACAATTGGCCCAATGAATTTGTTTTCGCTACGGCTAATGAAAGGGCGTGAGTGTGGGCATCGCTGTTATTCGTCAGTTTGGGCGCTCGTGTCAAAAATTTCGGCGATATCTCTCACATGTTTCCACCCACCTGCTTTCACAGCGCCGGATATTTGCTCCATCACAAGCCTCAAGCTACTGAACTCTTGAATGGTCTCACTGGCTGCTTGTACGCTGGCGTGGACCTGTTCAACTTCCTGAAATGCACACAAAAACACCAACTACAAACTGCTTGCACTCCTCACATCCGTCAGTGCTCACTTGCTCACGCTCAGCGCCTCGGCCACTTCTGCACTCTCTGCATAGAGCGAGGCCTCAGTGCAGGAGACGCAATTCGACAAGCGAAGTTGCTGCGCCAACTTGAAGTGCGAGTTCATTGCGCTCAAGGTGTTTGTCTCCTCGCGCACTAACTTGCACTTTTCCACAATCAGTGCACCAGCTCCTGACAACACAACTCTCTCTACACACTTTAACCGCGTCAGCCAACTTATGAGCAGCCTAATCCTCACCGGCACAGCACCATCAAAGCGCTTCTTGATCCACGACATGGGAGCTCTTCCAGCTGCGTAGCTAAGGTAGTGCGTCGTCCTGCATGCAACCGTGTCACACTATGCCTTCATTGCTTCCTTGCTTTTGCTAGCGTTATCCTCAACAAAGGCATTTTACTTGTTTTACAGTGTCACTGGAAAGTGCGTAAGCGGCATCACACCCACTTTCTTCAAGACCACTCTCGTTGGTGCCATTCGCGACATCTCCATCATTGTGTCGCAAGACAGTTTCGTACAACGTGCCAACAATGGCCAGAAAAACGCTTCTTTTTGTTGTTTAGTCGTATTTTATCACTGGACTCTTTGATGGTATCAGGCACCGTCTCACTGCAATCCAAACGTTCACCGAACAGTCAGCTGCTTTAGAGTTTTTTATTTCAGCCAACGTGCCGCTGTCCTCCATTAGCAAGTGGCGGTCTGCACAGCGGGTTTTGCCTCTGCAACCATTTGGTGAGGGTGGCACTCGCATCGTCCACCTCCCTCACCGCATTCCTATCAAGCTACTCAACGGTCGCGTTTTAGACCGCACCACTATCGCACTGCATGAACAATTTTGTAATAATAATATAAAAAAAAACAAGGCGCCACGCCTTACTGGCCCGCTCGCCACTGTTCCCATTCCAGTTACCATGGGCGTGTACAGACATACGCTGAAAGTCTTTCGCAGCTCCAAAGGCCTTGAATAAATCCCGTTCAATGCACTCAATGAACTCACGGCAGCTATCGAAGGACCAGCTCGTGTGGCCCATCACAGTTCCACCTTTCCAACGACATCTTTCACATTTTTCTCGACATCTTCGCTGCTCTCTTCCGAATAGCAGCAAAGTTGACACTTCGATTTTTTGTTTTTTTTTAATTTAATGCGCCACACAAACACTGGCCAAATTGAACTTTTTCACACTTCTTATGCTCAGCGTCGTCTTTCCCATCGAGTGGTAGCACACGCAACACCACAAAAGGTAGAAGGAAAATTGTGTGTCCACGGGGTTCATTTTTTATCTTCTGCCTGAACGTTTTGCGCGCAACGTGTTTCTACAGATGCCATTAAGTCACGCATAGAAGTGGTGCACGCAGGTCGCTCACACGGTGCCTTGGGTGCGGCAGTGATCGCACACATAAGCACACAGACCACGGACTCTTCCACACTGCTCTGCTGCGCGCTGTGGCCCATCGTGATAATTTTTCCGTTGCTACCACCCCAATAAGCGCCCGTGGCCAACAGTCCAAGTGCAGCCCGCAAACCACGCCACGCCCGTTCAAGGTAACAGCACAGAACTGGGAATAAATTGCACGGCGTCGTTTCAGCTCAAGTCCTTTGCGGCGTGCAATTCTTCAAATACCACAGCAGTGCAAATAGCTCCAGCGACGCGCATATTTTGTCAGGGCGTTGCTCTCCACCTCGTGCACCACAAAACAATAAACAGTATAATATGCGGAAAACACACACGTGCGTCCACAGAAAATAGCTCTAAAAAGCAACAACAAAATACAGACAATCTCATTTGATGCAAACTACACGGCGACATCTCCGTAATTGATGGAACACGGCGCGACTCGGCAGTTTAATATTTTGTCCGAATTGCTAAAAACAAATAAACAAATAAACGCACAACTCGGCAAGCCCGTGTTTGGCATCATCACCAGGTCTCAAAGCCCTCGTTGGTGGAATAAATTACGGTGCTGAACCTCCCGTAAGAACTCATCTTTTAGGCACGACAGCTCAAATGCACAACAGGAGGCAGTAGGCATCGGCACAATTGTGCATGCGCAGCGGTCCGAGTCACTACAACAAACACGGCGCAAAAACGAGTGCCGTTTTTACACTCAAACGAATGCGTTACAAAAAAGCAAATGGGCGTAACACAAAAAAGTAACTTACAGCCAAACATCCTCCAGTCACACAGTCACCACATCGAAACAGGCGCAACCAAGGCCTCCCTTCTCGCCTTTCCTCCTTAATGCCACACCACTGGCAATAAACTATTGAACTTCACGCTCAATCAACGTCGAGTGCCGTTCAACCGTGCCAGGTGCGCCGAACGGCATCACATGCGTGCTTTTACGTTCATCGCGCTCACGATGTGGCGCACCACCGTCTGGTCTCCGCACCAAAGTTGGCATCACACACTCCACTAGCAAAGGCGTGCGCATCGGTGTTGACATTGACGCGTCATGCAAAAAGCGCCGCCTCGAGTGCAACACCAACGCACATGTGAGACAAGCGCTCAAATGCACACTCACCGCGCAGCGGTGTCAGCCTCACCTGACTGCCAGCCCCGCATGACAGGGGGACGTGGAGTGTGCCACCGCCCTGAATGGCATAGCGAGTTACCGCCACACAAATGCGCGTGGGTATTTGCAGTTGTCCGACGCATCGGCAAAAACAACAGCCCGAAAGTGATGTTGCTCATCACATTCCGTTCTCAGAAACAAACGCGGCCACGTTAGACAAAAAGAGCAATAACAAATACTCCCATTTCATTCAGCAACCCCATTCCCCGAGCGTGCATCGGGTGGTGTTGCCAGCACACTTTGCGGGTGCGCGCACGCCACAGCATCATAGGCGTCTCAACCCACGTGCCTAAACATCTAAACTAGCCAAGTAGCGCTTTCAAAGGGGCAGCGGTCACAAAGTTTCGTGTAAGTGGCAACGCTGCCGGCAGCTCCGAGAAGTGTTGGAGGGCGGCTGATGTTAAAAGGCCTCCAAAGAAGTGTTCCCACAAACGGAATTTGAAAGCATAAACAAGTTCGCTCTACACACGCTTTGGAGCTTAGTTTTCGCACACCACTTCCAGCGCACCGCCATCGTCGTTTCAAGTTATCGGGTGCGTAGTTCCCCGTAGCAGTTTCATCGGTTAACAAACAGTCACGCAGAGAGATTGGCATTCAAAAACAAATACTTCAATACATACCTTTCACTCCACAAGAAATTGCTTCACCACCGTGAACTGTGCTGCCCCAGTGCGGTGCGACACGCGCATGAAACGAAAGCGGTGGAGGTGCCGGCACGTGACACTGCCGCCCACCACCGCACTCGTCAGTAATTAAACCGCAAAAAACAGGGGCACATCAAAACAAAAAGGCAAAAGAAAAGAAAGCAGTCAATGTGGTCGGGGGTGTTGGCTGTTTCGGATTACTTAAGAGGGCGCAGCAGCTGCAAAGCACAAAACACGCGCGCTTGAAGCCCCGTCAACAGGACGGTGCCCAAACTTGTGCTCGTGTGCGGAGTTGTGACTTCCCTCGACTCGTTTCGCTCCACGCTCGTTGGCCTGTTCTGCTCAGTGGCGTTCACTTCACTTCTCTGCGGCCCGGTCCCGGGGCCGTCGTTCTGTTTCTGCTTGGGGCTCTTTTTTTCCCCCCAGTCGTCGCAGCATTGTCGTTGTTTGTTGTAGTGTTTTTTCGACTTTCGTACTCCGACAAAATTTACGTGCAGCTGCGCAGATTATGGAGTTCACAGCCATGATCTGTACCACAGCCATTTTTCTCATCCACATTTTTATCTGCAAAACAGCTTAAGAGGAAGATATAAAAAGGTCCAGGCGTATCAGGGAAGTCTGGTAGAGTTCCTTTAAAGTTCGTGCAAACAACTGTTGGATCCTCCGTGGGTGTACAGTCTGTCAAATTCGCGGAGCCCCTTTTTTCGTTTTCACCCCCTGAGCAGTTGATGTTATGTTTATCCCCAGATGCTTTTGTCACATTGCATACTCGGAGGGGTGTTGGGATATCGTCCCTGTTTTCTCCACCACAGGCAAAATAGCCGGCGTCCTCGTGACTTCCCCCGCCACCTCCATAACAACGTACACAACTTACACATCCATTTCCAAGAAGAAAAAGGACAAAAGCGACAGCAAATATCTTTTGCTTTTATCTGAGACAAGAGAAAATGGAGAAAATGATGTGAACACGGTTCTAATTTCTTTGCTCGTTTTACACGTGACTGCGTCAGACAAGTTTCTCGAATGTTTTTTTTCTGTATTTTACTGTTTTGTTGCGACACACGCTCTGCATGATGGCACGCTCATGGCTGGCAAGTTGCACGGGGGTGTAATCCACTGCACAACAAACCCGTGCAGAAAAGAACTCGCCTCGGTGACATTTTTCATTTCGGCGTCGTCGCCACACAGGCGGCTGCAGTCGCGCGCACAAGCAGTTGTGGAAGCGAAGCTGTCGTGTTACGGCGAGGCCGCACAACGCGGTGGATGCGAAAGCACCGCAGCAGAGGCAGGCGTGTGAGCCGAGTGCCTGAATTTACTTGACGTGAAAAGAAAAGCCGCGCGACACATGTCGCGTCAAGATGGTCTTCAGCGACACGCCGGTGATGTTCCGACACGGCACGTGCGAAGGCACAGCGGCCTTAAACTCGGCGAAGGTGAAAAGACAGGCATTGGGACAAATGGATTTAAAATGTTTTCAATCCCTGCCATACCGAGGTGCGCACAACGTCCGTTGTGAGTGTCGCGTAAGCGCACCGCCCTGCGCAGCAAACAAAAAACATATTAAAAAATAAACACACACGCGCGCGCAAGGCGGCTCCTCAAACCACCAGCTGTGAAACGCACTGCCCGAACGCTCACAAGTAGCGCTACGACTTGGCGTGACGGCAAACTCCGTATTGCAATTTGGGGGCGCAAACATCGTGTTGGTGCGGTTAGTCGCATGAACCGCAATTTAAGCGCCTAAGCACTTGTTTACGTGCGGCCAGCCAGCAAGTTTTGACTGTCGTGCAATTGGCGAAAAGGTTCACCGCTTTCACCTTCTGTGGCTTATGCCTTCAACGTTGCGAGCTGCACCGTGGCACGTTCCGAAAAAGTGCTGCTGGCAGTGACTCGCAACGGCCTCTGGTGTGTTTGGCGTGTCACAGCCTCGCACTCGTGTGTCGTGCGGTTCAATACGGCTGCCTGCTATTGCGCTTTGCAATTGCACGCGCTCTGGTGGGCATATCGTCGCGCGCTATTTGACGAAGGTCACAAGGCACCTCACAAGTCCATTCCGACGCCTTTTCATCAGCAAATTACGTAAGGCCGGTCACATCAACGAGAACGTCGCCATCACACACACATGTGCTGCAAAAAGGCAGTTCAAGCAACTAGCGCGTGCGGCTGTGGACGAATTTGTTTGCGGAGAACTGCTGAAGCTCTTAGCTGCACACGTGCAACATAGTGCCACGAAAACAATTGGAAGCACGGGCACTGATGTTGGGCGAAAGCAACAGCCTCACAATGAGAGAGTTCTGCGGCAAAGCAAAGGCAGAGTGGCATGAAAGTCGGCAGTTGACCCTCCCACGCGCTAGCGACTTGAAGAGCAGAAACACAACAGTCATTTAGTTGGCCCCTCTTGGCTACACAGGCTTTTGTGACAATGCGCGGCAGACCACGGCGTGTGGCATCGTGCAGCGCACAGAAACGAAGGGCGACAGTTACGACGCTCGCCCATACGCGTGTGCAAACTGCTGGTGCCCGGTGCCTTTTTGCATAAGAGACGGCAACACGACAACAAATATGCGATTAGCAAACTTGGCTGTGTGCGCACGCAGTTCAGAGCGCAACATGTCGCTTGGTATTTCTGTTCGTGCACGAAAGCGAACTGACACATTCAGCCGCCCTCGCACATTCGACAGCGGAGAGCGCAGCCCTGTGGCGCTGGCGCTCGTCAACTGCGCACGTCTTACAGGCAACGGGCATCAAACATCCAACAAAAATAAAAACGCCTCCTGAAAGCCTACGCAAAAATCGGCGGTGGCATCGCAAAACCGACGCATCTCGTTTTCCACTTCAAAGACACATGAAAATTACACAAACATTACTGTTGCACGCGTTTCTCCTTTTCAGTTCTCAAGCCGTATGTTTTATACACAAGCCAACGCGGTCGTTACTCAGCACAATGAACGACAGCGAGCCACTGCCGCTAACACACTTCTTCACATGCCGAAAGAAGTCGCGCTCTCGCACCTGGTTTCTCCGGCACTGTGCGAGGCTTCTTCCGCTGTGAGCCTGCTCCAGAAGTTGGCAAAAGCCTTCAGTCCAGCCACACCACCGCTTAAAATGCACACACGGGCAATAAGCACGGCTGCTCTCGCACGCTTCGGAAGTCCTCACGCTCAGCACCGCCTCCACATTTTTTTGCTCCGTACGCTCATCTCTCGGAACTGACCGCTTAGGCCACAAAACGTTTTACTCGACCCTGAAAAGATCGCTCGCTTTCGTCGTCAAGGCATCCACGACACCACCGCAGACATCTCTTCACCGTTTCTTTGGCAGTCGCTCAGTCTACGTCACTCCACTGCTGAATTACACCGCACGGCCGCGTATGCTCCGCTTGCCTTGGGACTCAACTGGGCGTCAAAGCCCCCGCACAGCAGTCGCACCAGTTGCGCAGCCTTCACGCAGGGAGTCCAACTTGTTCGCCATCGCGCCCTCATCCGGCTTCACTGTCACTGGTGTTTGCATCATTTCGCCTGTAACACCAGTTGTCATATTCGGCTTAACACAAGCTCGCACGCTGAGGTTGCCATAATTTGAAATAAATAACAGAGAAATGGCGTGAAGGCAGTTGAATTCGTTGGTAAAATAGCCATGCAGTTACTTGTGAGACGCACATCTTCCACGTCCGGCGTGCTGATAACTCCACCACACCTGTGCGGCATTCGAGCTCATAATCTTTTGGAGCACTCAATGTCGCTTTAGGCTCAAACGATTCTTCCACTCGCATTCCGAACAACTCTCCGATGAGCAGAAGCAACACCGCCACCACTGCTCTCAGTGTACTGCGCATCAGCGTGGCTGAAGCTGGCACTCGCTTTATTCACGTTTTTTCACTCCGTCATACGGCGCTCTCTCGACAGTAAACACAACTTGTCCAACAGCCACACGTGCGACTTTATACGTGCCCAACAGGTGTCAAGAAGAGTGCTGCGGTTGCACCTCCGCCACCACCACATATCCGGCAGCCACTCGGGCCATGGCGAAGGAAGTCCTGATTTTTCGTGCAGCTGCAATACGCAGGTGCATTAGCCACACTCTTGTAAACGCGGCCACTGTTTATTACTGCAGTTGTTGCGACACTCACCATTGCCGCTCGATTTAATGCCGAACCGACCGCGTTGCTGCAACCAGCGAAGGTCCTTTTGACTTTTGCGAGGAGGCACTTTCTTCCCGTATTTTTAGGCCACTGCTCACTTCACTGGAAGCGAACACTGTTGCACTCCACAACAGCGCCATCACGTTCACCCGCATTGATGAAACGCGTATCTTCCTCGTCATGCCACTGTACGATTTGTTAATGGCAACACACAAAAGCGGTAAAAAGATCATGCCCGATTCGGAGGCACCGCATGTCAGACAAAGGAGTGCGCGAGCTAGGAAAACGGCTATTCGGCTTTAGGTGATGTGTAAGTTTTTTGGCAAAAAGTTTATTGAGTGAAGGAGTGTAACGTTAGCTCCAATAAGAAGAGAAACTGGAACACCCAAGCGATATAACTTCCACCACTTTCGGCAGCCATCCGAGTCTCGGAAGCCCACAGCGACACGCTGGCATGACAGTTGGTGCCTTCCCTTCTCGACTCCCGTTATGCGGCGCGAATGGGCAACAGCGGCGAGCTCCATTGCCGCGCAGCTTTCAAACACGGCAGCTTTACCGCGTACGCCGTGGGTGGGGCTTTTGGCAATATCTAAGCCGTTTGCTCATGACTGCGGCACTCTCTCCCCGCGGCTCTAACCGACTCGACGCGACACGTTTGCAGCGGCCCTGTTCTTGACGGATGCGTTGGTGTCGGTTGTTGCCTTAACATGCGCGTTTCTTCGCCGTTTGTCTCATCTTGAAAGCAAAACACAGAACATTGTGCTTCAGGCGCCATTGCATGGACCGCAGTAATTCCCGTTTCTAATTGTTTGAAAACTCCAAAGTAAGCTGAAATTAAGTAATGCCGTCTGCGCTGACCGAACGGTTTCACAGCTGAAAAACATCTTTATTGGTGAATAGACAACACCTTACGCAACCCTCGCTTGCACGGAAAATGTAATATGAAGGGAAATGTGGACAAATCAACGCTTAAATAGACAATGCCGCACAATAGGGGAAAAACACAAATCCGTTACTTAAGCGGCAGTGTTTGAAAACGATGACTAACGAAAGGGAGAAGCGGGAGAGCGTAGTTTACCCCGCCTTCCGTGCGAGGGGTGGGTGGGCGGGTTTTGTTAAAAACGCGATCCGTAAACACTGACCTTACAGAAAGCAGAAGAAACATTTGTTGTGGTGAGGTGGGGTGAGGGCGGCCCATTTGTTCCACAGGCCCCTCAAAAAGATTTTTAGGAAAATACATATCAGGTATAGGCTTATTTTTACTGGAAATTATTAAGTTAATGGCTTTAGTATCGACCACCGCTGTTTGTGTAGCGAGTGCAGAAACAGCGCTGGCATTTCAAGCTAAAGGAGGGTAGATATCCAGGAAAAGTTATCGCACTGTCGCTCTCTACCCGGAAAACATCCGCCACCACCACGCCTGGCGAACGTTCCCAGCCCCACACGTTTGCAAGCAGTCACATTGACTAAAAAAGAAACAGAAAAATCGTAAACATTACTTGTCCTAGCACCGCCGCAACAATGTGTACGCGCGCACATCACTTTGCGTCCCAGCTTATTCCGCTGGAAGCGGGGGCGCCCTGGTTGCAAAGCGAGCTTGAGCAATGCCAGAAGCGCGCACCCACAATCGAAACGTCCTGTTGTGTGAGCTCAACGCACGTCACTTCGCGTTGAGGCAAAGGATAAGCGCTGCGAGCAGATCGTCGACAGGCTTCGCAGCATACTGGTCCACTTTCGTGTCCCAAAAGACTTGCTCGGCGCCATGCGCAGCCTGCCGTCCATCATACACTTCGTCGGTTGCGCCTCCTTTTTTCTTAACTTCTGTGCGGTCACACCTCCGCCGCTTCTTGAACAGTTGCGTGTCGGGGTGCTGCACGTACACGATCTCCCACCGCATGTTTTTGGAGAAATCAGCCCAGTCCCTGAACGCACGCCTCAGAATGTCCTTCAATTTGACCAGCTTGCCCGTCTCGGTGTGGTGACTGCGTCCCTTTGTTGCCTGCAGCAGGACAATGGTCTTTGGCTGATGGGCATCACGACTATGTGCTGCGGGCCCCGCCGCTCTCTCACCTGACGTCCCATGGCCCTCGACAAAAAAGAAACCGTCAGTCGCAGGGAAATTGTCAACAGACGGTTTGTACAGCACGTAGTACTCGCACTTCTTAACGGTGCTATTCTCCGCCGTTCCCAGGCACTCGCTCCTTTGCAGTCGAAGTTGCTCCTGGTTGAGTTTAGCAAGCGCGCTTCTTCTTACGTGTCTCGCCGTTGCGCTGCAGATACACGAGCTTATCAACAACAACTCTTGTCACGTCGTAGTACAGGAAAGCATCGAACGAGAGAAGCTCCAACCCAACACCTGCGCGACGCTCCGAGGGCGCTAATCTAAGGAGCACCCACGTGTCTTTCAGTGTCTGGAGCATCTTGATCTTTACTGTTTCGTGTATTTTTGACGAAAGGGGAACACATTTGTACGTCTCATCGTTCAAGTCTCCACGCACTCGCACCAATTCAACAAGCTTTCGTGATGCGTGATCAGGCTGCCACTCGCTGTTCTTCATCAGAATGCCCATGTACTGTGCCTTGTCCAGAGCTGTCTCACTTATCGCTTGCCCAACCTGAATGATTCTGGATTTATATGAATCACGGTCAAGCACAAAGCGGGGCAGTGGGCCGACAGTCTTGATGCGTTCATCCAGGACTTTCAACTGCTCCTTCAGTACTTTTTCCGCGTACAACCACAAACCCGCATTACGCTCAGTTTTATCAGGCAAGCCGCGCAGCACCTTCCACGCAACAAACGACATCGGGTCACGCTCGTCGTCGCAGTTCACATAAATCAATTCACCATCCCTATCCTTCATCCACGAATCGTAGTGGTTTACGTCGGGCGACGTCAGAACAACGGTGGGCCAGCAGTCTGTCGGAAGCTCTTCAGAAGGGGTCTCTCCCTTTTCACTGATGTCAACAATGATAAAGCCCCTTTTACAAGATGCCATCCTCTTAATTTTCAACACAGCAGCACGCTGATTCGAGTACAAAACAACAGAGCCAGGCACACCGGGCCTCGCGTTGTGTATCACGCAAGCGCTCTCTCGGACAAAGTACGCCACCACGTCAAGTAGCTTATTTTTATAGTGAAGCAGCCGGTGGAGCAGGAGGGAGCCGCACGCGAATGACTTGCCAATGCCAGGCGTGCCAATCACAATGCACGCCTTTGGTTTTACAACCTTCCTCTTGATATACCACGCACGCATTTTCTTTTCCACAATGTACCACACACGCACAACCTCGAGGCAAATGTACACGTCCTTGCTCCTCTGTGCGTTGAGTTCTCCGCCTCTCCAGTCACAAGCGTTGTTGTTAACACTTCGCCTTTCGTTTTCCAAACGCGTGTACGACCATCCCTCTTCGGACGACAGCACTATAATCTCAAGGTTGCCGTTCCGTGGTGCCTTAACGTGGGCCTCACACGGCAATGGGTTGTAATTCACCTCATCCAACTCCCAAAAGTTCTCTGGAGGGCCGTCAACCACACGCATACCGAGCAGCATACCTGCCTCGCCAGACAGCACGTGGCTCCACGTTGCATTCAGCACGGACTCGAAGGCGCCAGGCATCACTTTCACTAATTTCGTGGATGTTCGCATACACAAACTTAGCCTTTCCTTAACTGCCAGCACAGCGCTTTCTGCCAATGTCACTTGCTGCACTAACCCAGCCTCCTTAGGGATGGGTCGTTTGATGGAGTCTGCCGCTGCGTTCAGCCTGGCAGTGGCAACGTTCCAAATGTCATCTCTTATGTTGTCACTCGGAGAAGGCCTGACACCGCGTCCACTCTCTGCCCACTGCTTGAGACTTGAAATTGCTTTCCCTTCCAGGAACGGCGCGACTCTGTAAAAAAGTTCGTGCGGCACACATTCCACCGCGTTTAGTGCAACGTTTCGCTTCACTGCTTCCTGAATGTACTTATGCGGTCTCCTGACAAAAACGCTCATACAAACGTCCATCGTTGGAACAATGTCTTCTCCAATACCCCTCAAAAAGGCACTCAGCATCACATCCGCAGGCGGCGCAGCACCACGCAATAAAACAGCTTCCACATTGCTGTCGAGCGTCCACACCGGCGCCGCTGGCAAACGTGCTCTTGGAGCCACTGCTGACTGTTCTGGCGCAGCAACATCACTCTCCGATCGGGCGCGTCGACGTGATCGCTCAGTATCGTTCGGGTCACTCGCACTTGACATTGCACCACCTGCTTCACTTGATTGTTCCGTCGAAAATATTTAATACAAGTGACGCAAAGTAAATAAGCTGTCAAGAGAAAAAGAGGGTGATGGACAGAAGAAGACTCGAGGAATGCGGATGAGCGCAACCAACACGGCAGAACACGCCCGCCGCAAGGTGAAGGTAGTGGTGCCCAAACAACCACCATCAGGTGAGCATCAGCTGGCGAACTCAGTGCGTGTCAGCGTCGGGATGCAAGCCGAAGCCATTGCCTTAACGAAGCACAACACGTCGCCTCAAATGATCAAGCGAATCCTTCCATTTGCACACGTGACACTGCGCTTCACACATCTGTGCAGCAGATGCAACATGCAGTGAGACGATTCGTTAGAGCAGGAGACACAACCAAACCGTGCAGCTGAAGACAAAACGCGAAGTCATCTAGCAGCATCCAAATGTAATAGCGTCGTTCCTTGCAGCCGCTGCGCATCTGGCGCGTCAGGCGCCTTCATGCGATCATCAACGGACTGCAGGTCGCGTGCCGTTGCCTGCAGTTCCGCGTTGGTGTCCTGGCTCATCCTTTCAAAACTTTCTGCCTTGTCTTCTGGTCGCGTGGCGAGAGCACACTCTCCACAGACGCGGCAAATGAGGGTGAAAGAAAGAAAGAAAGAAAAATGAGGCGCACACCAGTGCATGCGACTTGGACGGCAGGACGCGGTGCCCCGTTCACGTTGCCGAGCCGGCTCCGACAGAGACACACAACACACAACGCGCAATTAAGGTGCTTCCCGCCTGCGACTCGGCATGCTGCAACTACAACTTGCAAGCACCCAAAGTCAGACAAAATTAGCGCTCCGCTCAACAGAAACACAATCTCCTCGTGACACTTTTACGAACAAAAAGAGGAGGGAGGCACTCACACTCACACACCACCATTATAAATAGCATCGCTAGGTGATGCATTTGCCCAGAGCGGAGTTGCGATAATAGAATTAAAAAAGGATAAACCGGCATTGTGCCGCAACGGGTCTTGACGCATGGGGTGCGAAGTTCACACGTTTGTTTGTATGGACGCAAAGGCACGGCACCAAAGGCTCCAGCCCACATGCGCCCCTCAGCAAAAACAGCGAGTACACCAGTCTCGGCTACGCCGCCTACAACGCTCTTTCCACCCATGTTTTCATGCACACTTGTTGTTTTTGGTCCCGTTACCTTGCGCGCCATCAAACACGGCGCTCCCGCACCCACAAGCCCAAGCACCAGAGAGGGAGAAGAGGAGGGGGAATTACTCGACACCGCGAAGCACCCCTTTCGCCTTGCAATGCCAGCGGAGAAAGTACCAATGGCACGAGCGTTACTGTCCCCTGCGGCTACACACTGTGGGAAGCAGGCGCCACCGCCTCGTCTCATTTCCACGCCCTGCTGCCTCTACGCCACTCTGGTCACCACTGACTGCAGCCGCCTCTTGATCTTCTGCAGGTCATCAACAATGGCCTTGTGCTTGGCATTTGAGCTTGCGCCCACATGCAGTTGGTCGACAGCCGACTGTACGTTCCTTGCATTTTCGTCCACTTGGGCATTGCTTATCGATCCTTGTCATAATCTGTCCACCACCGACTACTTGCCAGCACCCGATACCTTACCGAGTAATGCACTCAGACGTACAACGATATTGACGCCGTGGCTTCTATTAGTGTCAGCACGTTCTCTTCCTGCCATTGAAATATGCCAACATTTGTTCAAATGCCCAGTTTTGAGGGCGGTTGAGAATCACGTTATTGCCGCACACTCAAACACACTGCGAGGTGTGCTAACGGTCAGATGAGTCTGTACTCGCATTGGCGAATGCACTGATTTATGTGCATAGCTTACATCGCCTACTGAGAAGTGAGCAATCCATTTACCTCTCAATGGACTGACTAGGAGTCTCGCTGTCAGGCAGAACTACTCGCCGCATATTGCCGCGGCTGTGTGCAGTCTAACCCTGCAGTGCATTCGCTTCGAGTGGCAGTGGGTCATTCGACAGAGGAACACAAAGAACACAAAACACACTAACCCCTCTTGCACCAAACTGCGCACACCAACACGTAAGAAAAGGATGCGCCAACTGTTAAGCATGTCGTTCCGAAGGAACAACTGCCTTCGTTGCTTGTAGTTACCCTCGTATACAATGGTTATCGTTTCGAATGGACAACAAGAATGCCGTCGTAGGACAGAAGCTCAGCGGCAAGATGGCGCCAACTCTAATGGATGCACAACATACTGTCGATGGGATCCCGGGGCCCACGAGAGGCCGTGTGACACCTGCAGCACCTTTCGCGTGCGACACTGACAAGACGCCCTAGCGGTGAGTGCTATTGCACTGTCACTGAGAGGTTAGGGCTCCTGAAATACAACACGAGTCAAGGAGCATCAAGCACAAACTCCGCAACACTGGGAGGACCTGCATTATCATCAGCGAAAAGCAGTGCTTGTCCTTGAATGCTTTTTTGTGTGAGCTGTTAAGCAGGGAGACACATGACGGCAAAAGCTCGATGCGTTGAGCTTCAGCAACTGCGCAGGGCATGACCGCACACAAAAAATGACTGAATAACACACAGCACAGTCCACAGTTGGTCATAACGGCGCAAGCGTAACTGATGCCTTGGGCACGTGTATTGCTTTTAGCGTGCAACGATTCTCATCGGGCACACAACCACACCGCCGTGTTCGTACAGCGCGATGTGCACAAGCGCGCTGTGTTTTATCCGTTTGCGCACCCGCTTCGCGCAGCGCACGGACGAGTGTGGACTACGTTTGGGTGCGAGCGAACGTGCTTGTCACCGCGACGTGGCCCGGCAACAGCAGCTTAGCACACGCACACAGTAAACTCTCCCCGCGACCAGCACGAGAACAATGCCAACGCTGACTATTCACTGCGGTCTCAGTTTGGAATCGTCTTCTGGGCTGGACACGATGGGAATGTGGTGCAGCAAAAGCCTCGGTTTCTGTCAAGCGCGTCTACCGACGTGGAGCACAAAAAACCGAAACACAACCGCGTGCCTCCCTCACCGGTCCCCTTGCGAACCGTCTCACACAACGCCAACAAGGCACCAGCTAGCGCTAAGATAAGTGAGCGATCGTACGGAGAGCACGTCGCGCGTGGTGCCAGAACAGGGTGGACTGAATGCGTGGCTCCATTTGAGCAAAAGGGTGAGCGACCGTGGGGGTCGCAGTGCAACAGTCTCGAAGGACACGACAGCCTGTGGAGTCACTAATTCAAGAAGGCCATGGCTGGTCAGGTGTGAGGGGTGTGGACCGTTCGCAAGCTGCTTGCGCCGCCGAGCACGTGGCGGGGAGCAGGGCGGCGTTCGTCAACCTTGGAAACCAATCAAATAAATATGCAGTGCAACGGTGCGTGCAACCGTTTGCAGGGGCTGGCAGCCAAAGCACGTCGTGTGACACCGCGGTACGACACAAAGGTCCCGCAACGGCGCCACCCCAGAGGTGGCATGAGAATGTCGAGGGCGAGATCGAGTGGAAAAACAGAAAGGCTTGACTAAATTGTCGGAGCCACGTCGGTTCAGGCGCGTGCGTTGCAGACGGGAACGGTGTGGTCAGGGGTGTCTTCAGCGCTGGGTGCGCACGCGCCATCCATGGGCACTACCGCAAGGCCAACACAAGGTCACTCCCAACCCCAGTCACGTCACCGCCGGCAGCGCCAGCCACACTAGGAGCAGTGGCACCACTTTTTTGTCATAACTTGAAAGAGCAGGGCATATGTCCTTGTCCAGAAGCACGTGGTATTGCTCACACCTGCCCAAGAGCGCGTAAGCAGCTTGGTGCTCGTTCAAAGTACACTGCTTGCTCGTTTTGCATCTTTGCCATCGGGTAACTGGTTTGCTGTCAACGTGCTGCACGCAGATCATCTCCAACGCGAGGCTGTCCCTCAGCTGCGCCCAGCCATTGAACAGTCGTGCCATCCTGCTCGTAAAGCCATTGATCGCATGAGCGCTGGTGTCGTGCTCGCTCCGCCTCGTCACCTGCACGCACACAAGGGCCCGGTGCTCACCAGCTCCCGCGTCAACACCACGTCCACACCAACAGCGCTGCCAGCCAGAACCTCAGCGAGGCAAGGCGTGTTCACAACAGGAAATTCCCTCACAACAGGTATGTGCAAGACATCATGTTCCGCATCGGCCATCACTGGTGCTTTCGTACAACACTTAACCCTCTATCCGACATCAAGCACCTTGCACGAACGCGGGCAGCGACCCATGGCACACACGCTCAGCAGCACACTAGTCTGCACGTTAGCCCCATCTTTCGGTCGGGGAAGACACCTCATCCTCGCGCCAATCATTCTCACGATACTCGGATACAGGAAGGCACACACGCCAAATTGCTCCAGCGTGTTCGCACCATTCTCATCCATCGTCGCAAGCACCTTCCCCCCGCTCGACCTCCCGCAGTGCTTCGCAATCACCAGCCTCCTGAGCCTCGCTTCAATCTCTGAAGGGACTGGATGGTTTCTGCAATGCTCAACACCGCGCACCATCGTCCGCACCAGCTTTGTGACCGCATGCGTTGTTCCGTCCTCATTCCACACCTCATTCCCAATAAGGACCTTCGTGTAATGCTCTGCGTTTTTATGATGGCACTCTTTTTGTTATCGGCAACCGAATTGCATCTTTCTTTGTACGCCTTATCGTCAAACACGTAGCGCGGCAGCGGGCCCACCTCCCCAACCGGTCACTCAACTTCACGCCGCAGCGTACTAATATCTGCACATGCACCTGCATCGTTCGCGGCCACATCCAACAGCGTTCGACGCTCCCGCAATAAAAACGCCTCCACCACGCACGCGTCATGGAAGTTGAGGCAAATGCGCAGCGCCCCATTGTGCTTCCTTCCTTCCCCGTAGTTCCGCTCACTCGGTGACGACACAACAGGGCGGCCCCATTCAGACGGCAGCGGCTCCGAGTCCAGGGCAATGGTCCACGCCAAATTCAATAATGAGGAGGGGACACTTCGCACGGCACCTCTTTTCTGCGTCCCTCACTGCCCCCAGCCTCGTTTCGTTTGACCAACACCTCTCGTTTCTGATTCGACAGTATTCACACTTCAGGTACGGCTGCCTCGCCACGTCGCAAAACAGAACACGCGCTCAAGGCACGACAAGCTGTTGTTGCTCGTCCATCCACTTAGCTCGCGACTCACGCGGTGCCGTACGCGCACAACCACGCAGCGCACTCCATCTCTAACCACAGTTCGCAACTATGGGCACAAGCAGGTTCTGTCAGTGGCGGCTCTTCTTGCCCTCACCACTTTCAAACGCATCACACCCGTTCACGCATCTGTCCCGCCATGTCCACGTTGGGCGCGAATACAGACAGGCACACTCGGCAGCGCACAGGCACAGGACTCCGTGTGGCTCAGCAGCGGGTGCCACTGGGCGAGTCCGTGTCCACAAACAGCGCTCAAGGCGAATTTGGCTTCTGCATCGGATTCGGAGCCCAGTCGCGTTGACCGGATAATTTATATGCGGTATCCCACATCTGTCTCATCTTCGACTACGCAGCGGCATCCTTCACCGCCTCACAGCCAATGCACCGCGCCGCACCCAGCCAGGTGGGCCGCTTCACACGTGTGACTTCCACACACGGCGTGGTGGCACACAGTCACGACACCGTACATACCTGTAGCACACGGGCGCCCCCAGGACGAGGCACGAGAATGCAGACACGGCAACAAACGGAGTCACAGAATGCATTCGAGACCAATTGAGCACACGACGCGCTCACCTCTTGTTGTTTTGAAGCGGCGTCACCTTTTCTTTGAGCTGCACCACTTTTTCGCACATTACCGGGTGATGAAAAAGAAGCGAACGGGTGTGCATGCGCGAACAGCGCAGCCACACAGCAAGGCAGGTCGAGTGTGGAGGCACACACTGTCAGGGAGAAAAAGGCACCACGCTCGCACAGGCATGATAGGATCAAGCGCGTGGATGAAAAGGATGGGCAACGATCGCGCAAGCGCAGAAATAGACGCTATTTTTTACCACTTTAATAATCAGTAATATGGCCTCCGCCAAACGCGACAACAGCAGCCACAGCAAGTCAGCACAGTCCGGCACTTCGGCGACACGCGTTAGCGAGCAGTCTGCAGTGTGAACGCATCGCTAGTCGGCGGCCCGGGCAGATGGATAACCGCCGCGCACTGCGAATGCACCAGACTCTTCATATGAGGCGTGGAATGGTGTTTGGCATGGAAACAGCAGCAGGTGTAGAACGAAAAGTGCCGTGTTTTTGCTGATGTACTTTCCAGAAGGGAGGCGGTGGAGTGTAAAAGTATTGACCGAAGGAAAATAAAACATTTAAAAAACCCACACAAAAAGAAGGAATTCACAAAATTATTTTAGTCCTAAATTCTAGGAAGTCAGTGGAAAACATACGGCGTTGCCGTTTGGGAAATCACTGATAATAATGGGCGGCCCTCAGCTTGCAGTGGGCATGGTGAGGCTCATAAGCTTAAATAGTTGCATCATCACTGTCGAGGAGTGAGGAAGTTCCGCGCAAAACTCACAGCACTCTCTCACGTCATTCTTGAAAAACGCTGCGATGCAGGACATCATTTTTTTGGAAGCAGAGCGCGGACAAGCGACACGGTTGCATCGACCGAAATCTGGTACTGCCACACCTTCGTGTTCCAGAACTCGTACGCGTCCTTGTGGCCCGCATTCACTTCCATCCCTCGGGGAATGCTGCACCGCTGCCTGTTGCACATTTTGTCCGTTTTATCGGGTTGGAAGTAGATCATCTCCCACTGCGCGTCGCGCGTGAAATCCTCCCAGTTCGTGAACTGTGCACGCAGCGCCTTCATGAGCAACATCAGCTTGCTCGTGTCCGTGTGGTGCTCCGCCGCCAGCGTCACCTGCAGCAGCACCACCGTCCTTTGCGGTGCACCACGCTCCTGCTCAGCGCCCACCACCTGATCAGAGTGGTCCTCCACAACGAAGAACCCATCGATCACGGGGTAGTTAACGCTGCGGCACTGGTACAGCACCATGGGCTCGCACGCGATTGTTTTCTCTGGTTGGCAACTGTTGTAGAGGCACAACACGCGCCGGAAGGTGGATTGCTCATTCGCAATGCTTGCGAGGACAATCGTCTCCACAACGGATCGTCTTTGCACACGCGCACCACTGTCCAAGATTCGAGCGCCTTGAAGCAGTCGCCAGGCGGACGCAGGACGCTGCAGCGCGGCGAGCACGAGGATCTCAAACACAAGGCCGTTGGTTGTTGCGTAGTGCTCGGGGTTGAATATTCTGGGATCGCTCGCAACAATTTCGTGCAGCTTCGCAAGCATCTTCTCCCGCACATTCACAGACACAGGCCTGTTCCCGCAGCGCTCAATATCCCCGACCCCCAGGCGAACAAGATCCACAAGACAGTGCGTCGTGCCGTCATCCTTCCACTCTACACTCCCCACAAAAACATCGAGGAAGTGCGACACATCCATTTTATCCAGCTCGTTAAGTGCCACTTGAGCTTCTTCTTCTCGCATTCTATAGTTCTCATCATCAAAGACGTACCGCGGTGCGTGCCCAACCTCACGCATGCGCTCTTCCATGACGCGCCATGACTCCTCCAGCTCCGCGCGCACGGCAGCGTTCCCCTCGGCAGCCGCGAGGTCAGCGCGTCGCAGCCACGCGAAGTACGCCTTCATCTCGCGCGAGTGGTAGCGGTTGATGAAAAGGAACCTCGAGCCCATGTTCATTTCGTCCCACACCTTGAAGTTCTTCTTATTTGGCGAACTGAGCACAATGCTGCCCCACAACCTGGCGGGTAAATGTGTGGGCAGGTCCACATACTTCTTCACATCGAGGATCATGTAGCCACGCTTCCCGGCTCGCGAAAGTTTCATGACACGGCCCACTCCAGCAGTCTTATCGTAGGACTCAACTCTCCCAGCCTCACCGCCGCTCGGCAAATAAAAGATGTACATCTCCTCACACACGAGAAAAGTCACAACGTCCAGTTTCCCGGGTGCGTAGTGGAGCAGCTCGTACAGCAGGTGCGACCCAACACCAAATGACTTGCCAATGCCGGTGACCCAACGAGAACGAACGGTGTTGGGTTTCTCTCCTTGCGCACAAGCCACGCGTCCAAGTCAGCCCTCACAATGTTCCACACGCGCACCGACTCCCTTCGGACAACGACGTCAGTGGCGTCCATCTTCTGGAAAGGTGTGTCATTCGCCGTGGTGTTAGTGTTAAACAGTGTAAATGGCCAGCCCTTCTTGGACGTCAGCACAAGCAGCTCAAGCCCGTCACCGCGCGCGTCGTCAACATTCTCCGTTGGCAGTGGTATGGGCGTCTTGTTCACCTCAGCGTCCGACCATGCATTCGTGGGACGGCCATCAGCCACACACATGCCAAGCGGCTTGTCCGCCTCGCCAGACAGCACGTGGCTCCACGTCGCATTCAGCACGGACTCGAAGACGTCAGGAATCACGTTCGCTGCTTCGCTCCCGGACTTTCCAACTTTCCCCACCGCCACAGCGTCCTTCGCGGCACTAAACGCGGCATCCAGAAGGCCACAGACCGTGTTCCACAGCCGTTCATCCGCCAACTCATCTCTCACTGTGCGCTTGGCGTCCGCATTTTCATCAACACCACCCCACTGCCCGACACTTGCTATTCGATGTACTCTGAGCAGTGGAACAGCCCTGTAAACAAGCGCGTACGTTTGACACTCGGGAAGGCTCAAGACCATCTCACGCAGGTCCGCATCAGGGATGAAGCGCTCTGGTCGCTGGATCACGACGTCCATCCTCACGTTACCGTTGGTTACTTCTCCATCAAAGCCAACACGTCCAAGACACTCGCTCAGCAACATAACGTTGTCAGGTGGTCGAGCACCACGCAGCAAAGCGTCTGCCACGTCGCTGTTCAGCGTCCACGTCGTGGAGCCACTCGAAGCACGACACAAAAAAGGAAGCGTTAGATGATAGAGGCGCAGCTGATTGTCCCACACGTGAGCGCTGACACGCGCGTGCCGCACACCCGCCAACCGCAGAGAGTGCCTGAAGACGGAAAACATCGTTTGGTGACTCGATAAGACGCAGCGCTTTTCTTTGGTGCGTGTTGTTGAGAACGTATTGTGAGGGGAGTAGAACAAGAAGTGATGTGCAAATAGCTGCCGCACCTGGTGGACGCAACAAAACAAAACCAAAAGGGAGGATAGGAACGGTACACGGGCGTGTGCTCGTGCGCTCGGCAACAGGGCCAAAAATCACTAAACACCTGTGTCCACCACGCGGTAGCCTGGGCCATCGCTCGCCCCTAATCACGCACGCAGGCACACTCGTGACGCCTCCGCGTGTCAGCGCATGTTTTCATCTGCATATCACCACCAGTGGAAGAACACGCGCACACGCGACCACTGGGAGTGGTGGGTAGGTGCGCACGAGGAAAGCGTGCAAAATGCGACACCGAGTGGCTCACCAGCCAACAGACGCACGCACAGCTGGTTGAAGGATGTGGTGTCGGCAGTGACAACTGGTGCAGCACCCTGTTGAGGGCGAGGGGGACAGGTGTCGGCAAACGGAGCACGCTGGACAAGCAAACGTGACGTGGCACCGGCATTTTGGGCCTGGGCACACCGCAAGCAATGCGGACGCGTCTGAGTGTAAACGCGCATTACCTCCCTGTCGAGGCAAGCACCACGTGAAGACAGGCCACTCTAAAGGATCGCATCTCCGCGCACCACCGTGCAGGAGCGTGACCAAAAACATAACGTCACTCGCCTGCGCGGCACCATTCAGCATGCCCTCACGCCACCCCACAAGGCAAAAACAAGCGACGCACACGCATTAAAATTTGGCCACCACTCTCGGTGAGAGCAGCGCGTGTGTGTGGTGACGACAGCACATCGGGTCCGGCAGTCCGATACGCATAGTCGCGAGTACTGCCTCGTCAGTGGACAGCTTCCTCGCTCCGCTGTGTGCGCACAGCACCAACACACGCTTGACGGTCACAAGAGCACGCCGCGCATGTCGCTTCGGGCTGCCACCGAGGAATTACAGGGGCTTTTATCGTAGATGAAGCTCCTCGCCAAAACAAACAGCGGCGGCACAGGAAACAACAATAACAAAACGCAGTCGCTTGCTAGAAACTGAGCAGAGCAAACAACACGGTCCTGCGAACGCGTCTCGCCAGCCGTGCCACAGCTGGAAAGTGAAGCCCTCAATGGCACAACACGAGACAATGCACTACGGCGCACCACCTCGCAAAAACCCCACTCCAATAAATGCGAGCAAGCAGTCTCGTCCGCACTGCGTCCGGGACTCAGCACCGCGCCACCACCGTGTTGCGTCGGTGCGCGCACACCATGCGCGGCAAGCACGTCGCGACACGCTCGCATCGCCACAATTAGTGCTCTGCAGGGCAAACACAAGATGCACAGCACCCGCTCCAGCGGCGAGCCGCATGCCGCGTGTCAGAGCACGCATGGACCACGCACGGCGCCTCCACGCGGCATGCTGCTTCCTCGGTATGCGCAGGCAAAATACTTACAACGATGCACGCGGAAACCACTCGCGCGCCACGCTGTCACCACTTGCTGTGCTACCCCGATGCAAGTGGCATGAGAAATGCACACGCGTGGCGTAATGCTCGCATAGAGCATGGTCTCATAATCCAAAAAGCAACGTGGCTGCCGTCAAATTCAAATGCGCCGTCACGTGCGCTAGTCGCAACGGTCGCGCTGCACCGCTCCTGCACCACTCAGCAAACGTCCAGGAGCATGCGCGCACAGCTGCCTGGGCATTTGCCCTCGTCAGGCGCGCACCCCAACCAGCGCAGGGAGACGAGGGTCGTAGTGGCGCACAGCACAATAAGCACGCCACACAGAGGAGGAAACAACACGGAGAGAACACGCGCTCAACACCGTCCGGCGTCGCACCATAACACAAATGTGCGCTGCCATCACTGTCGGGCGCCATGCACCTCCCACTCTTCCACCGTTGACTCACGACACGGCCATTCAGCGACCAGCGGCACGCGCACCGCTCCGCTTACCGTCGTTCCAAACTCCGACATGCTTTCCCTCAACTCAGAGGTATAGTAGCAAGGCAGCGTCAGCCCCCGATCAGCTTGGCCTCAGACAACTTGGGAGTCCAGCCAGGCATGTCTCCACGTTAGCCCCACGTGCCGAAAGGCGCAAATCGCATGGGGACGGCAACCTTCTCGGATTGGCCCGCATGGCATCTTCGGCACGGCGCCTGCTTCAGCGGGCGGTCCACGTGCATTCGACCAAACAGGCCTCAATCGTTCGGAAACGCGTCTGTCAGTAAATGTTGCACCCTCGTTGCACACGCAGTGCAGCACCGCTAACGCCATCAAGGACCACAGTCCAGCAGGTTGGCCGGCATTGCGTGTCCTCGTCCAGTGCACGCAAGTCACTTGCCGCAGTGTCGGGTGCCTCCATCGCAGCCGCCATGTAGGCTAGTGTCTCATTTCCTGCGCCGCCGCCACGCACCGCAAGACAAAGCTGCCAGCAGGGAAGTAGCACATGCTCTCGCAACGCAGCGCAGAGACGCATTGCTGTGCCCAGGGGCAACTGTGCCACGGGGATCCAAAGACACGGAAGGCGTGACCGCGACGCGCATTCAGCACATACGTGAACGAGCTGATAAGGGAGCGAGGGCAGGCAACTTGCAAAATCACAAGGCGGCTGAAAAAGCAACACTGCTCACGACGTGGAGCAGCAGTGCACCGCACTCACTTCTAACTGCCGCACGACGAAGTCAAAAACGCAATCGTGTCGCCGGTAAAGATGGTCCCAATCACCGGACCGGCTCCGAAACGTACTGACGAGCGTCCGGCACTGCACCTCGCCAGCACGCGCGCATCAGCCAATGACATGCACGCCGCAGTCGTACGTGGGGCCTCCGATATATGAAGGGGTGCGTGGTGTAGCGGCAGTGGCGGGACACCGTGGCATGCGCGTTTCGCTTCCGACACAAGTCTCTGGTTTTGGGCGTTGGGCTCATGCCCTGAGCAAGTTAACGGTTCGTCCGCCACCCAAAGTGGTGAGGCACGTCAATTTCGCTAAATGCATCTTGCCGGCGCAATCTATCGCTTCGCGTGGGCACCTAGCACGCACGTGGGGGCGCGTATTCCCGCCAAATAGCAAGCACGTATATATAAAAAACAAAAGTGTGAGTGTTCCTCAAAGCCGTTTCTGCCACAAGCGAAGTGACCACACAAGACGCGCGCTTACACGCAGTCACAGGCACCGCTTCGCTTCGACTCCTCGGCTCAACGGGCTCACCGCTCTCGAAACAAACACCGGTGCTTCTCAAACATAACCTCCCCAGGCAATCCAGCTTGCCAAGGCGTCTTGCCTTTACTGGGGACGGCACGCGCGCAGCTCTTGCGCGAATTCGGCTCTCTCAGCCGTCCCACGGCCCCGTGCCCGCAAAATCTGGCAAACACCCCGCACCGCACAAAAGGGGAAGTTGCCTGTTGGCAGCAGGCTCCGGGAGGTTGATATCTCTGGAGTCGTCAATTGTGGAGTTATAGCGCACACTTCTTCCTTTTCTTCTAAGTGTGCTATACGCAGCCTCAACCGGAATTTCTTGCGCCATGACTGAACTGTCCATGGCATGCTACGAAATTCAGTAACGTCCTGTGCATTCGTCTCAGCCAAAACACTTTGTTGCACATCTTTATTCGCATGGCTCGCTAGGGAATCAAGCAAAGTCACGAGTGCCATCAAGTTTTGCATAAGTGAATCGTCATTAAGTGCCGGTATGTGAAAAGACATCACGTAATTTTTACTGCCTCCCTCAAACGAAGCCACAGAGAGGGTGGAAATGGTCCCAGTCATGTATGTCATCAGACAGAGCATGAGACCCCCTAGCCGCTCCTCTCAGTAGGCCTCTGGAGGTCTTTGCCTGCTGTGCAAACTGATTCCGTATTTCCTCAGGACAGTTACTGGTCAACGGCTGCAACTGTGTTGTTTTTTCGCTTGCACTTCTCGTGCATCGTCAACCGCTCCATGGCCAACTTTGGTCCCTCCATCACGTTTTTAAACGCCAAACCACAGCTCTTGTTTGCACCAACAGCGCCGTGAAAAACACCGGAAGCACTCGACACACTTTGGGCTGCATTTTAAACAACCACAACCACAACTGAATCGACGCACCCACTTACGTACTCGGATGCATCGCCACACATCTCTTTCAACTCCGTTGCAACGAGAGAGGTTTTTTCCGACAGCTCGGCCATTCGTAGTTTCATGGAACAACATTCGCTGTTCACTGAATTCAGCTGCCGCCGTTTGTTGCACAACTCTTGCCTTATTTCTTTACATTTCAGTCAACGTGGTCTCTTTCAATGACCTTTTGTGTCGCGTTACAATGCTCCGCAGTAGAATTGGTGAACTCCATAATTTCGCCCATAGCGCCAATGGCCGCATCGGTACTGTCACAAACAACACTCAGGAACATCCAAAGAAGAAACGTCTTTTGTCCGTATCTGATGCAACACTTCGTTGGTTTTCTTCAGGCCATCAAACGAACTGACACCGACTGACTTGCTCAACACATCGTCAGCCCCATCAAACAACACAATTGGCCCAATGAATTTGTTTTCGCTACGGCCAATGAAACGACGTGAGAGGTGGCATCGCTGTTACTCGTCAGTTTGGGCGCTCGTGTCAAAAATTTCGGCGATATCTCTCACATGTTTCCACTCACCTGCTTTCACAGCGCCGGATATTTGCACCGTCGCAAGCCTCAAGCTACCGAGCTTTTGAATGGTCTCAGTGACTGTTTGAGCGCTGGCGTAGACCTGTTCAACTTCCTGAAAGGCACTCAAAAACACCAACTACAAACTGCTTGCATTCCTCACACCCGTCAGTGCTCACTTGCTCACGCTCAGCGCCTCGGCCACTTCTGCATTCTCTGCATAGAGCGAGGCCTCAGTGCAGGAGACGCAATTCGACAAGCGAAGTTGCTGCGCCAACTTGCTGAAGTGCGAGCTCATTGGCTTAAGATGTTTGTCTTCTCGCGCAGTAACTTGCACTTTTCCACAATCAGTGCACCAGCTTCTGACAACACAACTCTCTCCACACACTTTAACCGTGTCAGCCAACTTATGAGCAGCCTAATCCTCACCGGCACAGTGTCATCAAGGCGCCTCTTGATCCACGACATGAAGCTCTTCCAGCTGCGTAGCTAAGGTGTGCGTCTTCCTGCCTGCAACCGTGCCATAGTATGCCTTCACTGCTTCCTTGCTTTTGCCAGCGTTATCCATAACAATAACGCTCTACTTGTTTCACAGTGTCACTGAAAAGTGCGTAAGCGGCATCACACTCACTTTCAAGACTGTTCTCGTTGGTGCTATTCGCGGCATCTCCATCATTGTGTCGCAAGACAGTTTCGTACAACATGCCAACAATGGCTAGAAAAACGCTTCTTTTTACTGTTTAGTCATATTTTATCACTTGCCTCTTCGATGATATCAGGCACCTTCTCACTGCAATCCAAAATGTTCGCCGAACAGTCAGCTGCTTTGGAGTTTTTTATTTCAATCAGGCAGCGTGCCGCTGTCCTCCATTAGCAAGTGGTGGTCTGCACAGCGAGTTTTGCCTCTGCAACCATTTGGTGAGGGTGGCACTCACATCGTCCACCTCCTTCACCGCATTCCTATCAAGCTACTCAACAGTCGCGTTTTAGACCGCACCACTATCGCACTGCATGAACAATTTCGTAATCAAAAAAGGCGCCGCGCCTCACTTTCCCGCTCGCCACTGTTCCCATTCGAGTTACCATGGGCGTACACGGACATGCGCTGAAAACCATTCGCAGCTCCAAGGGCCTTGAAGAAATCCCTCTCAATGCACCCAATGAACTCACGCCAGCTATCGAAGGTACAGCTCGTGTGACCCATCACGGTTTCCACCTTTTCAAGGACATCTTTCACATTCTTCTCGACCTCTTCAGCACTCTCGCACAGTTTGCTGTCATTCACCATCTTACCGGCAGCAGCCTTCACCTTCACTGCTCCCCTCCGAATAGCAGCAAAGTTGACAGTTCAATTTTTGGAAAATAATTTAATGCGCCACACACAAACACCAGTCACATTGCCCTTTGCACTTTTTCACACTTCTTATTGCTCAGCGTCGTCTTTCCCATCGAGTGGCAGCACACGCAGCACCACAAAAAGTAGAAGGAAAATGATGCGCTCACGAAAACTCACTTTTTACCTTCTGCCTGAACGTTTTGCGTGCAACGTGTTTCTACAGATGCATTAAGTCACGCATGGAAGCGGCACGTGCAGGTCGCTCACGCAACGCTTTGGATGCGGCAGCGATCACACACATAAGCACACAGACTCTTCTATACTGCTTCGCTACCCGCTGTAGCCCATCGTGATAATTTTTCCGTTGCTGCCACCTTCAACAAGCGCCGTGGCGAACAATCGCAAGTGCAGCTCGCAAACCACGCCACGCCCGTTCAAGGTAACAGCACAAACTGGGAATAAATTGCACGGCGTCGTTTCAGCTCAAGTCCTTTGCGGCGTGCAATTCTTCAAATACCACAGCAGTGCAAATAGCTCCAGCGACGCGCATATTTTGTCAGGGCGTTGCCTCCACCTCGTGCACCGCAAAACAATAAACAGTATAATATGCGGAAAACACACACGTGCGTCCACAGAAAATAGCTCTAAAAAGCAACAACAAAATACAGACAATCTCATTTGATGCAAACTACACGGCGACATCTCCGTAATTGATGGAACACGGCGCGACTCCCAGTTTAATATTTTGTCCGAATTGCTAAAAACAAATAAACAAATAAACGCACAACTCGACAAGCCCGTGTTTGGCATCATCACCAGGTCTCAAAGCCCTCGTTGGTGGAATAAATTACGGTGCTGAACCTCCCGTAAGAACTCATCTTTTAGGCACGACAGCTCAAATGCACAACAGGAGGCAGTAGGCATCGGCATAATTGTGCATGCGCAGCGGTCCGAGTCACTACAACAAACACGGCGCAAAAACGAGTGCCGTTTTTACACTCAAACGAATGCGTTACAAAAAAGCAAATGGGCGTAACACAAAAAAGTAACTTACAGCCAAACATCCTCCAGTCACACAGTCACCACATCGAAACAGGCACAACAAACGCCTCCCTTCTCGCCTTTCCTCCTTAATGCCACACCACCGGCAATAAACTATTGAACTTCATGCTCAATCAACGTCGAGCGCTGTTCAACCGTGCCAGGTGCGCTAAACGGCATCACATGCGCGCTTTTACGTTTATCACGCTCACGATGTGGCGCACCACCGTCTGGTCTCCGCACCAAAGTTGGCATCACACACTCCACTAGCAAAGGCGTGCGCATCGGTGCTGACATTGGCGCATCTTGCAAAAAGCGCCGCCTCGAGTGCAACACCAACGCGCATGTGAAACAAGCCCTCAAATGCACACTCACTCACTGCGCAGCGGTGTCAGCCTCACCTGACTGCCAGCCCCGCATGACAGGGGGCCGTGGAGTGTATCACCGCCCTCAATGGCATAGCGAATCACCACACCAATGCGGGCGCGTACTTGCAGCTGTCCGACACATGAGCAAAAACAACAGCCCGAAAGTGGTGTTGTTCATCACCTTCCGTTCTCAGAAACAAACGCGGCCATGTTAGACAAAAAGAGCAATAACAAATACTCCCATTTTATTTAACAGCCCCATTCCCCGAGCGTGCATCGGGTGGTGTTGCCAGCACACTTTGCGGGTGCGCACGCCACACATCATAGGCGTCTCAACCCACGCGCCTAAACATCTAAACTAAGCAAGTAGCGCTTTCAAAGGAGCAGCGGTCACAAAGTTTCGTGTGAGTGCCAACGCTGCCGGCAGCTCCGAGAAGTGTTGGAGGCGGTTGATGTTAAAAGGCCTCCAAAGAAGTGTTCCCACAAACGGAATTTGAAAGCATAAACAAGTTCGCTCTACACACGCTTTGGAGCTTAGTTTTCGCACACCACTTCCAGCGCACCGCCATCGTCGTTTCAAGTTATCGGGTGCGTAGTTCCCCGTAGCAGTTTCATCGGTTAACAAACAGTCACGCAGAGAGATTGGCATTCAAAAACAAATACTTCAATACATACCTTTCACTCCACAAGAAATTGCTTCACCACCGTGAACTGTGCTGCCCCAGTGCGGTGCGACACGCGCATGAAACGAAAGCGGTGGAGGTGCCGGCACGTGACACTGCCGCCCACCACCGCACTTGTCAGTAATTAAAGCGCAAAAAACAGGGGCACATCAAAACAAAAAAGGCAAAAGAAAAGAAAGCAGTCAATGTGGTCGGGGGTGTTGGCTGTTTCGGATTACTTAAGAGGGCGCAGCAGCTGCAAAGCACAAAACACGCGCGCTTGAAGCCCCGTCAACAGGACGGTGCCCAAACTTGTGCTCGTGTGCGGAGTTGTGACTTCCCTCGACTCGTTTCGCTCCACGCTCGTTGGCCTGTTCTGCTCAGTGGCGTTCACTTCACTTCTCTGCGGCCCGGTCCCGGGGCCGTCGTTCTGTTTCTGCTTGGGGCTCTTTTTTTCCCCCCAGTCGTCGCAGCATTGTCGTTGTTTGTTGTAGTGTTTTTTCGACTTTCGTACTCCGACAAAATTTACGTGCAGCTGCGCAGATTATGGAGTTCACAGCCATGATCTGTACCACAGCCATTTTTCTCATCCACATTTTTATCTGCAAAACAGCTTAAGAGGAAGATATAAAAAGGTCCAGGCGTATCAGGGAAGTCTGGTAGAGTTCCTTTAAAGTTCGTGCAAACAACTGTTGGATCCTCCGTGGGTGTACAGTCTGTCAAATTCGCGGAGCCCCTTTTTTCGTTTTCACCCCCTGAGCAGTTGATGTTATGTTTATCCCCAGATGCTTTTGTCACATTGCATACTCGGAGGGGTGTTGGGATATCGTCCCTGTTTTCTCCACCACAGGCAAAATAGCCGGCGCCTCGTGACTTCCCGCCACGTCCATAACACGTGTCATTACACATCCATTTCCAAGAAGAAAAGGACAAAAGCGACAGCAAACATCTTTTGCTTTTATCTGAGAGAATGAGAAAAATGGAGAAAATGATGTGAACGCAGTTCTAATTTCTTTGCTCGTTTTACACGTGAGCACGTTAGACAAGTTTCTCGAATGTTTTTTTCGTATTTTACTGTTCTGTTGCGGCACACGCTCTGCATGATGGCACGCGCACGGCTGGCCAGTTGCACGGGGGTGTAATCCACTGCACAACAAACCCGTGCAGAAAAGAACTCGCCTCGGTGACATTTTTCATTTCGGCGTCGTCGCCACACAGGCGGCTGCAGTCGCGCGCACAAGCAGTTGTGGAAGCGAAGCTGTCGTGTTACGGCGAGGCCGCACAACGCGGTGGATGCGAAAGCACCGCAGCAGAGGCAGGCGTGTGAGCCGAGTGCCTGAATTTACTTGACGTGAAAAGAAAAGCCGCGCGACACATGTCGCGTCAAGATGGTCTTCAGCGACACGCCGGTGATGTTCCGACACGGCACGTGCGAAGGCACAGCGGCCTTAAACTCGGCGAAGGTGAAAAGACAGGCATTGGGACAAATGGATTTAAAATGTTTTCAATCCCTGCCATACCGAGGTGCGCACAACGTCCGTTGTGAGTGTCGCGTAAGCGCACCGCCCTGCGCAGCAAACAAAAAACATATTAAAAAATAAACACACACGCGCGCGCAAGGCGGCTCCTCAAACCACCAGCTGTGAAACGCACTGCCCGAACGCTCACAAGTAGCGCTACGACTTGGCGTGACGGCAAACTCCGTATTGCAATTTGGGCGCGCAAACATCGTGTTGGTGCGGTTAGTCGCATGAACCGCAATTTAAGCGCCTAAGCACTTGTTTACGTGCGGCCAGCCAGCAAGTTTTGACTGTCGTGCAATTGGCGAAAAGGTTCACCGCTTTCACCTTCTGTGGCTTATGCCTTCAACGTTGCGAGCTGCACCGTGGCACGTTCCGAAAAAGTGCTGCTGGCAGTGACTCGCAACGGCCTCTGGTGTGTTTGGCGTGTCACAGCCTCGCACTCGTGTGTCGTGCGGTTCAATACGGCTGCCTGCTATTGCGCTTTGCAATTGCACGCGCTCTGGTGGGCATATCGTCGCGCGCTATTTGACGAAGGTCACAAGGCACCTCACAAGTCCATTCCGACGCCTTTTCATCAGCAAATTACGTAAAGCCGCTCGCATCAATGAGAACGTCGCCAGCGCACACATGTGCTACAAAAAGGCAGTTCAAGCAACTAGCGCGTGCGGCTGTGGACGGATTCGTTTGCGGAGAACTGCTGAAGCTCTTAGCTGCACGCGTGCAACATAGCGCCACGAAAACAGTTGGAAGCACGGGCACTGACGTTGGCGAAAGCAACAGCCTCACAGTGAGAGTGCGGCGGCAGAGCAAAGGCGGAGTGGCATGAAAGTCGGCAGTTGACCCTCCCACGCGCTAGCGGTTTGAAGGCCAGGAACACAAAAGTCATTTAGTTTGGGCCTCTTGGCTGCACAGGCTTTCGTGACAATGCGCGGCAGACCACGGCGTACGGCATCGTGCAGTGCACAAAAACAAACGGCGACGGTTACGACACTCACCCATACGCGCATACAAACTGCTGGCGCTCGGTGCCTTTTCGCATAAGAGACGGCAACACGATAACAAATATGCGATTAGCAAACTTGGTTGTGTGTACAGGCAGTTTCAGAGCGCACAATGTCGCTTGGTATTTCTGTACGTGCACAAAAGCGAGCTGACGCATTTAGTCGCCCTCGCACATTCGACAGCGGAGCACGCAGTCCTGTGGCACTGGCGCTCGTCAACTGCCCACTGCTTACAGGCAGGGGACACAAAACATCCAACAAAAGTAAAAACACCTCCTGAACGCCTACGCAGAAATCGGCGGTGGCATCGCAAAACCGACGCATCTCGTTTTCCGCTTCAAAAACACATGAAAATTACACAAACATTATTTTGTACGCGTTTCTCCCTTTCAGCCCTTAAGCCGCATGTTTTATACACAAACCAACGCGGTCGTTACTCAGTGCAATGAGCAACAGCGAGCCACTGCCGCTAACACACTTCTTCACATGCCGAAACAGTCGCGCTCTCGCACCTGGTTTCTCCGGCACTGTGCGAGGCTTCTTCCGCTGTGAGCCTGTTCCAGAAGTTGGCAAAAGCCTTCACTCAAGCCACACCACCGCTTAAAATGCGCATGGGCAATAAGAACGGCTGCTCTCGAACGCTTCGGGAGTCCTCACGCTCAGCACCGCCTCCGCATTTTTTTGTTCCACACACTCAACTCTCGGAGCTGGCCACTTAGGCCATAAAACGTTTTACTCGACCGTGAAAAGATCGCTTGCTTGCGTCCTCAAGGCATCCACGGCACCGCCGCAGACATCTCTTCTCCGTTTCTTTGGCAGTCGCTCAGTCTACGCTGAATTCCACCGCACGGTCGCATATGCTTCCCTTGTCTGGAACTTAACTGGTCGTCAAAGTCCCCGCACAGCAATCGCGCCAGTTGCGTAGCCTTCACGCAGGGAGTTCAACTTGTTCGCCATCGCGCCCTCATCCGGTTTCACAGTCACTGGTGTTTGCACCACTTCGCCCGTAATACCAGTTGTCATATTCGGCTCAACATAAACTCGCACGCTGAGGTTGCCACAATTTGAAATAAGCAACAGAGAAATGGCGTGAAGGCAGTTGAGTTCGTTGGTAAAATAGCCGTGCCAGTGGCTTGTGAGATGCACATCTTCCACGTCTGGCGTGCTGTTAGCTCCACCACACGTGTGCGGCATTCGAGCACACACTCTTTTGCCACGCTCAGTGTCGTGTTAGGCTCCTCCGAGTCTTCCACTCGCATTCGGAACAACTCTCCGGCAGGGAGAAGCGTCCGCTTGCTTCAGTCCACAACTCAGCACAAAGCTCCAAGCGATATTGTCCACGTGTGATGCGACACTGAACGCATCTTTGGTTTTGCTTTCATCCCTCACTCCCACCTTCATCACGTCATGAACCGTGACGAACGAATCAGCGGCCGCAGAAGCAACACCGCCGCCACTGCTCTCAGTGTGCTGCGTGTCAGGGTGGCTGAAGCTGGCACTCGCTTTATTCACGTTTTTCCACTCCGTCATACGGCGCTCTCTAGACAGTAAACACAACATGGCCAACAGCCACACGTGCTTCTTTATACGTGCCCAACAAGTGTCAAAAAGAGTGCTGCGATCGCACCTCCACCATCGTTACAACATATTGGGCAGCCACTCGAGCCACGACAAAGGAAGTCCTGCTTTTTCGTGCGGCTGCAATACGCAAGTGCGTCAGCAACACTTTTGTAAACGCGGCCACTGTTTAATACTGCAGCTGCTCCGACACTCAGCATTGGCGCTCGGTCTCATCGCGAACCGACCGCGTTGTCCCAATCACTGAATGGTCTTTTGACTCTTGCGAGGAAGCGCCCTCTTCTTATCTTTTTAGAGCCACTGCTCGCTTCACTGGAAGCGAACACTGTTGCACTTCACAACAGCGCCATCAAGTTCACCCGCATTGCTGGAACGCGTATCTTTCCCGTAATGTCACTTTACGACTTGTTACTGGCAACACACAAAAGCGGTAAAAAGATCGTGCCCGATTCGGAGGCACTGCACGTCAAACAAGCGAGTGCTCGAGCTGCGAAAACAGTCGTTCGGCATTACGTGACACGTAAGTTTGCCGGACAAAAAGTGCATCGAGTAAAGCGGTGTAACGTTAGCTCCAATAAGAAGAGAAACTGGAACACCCAAGTGATATCACTTCCACCACTTTCCGCAGCCATCCGAGTCTCGGAAGCCCACAGCGACACGCTGGCATGACAGCTGGAGCCTTCCCCTCTCAACAACTCCCGCTATGCGACGCAAATGGGCAACAGCGGCGAGTTATTCAAAATGGCGTTTTTGAAAGCTCGCATTCCACTCGCAATGCGCCCTGCAGGAGCGAGTTCCATTGCCATGCAGCTCTTAAACGCGTCAGCACTACTGCGCACGTCGTTGTTGGAATTTTCAGCAATATCTAAGCCATTCGTTCACGATTGGGGCACTCTCTTCCCGCGGCTGTAACCGACTCGACGCAGCATATTTGCGGAGGCCTTATTTTTGACGGATGCGTTGGTGTTGTTTGTTGCCTTAACATGCGCTTTCGTGGTCGTTTGCCTCACATTTGAAGCAAAACACGAACAGGGCTCTTCGGGCGCCATTGCATGGACCGTAGCAATTCCCGTTTCTAATTGTTTGAAAACTCCAAAGTAACTTGAAATTAAGTGATGCCGTCTGCGCTGTCCAAACGGTTTCACAGCTGAAAAGCATTTCTAGTGAATAGACTGCACCTTACCTAACTGACGCTCGTAGTGGAAATGAAATATGAAGGGAAGTGCGACTAAGTTAACACTTAATTGGCCAGTGGTGCACAATACAGGGAAAACTCAAAAAATTACTAAATGGCACTGTTTGAAAACTGTGACTAACGAAAGGGAGAAGCGGGAGAGCGCAGTTTACCTCGCCTTCCATGCAATGGCGGCGAGGGATGAGCGGGCTTCGTTAAAAACAATATATGCCAACACTAACCTCACAGAAAGCAGAAGAAGATTGAAAAATTTAGGTGAGATTAGCCCATTTTTTTCGCAGGCTCTTCAAAAGTTCAAGGGCCGATACATTTATGCTCCTGGGTTCTGTTTAACGGAGATCATTGTGGTGTCGGAAGAAGTGACAACTCTCCTCGCATGCATGGTGAATACAAACACAGTGGCGGAGAATTCAGCTTACTCCGGGCGTGCACCTGAAAAAAGTTACCGCATTGCTGCTCTCTAGTCGGAAGGCATTCGTCACCACCAGCACGCCTAGCGAGTGTTCCCGGCCCCACACGTTTGCAAGCAGTCACACTGATAAAAAAAAAAAAAAAAACAGGTCTTACGAGCTATTTGCCTTAACACCACCGCAACAATGTGTACACGCGCACATCACTTTGCGTCCCAGCTTATTCCGCTGGAAGCGAGGGCGCCCTGGTTGCAAAGCGAGCACGAGCAATGCCAGAAGCGCGCACCCACAACCGAAACGTCCTGTTGTGTGAGCTCAGCGCATGTCACTTCTCGTAAAGATAACCGATAAGCGCCGGGAGCACGCCGTCATCAAGCTTCACAGCGTACTGGTCCACTTCCGTCTCCCAAAAGACTTGTTCGGCGTCAAGCGCAGCCTGGCGTTCATTATACTCTTCTTCGGTTCAATCAGCACTCTTATCAACGCTTATGCGGTTACACGTCTGCTGGTCCTTAAACAGTTGCGTGTCGAGGTGCTGCACGCACACGATTTCCCACCGCATGTTTTTGGGGAAATCAGCTCAGTCCCTGAACGCACGCTTCAACCTGGTCTTCAACTTGAGCAGCGCAACCGCCGTGACGTGGTGCTTGGGCAGTTTTGTTGCTTGCAGCAGGACAATGGTCTTTGGCTGATGGCCACAACAACTACGTGCTGAGCGCCCCGCCACCCTCTCGTCTGACGTGCCGTGGCCGTCGACAAAAAAGAAGTCGTGGAGCAGCGGAAAATTGCAGCAAGGTCGTTTGTAGAACACGCCGTACTCGCACTTTAAAACGTAACAGCTCGCGCCCAATGGGAGCCACTTGTCCCCGCTCAGTAGAAGCCGCTCCTCGCTGAATTTAGCAAGCACGCTCTTGTTCACATATGTTTCGCTGTCACGCCGCAGATACCTGAGCTTACCAACAAGAACTTTCATCACGTCGTAGAACAGGAAAGCAGCAAGCGCCTGTACCACCGGATCAGACGCGTGCCCAGCGTCTCAGTTGAGAGAGTCCACCGCTGCGCTCAGCCTGGCAGTTGCAACATTCCAAATGTCATCTCTTATGTTGCCACCAGAAGGCTCAACTTCCTTCGCTTCTCCGCCCACTGCCGCACAGTCGTTACTCGGCTTTTAGCCAAGAAGGGCGCGACCCTGTAAAAAAGCTCGTACGGGATATGGTGGCTTGTGGCCAGAAGCCTCGCTAGCTTTTCCTCGTTTGGAATGTACTTGGCCATGTTGTTGACAAAAACGCTCACAAGAACATCCCCAGTTGGAATAGCGTCCTCGCCAATCTCCCTCAAAAAGTCACTCAACATCACGTCTGAAGGCGGTCCAGCGCCCTCGAGTAGCACAGCCTTCAAACTCGTGTTAATCGTCCACGACGGGGCCGCTGGCAAATGTGCTCTTGGCGCCACCACTGACTGTTTTGACGCGGCAGCATCACTCTCCAATCGGGCGACCTCCGCTGTGCCTTGACCATCCAACGCCGCATTCGCTCTTGACATCTTCTTGCGTGTTTCGGTTAGTCGAGTCGTCAAAAATATTCACTAACCAAAAACCAAAGATAAATAAACTGTCAATAATGAAAGAAAGTGGTAGACAGAAGAAGACTCGAGGAATGCAAGCGGGCGCAAGCAACACGGCAGAACACGACCACCACAAGGTAAAGGTAGTGGTGCTCAAAGAACCATCACCAACCGAGCATCAGCTGGCGAACTCAGTGCGTGTCAGTGTCGGGATGCACACATAAACTGTAGCCATAATAAAGCGCAACACGTCACCTCGAATGATCAAGCGCGTCACTCCATCCGCATAACTGGCGCTGGGCTTCACACATCTGTGCAGCAGGAGCGACCCGCAACCACACGGCTCGCTATACCGAGATAACCAAAACGTACGGACGAGGGACAGATGTGTTGTCATTGGTCCACCTCGCCAACTCACGTCGGACAATGTGCCACACGCGCATCACCTCGCGGCACACAAACACGCCTTGCTTCTTACTTGGTTCAAACTCAGTGTACGGCCAGCCCTTCTTGGACGTCCGCACAAGCAATCCAGAGCCAACAACGTGATCTTCGTAATTTCCGAATGTTTCAGACTCCATGTGGTTCTCGCTCACCTCACCGTTGCACAACGCCCACAATGTAGATCTGTCACGCACCTTCACACGCATTCCCAAGCACGACGTAATGATGCGCTTCTTTCTACGCATCCAAAAATAAGCAATACACACTTCCCGCTCCAATTCCACCGTTATTTTGGCACAACTAATGGTCCCACATGCTTGTCAGCGTAGAGAGAAAATTCAAGCAAGTTCTGCATTGTTTCATATCTTTACATCATCGGCCCGTTACGCGCTGCAGCAAGTACGACGGTGCCTCCACTGCGCGCACATTGTGCAGCCACTACTCGACTGCACTAAAAAGCGGGACATCCACCCGCGCTGACACACGCGAGAGAAGCCGGGCATGACTTAAAATACAGCTGCTCCCGGTTAAGGTCACGTCTCAGCGAGAGGCACGAGTGCGCTCGCTACCACACCGCCCGCATCGCGAAAAGCTCGACTACCATCATGACAGCGGGTGAACATGCATGGGAACAAAAACAAAAGATGCACAATGCCGCACAGATACCTATTCACCATAAACCTTCGGCGCGACACGCGCTCGCATCGCTGCAGCACCATCCGTTGTCACAGTTCTATACACACTATCAGACCTTGTGCATTCACAGGAGGGGTTATTGCTACTCCCTTTGTTTCTTTTTGGCAGCACCCAACACACAGCAGAGCGCGTTAACAGAGGGAAACAGACAGGAAGGTAAAAAGGCACGGCGTCAACACTCAGAAAAACAGCAGTGAAAACACGCGGCAATAAGTGCGCAGCAGTGGGCGTGTGATCACAAAACAAAATGGAACGACGCACAACAATTTAGGCATGTGGAGGTTGGGAGGGTTGAGGCTCCTATATCGTTGCAGGCGCTCCCGCCAGGCAAGTTTGGTGCTGCGAACGCGTCAGCTAGACGTAATAGACTGCGTGCTGCGGGTCGATCGTAGGCACGCGGCACATTCACTTTCACATGTCCCACAGAACGAATATACGCCCTGAGCGCATCGGCATATCAAACCTCGCGGGACAGCTGCGCGTCCACCGGCAGCACAGCACGCAGCGCGGCAGTGCCCTTGCTTGCGTCCAAGGCGCTTGTAAGAACAACGCAACAGGCGGCACGCGACCACCAACACGCCCATCGCACACGTGCAACGTCGGTGGCTTTGACACTCTCGTCCCGCTTGCTTTCAAGCTGCGACGCGAAATGCTCAGATGCGCGCACACTCCGACGGCATCAAAGGCGACGCGAGCACGGCGGGAAAGCAAATGCTAACAAACGCTCTGTCACCACGCTTTGGGAGCAGCCGAGGAAGTTGGGCAGGGTAGCTCTGCTCCGTTTTCACGTGCACTCCAATCAGCAACACACCACTCGTACAAAAACTGCACCATCGCGCAAGCAAGCCCTTTCACTCCGAATGGCGATGGTCGTACCTTCGCCAAACGTTCTATTCAGCAAAGGCATGAGCACACGAGACAAGAGGACGTAGGGCGTGATTTCACGACACCGAGCGTGGCTTCACGCAGCGTGCACCACCTCGCAACGGCGACCAATGCCGCAGCACCAGTGCACGCGTGTCGTGCGACAGGCCAAGCAGCGCTACAGCGACGAAGCGCATCGACACAGCACGGCAGCTCGCAAATGGAGGTCTGTCTAAACATGCAGCCCAACACCGAGCGGCAGCACGTGCCGCTACAAACGGACTCCCTCGGTGAAGGAGGTCGCTGCAATCGCAGAGCATAACGCGACGCACTGTGCGCAAGACAAACTACCGCACATCGCGTCAAGAGGAGTAGAAAAGAAGCAGTGCGAAAAAGTAAGCTCGTCTACGCTTGCCCATCAACGCGCGCACGAGCACAGGCAAAGACAGCAGCACTCAGAAGTAATAGGGACGGAGCTCTGTCGAGTAAAATGCGGAACAACTGGAATATCACGTATGTTAATGAAGGATGTTCAAACTATGCGCTGACAACTCTCACTCATGTGTTCGGCTCATGGCGCGGAAAAGAGTTGGGCTTTAGTAGGGTACCAAACGATGGCGTTGCGTGTCGATAACAGAGGTGTGCGTTATGAAGGGAGGGGAAATAAAAGGTGCGTGCTACACGCAGCGCCATTTTGCGCGTTAGAGCATGTGCTATTGGAAAATGCAGACAGTGCAGTGTGTCGCTCGTGACTGGTTCCTTGCCGCCACTGGCACGTCAGAACTGCACAGCTATGCGATGGGGGGAGAAACGAAAGTCGCGTCACCACGTCTTCCGTCAGGTCTTCTGTTCATCTTTTTTAATTTTTTTTTTGATCTCCGCTCGACCAAAAATCTTCATGAGTTCGGTGATATGTTCAGCCGCTTTTTCCCCTGCATATGACGCTGGCTTGAGAGACACCTGGTACTGCTCTACACTCTTCCAGAACGTTAACGTGGTCTCTTCAGTCGCCTTAGCATTCCTGCATAACTGCTTTGTTTTAATGACATTTCCATACGCAGGCTGCACGTAGATCATTTCCCACTTCAGTTCGTCTGTAAAAATGTTCCAATCGCAAAAGCACTTGGCCAGATCGTCCTTCAATTGCAAAACTTTGGATACAGTCGTGTGATGCTGCTCGGCACTCGTCGCCTGCAGAGCCACAACGGTCCACGCCTCACCCTCAACAACAAAAAAACCGTCCAAAACTGGGAAACAGGAATCACAGGGGACGTACAACACACCGCACTTTAATTCACGCTTTTCACCCTCCCGTATGAACGCCAGTTCCTTCGGGCAAAACTCAGCCCCGCCATTGCAACATATCACGCTATCACACTCCGGTAACTCCCTGTTCCGCGGCTCACGAAGCTTCACGAGGTTATGCGCCACCTGCTCAAACAACTCCTTCCGAAGAAACAAACATACCATAGAATTCTCAAAGAGGTGTGCACTATCTCTGCCATAGTTCGACAGCGCAGTTTCCAGCATTTGGCGACGCTCCCTTTTGTTTTTTTTTTTTCAGCATCACCATCCTCATCAACCCATCGTACACTTTAGGCGACACTCCCTTGTTCCTGTAGTCCTCAAGATTGCCCTCATAATGCACGCGGACTAACTTCACAATCTTGTGCGACGATTTACTCTCACGCCACGTGTCTCCTTTGTCAAACACCTTTTCATAAAGCTTCATCATATCGTCGTTAAGCTCGAGCAACTCCCTTCTTATCTCCCTTTCTCTTGAAACATAACTAGGCTCGAACAAAACATAGCGAATCATCGGCCCCACAACGTCAATGCGCTCACTCAAGTCAGTCCACCTGTCCTCCACCTCACTCACGGTTGGGTTCGGCTGGGCAAAGTGCTCCATCCACACGTGAATGGCCTTTATTTCACGAACGTGGTGACAGTTTATATATACAGTACCTGTCCCGTCTGCATTGGACCATCCCTTGTAGTTACTTTCGTTTGGTGAGGTGATGAGGATGCCTGGCCAGTTTAGCCTCCAGTTGGAATCAGGGCTTGTACCTTTTTTACCGACGTCGTAGATCACATAAACCCGCGACCCGGTTTTAACCCTTTCCTCAATATACCTTTCAGCTACCTTTTGGTAGTCAAATTTCAGCACCTTACCAGGCTGCTCGTTCTTCAAGAACACGTACACAACGCCGCCAATGAACCACGCGACGATGTGAAGGCGATTGGGGTCGTAACGCAGCAGCATGTAAGAAGAAATGAACCAACACTGAATGATTACCAATTCCAGGCGAGCCAATCAACGTCAATCGGTGCGTGGTCTTACCAGTAGCCTCACCGTGCATTACGTCCAGATACTTCTTGACGATATACCACACGCGAACCACCTCCCGGCGGACAAAGACACAGCAATAAAATTCTTTAGGCAGGGTCGTGGAAGCTTGTTCATCATCACTGTAAACCATGTAAGGCCAGCCCATCCTTGACGTCAATAAGAAAATTTCAATGCCATCTTCTCGGTCGCATTGCTCATCCACTTCATTGTCTGGGGTGTTGAAAAAGTTCACCTCTTCCTCTCTCCACAGCATCTCAGGAGCAATCACATTTTCTGACTCATCTCTCTCATATATCTTCATACCTAAAGGCCCGTCGGTGTCACCGGACTTCACATAAGCCCACGTCGCATCCATAACGGAGTTGTAAAGGCCTTCGACCAAAGTTACCTGCTTAATACCACTTTCGATTCTCTCTTCTCTTCTTCTCTCCCTCTCCTCAGCGTCATTAACAGCATTAAACGCATTGTCCAGAAGGCCACGCGTCTTATTCCACAACCCGTCATCCGCCAACGCATCTCTCACTTGGTTTTTAACAGCGGCATTATTAGCATCGCCCCACTGCCGAAGACCTGCTATTCCTTTTTCTTCAAGCAGTGGAACAACCTTGTAAACAAGCGCATATGTCCTGCACTCAGGGAGGCTCAAGACACGCCTGCGTGTGTTTTCGTCAGGAATGAACTGCTCTGGTTCCTGGATCACGATATCCATCTTCACGTTACCGTTGGCCACTCCTCCGTCACAGCCAACACGCTCAAGACACTCGCTCAGCGACATGGCCTTGTCAGGTGGTCGAGCACCATCCAACAACACATCAATCACACGGCTGTTCATCGTCCACCGAGGGCCAGGTACGCTCTCCACACGCGCTCGCACCAAGGGAGACTCACCCGCACCGCCATCCTCGTTTTGTAACGCAGGTTGACTTCGTCCAGCCATGCCTGCGTCGGTACACGTAACCTTGACCTTCACGCTTCGAATAAGCACAAAATAACCACGCTAGAATGAATAAACTGAGATGGAAAAACGGAGGGTTAGATGATCAAGTGAAAAAATAAGACATTACGAAACAAGTGACATATGCGCAACCGTCAGTGGCGGGGCGTGCAGGAAGGGAGGGCATTGGTGTGGGCACGGCTGGGATGAACAGGCGGCGCGTCACGTGCTTGCCAGGCGTGTGCGGAGTGCATTTGCGTGGAGGCGCGCGAAGCAGTCGAACGATGACCTGTGCAACGCACCGCGTGTCGCATCACAAGCGCTTCGCACGACAACTGCACTGCAACAGCCTCCAGACGCGCCACAACGCACACAACGCAGTTATCAGCACAGGCACATCCTACACACCCGTGCGTCCGCTTACCGTGCAAGTGCACTCACGCCGTCACCGCAGGCAACGGAACAAGCGTCCAACATCGCAGCCACAGGGGCTGCTGCCTCCACTCTCGCTTCGAGCGCAGTTGCTCTCCGCAGTGCCACCGCAAAGTGTGCTCCCGCTCGACACGCGGCTCAGCAGTCTGACTAGCCATGCGGCAAGACGAGCTCCTTCAGCGAAGCAACACAGCACAGCACCTCCTTTGAGTCTGTACCGCATTGGGCGTGCTCCAACACACGCGCGACTGCTTCCACAACACACACAAGCAGCGTGGCTTGTGCGCGACCTCAGCAATCCGCGCTTCCTCCCACCGCCCTCGCCCACGCAGATGGACGGGCAGCGTGATGGCCACGGTGGGGCGTGGTCACTCAGCCACCGCGTCATCAGCGCACGTCCCTGACGGCGCGTCGCGTGTGCGAGCAGCGAGGCCACCTAACGCGAACAGGCGCGCAACAGCGAGTGGCAGTGGTGCACCGAAGCATTCACCACAACTCTGCAGGAGTTCCAAACCGCGCGCGGGTCGCAGCAACGGCAAGCCAGCACACACCAGCAGGCGCGCAGCCCAACATCCACGGAGCAAGACCTTCAGCCAGCGGCGCGCCGCACTAAGCGGCATTCTGTGTGGCGCTGCTGTCGCGCACACTTCACTTCATGGCGTCAGCGTTTCCTGCGCGCACTGCTGGCTGAATGGTGCAAGTAACGCGACTTCCTGTCTGCTTCGAACTCGCCACCTCGCCATCAACAGACACGGAGAACTGTTCTGTCACCACGAGCCAACGCGCGGCGAATAGACATAATGCCAACGCGCCTGCTCACTCCCACTGATGCATTACGCGAAGGCACCGGCAGCGGGGCATTCCACACGTTGGGGAAACGGTACAAGGAAGTAAGCAGAGGCAGCGCAAACACGCCTTCATGAGCGGCGGCACTGGCGGCTCAGCACCACATCTCACTTGCAACCAGGCATGTTAGCGCACAAGTGAATGGACGCTCATCAAGGCACACGTGGCATCTTGAAGGCGCTGACGCGGCTGGAGGGGGACGCAGCACGCAAACACAACACGCAACACTAAAAAGAAATGAGGCACGTAAAATCATTTCGGTTATCCAAACAACAAAAGGAGCCGAAGCGACATTGTGAGAGAAACAGAGCACTCGCATCTTGCCGGCGCGCATGAACTGTGTGTCGCAGAAATACAACACGGCATAAGCAGCAGGTCGCCTAGGTGCGAGTGAGGCGGTGTGAGGGAGCGAGGCACAGGGAGAAACAAGCCACTGCACCACATTACCAAATGCAATTCAACACTCACAGCAACTGGCCGTGCAGCGGTGTGCTGCTCAACAATGAGGGCTCGTCACACACACTTTGCACCGCCTCTGCCGACGCACGTGCTCCGCGAACACGCAGCACTGTCTTCCGAAAAACAGCACAACACTTTCGCAGTTTCTCACACCGGCGACATCAGTGCTTTTCTGCGGAACATCAGCGCCATTCGGATTCCTCAATGTCAGGTGCGTGCCAGCAGCATTCAGATGTATGGGCACAGGCAGTCGGGTACAACAGGGAACGGCAATGGTGGAGGTCTGAGGAGAGGAGATGGTCACAGGTACCTCGTGCACTAATCAAACGTGTCTCGCGTTGACGATCTGCTCGTGCTTCATGTCGTGTGCCAAACATGTCACGACATCACACATCACTCAATCGTGTCGCTCACCAGCTTGCACTGCAGTGCGCACGGGCAGCGTTAGCTACATGCTCGCCTGCTGGTACAATGCACAGCGCGCCAACACAAAGCGCAAGCAGTGTAGCAGTGTCCGCCTTGCTTCGGCGGGCATCCTCCTTGAGTGACGTGGGATTGGTGCACAGCACAGCGAAGGCGAAGACGAAGCAGAGTTCGCAAGTCGCGTGGCCCACCGTCTCAGCGATGGGGCTGTTCGTAACTGACAGTGTTCTGTTATCCACACGCACTACCTCCGCCACACGTGCCACCGCTCACAGTGCACCGCCATCCACAGGAGCCACGTTGCTATCGATCACACTCGCCCGGGCCGACTCGTATTCCGTAGCACCAGGTCTCAAGCAGATCGTCACTCACTCGGCGCTCCACTTCCGCAACGCCGGACCCTCGCTCGTCAGAACGGCGCACCACCAATTACCGCGCCATTGGTACCTTAGGCACGTTGCATCGCACTAGAAGCACAACGAGAAGGTAACAAACGCTAGCTTCAAACCAGGGAGCGTCCAGCAATGTGCTCACGGCAGCAATGCCTGCCTGCGTCGCGTCGTGTCGCACAAACACGTCGCCAACATCCCGCTGTCTCTTATGTCTGTTGTGCTACTTTGCGTCCCACACAGTTCCGCGCCACTTGGCCTGGTGGGAGCTAGTGCTACGGTGAGCAGCGATCACACCCTTCGCTGCCACGCTCCAATTCGCGTTCTCGCCGGCTGCACCCGCCTGCGCAACCATGCTTCCGCCGCACTCCGTGCCCCCAACTCAATCGTCACGGCGCCATCACTGACAACATCACGGCGCAAAAGCACGTCACACGCAGCGCATCGTTGCACGCCCGCTTGGCTTTTAACGCAGTCAATGAATCAGAGGAAATGGCTCGCTGCGGCAGTGCACGCGAAATGGCAGCATAGCTGAACACGGACGGCACACAAGTGCTGTCTTCGACGCGCAGCGGGCACCAGTTTCCCCCACATCAGGAGCAACGGTAGACCACAAAACACACAAAACGTGACAGGAACACGCACAGCCGAGCAATTGCATGTTCGGCAACATTCATCGACAACAGTGAAACGGCATCCAGGAGACTTCGGCTGCGCTTAGTCAACCACTCTAGTGAGGCAACCGCACGCGGGCAAACGACACACCAGCACGTCAGGCGCACCACACAGGTGAAATGCAGCCAGTAGGACATGCTGTGCAGGGAAGAATCAGGGTGACAGCATTGCCAGCTCGCTGGCGTACCGCAATGAACAGAAGGGGCAGCATACACACACACGCTCGTCGTGTGGCCGCGACTGCCACGAGACAGAACAACGCGAAGTGACACCTGCTGCGTCATCAGTACTGCTGACGGAGGTTCAGAAGTAAAATGTAATGGAACGAGATTCCTTTTGGCCACTGGAGGATGAGACAAAGGTAAACATAACACCCGCTGGTCCAAAAGTGAAAGTTAACAACCGATCAGTTTAAGGACGACACACACACATCCCACACGGCAGCGTCAAATTTCTGCAGTATCAAAAACAACTCTGCCCTCGACAAGTATTGACAAAACTCCACAAAACGTTGGAGCGGGGCCGCACAGTAGTAACAGCAAATCATGGAAGAACATCAACAAACTGGCAGGCGCCGCACCTCACTAAATGCACGAGCACAATGCCATGACGACCACCACGAGGACAATCATAGGCCGAAATGTCGGATCAGTGTGGGTTGCAGAGGCACGGTGCCGCTGGTTCCATTGTCTGCAAGAAACCAAGTTGTCCCTTCCCGCGGTACTGTGGCAATATTTAGAAACAGCAGCACCTCATAAGGCTAAAGAAGTGTGCGTGCGTCCATTGTGTGGCTAACAGTGCACAGCAGAGGAACGTCGCATTCCCATCGTTGAGGAACTTTGCTGCTGCTTGGTGTGCTTGGAGCTGGGCAGTTGCACGTGCAGCGTGGGGCATCCCACGGAGCTCCCGCGCAATCGCAGGTCGTTGGTCACTGTGGTGATCATACACACAATCAGGTGTTCCTATTGTAACTGAAATGCCTACCGCGCAAACTGTTTGTCACACACTTGGGGTTGCGCGCCTCTGTCTGAAAATTGGGTCGGCAGGAAGGTCTCAGTCAAGCCAAGAACATCACCATAACCTCTTCGTGTGTGCCGGTAATCTTCACACGTGCAATACAAGGGGAAGTGTCACAACATTTTCACACTCACAAAGCCGTTAGTTGCCACTGTCATCACTCACCTCCCGTTGCCGGACAAACTCGTCTGTCGGTGGTCGAGAGGTATCCTGCCACCACTCACCGCGGAGAGGGCAAGCGCTGCCACTGCACAACACCAAGCATGGCACACAAAGGCACTTTGGCAATTGACATCGGATACACTGCCAGCACCTACAGGCCATACGGCTCCTCTACTAGTGCGGGGCCTGAAAGGGAGAAAGATGTGCCACACAGGGCCACAGCAATGCAATCCGCTTTCCTCACTCATCCGGCACTGGCTGTGCAGTGAGGTACGTAGGAATACGCAAATAAAGTCAGCGTGTAGAAGAGGCATCACTCGCTCACTTAATACAATGCGTGTTTATAAACTCACAGTACCTCTCCCGTCTCACGATTGTGCGTGAGTGGCGGCGGAAGACGCTCCTGAGAATCGTACAACAGTAAAACAACAGGCGCTCGTCAAACAGCTCGTGCAAAATATGCGGGTGTCGCTGATGGCTGGACACGCCGAACGAGCCAGAAACAACGCGCACGCAACTGCGACTAGGCTGAAGCAGAGCACTCTCGACACGCTCTCATAAACACAAGGCGTGAGTTGAGCTAGCCAAAGCAGTGGCGTGGTTGGGTGCCCACTCGCAGCGATGCCGTGAACGCGAGAACATGTGGCAGTGAGGAGCGATACACCAATCGAGCAAGCACACACCTCGGCGTGGCGCTTGCAGTGGCAGTTTCACGCGCGACAACACTCCACCAGCGTTGCTAAACAACAAACACGCGCGTCAATCTAGAGGGGTGAAGACACGCGACACGTCTGTGTGGACGAACGATGGAGCAACAAACACTAAACTTGCAGCAACAAGTGCACCCGCTAAGATTGTGTAATACACCTCCAACACACCACGTGGGCTCGCACATACGCGTGCTTGGTGCACAACTTAGCTGCAGCGGCAAGACCGAGCATTCGCATATTTTTCGTTTGCGTGCCACTAAACGCCAACACTCTGACAACGAAGCGAATGCACAACAGCAAACAATGCTCGAGCAAACTAAGCGCATCATGGAGGAGGATGGACCAACCTAAAAACTTCGTCAGCATGACGGCGCGGGAATGAGAACAACCACAGCGATGCGATAGTGCGCCTCCTGAAAAAGCAAAAGGCACGCCCGGCACGCTGTTGCGCTCAGCGTACCGCGGGAAGCGTCCACTGCAATTGTTTTCTTACCCTCAGAATGAGCAGAGATGAATTGGCAACTGCGACGACACGCCAGTACATGCAGCAAGACACGGCGAGGGGCCACGTCACCGCAAAAGACTGCTGACGCGGCACGCCATCACTCTGTCAGCCGTCGGCCACTTATCACAAACGTATCGGTTTTCGAAATGATACAATTGGCACTTGAGACCATAAAGTCTGACGTGTCATACGCTGGCAGTTCAGCCAACTGACTGGCGTCGCGTGACTCGTTTGCACTGGTGGGTAACTGGTCCCACGCATGCTGCGTCAGCGTAGTCATGCTCAAGGCAAAACAGCAGTTGCAGACGGTGTAAAGGTACCTGCATGCACGCCCAAATGCCAGGCAAGTGCATACAGCTGCCATGCACGAAACATTGGTATTCGGAGGCGAGAGTAGTGGCACACGCACACAATGTAAATAAGGCACGGTGGCCGCTTCCTCATTTCGCCCTGTGCATCAGCAAGCACCTGCATTCTGTTCTGCAGCACGCGTGCAACAAGCTTGAACAACTGGCCAACCACGTTCGCGCAGCAGTCGTCCACATGGCGGCACATGGCCGACGTTACTGTACCATTGGGCATTAGCAAGCAGGCCGCTACAGTCACCCGCTGTCGCCTTGCAGCATCCACAGGTGGTCGCTCTCCGGACCTTGAGACTTGTGCGTGTGGAGAAGGAATGAAGACACTCACAATACTAGTAAATGGTGTGGTGGCGGGCAGCGGGGATTTAAAGTAACTTTTGATGGCCACACAAAACAGACACGCTTCGGTGCTTATTTGCATTGCTCGTGTTCGGCGCACGTGGTGTCAGCTGCCACCGAGTCAGCGCAGCGGCACTTTGGCCTCGAGGTATCCCTCAACTCCGCTCCTTATAAACTGAAAAGGAAGTCTCACATTCCATCACACACAAATATCGCTGCACACGAAATTGGCGCGTGGGGATTCACCGGCACTCCGCCACACTCACTCGGCAGCCGGCACCGTCGCCTTCGCATTTGCGGCGCTGCAGCGATGCGGGGGGAAGGCACTGCCAACACACGCACAAATGGCAACTGTGGCCATCGTTCACAGAAGCAAAACATGGCTTCTGTCTCTTTCCTGGGACTGAGCCGCACCTCCAGTCCACGCAGTCACAGCCACAACCACGTTAGCACCGCCAACAAGCCGTATCTCCCTTTCGGTGAGTTTACTGCCATCACACGTCTCACCGCCCGCACCCTTTGACAGTCGCACAGACAGTCATCCACATTCCTCAGAGACACCAGCAACAGTGCCCCACGTCGCATCGCATCGCGTCGTCCTTGTCTCATTCGCCTTACACACGAAATTGTGTGTGTCGCTCAGCGGCATCACGCCCTTCCCTTGCTCGCAACGTACTCCGCCACTCTCTCAAAGCGTTCACTCACAAGTGTAAATCGTCGTTCGGTCCAACCCATCGCGTGTGCTGAGCTCGACAGCAACAAACTCCTGCGACACGTCACTGGACAAATCCGCGCTCTCCATCCATGAGGCGGGATCCACAATAAAACGAATGAATTCACAGCACGTCAGCCTCGAGTGACGATGACAGTGGTGTTGCGGCTCGTCTCGCAAAACGGCATTCAGCATTGCGCGAAAGACGGGAGTTCTTTTTGCGCTCACTTTGTTACTGTGCCCTCCCGGCACACAACTCGCACAGCGGCGACGTGCCATGTACTCGTTTCCTTTTAGCTGAGCGGATAAAATAGAAGACTGGAGAAAGGAGCCAAACCATGATCACGAGGTGGCACTCCAAAACCGACAACCAGGCCACTAACTAGGCTCTCGTGCGGCTGGCCACCCAACGCGGCAGCCAGCTGAACACCTGCCTCGGATATGTCGCAAGGGAAATATGAGACGCTCTGTGAGGCAAGTGCAACGGTTGCAATGCACCGAGAATAAAGTGTTAGCAAAAGTCTCGCCCAAGAGTTTCCCTCCGCGTGGGCATCGCTAAACGTAGCGGCTGATCAATCGTCAGCGCACGGACTGATGTTTTGAAGCAACTCTTCGACGCAAAACATCTTCCCAGAAAAGCAATGACAAAAAACTAATTCAGGAGCTTCCAAGACAAGCAAGAGCACGTCTTGCTCGAAGAAATTAAAGGCCAATGATCGGACTTTGTGCAGGTGCGGCAAACTGTGTCGCTTTGGTACTGGCAAGGGCGCACTATTTTCTTATTGTGCACGTTGCCGCCGTTATTAGTGTGGGAGCGGAAATTGCCACGCCATCCGCGCTGAGATGCACAAGGTAGCAGGTCACTCAGCAGCGTTTCGAGACAACATGCACTCGATAGTCACAGCCACTATCAGTGGCTCTTCGTCACGTGACCGACAAAACTGCACAATGCAGAGCGTTCTGTCGCTCGGCGTTCCTGCGGGAAATGCGAAGTTGGGCTGTTTCGTCACAGTTGCAGTGCTCTTCTTGATTGCTGGTGAGCAAAAATTTCGGAGGAAAGTAAGCCAAACACTTCAGCGTATCCGCAGCTAATATCTGATTCGTCAGACACCAATCAGAACACGCCACATATCTTTTATTGCTTTGAGCTCCTGTGTGCTCCAGTTTGTTAAAATAAGGCTCCTTTCAGTACATCCCATGCTCTTCGAATCCTCCATGTGCACCAAGGCGCTTGCTTGCGCACCGCCACTTGTATTGAATTCCAAACCGGTGTTGTTTCTCGATCTGGTCACACGCTCATGAGTGGCGCTTCTGGGAGAAACAGGAAAAAGGGAGGGCTGGGAGCACCGCACTCTTCTCGTGGAGGTGCCAAAAGGAGGAGGAAGAGCGACAGACAACAGCTCGAAGGGAAGGGACAGCATGGGCACACACACACACACACACACCGCTGCGACACCGAAATGCGATCTTTACAGCGCCAGGAAGTTTCACACGAACAGGTGCCATTGACAACACAACTGCATAACGTACACAACTCAGTGAGGCAAGCCACCACGAGCGATGCAAAACTGTCAGGTGAGCCAGTGACACGACCAAACATTGTTGGCACATCGTTCCACTGCTCCTCGTGACGTGGAGGGCTAGTTGAGCATTCAACAGCGGAAATCACACACATGCCAAGATCACAGGCGCCGCTGCAAACGACATGTGACACAAAATGTACCGCTAAGCAGTAGACTCAGTGACAGCTCACGGCGTCTAACGCAATCAGCGATAAGCTGCTTACGAGTAAAAAAAAAATAACAATAACATACACATACTGTCACACGTTGGTGCTGACGCGCGTACTCTCAAACAAAAGAAACGGCAGAGTATCAGTCGTAAGCGCATTTCAGAAGGCGGAAAACGTCTGAGCGGAGCGAGCCGGGCTAATGAAGCAGCGACAGACGGAAGCCAATCACGCCACTCGTGCATCCCAAAGTCATTCATCACAACATAACACCTCGATGCAACGTTGCAGGAGACACGAGATACGACATGCAGTGCCACGTAGGAGTGTGAACAGCGTGGCGGAAACTCCGCGAGTAAGGAGAGTGACGAGAACAAGTGTCGCAGTGACAGTGGAGGTAATAGTTCTGCCCTTTTTCGCGGGCTTCATACCGCTGGTGCTGCCAGAGCTCGGTCTCCCCCTCCTCGGATGAACACGCCGAAGCACATCACAGCATTTTCAAGTTCTCAGCGACCACTGTAAGTTATTTTGTGAACTTCCATGTGCTCGGCATCGTCATTTCTCTGCTTCACAGTGAAGCACGACATTGCAGTTTTCATCAGCGCCTCAACATTCAGCGAAACCGCGATTACACTCTGAACACTGCGCTCAGCAGGCACACGAATCCTGCAGCTGGCACGCTCATTACTGTTTGCTGCATCACATTGGTGGCGCTCCTCCACGCATCAAAACCGTCAGGGCGGTGCTTGCATTCGTCCGTCACTACCAGCAGCACACCCCGCTCCATACGGTCACTGCTCGAGAATGCGAGTTTGTTGCTATTGCGCATGCTACTGTCTCAGAGAAGTTTGTAGAATTCTCGTTGGTTGTCGTGCTTGGCAGGCACAGTCCAATGTAGCGTGGAAGAGACGCCCGCCTTCGCGCCGCTCGTCACGTTCTCGGTGTTAATCACGTCTACATCATCCATCGCCTCCACTCTCAGCTCCCTCACCAGCTTCAGCAGGCCCGCCTCCGCAGCCGTCACCTGTTTGGTAACATCCGTGAGAGAGGCACACGTGCCCTTCATTATGTTCCGTTTCTTCTCCACCACACAAGCAGCTGCACCATTTTCGTCAATCTCTGCCTTATTCTTTTATGCAAACGTGATCACTTCTTCCGCTGCGGCAAACACATTCCGCACTTCCATTGGAAGTCGTTGGATTTCACCTGCTGCCTTCTTCAGCGACGCCATCCAAGCAGAAGCCCTCATTTTGTCGTATTTAATGACTGGAATATTTTGACCATCGCCAATTTCGAGTACTTCTCCCGCCTTATGCTCAAGGTCATTGCGCACAGCACTAAAACCGTTACTCCTCGTTCCACATCCCGGCAAAATGTCAGAGTTGCGTGAAATTGATTCCCACTCATCGACAGACTGCAGCCACCATGCAGGTGCTTCCGTTGAAACGCATTAGGTAACTCTCATCCCACTGCTTATCCGCTCAGTTATTTCGCAGTATATTTTTGTGGCCTTGCCCAGCGCATCCGCAATGCCTACACGATGACCAGCCGCATCCACCTTGTGCACCTCCGCAACAAAAAATCGTGCGCTTGACCGTCAGTTTCCTCTTGAGCATTGCTTAAAAACCTGCATGCAGTGTCGCCATGACGGCCCACAAATTAGACATTATACAACCAATCGCATTTACGTATGTATGACTGACCTCGCTAGTAATAGACATTCTGCAACCTTGAAGGCGGTCCACAACGAGCAAGCACAGAACTAAAAAAAATACAAGCATATAACAGTAGTGCTACGTGTTTGAGGAACATTGCGGTGGTCTAGTGATGCTGGCAACAATATTGCAACTTGCCCGTCAAGGGACGTAGAAAGGAAGGTGGGCCAAGGTGGGCGACTGAGGAGGCAAACATTCAAGCGGCGAGCGTGAGGTTGAACACGCACACAAAAGCACAGTGCACTGCGATACGCAACGATCCACCTCTATCAGCAAACAAGTAGCAGTGCCATACTCAACCTTGTGCGTCCTGTCGCCGCGCAAGCAGTCTGAAGATGCGCATACGCTCGTCACTACACAACTCTTCACACGACCATAGCACAAAACAGGAATCAGCATGACCGACACACATCCCATACAACGACAAAAAGCGAAAGGGGAGAGCGGCGTGTAAGGCCAATTGCCATCGAATCAAACATAAGGCACTGCAGTGCCGGTTGGTGTCTTGCCAGCGTCCATTGCTGGCGTCACGGCCTCATGCTCGTGTTGACGCTGCCCTTCTGCCACGCACCGCGTGCCCTCGTCATCGTTGAAGGCAGAAAACAAAATCAAGTGGCACCGTACTGCCAGTACGGCGTGTTACATGTTGCTCAGTCACGCCATTTTCGTTCATGAAAGAGAGAATGTGTGCCTCTCATTCGCACATAAAGAGCAACAGGCAGTTGCTCGTTCATTAACTGCCTGCATGTCACTCCGTTTGCACCAGCCACAAGATACAAATACTCACGAAACTGTTTTAGCAGTTGAACATGTATTGAGTTATCGCGGTCACCAAGCCACTATTTTTTAAGGTGGAAGGAACCGTAATCATCACCACAGCAGCAACAGCACTCCTCACCACTACGCTTTCTGCAGCAGTCAACGTTGATGCTCCACAAGGCGCTTTTTAACTCACGTTGCGCAACAAGACGACCGCTGCAGCGAGAAAATGAGTCTGATCCATGTTCTGTGAGTGCGCACCAGACGTCATTTCCATGCCCACCGGAAAAACACGCCATGACATTTTCACAGCGCTTTCCAACCGCTTTAAAACTGCCAGTCACTGCACCAAGACGACCTTTTAACGATAGGTGCGAGCCGGTATGAGAGCTTACTCAAAAACTATTGAAGCGCGCGAGGAAGTGAACCGTTGCAGAACCGCAATCGCACTCCAAAGTGCAACGATGACGGCACAGCGAACAGAAACCCGTTGAGCGTACTCGTTGGTTTGTTTATTCGTGTGCAGCAAAGAGTGCAGTGTTCCAATTTGGTGCGGAAAGATTGCAGACGTGCAGCCACGTTTGACGCTCCCACGACCAGCCACTCGAGCACATATTGCGCAGTAAACTTCTCGCGCAGCTCCCGTGGTAGTGCGAACCATGTCCTGTCTATTGGGCAGTCGCTGACATAATGCGCCTTCCGCATTCGAGTTAAGACAAACGCAAGCGCAGCAAGTGCCCCAGCAATTTTACTCCTGAACAGCGAGGAGTTTTACCAAAGATGTGAACATCACGATGAAGGCACAACTGACGGCGCGCATGTTTGGGGCGCGTACCGCTCAGTACTGGTTCAAGAACGTAAGTGCTCTCAGATAAAATATAAATGCGCTACGAATAGCCACCTCGCAATGACAAGGTCAACACTGACCCAACTGTACTTGCAAGAAGCACCAACGCTGGGCGTGTGACTGGTTCCGCTGCCACGGTGACTACAAACACACACACCACACGCTCGGAGAATAATATGTAAATAATAGCTGTGACAAAAAAGGGGGAGCACGAGAGATGCGGAGGCGCATGGAACACGGCAATGGCACTCAACAGCGATCCCATTGAATGAAGTGGCAGTCACATACGCGGAAGCGGAAGACACGGCAAGTGCGCAAAAAATAATTTATCTGAATGGAGCGGTGCAAATGACCCAAAACAAGCCGAGTTTACTGAACTGAGTAAAACTTATTGAGGTGCACAGCAGGCACAAGTGCTCACCGAATTTTCGCCCGCAACACGCAGCAAGCGAGTCAATACAATCCGTCAAACTGCAGTTTCATAAGCATGCGCAGCGCACACGCACAAAAACACGCAGGAATAAAAAATGAGAAAATGACTTTCCGGAAATTGCTATTTTTCTTCCTTCTGCTTTCCTTTCAAAGAGGAATAAAAACACCGCGAAAAGCCACGTGGGCTAAATGCACTTCAGACACGCTCAAGTGTGTACTCCGGAAATACAGAAAGAGGTGTGGCGCGCGTTTCAGTTTGTACTCGCCCCCACATTAAAGATCGAAACATTTTAGCGCCACCTCCATCCGCAGTTGTTTGAACGCCACGCACCATCGAAGCGGCAGGATGCTCAAAGGAAAAAAAGCAGACAAACAAACATAAAGCCACAACAGGAAGGCAGAAAATTGGCGTGTGGATTACACTGCCATTTACAGTTTTTATTATCGATATCCGGATGCACGTAAACGGATAACATCAGCGACTCCCGAAAGCGGTGTAAATATTTTTGCCAAGTTAAAGAAAACCGAAGTGGAAAAACATTGTAAATTTTCAAACTTTATCTGCGTTAAAATGGAGGGAAAACGCTCACGAATATTAAACAACGCAAGGGGTGGCCTAAAGTAACAGAGTGAGCACCAGCCCTACCAGTGAAGGCCAAGCGCACTCAAAAGCTGTCAATACAGCGCAGGGCGCTGTGTCTTCACATTCTTCTTACGTATCATTCTGATCGCCTCCTCCAGCACTGCGCACACTCGAGCAGAACTGGCAGCTGCCAGTTGCATCAGCTTGTGCGCCTTCAACGCTCGTTCTTTGATGCTGTCGGTGAGCCTCTTCAGCTGCGCAACAACCTCCAAGCTGCTCATCACTGCGGAGTGATCTATCATGTTACTCAGAAGCCTTAGCGACAGGGACACGAGGTTCGCAAGCACATCCCGAAGAGTTTCGTTAATTTGAAGGCCGTGTTCGTTGTCCTTCGCCACCACCACAAAGGCGATGAGCTCTCCCACCACCTTGGCACGCTGCTCATCAGCACGGTGGGGAACCCGCTTCAGAACTTCCAGCCGCTTTCCTGGGGTTGCGAAGGCGCCTTCAACGCTCCCAGACAAGTCGACGAGGCCATCGCTTTCCCTCGCGGGGGCGTCAACACGTGCAACCCATTCTGAAATATTTGCCTTTGCACTCGATGCACGCGCACTGAACACATCTGAGTTGTCGTGCAGCGCTCGAAGCTCACTCAAAGTACCACACACGTCAGCAACAACACCGCTCACCAACTCTGTCGTGGCTTTCTTCACATTTTCAGTCGCGTGCTTCCCAAGCAGAGAAGCGTTTTACGCACTGCTGTGTGCCTCCTTAACTTTACTGCTGACGTCTGATAAATTTTGATCAATCGCATACGCTGCTTTAACAACTTCACGCAACATGGCGTTCAAATCGGTCAGCAGAGTCATGTTGAATCCAGAAATGTGGCGAATAGCGTCTGATGATTTGTTTTTCAGTATCGCCGACAGACTGTTGCCACACACTTCAAATGTTGCATTACTGATTTTGTTGCTTGTTGAGGCACTTATATTTGTCAACCTTGCTTGAACAAGCTGTAGTGACTCGTGTTGAAACTCGACTTTCTTTTTGATTTCGTCAGCGATAGAACTGACTTCGGAGACAGCACGTACTGACGCATGTGCAACAGCACTAGCCTCAGCAGCACTGCCCGCAGCACTCTCAAGATTTTTTTCTGCCTGACCACTTGCTAACAAGAGTCAAACGGTCACCTTGCAACTGTGCCACAATGTCCTTCACCACCTTATGCATGGCCGTTACCTCCACCTTCACTCGATCACCATCAGCTACACCAATAACTGCATCTTGCTTTGCACCAGTCACTTTTTCGTCCACTGCTCTCAGTCTCTCGTTACTCCCCGAAAATTGGCCAACAATATCACAATACACTTTTCCATTGACAGAAGCCAACAAGGAGTTATTTACTGCCTCCACCAAGTTAGGTGCGCTCTTAATCTTCTCTGTTGCTTCGCTCACAGCGACTTTATACGACTCGAAATTATGTACAGCAACTTCAAGATGACTGACCGTCTTATTTACTGCGCTCTTGACGTCCACAATCTCTTGTCATCATCCCGGGCACTCCAGTGGTGCCTGCTTGTGTCCGATTCAATCACCTTATATGTTTCTTCCAGTACACTCAACGTTTTGTTCTTCCATTTAGTGAGGTCCATGGTGCCAACATTTTCCGCGCTGTTGTTTAATATTATCGAAATATTGTGCGCCTCTGTGCAATTTTTCCCATGTTCGTCCAACCTCGCCTTCACACTTTTGTGGTCCCACTCGCCACCAGAGTCAACATTCCACAGGCAGCACGCCACACGCATAATGGCGCTAAAACATGAGTTGGCGCCTTGTAACGACTCGTTTGCTCGTGCGATGATACCACTCACATCCGCTATTGGCTTATCAACATTTTCGACTTCATTTCTGTTGTTGCCGGTGGATTTTAGTGACGCACGAAACTTTTTATATTCTTCAATCGTAGCATTCGCTTTTACTCGCAAGTCGTGCACATGCTGCCTAATTTTCGACACGTTTCGCATCACCGCTTCCGCCCTTAACACGGGCTTATTTGCCACTTGTAGCCAACCCCAGAGCACATCTTTTGTGGCACACTCCTGTGGTGCGGTCGGAGGACCTTTACGTGTACACCTGTAAAATGTGTTCGCTACCGCGTCACAGCGCAGAGCTGAAAAAAGCAACAAAAAACAAAAAGCACATTAAAGGCATCGACCCTTTGCCTTCAGACTCTACAAGAGTGATGGCAAGATGATAACAATGAGGCGAACACAACAGTTTAAAAACAAGAAGCACGTTTCGAAAAACGTTCACGCGACATGACGAGTAAAGCACAGCGGGGATGCAAATAAAACAAGATGACAGCTAATGAAAACTAAGGGATTAAGAGTGGGGTGGTCCTGACAGTAAACTTCATTATAGCGGTCAAAATGGGCATGGCACATAGTGGCCACAGGCCACACGGACGTTTTCACACCAAACAACAACGGGAGAACTATCATGCTTCCGTTTGTGCCACACGTGTGAACACGACTTCGGGACAACGCACACCAGACATTCACATCATGGCACTGGTGCTCATATGAGCGATGACTGTTCATTCGCCAGCAACAGTCGGCTGGACGCGTCATTGGCAGTGAAAGCACACCACATATCTTACCTCGCCGCAACTCGTTTCATATCTGGGCGAGCAGTTAGACTCACGTGAAATTGGTTTCCACTTCTTGACAGCCCGTTGCCACCATGCACGTGCTTCTGTTGAAATGTCTGAAAGGACCCAAATCCCACAGACAATCAGCTCAGTTGTTCCCCAATATATTTTTGCGGCACTCTACGGCGCACTCGCAACGCTCGGGTGAAGAGCCGCCGCCAGCCTTGCTCACCTCCCGCAACAAGACTCATGTTGTCCCCTGTCAGTTTCCGCTGGGTATTGTTCAAGTGCCTGCGCAGCCCTGGGATGACGACACGCAAAGTTGGCATCGCGCGACCAATCGCAGTTCCGTATATCTGACCGATTGCGTATCTTTGAATGTGGCACATTTTGAGCACGCACAGACTCAAAGCATCACGGTGCATGACAGCGGCACTGCATGCTTAAGGAGCGTCGTGATGGTTTGGTGGAGTTGGTGACATTACCGTAATTTGCTTGTAAAAAAATGTAGTTGGAAGCAGAGAAAAGGGGGAAACTGGGATATTAAACACTCGTATAGGGCTAGTAAATCAACGCTTTCATGACATGAAAAATTAAAGGGGGAAGACTGCTGTATAAGACACAGTGCGCAAACCAAAGTTCAATAAATGAAAGCACAATGTGGTGATGGTGAACAGGAGTCATGCCGCATTTAACTCCAAGTTATTAATGGCGCTGGCACATTGTCTCTTTGCATTTGATGTACGCAGCGCTATTAATGCGTGCTCGGCCATGGCAAGTTACCGCAGTGGTAAGCACGTAAACGAATAAATGGCACAGCTCGAACGCATAGTAACGGTGCCCGACATCAAAAGCTCATCACATCAGCTACAATTAGCAAAATGACACACACACACACACACACACACACACACACACACGCACACACCATGCACTTTCGCAGTGGATTATTCACGTAATGAGACAACGCTCACGAGAAACAAACAACGAAAAAATGTCCATCGACATTGGATGAGGCAGGGCAGTTTAGCACGCGTGTGGTTGAGTGAAGTTGTGTGAGCACAATATCCCCCACGGTCGTGTCGTAAAACTGGGAAACAGCAGGATGCGCCTCTCCACAACATGTAATTGAACGCATCGTAATGCACTCAAAGTCCTTTAGTCGTGTCTGTTGTGACATTTTTGTGGCATTGGCAGCGAGTGGTCCCGCATGGCAACTTATAAAATGTGAAGAAACCCAACAGTGAGCACGGCGTCCACTATTCACAGCAACAAACCATAGCGCGCGAATTGGGGCGCGATGCGAACCATGTGGCATTCAATAAATAAATACGAACCACTGCCATTATCCAACCAAATAAAAAATATGTATTGAAACAGGCAGACGGATCGAGACAGCGCCTCGAGCAAATATTTTCAATGGCTCTTAAACGACTGTAAATAAGATTCCACTGTGTCGACGCCTTCTGCGGGTTCACCTCGGCCAGCAAGTGGTCGCACAACAACACGCCCCGACAATCGCAGTTCCATGGAGTTCCAAAACCAAAAGAACAAGAAGTGGGACTTCATGACGAAAATGAATGAGCAGCGTTGAAGGGTGTCAGAGAGAGAAATACGTCTGCTTGTTGACTCCTGGCTCAAAAATGTTTGTAGAAAATGAAGGAATTTTCGCCGCAGCAGCTCGTTATCTCGTGCGCTGACACTATTGAGGGACAGTCGTCTTGTTGGCTCCGCTCTCTTCACACCCAAATGAGCTCGCTCGCATATTTTCAGTCCAAAACTTCCCCATAAATAAACAAGTGAAAAAAAAAATTGCTATGCCTCGTGTCTGCTAGCGCTTGCCTTATTGCTCCAATGTTGAACAAACTTGCTATTGCCACAGCAGCATTTGGTAGCCCCAGTCAGGCTGATATCTTGTAAACCATTCAAAACATCGCCGAAAAGGGGATAAAACAACTGCCTGCATAGCGAGACGTCATTTCAGCCGTCTCAACTACAGCGCCAATGAGCATGCAACACCTTTGGGCGTATCCGAAATTCGTTGTGTGCTGCCCGCACAGATCAAGCACGATACGGCACAAATGCAGCCCATCATGAGGGCTTCACAAGACGCCTGCGTCACATCAACAACTGACGCCAGTGGGGAAGGTGACAACCGAACTATAACACCACATCCCCGGTAGAAAAAAAGTGTATCGCAACATAAAAAGGATATTTTGCATTGCATACACAGGAATGTACCGAATAAAGCAGGTGTGAATCAGAAGCGGCTTGCAGTGAGCAAGCGGCAATACAGTGAAGATGTTTGCAATAAAAGCAGCCGGCCTCGTGACATTGGCAATCGAGTGGGTCTCAGTCATAACGTAACGCACCTTGTAATGGGACGTAGCACCTCACGGACGCCACGTGGCGTATTGGACGGCATTGTTGGCTGTGCTCAAACCGAGAAGTGAAGAAAACACTTGTAGACTCGAACGGGTGCCTTCAATGCGGGGAGCGATGGTGGTGAAAACAAAATACCTCGAGACGACACAAATGTGGGCAACATGGAGAAAATGGCAGTCGATTAAATGTTATGGAACGAAAAAGCATGTAAAATTATCAGGTGCCCGTTTATTCCAAAGTGATGATGGAACGACACATTGGTGTAGGCTCCTGTGCAATTTAAAACAAAACATCCTGAAGCGCCTCGTGGCTCTTTTGGACTTTCGGCAAACGTAAGCGCGTGCCTCATCACGACGTCCTTGAGGCGCGTCACTCGACAAACAAGTGTTAAAATCCGAAGAGAAACTGAAACAAACGTTCGGCCATCATAAAAGCGACAGCAACAAAAAGCAGACAAACGCCAGTAGTAAATAAATTCAAAGGAAGAAAAACAAATTCACATCGCTGTACATCAGTTTTACTTTTTTTCAAAAGCAGATACGCAAAGAAAGTGAGTGAGCAACGGCTCATTTCCACATCCATTCGCTGCACCTTTTTCCACTCAAAAAAAACAAGAGAAACAAAAAACAGTCGAAAAGAGGCAAAAATAAACAGAACGAAAGCGCATAAAACCGAACCGGATTGTGTGAAGGGGAGTCGCATGCCAATCAATAATGAAACAACCCGCTTTTATTTATTTATTTAGTGGAGACGGGAATAAAATGGGGGAATGCGCGGAAAGCGAATGGCGTCACGCTGTTTCGAATTTACGCCGGAAATACAAGAGAGAAAAGATGGGGGAAAAGAGAGTTAAAAACATCAGCGCCCTTGCCGAAATTAATACAAATATAAAGCAATAAAGAAACGTGAGACAACAGGACGGCACCTTATTATGGCGTGGAAGTGGAAAGCCGTAGGACGAGATGGCGGAGGGAAGTGGAGGGGAGGCGATGGCTGCTTTACAGGAGCCGACGCACAACGTTGAACAGCTGCATGTAGAAAGGGGTGCAGTGCCGCCTTGCATCGTCCTGCAGAGCCATTTCAATTGCTCTCTTTACTGCTGCCTCCGCGTTGTCTGAAATGCCATTCGTTTTTTTCAGGGATTCTCGCATCTTCCCGACCTTTAATTTGTTGCCTTTGCTCATTGCGTTCAGGGCACCGATGTTCGTTAAGTTTTGCAACGTCAAGAAGGCAGCAGCAGCATTTACATTAGGCGAAGTAGTCGGCAGGCCCGAACCACAAACGCTGTCAAGGAGCGTTGGAGAATTACCGCCAGTGGAAGAACTCGTGTTTGTGAAAAGTTTCTTCATAAAATCGGCATGTGTGTCGTTGATACGTTTTTCATACTTCATTTGCTCCTCCAGGAAGCTGCTGATTTCGCTCTGCACTGTGCTATGCAGTTTTTCAACCTTGTTAGTAGCCCTTGTAGACACCGCCAGTTCTTTGTTTGCTACTCCAAAGTATTCCGCCGCTGTTGGTATGGTTTTTACGGCCTCATTCATCTTGTTTCGCGTTGCGTTGAACAACCCAACCAAAACAGAAACGTTGGCCAAAATACCCTCAGCTTCTTTGTTGAGTGACGTGGAGTCAAGGCGCAATGTGTAAAGCTCCTTCATTGTCTCGCACAAATCCTTCATAGCACCACTCACCGCCTCAACAATGGAACTGTTAACTGTACTCATGACAGCTTCATCATGCTGATCAACATCTTGCAAGACTTTCTCAGCCTCCTGCAAGCTGCCATTGTTGTAATCCAATTTTGCATTGACAAGTCCCACCTCTGCTTTCAATTTTTTCAGTGCTTCTTGGGCCTTGACCACGCCACTCGATTTAAGTCCAGCAGCACGACTAAAAGCAACTACCAAAGACCCATTAAGCACTTTAGACAGGCCTTTATCACACGCTTCAGCCGTCAGACTGCTGATGTTGATGCCCGTCTCATTGAGGTGCTTCATAAGCTGAGGTTTTATTGACTCCAGTGAACCAATTTCACGTCCAATCTCCACCTGAACAATGGAAGCATTCGAATTTGCACTGCCAGGCAATTCCGACGCCATCAACGCGGCTGATTTAGCATCAGAAGCGTCATGTGTCGTCTCACTGGCGATCTTCGCCCCTCTTAATTGGCGTGAGACTGATGAATAACCAAAGAGCGACAAGAGCGGTATGTTGCCATTTACGTATTTAACCAGCGACTCCGTGGCTGGCGCGACCGCAAGCGCATTCTCATTTGCCTTCATCGTACTATTGATATTTCCTTGGGTAGTTGCTAATCGCCCTTTCGCTTCATGCAGCTGTGCAGACACTTCTGAATGTTGCCCTACCAACTGGTACAGCAATGTCCCATTTCCCTCAAGAGCAGAAAGCATAGTCTTGTTGACGTTCTCCATACTGTTTACTGTATTGTTGACTGTTTTGTTGGCTTCATCCACAGACACACGAACCGTTTCAAACAGCTCCAAAGTGACCACAAGTTTATCGGTTAAATTTCGAGTAGCCTGCACCACTTCTCTCACCTTTTCGCCGTCCTTGAGGGTCCAGAGCCTTCTCGAGTACGCACTCGACTTGACCTCTTTGTGCGTTTGGTCAACCAGTTTTACCATTTCATTTTTCCATTCGGTCAAGTTCTCCATCTCGTCCAGCTTTTCTGCATAACTGCTGAGTCGAATCGAAACGTTGTACTTCTCCGTGTAGCTTTTACACTCATCCCCGGTGTCAATCATTTCGATCAGTTTTTTGTTTTTTTGTAGTTGATGGCAGCTTTTTCCCAACATCCGGAAAAAACTCTCGACGCGACCATAATGTAGTAAAAGGAAGAAACAACCCGCCCTCCAAAGAGCTGTTCGCAGACTTTTCAGCAGCGCTTGCATTGACATACGAATTGCTCGCCACCGCAATGGCATTCTTTGCCTCCCTAACAGCCGTTTCAATATTGGAGGTTATATGAGCCGCGGTAGTTGTTCCAAGGGCACCAATAAGCTCATTATATTCAGCAATCGCCTCGTTCGCCTTTACCTCCACTTCCTCGCCGCGCTTCCTCAACTCCGTCACGTTTTTCAACACCTCTGAAGCCCTCACCCTTCACTTGTTGGTGACATTCAACCAGCCCAAGAGAATGTCCTTGGCGGCGCATTTTTCCTCTTCGGAAAAACTTTCTGTTGCTTTTTGGTTGCAACCAGCAACGGACGCACTAACGCATCTTGAGGAAGTTGGTAGCACAAGAAAAACAAGTGCAGTAGCTAACATAAGCTTCAGTGTCTAAGACCTAAGCAATCAAAACAAGAATGTTGGAGCGACACCATGCGGCTGTGACGAGTAGCAAGCAAATAAACAACTGGCAGTGCGCTGATCACAGCGTAACAACTTTTTATTTTTTGATTTTGGTAATAACAACAATAATAAAGGCAATAAAAGTAGCACAAAATGGGTAATCGCCACACTTTCGAAAAATGAACCACAAGAGTGACGCACACCTTCGTTATGGTGTAGCATTCATCTCAGACTTCTCTGCGCTATTGCGGGCACCTTCCAGGGAATGACACGGGCACATGCAGGCATGTCAACCGGCACCGCTCCTAACGCGAGCGACAAAATAAGCCAATCACACAGCTGTGCCTAGTTCGAGCACATTTGAAAAAGGATCCGACATTAAGCGGATATTAAACGCTTCTGGCCTTCAACCGCAGTGCGTTGTGGTGATAGGTGACAAAAATGTTGACTGTTCTGCGGTCGCCACGGCACTGGACAGCGCTGAGAAAATAAAGCCATTGCCATACAAAATGGACCTCCGATCATTGAGGAAAACATCCACAAAGTTGCGCACCAATGCGGCCACTTTCTTCGGAAAGATCAGACAAACAAGTGGTGTTCCAGACGAATAGTGCCATCGACAGACCGGCGAAATTTCGTTCGTGAACAAAATTCCGTCCCTCACGTCAGCCGCCCGACATACGTCAACTCGACTACTGGCCAAACACCTTCTGGTACCAGGTGTCCCGAGCATTCACCTCAAGTCCGCCGCATCTGTGGTAAATGTAAAATAACAACACCAGCAACATCCACTGCATCGCCATTGGTGAACGTGGCGCCGGCTGATTTCGTGCAGTGGGTTAGCACCAAATTGACACGTTTGTCAATGCAAGTCGAATATTTAGTTTTAATAAATGCCAGTTATGAACTGCCATCAAGGAACAGTCATGGGGCGGTGCATTTTCAGTTGCACGCCACTGCAGTTACATGCAAATCGAAAGCAACACTCACGCGTTTTCCGTATGGCAGCAATCGCCAGCAGCCATTACTTTCCGCACATCCATCTCAAGTCGCTGTATCGTCATGGAGCCGGCGAGAAGCCGCCACTCGGTACAATTCCATCAGCAACGATATTTATAAGTTACGATACAAAGAGATTTTGTGCAAAAGTACAGCACGGCATTGTATGGCATAATTAGCGCGTTTATCGAATGCTGACGGCACCAAATGTTCAAAATAAAAATATTTCTTGCGCTGTAAAAAGGAAATAAAGAAAAAGGAAAAATAATTTCAACGTTTGTGAGCGCACAAGGAGTTATAACCGGGTTGAAAACTTCGTCGCTGCAGTTTCCCAGAGCGCTTGGCAGTAACAGTTGTGGAACGATTTACAATTATGCTCGAGTGAAGGAAAGTTAAATTATCAACGTACAACTGTTTGAAACGGTGCAGCACGCGACGATCGTTCACGGAGGAGTAAATAAATAAATAACGAAATGAAATGAAATGAAACTGTTGTCCAGCGACAAAAAAATGTGTGATGGCGTTTTATGCGAGGGGCGCATGTCCAAGAAGTGAACTCAACAGTACCAAAGACGCTGAAGAGGAGGAGGGTAAAACTTTAGAAAAATAATTCGCACAAATGAGGCTTCGCTGCGGCGAGTAGAAAGTCAGTTCATCGAGCTCCTCGAGAGGAGACACAAAAAACGCCAGCCTTCGGTCTTCATAAAACAACATGTGAAAGGGCCACAGCTCGTAATAAACGACATTCAAATGAAAATAAGAAGAGAACCAAAAAGGTTCAGGAAAAAGTAAAGTGAAGTGAAGAAACAAAAGCAGCACAGCAAACGTACTTTTGTTCACTCGCTTTTCTCTCCTTCTCATCAGGTGGCTGTAAAGGAGGGAAACGATAGGCAATTAAAATATGTTGCGGTAAAACTGGTAAAAGAAAGTGGAAAAAGAAAGAGGGAACAGATAAGAGCAGGTGATTTATTGATGAAAAATAAAACTTAGCGCGCACGCACAAGTTGGTTCTTCATTAATTTGAAACACACACAGTAACAGCAGTAACAGCAATTGCCGCTGCTGTGGCAGTATAAAAAAACGGGGAAAAAGCAAACCCCACGGTGACGGCACAGTGTTCCCCCATTTGTAACTTTTGTGCTGCCAACCGCCAACCGTGTCCAGCTCAATTTCACACGACTTGGAAAGGGCATCATCGATCGCCTCACTGGGAACGTGGGAGATGTACTCGAAGCTTTCAGCCCTTGAACGTGCAATGGGGAGTTGTTTGATGCACTCAAATTCTTCACATTTTTCCTGTTTACCAAGACGCCGTGTCAGTATGAAAACCAACACCACTACCAGGAGAAGTGGCGTGCTTGACATGAAAATCCATGTAAGGATGTTCCCGCTTTTGTCCTGAACTGGCGTATTTGCTGATATTGCCACTCGTGCTTCATCGCATTCGCTTGCAGCTTCAGGGCCGCTGGTCGTTGCGTCGGTGCTGTCCAGCGTGTCAGGTGCCATGCGCACTCCGCTGGTCTTTTTTTCAGTGCCGCCTGCACGCAATGCGGTTTTGCCACACCTCTTGAACTGCCACAGCCACTTGACAAGTTCATCACGGAGACCTCCCTCGGTGTGCAAACGACCACCCGAACTCACAAGTTGTGCATATCGCGCGGCGGCGCTCATCAGGGAGTCCTCCGTAACACTCCCACCAAACAGCGCACAGTCGCTGACGTCCACTTTTAGAGCGCCCATGTCCACTGTGATTGAACTCAGACGCTTAGAGACAGCTTCGAGAAGTCCCGAAATGTCTTTGATTGCCTTGTCGGGCGTCTCAACAGCCTCAGCAATAGTTGACAGTGGGCGAGCAGTTTCACTCCCGGCCGTGGCAACCAGCTCCACCGTCCCCTTCGCACGCGAGTGCTCGTTGCTTACCGATGGCTTCTCAGTATTATCAGCCAAATCTGTTTCCGTGCTTGCCTCAATTACACTTTGCACACGTACAAGCGCCTCTTTCCTGGGGGACGTAAACTTAGACTTGAGACTACCGAGCCCCACGAGTTCGCGCATGACGCTGCTACAGCATTCATAAAAACGATTACAGGCATTCGGCTTCTTCCAATAATAAGCACTAGGTTGTGACACGGTGTTGGGATGGCAGGCATGGCGAAGGGGGCATCGCTGTCACCAGCCAATTGCCATGCATTCGAGCGACAGAAAACAATCCTACCAGTGCCACGCAGACTACAAGTGCGCAAAATAGCATCGCCTAGCTCTAATGCTCCATACGCCCAGTTCACTTAACATTCGGGAGCGTCTTACACGGTGAATTGTTCCATGCACAACAGGGCACGACAAATTGGCACTGGTAACTCGCCAGCAGTAGTGCCGCTTCGTTTTTGTCGGTAGCACACATGCGCCAGAAGAAAAATAACGTGTGCTATACGTTCCTGGCAGACATCGGCGCCATGCAAAACGTCATAGATGAGCAGCTTCTCGCATGAGGCGCGCTCACACACAACGTGCACTCACAACTGCGCGTTGAACAACCGCATAAGGTAAAACAAATCTCACATGAAAGAAACATAATGTTAACGAACTACATTGTAACAACTAGTAGCATTGCCAGGTGATGTGCTACCTGTTATGCTGGAAAGATACGCTTGCATTGTAGAAGTGGCAACAGCGAGAAAAAAAAAAGAGAATATTGCGAGTGGGACAGACCACAATGCGTCGCATTTGCGTCACAACACACAACCAGTGGGCGACGTTCTGTGAGCATGACGAAAAACATATTGCAACTGCTTGACGAAACCCACAAGTAAACGACCAACTGCACGAAGCTGAAGAATGCCCACGTGCATCCACCCCTGCGTGTGGCCAGTCGACACACCTCCCTCAGCTGTGACGCACAGGGGACACAAAAAACGAAAGCAAAGCAGTTCAACACGAACTCGCATGTTTTTCCAAGAGAAGAAGAGTGACGCACATTTTGTGTGGTAAAGGAAAGTTCAAACAACTACGCGCTCCACTGATTTCGTACTAAGAGGTGCTTGTCATACTTTCAGTGCTCGGATAATTAAAGATTGACCCCTGTGAAATATTTCATGTGACGAAGCCGAGCAGTGACAGGCTCACAACATTCTCCAGGATGGGTGCTCACCACACACACCTAGAGTGGCCAGCACAGTGTGCATTTAGGTCTTCACAAAAAAGTGGTGTTATGCGGTGCAAAATTAGGCCGTAGAGGAAGTGTGCATAAACAGCTAACAGTCAGCCATGAAGAGACGTGGAAGCAGTGAACAGTGCAGTGAAGATGGTGTGGCGTATGCGCGTGAAGTTTCGCGTCACGTGGTCTTGAGAGCAACGAAAGGCAGAAAAGGCATGTGTTGAAATCGGCCGAAAGCGGAGGCACAAGTTGGACTGCCACACACCAAAAAAAAAAAAACAATGAAAAGTTCAACTGAAGGGGGCACTGAAAAGAGCTCTGACAGCCATAGCATCGCTGCCCAACTGGGAAAGACAGTGAAAGAATGACCCCTCGACTAATTTGCCGCAAGGCATTCAAATATTGTCACAGAGATCAATGCGCTAGCAATGGTGTGTTAGTGCTGTCACTCCAGTGGACACGCTGCACATGTGCATGTAATTCCTGAGCACATCAAAGGAATGTGATGCGAAAACAATCAGACGCGCGCGCACGGCGTATGAAAACTGTAGCAGGCACACAAATAAGTGGCAACACGTTCAAATGGTCGGCGTGGCCAGGGAGTTACACAATTCCAATCCGGTCAATGATGAACCTCTCTCTCTTTCACACACACAAGCCTCTAGACCCGCCTTCAATTACGATCAAATACTGATGTTCCCTTAAGTGTACAGACGCACGAGTATTTCGGTAGATAATCGTAATAAGTGCCGAGAGAAATTTTATCCTTTTCCTCCTTCACTGCGAGAGGTGAGAACATGCAAGCAACTACCACCACATTTATGGAGGAGTAAAATAATAGTTTATATATTCATCGCCATAGAGAAAAGGCATAAAGACGTGCTGCCAATCTCGTGTGCCGATTTAACCAAACACGAGCAGCGGCTATTTTATGGGCTGTGGACAATTCAAGAGGCTCACATCGTCAGCGCAAAACTTGAATGGAATTTTCCAGCATTCGGAAATGTACAAAATTCAAAACATCAACTAAAAAAGAAAGTTCCACCTCGAACTTTTGCAACACCTGCCGCCACTAACTTTTTCAGCACAGTCGCCTCCATCATGCTGAGCATCCACAAACACTTCAAAGCTGAGGTATCCAAATCGTATCAGCAACGTTTCGCTTCGCACCATCCATCAAACTTTCTGTCTACTCAGAAACACTGTAATGTACACATTTGACACATTCCAATGCTCGCCAGCTCATCCTCCAACCATCCGCAACAGCTGCATCAAAAATTTATTCGGAGTGCATAATGGGTGGAATCATGCCATAACCCGCTGGCGCTACGCGTGCGACCAACTACTGTCCAGCACGAGCTCTTACAATTCTTCAACGCCTCTCATCCCTCAAGTGTGTGATATTTTTTGAGTATCCCGTGTTTTATCGGGCTGCAGTGACACAACTTGATGACAATTGCTGTTCCTTTTTCACGCAACTATCCAACCCACTGATCATTAACCCACTGACAATGTGCGTGCTGAAATGCCACATCGTGGTTTCTCTTTTATAACGCGGAGATTGCGTTCATGGCCACTGCCATTTACGGAGTTTGTGCTGTCCGCCTGTCACTGCGGTGCGCATCCTCCCATTCGTACGAGGTGGCACTTGAGCCATCCACAGAAAATTATCCCGATACCAGCAAATCAAACCACGTTAAAACTGCGCTGCCTCGCCTATTCCCATCTTCAACGCAGTAACAACAGTACACGTCCCACTACACACGGAAACAAACTGAGGGAATATGTCAGATCCGGTAAAGCGCGCCAACCTTGCCATCCAGGGCAAACTGATGTATTTCTTAAAGAGAGTAAAGCGCTTCAAATTCCGATAACGTAAAGAAGTGCTCCGTACTGTCCATCTCTAGCTTTAAGCAACCGCACGTTCACTTCAATGCGACCTCAGCAGTAAACAGAAGCAAAATTGCACGAGCGGCTCCACCACCGACAATTCCTTTGACTGTATTACTACAAGCCGAGTGCATGAAGCTTGTAAGACACTTCTTTCTGGGATAATTCTTGCTCAAACTGACTGTGCGTCAATGGATCCATGTTACAAACAGGCGCACCTGTCGCGTTAGTAATCTCGGGAATACCTAAAGGCGTGCGCTCAGCAGCAAACTGGGATTATGTGAATGCCTCAGCAAGTTCATTTGTAACTAAATAGCATGTGAACAAAAAACTTCCTTCTGCGCAACTTGCTTAACACACAAACACCTGATGTAACTGCAGCATAGTCCTTTAACCATGATGCAGGACACTTTGACACTTCTTTCATAACAAAGCGGGGCTTCCTCGCTAAGCATGTAGGACGGGCGCCATTATCATTGCTCGTGCCGTTGACCTCTCGCAAAAAAATCTACGTCACTCACGGCAGACGATTTTTTATGGGCAATAAGTAAAACAACCGCATCAGCACCTACAGCACGACACAATGGCGAGAGTGACAACGATACAGACGTCCCGTGGTTTGCGCATTGACGCCCGATAAAACCAAAGCAACGCCTGAAACACCACGTGCCGCTCAAACCTTTGCATTATACCATAGAGCGTGACAAACCACGGTTCATTGCTCTAGACACCGTTCACAAAACAACAATGGTGTGCAGGTAAGGCATGAACTGTACACGGCGCCAAAAGAACGGCCTCCAGTTCGTTTTGTATCACCAGCACGCGCTTCCATGCACAAAGTCATGCTCAGTTTAGTGGCAGGAACGAAAGCACGCGACACTTCACAGGAACACGTTGCCAGCGCGAGAAATACAAACATGAAAACCTTTTTAACGTCAGCAGCAACACCGGCGCTTCAGCATAGACACCTTTTTGACTTCTACATGTCCACGTGAGCATGTGGCAGCAAGCAACCAAGAGGCATCGTTTTGCGCTTCATCTTCAACTACAAGAGATCACAACATCGTGCAAGAATGAAAAATAAAACAAAACGTTGATGGCAAGGAACATGAAGGAGCACACCATGAACAAACTAAAGGACACAAGACCTGCACCACACCCTCACTTTAGATGCGGAATATGTCAGGTATTCGCAGGGGAAATTACCTCAGCACACCACTTGTTGTCACCAAAACACGTTGCATTACAAAAGAGTGGAAACAAAGTAAAAAAAAAAAAAAGTAAAAATACAACAATTAAAAAGGACCATCAGCGAACAAAAGTAAAAGTAAAGCAAAAAAAGTTTTTGTAATATATTTACATCAAAGTTCTGCTGTTTGACGGCCACGAGAAAGCAGCAGCAAAAGAAGAAAAAGTGCTGTTTATTTTCGTTTTTGTTGTTGTTACATTCTCGTCCCATCGCCTTTTGCTTTTTGAATAGGAAGAACTTGAAATATCTGCAAAAGTTCAACACCACAATTCGGCATGCTGACGGAAGGACGATCAAGGAGAACACCCAATTCCGTTTCTTTACCTCAGCATGTCATGAACCACAGAACCACATCACCTGCAGGACAGTTGTGCGTTGAATTACCAGCGCGTGAAATCGGAATAAAAATGGAACTTTACCGTTTCAGATACGAGGCAGGAATTTAAAGAAAAGAGAGGAAGAGTAATGGACCGAACAACTTGTGTTTTGACGTCATTACAACAACTTAGTTTTGCATCGGAACGGTGCGCAGAGTGTGTGTGAGCTTCCATTTTTTTTGCCTTTAAATTGGCTGCAGTCAATCTTAGTGACAGTGAGTTTTATTGGAATCAGCAGCAAACAAGAGCGAGGGGGCAAGTGCAAGCAGACGATGTGACGCGCGGGTGCACAAAGGCCTGTGCATCATTAGGAGAAAGAGCACGCCACACTATTTTGTGCAGACTTGCACACCGTAGTCATCAACTTCGGCGCCACAGCAATCGAAGGAGTGGCTTCCACACCTCTCGAAGTTTGACTGTTTTCGCACTTCACACTCAAGTTCCATTTCTAGTTTTGTTTTTATATCCGGCTGACTCGCAAGCAGTTTGCTACAATTTGTTGACTTTGCGTGGAACATTCTCACAAACTTCGAACGTGAGGTGACACACACTGAGACCTTCAGTCAGATTTGCAACCAACTGCGTTGCAATTAAATTGTTTTCAGTGGTGCCACGCTTGGTGCAATTGAAATCGGATATGTTTGTCGCGCTGCAAAATTGAGCCTTTTACAGCAGTGTATTGGGGCGTGTAGAAACAATTACCAGCCACATTCAGTCTTGTGTGCTCCGGTGCCCACTGGACCTGTTGTGCTTGTGACATCAAGAAACGCCCTCACGTCCATGCGCGTCGACCGTCGCCAGCTCGTCTTCCTCATCTTCATAAGTGCACTGCGTGTTATCCACAATTGCGCAGAGTGTTTATTTCGTCCTTCATTTGGAACTGCTTCTTTAATTCCACGAACTTCATGCATTCTCGGCCAACTTTCCTCTGAGCTGTGCATGTTCCATTCCGGGCGTGCCGAATCCCTTCCAAAATTGCCCATGTGTAGGTTTCTGGCAGAACTACCGCCTTCACGGTGAAGTTATAATTGGCACTGTTCAACTTATCATATCTTGAGTTTCCAATTTGAATGGCAAATGCAATGTTGTCTTTCGCAGTCGTTTTATCGAGTGCTGCGAAGTCACTCAGGAGCAACAGGATGTCTTTCGCGCTGTAAACATTGGTAGAGCTGTCGCACTTCATGTGTTGTGTAACAATTCGACTTTCAACACCATCAGCAAACATTCACAACAGCTCTTCTGGGATAGCAAACTGTTCTGGCTCTCATTTGGCTAGCGAAATTTTGTTGACCATGCGCCTTCAGCTAACACTGCGTTTTTTTGCTATTGTTTAAAGCCTGTTCCTTCTGTCCTGTGCCGACTGTGAGGTGCTGCCTTTCCATGTCTTCATTATGCTTGAGCCCACATTTGCATCCCAAAATATTTTACAGACGCATACATTATGTGCGTCTTCATCGCTCAGCTTGCTTTCAGTGCACTTCCAATCGTGAGCAGGAGTTATTCGCTCGATCATTTCCAATGTTTTGGTAGTATGGCAAAGCTGAATGGCACACAACTTCCTGACCGCCATCACTTTTTCCGCGTTTCACGTCATCATTTTGCACATGTCACAGCACTTGCTGTTCATATCCTCCACCATCAAGATGTAGTCGACTAATTTCTCTTCAGCGCCAGCAGCAGCAACAACAGCCACACCTTTCTGTCTTTTTACGTTCAGCCACTACACTTGTATGCACTTCGCCTTGGCCCGTTGCTACTTCCGCGGTAGAGAGTGCGATTACTTTTTTCAACAAGCGACTCAATTGGTTTCTGCGAACAACTGCGACAATTGGCAACCATCTCTCTTCAACATCTTTTTGTAACATTTTCCAGCAGCTTAACCAGCACTGTCCGCGCATCGGTCAAGTTGACCTCAGCAAGCAACGCCTTGTCAGCAACACCATTCGAAAAAGTCTTGTACTTAATACCCCCGTTTATATTTTTGAAGGCACCGCTGAGGTCTTGGAATCGACCACCGTATTTGTGTTTAAGTTTCCATACGTCCCTTGAGAAGGCATCGCGCATACCAAGTGCCTAGCACTCAACTTGAGTGGTAAACTTCATTTCTGCAACAATTTCTACGGTACTCCGAAACATTCTGAAAAAGTTCAAATTACTTTTCCCAGTGCCGTGTCTTGACTTTCACGTCGCGGTCGCAGGCTCAGCTCCTTGTCTTTTTTTGGAAGCCTTCGGCACATCATTCAACGTCTTGGAACCACACCGACTACCTGCTTCTTTTGCCCATTTTTTTCGTTATTTCACGAGAAGCATTTAAAGTGGACTGCTCTATTATCCGAAACGACACGTCGATAATGGCGCACACAATCCACAGCAATTCAGTTTCACAAGCTTCATTTTGAAAATCGCCTGAGCAGCCTGCCCCTTCACTTACTCATCGCTGCCACCGCACACAGTCACAACAGAAACGACAAATTAGCGAATCTGGATATTAGCACTCTTTAACGCCCTATTAAAAAGCAGTGCGTGAAGAAAATAACATGACATCAGGCATATAGTCTCGTTGTTATGTAAAAAAGCGCGGACTTTCAACACAGGAGATCACCAACACCAACAGACTTTAGCAGCATCAAAGTTGCTCTGTTAATTGGCACAGGAAATTTTTTAACTATAAACAAGATACCGCAGTGCCATACATCCTCTTGAAAAAAGGACACAAGTACCAACCACAGACTACCGTGAAATAAAGTAGAAAAAAAAATATTTTAACTTACTGGTGCGTGCGGCAACAGCAGTGAAAAAGCAGATATGAAAAACAAACAACACCTTAGCTAATCGTCGCTTGGAGGGAAGGTCTAAAAAGATAGGTTGGGAAAAGGCAATTAAACAAAAAAGCGAGCAATGTAAATCATCAAAAGAAACAGACAAAAAAAAAAAAATTACCAAAACGTTAGTTGCATAACTATAACTAACGAAAGGGGAAAGCGGGAAATCGTTTGCCAACTCGCCTTCTGTGCTCCCATTCGCGATGTCCAGATTCCTCAGCCCGTTTCCGCAAAAAATACCGTCAGCAGGCTTCTCGGCAGAGGCAATGTGGGCACAAGAGGACTGAACACCTTGTTCTTACAGCGCCTTATCGATAAGCGAAGACTCGCGCACCAGCGCATCAGAATGTGCGTTGCCTTTCTTCATTATATTCATCACCGCCGTGCTGTCAATGCAAATGTGCACATTTTTAAGCATCGCTTCAGCAAAAGAACTGAGCGTCAGTGACACAGCACGCCCCTCGCCTTGTGAGATGCAGTGAGGCTCTCGTTCCCACGCACCGCCCGCCACCCACACCTCCCCGCTATCCTTAAACACAAGCTCGCCACGTCCGCACATGGAAGCGTCTGTCGCCAATGTGGCTGACGTGGGTCGATGCCTTCGCGGCGCAACGGGGCTATTCCCCAGCAATGAGCTTAGCCAGCGTCTGCCTCGCCAATTCTTAACTTCGGTACGTGGTTTGACGAATGCGGTTCCGGGAACTGAGGCACATCGCGCCACACCGCATCGAAGCGCCGCAGAGCCTTGTTGTTGAGGCGCCGCCTTACCCATTCCAACGACAGCGTCCACACATCCGCCTTCTGCAACGGCAATCGCCGCTGGCCCTCCTCAACTTACGCTCTGGTAATTCGAGTGCGTCTCAAAATGCCGTGCCCATTAAAAAGCGGCATTGGGATCATGTCTTTGCCCACGACCTTTGGAGGCGCCCAAGGAAATTTGCCCATGTCCCGCACGTCATCTACATTAGGGACGTTAACTTCGCTGAGTTGTTCAAAATGGCGGTCCAGTGTGCCAGGCACCATGCGGTGCTGCATGGCAGTTCCGGTGTGCCCGCGTGTTTCCCCAGTTGCGTCAGAATTCTCGGATCCAAATCGCACTCGATCACCGCCGCGGCTGCGTGCGCCAGCGTGCCCTGCTTTACTATGCGCGCTGGCATGCCGTCAGGCTTCAAGATTTTTTCCGAATCGGGCGTGCCCTCGTGCGTGCGAATCGTTTCTTCGGGTTTGAATGGGCCCACGCTGAGTTTATCCCGCAACACCTGGATTCCAAAAAGTCCAACGTTTGTCGTTTGCGGAGAGTTATTTGCATGCGGTTGCTGCCGTTCGCCGGCTGTGGGCGCATGAAAAACTGTCCCCGGCCACTTTTGCGGTAACTGGGTGTTGGGCTCGCTTCTTTGCGCGCTCGCGCCCCGCGTTTCCATGGCGTTCAGTCCCTCCCAGCTTTCAAAAACCCATGCTCAGGCGCAAGCACTCCGTTTGCGTCCCGGAGGCTTTCGGTGCGTTCGGCCATATGTTGAATTTGTCCTTGCAGGCGGCAAATCGTTTGCTTCAGAGCATTTGTTTTCACCATCCGCTGCGGCATAACGTGCTCGTATGTGTTGGCGTTCTTCGTGAATTTGCGACCGCGCCGCTTTGCACTGCTGGAAGAGCGCGGATCTGCCCTCCTCCAATGCGCGCCACTCATTTTGAAAGCATTCTTTCGCGGCTTCGAATGCGCGCGTGATACCGCCACTCTTAGGCAATTCAAACGAAACCATCGCGCTTCGCAAGTCCATACACCTCAGCTGTTGGTTTTCAAAGGCTAAGAAGGATTCTCCATTCTCCAGGCAAAAGAAACCATCAGCATGTGCAATGCCTACATCCGCCTAAGGGCGATGGTAGCAAGAAATAAACGTTTGTCCGTGCTTTTCCACAAAAGCACGCATAGCACACGGGAAAATATTCCATTCCGCATCCGCAATTGTTTGGGATGCATTTGTCAGCATGTTTCCTTCACTTGCAAAACACTCGCTTTCGTTAAAACGTTATACGCAAACACTGGCCTTACAAAAGGCAGAAGAAAGATTTGTAAAGATTAATTAAGGCTAGACCATTCCTTTCGCAGACTCTCCAAAAAAAAAAAAAAAAGGCGTCAAGAAGTGAAGGGCTGCGGGCGCTTCTCCTTGTCCGCGCAGATGCCTTTGTTTCCTCAGCAATGGCGATTCACTGCCGCCTTTCCATCCCCAAAACCTTCTGCGCTGCAACACTCTCCGCACCAAGCGCACGACCCATCAGGGTGAGACTTGTGGACGTTTCATGTTTATTGTATGCTTAAATATTGCAAACCAACTTTGCCCGCAAACTGTTTTTATGGTCGTCCCGTGCCTGCTGTAACTCTTATTGGCATCCCCTGCTGCAAATGACACAGACACGCACATATGTGCGCAACTAAGTGGCGGCCGCGACAGTGGCAGAATAAATGTGAACATTCTTTTCCGCGCTGCGCGGTTGAGGGTTGCATAGGTAGTCTGAAAACCGGCCTCCGAGAAGCATTGTGGCGTGGAATCAATGGAGTCCCAAGCGAACGTGGAGAGCAGCACTGCTGTGCAACGGGCAAGGCAACACATTCAGTACGCCTTACAAGATGAAGAAAAACACTTCTCGTTCCCCCAACAACAAAAACACAAACGTACGTGACACAACAGCTGTATGTAGAGGTGCGTCAGGCAACGGTTGAAAGAAAGCAACTTACTGCACGTCGCACCATGTTGTCCGTCACAAAATGACAGTACGAGGAGAGGAAGCATTTCACTATGAAGCGGGAGTGGATGGGTTAACCTAGCCTTCGTTCAATGGCATTCTGCGAAAACATGATGTGCTGCTAGTCGACAGCCGCGAGCCATTAAAATAGAAAAGTACGGCAGAATGCGCTATAAAGGTATAACGAAGAGAATCGATCTACAGCGTGTTCCAGCTCAAGTGACAGCACCGAAAGACAGCTAAACGCGCTGCGTTGCAGTGGTCCCTTTTTGCCTCCCATTAACAACCACGCCGCGCACCAAACTTAAGTGGAGGTAATCAGCACGGGATGTTCAGTTGGTGTCTCAACACACAAACGATGGCCCTTCAACTTCAAGTGTCCCCTCCACATCACTTGAGTGCGCCAAGTCAAGTTTTGCACTGTGCTGCACGAGTTCACACGGCCACATTTAACAGAAAGGGGGCGAATGGAAGCACATCAAGCACAATGCTCACACTGAAAAATGTCTAGTGGTCAAAGAATAGAGAAAAATTACAAAATTAGCCAATGCTCTGCAACGGCGCAATCGGCGAAGCACCTGGGGGGCGTATCCAGCTCGACATGGTGCCAGCCATACACTGTGGGAAGAGGAACAGGGATGATAAACACGAATTCAATACACAGTCCACCGCACAAGGTGAGTCGGTGTGAAAATCGTAGACAAGAGTCAGTCCTGCATTAAGAACATGGGAAGCGCCTATGATCGCTCTCCGAGCACCATAGGGGGAATTATTCACAACCAGTCGAAAACTGCACACGGCAACTCCCAGTCAATTTAAGCCACTCGCGGTGTGCGTTCTTGCCATGCAAAAAATGCATTCTCAGCTCTCTTCGCGGAACATCCAGCAGTGAGGATAAAACTCTTCAGCAACAAAACAATGACCGTTTCTACTTAGTCACGCGACAACTACGCATGTGGCATGTGAAGGGTGCAAAAAAAATTGCTAGCACAAAGATACGCAGCACAATGTGGCAAGCAATACGAGGTGTTGGGGTGCGTTTCTCAAATGAACACAACCACTGTCGTTAAGAACAAAGACACACCCGTGCCTGGCGCATTCATTGATCGGACTGTGCATATCATGCCCAGTGCTTGCACCCACATGCGCTCGGTCAGCAGCTGGTACTTTACCAGCGCCATAAGAACCGGAAGCAGCGGGGCAAAGACAAACTCCGCGCTACAGATCATTGGACCCGCGGCTCACACCTTCGTCACAGCTCCCGCATGCTGCCGAATGCACGATCCGCTCCGCGTTCCACAGCGTCTTCCTAAAAACCAGGCATTGCAGCGCAAAGCTGCTCACTCGCACCCCACAGTGTATCGCATCCACGGACAAGACCGCACATGGTATTTTCGGTCACACTCAGTACCTTGGCCGCCACGGTTAGCACGGCGGTCAGGCCAGACACCGCGCGCACGAGCGGGGTCGCTGTATCATTCAACCCCCTTTGTCGAACGCTTCGCGCCTTCTCCCAGGTGCCTCCGGATGCAGTACAGTCCGCGTGTCGCGACCCTATGGGGATTCCGCTGGTTCCACTGCACCACACGTCCCTAATTTCTTTCCCGACCTGCGTACATCGGTCGAGCTGTCGCCAAGCCCTCTGCCACCCGAGCGGACAGGGACTCCAGGCCGCGGCGCGCAGCACTCGTGTTATTCGGAAGTCCCTTCACGGTCCAATTCACATAGCGACTGCTACCAAAAGGGGGGAAGCTTTGCGTGGTCAACGCCTGCTACACCGCTGTCTTAGCTTCAACGCTTCACGGGGATGGAGTGTCGCCTCCTTCGCGAGTGTAGCCGCTCGCCCGGCCTCGCATCTCAGCACGCTGCTGAAATATTCTGCGGCGTTGTCCTTCAACGCTGCAGGCCTTTCCCTGACACCTTCGGCACACAGCCACGCGCACGCTGCGCGCCCTCACCCAGTGACATGCACCAAGCCAAACTGGGGTCCCGAGATATCCCACGAAGCAGAGGACAGTGGGAAAAAATACTCACCTCGTCCGATGCGCACATCCGTCGATTCCGTGCGGCCCAGACGATGCTCAGGCCTTGTGCGTAGAGACACTTCGACACACAGGCCATGCTTTTGCTCCCGGCGGGAGGGCCTGGAAACGGACGACTGCCGTGCACACACAAGTGCACACACGGTGCTGCCACAACGTTGAGGTAAACAGAGGGATCGAGGGAGAAGGTAGAGTCAGCAGTGCAAAGAGAAGCGGGGCCAGGAGTTGCAGCAGGACGGCACATGAGGGGGCAAACTCCACAACGGTAGTGGCGAGGACGCACAAACAAGGCAACGCACGACAGGCGAGCAGGACACAACAAACGACCAATGAGCGCACAATCTAAATCGGGCAGCAGAGCTTAGACAGCTGGTCGTGGCTCACACGTGCGCTCAGCCATTCTCGTGCCACGCGGGCCACAAAGTCACGTGGGCCCTCTCAACCAGCGGCACGATTTGTACGGAACTACAAACGACCAGGCGCATAACCGCACAGTACGTGCTGCGTCGATTCCCTGCAACACATGGAAGTCAAACATGAGTCGTAGCCCGTCCAACACTTCGAATAGATTACCGGCAGTCCCATGCTGTAGCGGGTGAGAAAGGTGCCTTCAAACGACCTGCCTAGCGTACCTGATACTGAATCACAGTATTCATGGTAGCGAAGAGCAAGGTGGTCTGGCGTGTGAGGGTAGTATGGCTCTAGAAACTACAATCGTGTACTAGATGTAACTATCGCAGAGAGAGAGAGAGAAAGAGAAAGAGAAAGAGAGAGAGGCGGCTCCTCTGACATACAAAGTGTTGCAAATAGTGCTCCCAAAGAGTCACACATCAGCATGTATCGGTATTGCAAATCAGTGTTGAAGAGGGAAACTAATTGCGCAGTAACAGGGCCGTTCGTATTCGATTGAGCTCCAGCATGCACCATCCGATACCTCAAAACACCGCAGTGCTAACCACGTGATTCATTAACGCACCGCTGCACCATATAACCACTGGGATTTTGGAAACGGGTAGTGAGCCGACATCTCATTGCACATCAGCTTGGCAACTGTCATCCGAACAACTACACAAAACAAGCTTGCTGTCGGCAGAAGTAGTGGGGCGAGGGGCGAATACAGTAAAGAGCTTTTGTTGGTGTTTTCGGTGTACCAAATTTATATGAAAAAAAAAATAATTAAAAGGAGCGAGTGACCACGGTGCAAAAAATAGATAAAACAGCCAAGTAACCACAACAACCTGCTCGTTGAGCAAATGTACTCCGTGCCACTGCACATGAATGTGGGAATTCGAATATCATATGTTTGTTACCTTGTTTCAGTTTTGACACAAATGAGGGAAAATCCGTTTGTGCGTGGATCCCAGAGCAAACCTGTGGAGAATCCACAAGCACAGTTGTGTTTAAGTGTCTCCATAGCGTTGCGACATCATGCGGATGTTTGCAATCAAACCCTTCCCATAGATATGCCGATAGCACGTGATACTTATCTACATCTTTGCACACTTCTTTCTTTCTTCTTTATTTATTTCTTTTCTTCTTTATTTTTTTTAATTCTTTCTTTTTTACTTCTTTTCTTCTTTCTTATTTATATCTTTTCTATTTCCTCACTTTCATCGTTTCACTTTGTTTATGAAGTCTAATGAGCTTTTAATTAATCCCTTTGCATATATCACGCCTTACAGGCGTAGTAAGGCGTTTTAAAAAGTATTTGTGTAATTATAAAAGAACCGCAAGCACATATTGCGTACCGAAACCAGAGTTGGTAGCTAATTGCACGCCTTCCGTCAGAGCGTGATTGTTTGCGCTGTTAATTATGGATTAATAATTAAAACATTCAAAATCCGCATCACTCTCCCAAACTGTAAATGAGCACTGATGGCCTCGTTAGTTTTATCCTTCATGGCACTTCCTACTAATGTGGCATTTATAATTCGTTGAAAAGACCAGAGTTAAATAAGCGAATAAAATAAAAACGTTAAACAAATCGCTAAGCCTCGGGAGCCGTATGCCTCCATTTGTAGTCCGATGTAATGCAGCGCTACGCGAACAAAAAAGGATACAAAGGACCATAAAATAATTTAGTCACACCTCGATACGTGCGTCCTCGATGCGCGAGCCATTTTTTCATTGTGCCCCCAGTATTTACTTTTGTCGTTACAAAACAGAAAAGAGAGAACTTGGCAGGCTACTTAAATTCGGGGAGATCCCAACATCCTGCAACGCGAACACGACTACACAAAAAAATAGGAGACTCCTGTGTGTGTAAGTCGCAAAAAAAGGAAAAGAAGAAATATAATATAATATAAAGGAAGAAAAGGAAGTAATGTAGATCATTAGTAAGAAATAAGTAAAACATACAAAACTATTTGAAATAGCAAAATGAACGAGCATCGCGATTAGTCGCTTACTCTCATCCAATAAAACAAAAGTCTATTTTCTAGAAAATAGTGCATAATTTAAAACTAGTTAGGCAATTTAACAATTACGAAAAAAGAGAGTGAGAGAATAGAAAATATGTATGAAAAAACAAATAGAGCCATACATATAGTGGGTTAAAATTGAAAAAGGAAACGAAATTGTGTTCAGGAATTAAAGGTTCATAGATAAACAGAAAAATCCGAAGTAAACCTGTAATGCTAGGGGAATTACAAAATTCAAACCCATTTGTAAGAATGAATTAATAATGAACCGATGATACAAAACAAAAGGATAAATGACAAAACGAAATGTTGAAAAAGAAAAGGCATAAATATACAAATAACTAAAAACGTGATGCTCGATTGAAATGTTGTTGTGTTGGAGCACCTAAAAAGACTAAGAACATTTGTTTTTGTTTAAATAAGCACAATTTTTGATATTGTAGTCGAGATTCCTTGCGTCGATCTTGGATATAAAAATGCAATGATAAAGTAATGTTCGGTCGTGCCATTTTTACCTAATTGAATTAACGTCTAACTTCCTCATATGCTCAGGATGAAAGTATAACGGCACAGAGAGCTCGTTGTGCATATGAAAAATAGAAGGCGTTGTGATGCGTAGCGAATTTCTGAATAACCTGGGCCTTCAAAATCCCTAGTCCCAACAAACCGCCCGGCCCAGCATTGTCATTGCCGCCTCGCCACTGAAAAACAAATGCTCCAAACCCCTTTGTATAACATTTTCGACTGTACACAAACGAGAGCTACGCAATAACAGCTTGACACTGAACTGTGTTCGAAGATAGACTTTACGTCGGTACTAGCAAATGCTCCTTTATATCCGCCCGCTGGCTGTGCGTTTCTCATGATGCCAGAAACCGTGCGATGTTATTGGGGGAAATCTCGGTACGACAAATGCCCCTGCAGCGCCGTAGGTCACGGTTCCTCGTCCAAACTCTGGTGTGACAAGCAGTGGCCTCCACTCATTTCTTTTCGCGTTTCAAAGCAAGTGCCCCTTTTCGGCGCCCATCATCCGCTAAGAGCTACGTTGCCCTCGCCCTGTTCCTTCTATCCCTCTGATGGGCAAAGGTGCCGCTTTCCTCCGCTCCGCAAACTTAGCAGATAACTCGGGAAAAATTCCGCAGCAGTATCACACTTTGCAGAAATAAAAGCCCACTAACACTTTGCTAAAAGCCGATGGTTGGGGACACATTATAACCCGCCCAGGTTTACCCCGCAATGCGTTGGAGTCGAAGGTTTGTTTTCAGCAACTAAAAACTTCTACAAACAGCGACTCGGTGAGAATCCCCTCTGAAAATCGGAAAGTTTTGACAAGCCCATAGAGCAGCACAGCAACTGATTCTATTGAGTTTTACCCTGGTAGGCAAAGGGCAACCCGAGGCACCGCTACGACCCGCTCTGAACACAGCGGACCGCAGGGGCGCGCGAAGGCAATCGGGAATGTGCGCGCCAACAAGCTTCTGACTTTGACCGCTGCCATCCAGAGCCACGGTTCTAGTTCGTTCGGATTTTTGCATCAGATTGAAGGTAAAGATTTTCCCGAAGGCGGACACCCACTCGCGCATGGTAAGTGCTCCCCCAAAAGCGCTGGGCGTTGATTTTTTAAGTTATGCGCCTCGCACGCCGGCGCCGTGTCGGGGCTGGGCGTTGCCGCTCGCCGACGTCAAAATATACAGGAACGAAGTCGATTAAAAGTCTTCCTATATGTTTTTGCTGCCGGGCCGCCCGAAAACCGTGGCAACATGGAATGGGATGAGCTTGCAGTCATGCAAATGGGCGGCAAGATCTGCGAAGCCCCAAGGAAGTAAGGACGCCCACCGCAAAAGTCATGCCTTCTGGCGTTTTTAATTTGGAAACCCATCGTTGTACAGTTTTTGGATTGTTAGGCCCTCTGCGTTCCGGAAGCGGTTGTAGATCGAGGATGATGTTTCATTTAACCTTTTAGCGAGGAATTGTGAACGAACTACAGTTTAATTAGGTGTGTTGTGCAAACCGATGTCGTTAATCCGTCTTCTTTTTGCCGGTGAGCAATTGGCACACTTCGCCCGTGATACCAGGCAATTCCCTACTTGCCTTCGTGGCACATAATATATTCGCGACATGTCCCTAATTTATTTCTGATACCCGTGCACAAAGTTATCCAAATCTAGCGCAGTTGTGCTTTTACCGCGACGTGCGTATTTGAGGACACTCGATCCTGAATGCACAGCGATGTGTTGGGTAACCGTCCCTAACCCAATCCCCACCCGTATTGGATCAATTTCAAAACTGTTACATGTGGAATATTCTAAAGTTTGACAACGGTGCAGCGTGCAGATGGTCCTCGGAAAAGCAGTGAGGTATATTAGTTGATTATTTCTTAGTCACGTTGCTAAACTAAGTCTGCTTTTACGCTGATATACGGATTGCCATTTGCTACAGTGAAAACCGTCGCACACATCTGGAGTTACATCTTCGTTCGTTTTGATGAAGTGGAAACTGACAAGGCAAAGCTGTTCTTTACCGTTTTGCGACTAATCGTACCCAAACGCTATGCGACATTGCCTTCGCCACCACAAACACTGACCAACGGCGCGTGCCACTGGAAATGTTTATTTTTTATATGACCCCGCGACATAAATACCGATAGTTTCATTGAAGTGTCACATTTTTCTGAACGTTGCAATCAGTTATAAGATATTGATTTTAGTACTATTTGTCTATACAGCGGAATACTGCCAGTAAGAAATACAAAGTTTTGTCTAGACTTATTTGCTGCTGCCATGAATAGCGTAGTTGTTTCCCTTGCCCATTAAACTGGACTATTCAATGCTTACCTATGCCATTCAGAGTATCATTGTTTTTATTTTGCCATGTGTGGTTTTTATTCGCAAAAATGGCGTAATTTGTGGAGTCTTGTGAAGTGTTGCCACAGTGACACCACATATACCTGTGTGCGTGCGCCGAGTCCCCCAATACCTGTTGATAAGTTTGCTTAATGTGTTATGGTTTATTTCGTGTTCAAGTTAGCGTATTAGACTGCAGTGCTGATGGCTTCCGAAATCAATTGAGTAATTATGTACCTTTGCCCTGACTATTTCATCAGTTTCGGTGATACCTACAAACAATCCAATGGCCGCCTAAGATGCTCTTCGCAACGTTTATGAGTAACTGTGACAAGCCATTGTATTTGCCATTTCCAGTTGTGCAAGTACTTGCTGAGTGTTTTGCTATAATATAGCAGTGACCACGGAAACTTTGCTTGTTTGTTCCGTTGAAATCTGCGAGTTATTGCTGGCATTTATGAAGTGTAAAGTGACAACACTCTGGTTTGCCAATGACGTGTTAAGGAGAGATATTTAAAATGTGCTGAATTGACAAAGTGTGCTTTAATAAGTGTACTCGGATTGTGTGGTTTCATGAAGGGCGATTAGGATTCTGGTGTGACGACGACATACCAAACACCAAGAAGCCCAGCGTTGTTCGCTTCGAAAGTCCTTACTTAATATCCCGTGCCACGACTGCGCAAAACTAATTTCGAACTCATTTTCTCACTTACGCATCTTTCATTTTATTTCATACGCTGGTAATTCTGGTATACGCATGTTCACTTTTCATCTCATGTTCCACACACAGGACCAAAGTCACTTACCTGAGGACGCGGTTGTCCTCTCCAGGCCGCAGTGCACGCTAAGGAGCATCAGTTGCAGTACCCCCGAAAGAAAAACAGCCAAGTATTTTCTATTTGTGGGTTTTACGTATACATTTGTAAACTTGTTGCCCAATAGGCATGCTTTCCTCTCTACAGTTAGCAACGTGCACTTAGCTGGCGTGCATGAAACTCTCTTGAAGCAAACTACGAATACTCCTAACGTAAATTCCATGTGCTTTGTGGTCGCCAACCTTGATACCTTTTGTATCTGCCCACGATATATAATCCTATAAGCACTCGCAAAACATTTGATTACAAGTGATAGGGTGTGCGACAATGATTGGTGCCTTAGCGGAGGTGAACCTTGTGACAACGGCACAGGCTGGATTAAATCGAGGAAAGCTCTGAGATATGTGATAACTTTTTGAATCTTTGTCCGTGATTTCTGATATAGAGTGTGACCTACGTACTAAAGCTCGCTTCCGGTAACGGAGCGTAAAATTGCGCTTATCCAGACGCATCTAGTAGCGTTTAGGTTGTGGTGAAAAGAACGCAGCCCTTTAAATTTACCGAATTTTTCTCCCACGCTGGATTTGAGTTCATTTGGTGTAAAAGAATGAACATTATGCTGTTCACAAATGCTCTTAGGTGGTAGTAACTTTGCGGAGAAGCTAAAGACAAGAAAACATCAATTTTTCTGTTCGGTTAGCATTGTTTGTTTGTTTTTAGCTCATAACCATGAAGAGAGAGTTGTTAACTGGTATATCAATTGTGTTGGCTACCCTATGCGGTGCTAAGGGCGCGTTGTCATACAAAGCAACCTTTACGACCCATAGGAATGCCTCGTTCACCGCTTCTTCTCATTTTTCATGCGTTCCTTTACTGGCACACAGCACACCATGTCTCTGTTATCTATTACAGTTTTCGGCATGGAACAAGTCACAGTACTCCCCAGGAATGCGATTAACGGTTGAACAATAGGGCCGTAAGTTATACACTAACAAGACAGTTGTTTTCAATCTCCCTTCTGGGCTAGAAGTATATATGACGGTTGAAAACATTGTGCCGTTTAAGTGTATGGAAATTTTATTCAGGATGCGAAAAAAGTGTTGTTCCCGTGTTTGTTTCTGCGTCTCCTGTGCGTTAAATTTCTTTCCATAGCCAATTTATAGTCAGGCACGCAATGCAGTTGTCCAATAAATGTGGGTTGAAGAAGAATTGCACTATGAGTGTTCTATAATTGCATTGGGTAGAACGACTCAATTTTTCGCGGTCAAATTGCTGACAAAAGTTGTTTGTCACACTTTTAAGTGAATGCTTCTCTTCAGGACTGACTTTACACTTCCTATAGCAACCGTGTATGCTGTTTAATCAACGGGAAAGCGCTACCAAGTGGACGTTATTCGCTTATCTACATGCCATGATTCATACCTTTATTCCCCTACCCTTGATTGCTGCTCAAAAGCGTTTCATACATATTTACGTAGTCCAAACATGCACAAGCGAGAGCGGATGGGAACTTGGAATTGCTTTTCATCCTTCGTTGTTTTTGCAATGCTGTGGTGCTATACCGGCAACTCTACAGACCATAGTTGGTATTAGTTCGAGGCAGTGGTGTGCAAAAACGTACTCAGCCTTCTCATTCAGCAATCCATGACATTTCTATTTTTATCATTTTGCATGAGCAGGGGCTCTCAGCGGTATGTGTAATTCCACAGCGCTCATGTGGACACAAGTCATTTTCATTCTTACTGCGTTTATGCGTGCCACAAGTCAAATGAACCAGGAAAAATGCAGGGTTCAATTGCTTATCGTGATCACATTCCTTTGAGCGATTGTAAAAGCCGAACAACGGCATAAAGGATTGCATTTGCATACCACATTGTCGCCGTTACAGTCGAGCGAACACTAGTTTAACTCCTCGAATAAGTCACCCACTTGCCCGTAACCAGATGCACCGTCCATTCCACATCCTCTAACGCTACCACTGATTAGGAGTATGCCTTTGAGCACTTTCGTGCACTTCCACAACTATTATAAGCGAGTGATACAAGGTACAACGATATTAGTTTGAATTCTTCCATGGCTAGTTGTTTTAGAAAAACATCAATAAAGGAAAAAATGTCCGTCATACAACAAAGTCCCTTTTATACATCTCTTTTTGTATGAATTTATTCGTTTACTCTTTTTTTCTCCATGTGCATGCACCTTAGTGTACTACTTTTACCTCCCATTTCCCAGGCTTTCTAGGCAACGCGAGCACTAACAACGTGTCTTATTGATCGTGAGGACGGCATTAAGATATGCTATTCCCATACTGACGGTTATTTATACGGTGTGGTGTAGAGCAATAAAAATGATTTTCTTTCTTTCTTTCTTTGTGTGTGGACTACATTTCACCATTTTTACTTTGCAGTTCCTCCTACATCCATACTGTGATTGGCTTTGTGTTTTTATATCCTTTCTCCCCAGACTAATTATTCTCGTTGTTTGGGTACGAGCATGCTTATGTCGGATACTCAAACGCATGGCCCGTATCTCCCTCCACAACACACTCGAATTAATTTCAGTGGTGAGAGCCGTGCTTGTGAACATACCAAACTTCAACGAATACTGTGTTGGCGGTCTGTTGTCCTAGACTCGCGTTGAAGCTTAGAAACACATGCTGTACGTCTCACCCATTTTCATTGCTTAACAGCAGGTGTTATGCATAAAAAAGAAAGTGCTGTTATTTAGGATAAAATATGCGCACAATATCGACTGTAACATCAGAAGGCTCTGGACGCCATAAAGCATTCACGTCCATGCTGCAAGGTTTTTGTGTCTAGTGATGTTTTGTAATGTAGGTTGTTTGCCTCTTATGCGGGCTTTCGAATGCTACTGTATCCTATGTGTGTGCGGATGCGGCTTCCTTCAGCTTAACGTGACCACCAGCGGGACCAGGGCTCCTAATTTTCACGATAAGTGAGCCACTTTTCGAGCGCCTCACCATGAAAATTCTTGCAGCACTTAACAAGCACAGTATTAGCTTCAGCGCTCCTAAGCAAGCGATATCAGTGCCTCTTGTAGTTGACATATCGACTTCTGAGTTACACCTGGAGGGCCTGTACATTGAGGCCATGAAGGTGAAAATGTCAGGTGCTAGCAAACTAGAGGTTCCAATACGGAGTGTGACAGCGATAGTGCCGGAAACGAATTATACCGCAACAATTCCCAAAGCGGGGATCGATTTCCTTTTGGGTCTTTTCACTCAACTACCATCAACAGCGAGTTTTGTGGCCAGCCGTCCAACACCGATTCCACTGTCATTATAGACATTTTGAGTGATACCAACAACGAACCAAAGATCAATGCTCGAAACGTCTGTCCAGCTCGGTGTCCTGAACCTTGGCGTTTGCCCTGAGGACTCTTCGCTGCTTGGAAGGGTTTCAACGCTATCGTGCTGGAACTTAGCTTTCTCATTGCCAGTATTGCACAGTCGATTATACCGGAGAGAATCAAATCGGTGGTGGAGGTGATGGTAAACGATATTCTCAGCACCTCGCCCATCGTTGCTGCGGAGCTCCGTGATGATGAAAATGTGCATATGGCTGGTTCCATGATCATTCTTGCTGTTTCAACGGCGACAGAGATGTCGAGAGCCACTGAGGAAGACGCTTCACACGAATACTCGCAGCTCCAAAATGATTTCTTTGTCACTGCATCTCTTGCTAGTCTGAACAACGTGTTTGATTTTATATTGAGCAAAAGCACCGTGTCGCTGTCGGTTAGTAAAACAGCGGCGCATAACTCGTCACTACTCGAAAATGTGTACCCCAGTGTTTACAATCTTTGTCCAGGCTGCTTGCTTGAACTCATATTCACACCAAGCGGTTCTGTGTGTCCGGAGGCAATGGGCAAAGACGGCATCAACGTTTTTTGCATCGATGTTCCTGTAGGACTAGCGATGCTGTCGGGGGGCGCAGCTGTTCACGATGTGTTGAGCCTACGGCTGAATGTGAAGGCCGGCGTGGCAGGACTCGCGCTCGAACAAGGGAATCGTGTGCACTTCACACTGGCACGTGTGGAGTTCACAGTTAACGTCCTCACCTCGGCAATACAGACGCCCTACGTTGAGTCGCTGGAGGGGAGCATGAGGCGTTTTTTCAAAAGTGTTGTACTCCTTCACTTTAACAACCATATCAAGGGCATATCGATACCACTCAACACGTCAAACCTATGCTCAAGTGTCTCTCGGACGTATGGGTGAACCTAGGGCAGCATGTGACAGCATAGCTGCTTTCATGTTAGAAACATTTAACGGTGGAATCTTACGTATCGCAGCGCGAGTTGTCAAGTTACATAGCTGTTCTAATAAACGATATCTGTGTTGCCACTTCTTTTCGACGAAGTGAGGAATACTTGTGCATGCCACAAAGTGAACAGTCTAATTTCTTTGTTATTTGACAGCCTTTTACAGTCGTCGGGTTTTTGTCGAACGACGGTTGTCTTAAACAGATTACGCCGTGGTCCCGTATAGGTGTTGTTATTTTTTTTCTCATTGATGAACATGGTGCGATGGATTGTGTGGTTAGTTGATGCAAACATGTCGTGTAAGAAACATCTCGAGAATGTACAGTACAACGTTAAGGAGCGAAAGGGATGGATATAAACGAATGGATTTGTGTATGTGTGGCTTGACTCCTATCTGTATGACTTATGAACTGTGCTTGTGAACAGTTGAGTTTCCCTGCGCCCATCGTTCCTATAGCGAGCTCGCGCGTTAGTGCGGGCAACATCACTACAGTGCTTTTCCAAAATCTTTAATTCACTCTACCGCATCACTAGCTGTGCACTAGTTGCCTTCGTGTACTTGTGGGCGCTGCAGTTGATCAAGGTCACAATGGTAGCATCTACATGTTCATCGAACAATGCGTTTAGATTGATTTATTTTTTGTTTTTGTCAGTTGCTGTTCCGTTCAGGAAGCAGGCGTGTAACACTGTCTCGTTTTCCTGTTTTGTTCACGCTTGCAAGGCCACAGTCGTTGTTAGCTGCACTCGATTCAGAGGCGAAGCGGCTGCGTTGCCATTTGGTGTTTTATTTTGCACGACGGGTCGTTGAGCCCTTCTGCACCCAATGCACGGGGTGTTTTTGGTGTCACACTCAGTCCCTCCTCATTCGAACCTTGTGGTACTTTCTCGTGCCACTTCGAACATTACGGTTCCATCTCTTGGGCCAGCTTTGCATAACACTCCGCAGAAGGATGCTGTGACATTGCAACTCACCCGCTGATGATCGTACCCTTTAAATGAAGTGGTGCCCGCCCTGGCGTTATTGGACAGCGTTAAAGTGTTGGCTGAGCTAACCGCAGTGTGTGCGGCACGCGTCGCGGCGTGGCGGTGTTTCTTCTGTTGCTGTGCCACCATACACTTCAAGTCCTGAGTGCCACTGACCTTTCAGACAAGGCCAAGGAGAAGTCAGTTACAGCTATATTCAAAGCATTAGTGCACACCGTCAGCAAGAAGGCCATCGCTAAATGAAGTTGTGGTTAGCTGTTCTACTCTGTGCTGCGTGTGTCGGCAGAATGGAGGGACGGGAAAATTATATGCTGCGCTAAAAGGCATTACAATGACCATAGGCATGAGCTGCTTGCTGAAATCTACAGGTGACCTGCTGCACATTGCTGCGGCACTGAGACTTGTGCCGTGGAAGGGAATAAGAGGGCTCTGTCTGCAATAACATGAAATTGGGGTACTAGGTAGTGGAAAGACAACGTGGAACGTAACTGAAGGCTATGAAAGCCAAGGTGCCATGTAAGGTGCTTGATTAAAGGCGCCAGAACGCCAAGAAGTACCAGGCCAGCAACATCTTACTCAGACACTGGCCGATAACTTTCCAGCGTGTCTCGCGACAATGAGTCACAAGAAGTACAGCGCATTCTGTAAATTGCTGTTGACAAGAGCTGTGGTGGAACACAGTACACAAAAACTTTATTGCCGGCAATGTCTTTGAGTGCCGTAGTGCAGCAGGCACAGAAGTGAGTGAGTTATCTGGTGTGAGAAGCATATCATTTGTCTGGATCAAATAAAATTTGCAGAAACAAAACAAATAAAACGGATTCAAAATTGATAGTTTTGAAGTGGAGCGAGACATGAGACTTCTTTTTGAGCAGAGGAAGGCTGGCGGTTTTGTTTAGATGGGAACATGCAGTTAAATATATATGGAGCTGAAGGCCGCTGAAGCCGACAACGAGACCAGAAGTGAGAGGCTGGAGGTCGCAGTTATGGGTTCCTTATCCGCTGTGCAGAGTGCACTTGGCCGGCAGAGTTTTGTCATGAGCTAATCCATTTGTTGTGTCAACACTTCGAGGAGACGCTGCCAAGCGTGTCACGTGAATTGAAGCTTTTCTTTGGTGATGTGTTGTGATTCTGGGTTGGATTCGCATATCGATTTGCCATTACGGTTCGGTGGACACAGAGAAACACCAGGCACATGCAGAAGCACGTGCCCCGAGCCACTTTTAGTGCGATGGGCCCCTTTGTGAAAGCAACAATTTTTTTATGTGGAGGGAAGCCTCTTTATTGTTTCCTGGCAGATCACATTTTCCACAACAAAGAGGTCTTGGATTTTTTTTCTCTAACCTTGCATATCTTCCAATTGTTTTTGAAGAGCCTGCGAAAAGACTGGGCCACTCTCACCTCGCTAATGGAAATCTTTCCTCTGCCCTCTGTAAGCCCAGTGTTTACGGATCGCGTTTTTAGCGAAAACCACCCACACAACCGTCTCCACCCTCGCACGGATTGTGTGGTAAACTACGCTTTTCCGCTTTTCCCCTTCGTCAGTTGTAACTCTCAAACACTGATGTTTACTAATGGATTTGGGTGTTATCCCTGCATTGTGGAACATTTTTTATATAAGTGTCAATTCAGCCACGCTCCTCTCTACTCTTTATTTTTTCCTTGCAAGCGAGGGTTAGACAAGGTGTGGTCGAGTTTGTACGAGCACTGCACTGATCACCAGTGATCTGCATTTGGGTAGAAGCTCCATGGAACGCGCCTCACTGCACGTGCGGCCGCCTCGCTCCAAACACATCGAGCAGCAGGCAGTTTTCCTAACGACGAGCATGCAACGTTCCTCTGCTGCACACTGCCAGTCGCACAAGGGGCACGCGCACACATCTTTATTGTTGTGGAGCGTTGCTGTTTTTTCACTATTGCTGCGGCACGGGGGTGATGAACCTCTTGTTGCCTTGCGGGCATTGCAACCACGAGCAGCTTGCCGCTGACGCCTGCGTTGAGCAGACATTTACCCCTTTGGCAGCCATGACGGTGATCGCAGTGGCATCGTGAGCTTGCAGTTTATGTGGTGTCGTACCCGACAGTTTGGCGATGTCTGAGCATGACTTGCAGCTGCAGCTGCGCGGGTCAGTTGAAGTGCAGTGTGGAGTTGGGACCATAACAGTTGAGGCCATAGTTCCTATTGAGTCTTGCAGAGATCTTGTGTCACAGTAAGAGATGAGTGCGTGTGCTGTTCGCCAACCGCCCAGTGATCATCTTGCGTCTTTACCTGCGCCCCATTCCTGTTTCTTTTCGCGTCGTCCTGCGGTGATCAAACAGAATTCCATTTCGATTTACTGCTGAACATCCTTTGGCAGGCCCGATGGGCCGGCAGGCACTGCTTCACGCTGCTCAGTGTCGTGACGGCCACGCCCTCAAGACATGCGCGTACGTGCTCCCTCCTCGATTCGCTCCGGTGCGACGTGCCGCCACGCGCCCGTGTGCGGCTGCCGCTACAGTTTGGCTGCTTACGTGCTGCTGGAGTTGCCTGGGTGGAGTTCCATTGTTGCTGATGAGTGCCGTCGAATACGCGACTGCTTAGCTGTGCGTGGGTGTGTTTGCCCGACATTGTTGTAACATCTTGCGCATTTCATTGTGAGCAGCTGTGCTTGGTGCGGAGGGACTCGTGGCGCTCGCTATTCCTCGCGACTGGTTTTTGTGCCTTCACTTGCCTCGCCCGAGCGCTCAAGCAGGACAGGGGCGACACCTGTGCGACGCGTGTTTAACTGTGCCGCTGTTTCGTGTGTGTTGCCACGGTGGAGCGAGCCCCTTCTTGAACTCGTAGCTGCCCTACGAGTGTGAGAGACGGATGCGGATGCGCTGCACAGGACGTGCTCGTGCGCCGTCCCACTGCTGTTAGTGTGACTTGCGCGAGGGATGAATTGGGAGCACGGGGTTCAATGTGTATGACCCTGCGCGCGGATACGGCTGAGCGTGATGTGTGAGATGCGTCTGGAGCGACGAGCATCTCTAGCGAGAAGTGCCAGTTGCTGTTTGTGTGTTTGCTTCGTTGGCTTCCAAACCCTTTTTATAGCTGACACTCGGTGCTCTTGTGATTGCGGAGGGTCAGCGGGCGTGGCCAGACAAGCGGCGGCGAGCGACGCTTGTCTGTGCATACCGGAGCACAGCGCGTCGGCAGCGCCGAACAAGGCGCTGAGGAGCCACGCAGCACGCCACAGCTGACTGCGTGTGTGACAGCAGCTTCGAGTGCCCGTCGAAGCCCGCGGGACACCAGGCAGAGCGAGGGAACGTGCCGTTGTGTGTGCTGGGGCGGTGGAGGACCGCGCGAGGTGTCGTAGGCCGTTGAAGGAGCACTGAGCGAGTGTGGAGTCGCGTTGGAAGTGCTGCGCCGGCAGCTTGAATGCAACTGACGAGGAAGCGAGTTTGAGCGTGGGAGCGAAGGGTGTGAGCGCTGTGCGTATCGCACCACGCCTTGTCTCAGACCGAGCGGTGCGGAGGTGTGTGACGTGCTTGCGCCAAACGACGTGAAGCAGAAGGCATTGCTGCCGTGAGCGCACTGCAGGGCACTCCGCGGTTCGTGATCAGTCGTTTTATTCGCGCGGTGCCGGCAGCGCAGCGCATGGTGCTGAAGGTGTCGGTGGTGCGGTGGTGGTTGCTGTGCACAGCTCTGACGCGCGAAGGTTTGGCATCGCGGAAATGCAGCAGCGGGTGAGCAGCGACACTCAGCAGCTGAGTTGTGCTGTGCTTGAGGCCTGGCGCTGCGGAATGCGAGTCGGCACGAGTGACACGACTTTTGGAGAGTGCTGCAGAAGCCTCTCGGCGCCACTCAACTAATTGCGGACCGCGTGTGGCGCCGCCGCTGCCGTGCGAGAGTGTGTTGTGGTGCTTCACCATAACTGCTGCGCCCCAGGCCATTGTGGCTGAAGGCGGATGCCCACCGAGGCAGCGCGAGGACTGCTTGCGCTTTGTGGCGGTGAGCGTGATGTTTGGGCGATGCGGCTGATAAACTCCGACGCGAGGCGAACCGGCTCACCTGAGTCTGCGCAGAGCTGACGCTGCCAATCCGAGGCGCGTCATGCACTTCGCCGATGTGTCGTGCGCGCTTTCTTCAGTATGTGTTCCGACTGCGAGCATTGACCTGAAAAGCGTGCGCGCCACGTTCGGCTGTGCCGCCAGGCCTGCTTGTTGTGTTCCTGGTCCTGTCTTTTTCGGCGGCTCTTTTAAGCAATGCGTTTGCAGGGCTTTCCAAGCGGCAAGTGCGTTTGTTGCTCCGTTCACCACGCCGCTGGTTTTGTTGCTTCCGATGGCGGTATCGCCGAAGTACTCGTTGTTAGTTGTGGCTTTCGGGCACCGACTCACGGTGCCCTTTACGAGCGATGCGGCCGTGCGGTGTTGTTGCGTTGTATCCGCACTCAACGGTTTTCAGCCGCTGTTTCCTGGGTAGCATGCCGCGTCTGTCAGGTGCACTTCGCGCGTGCACGTCGGAGCATCCCCGAACAGTGCATTTTCAGAAGCCTCGCTCACGTTCTGAATTGCTCGCTTTGCCTTAACGACCATCCGCGCCGCGCGAAGCAGCCCCAACGCAAAATTGTCGGCGAGTGCGTCGCGGCGTGCGCTGCCTAGCTTCATGCGCGCGTTTAGTGCTACTACCTTCGCGCGCATTGCGGCCAGCTTCGCCTCCCCGTCTACAACACCGGCCGCCGCGGCAATAATCCCCTGCACCTTGCCACTCATTGCGTGCACCGGAAATGCCCATTCGCGCTACGCGACCGTGTTGCCCGTTGTGGCCATCGCGCACATGCCACCAGAATACCCGGTGTTGTCACCACCCGCTTTGCGCGCTTGCAGCGCCATTGCCAGCAGCAATGCCAGCGAGGCGAGCAGCAGGTCCATTGCGCACGCCTCCACCTTCCTGCCCTTTCCTTCTCACCGCTTGCCCTTCACATCCCGGCGCCGTCTTGGAGGCCCTGTCCTCCTACCTCCGTCGGCGCCCTGATGCCGGTGCTACGGTGCAGCCCTGTGGCCAGTGTCTGATTTCGCGTCGCCGGGTACACTCCTTTACCCCGTCCCTCCCTTCCGGTCAGCCGACAATCTTCTCTTTTGTTTCCGCGAGATATGCATGGGGTCCTTGCTGCCGCGGCGCGCCCGTTCCCGACGCCGTCGACACCCCCCCCCGCTCTCACTCCCTGCTGCTGCGCTCCCGAGCGAGCGTTGTGCAGGTGTTTTCTCGTTCCGTTTTGCACTTTTCCTGCCGTCGGCCGGCGACAACCGCGCGCCACCTGGCGTCAGGCGGGCGAAAGCACGCCGCCGCGCGCGGCATCGAAGCTGGCCAGCATCTTCGTGTCATCCCCACGCTTGGTCCGCTTCGGCCTCTGCTGTGCCACTGTGTTGCGTTACCTCTCCCTGTCCCCTGCCCTTCCTGCCATGCCCGTCGGCCGCCGGCGCATGCAACCGCGCCCGCCCACCGACCCGTGCGTCAGCGCCTGGCCTCACGCATCGCGCGAGCGCGCACGTGTTCACGCGACGTCGGTGCAAGTCACCTCCTGCCGCGTCTCCCCGCGCGCGCGTGTCCGGTCGTCGTAGACGCCGGAGCTGCGGCGCTCCTTCCGCACAAGGCAAGAGGCGCGGCTCTGCGCCCACCGTCCACGCTGCCAGTGAGTGTGCTCAGCTCGGCAGCGGTCCCCCGGCACTGCCCGCGAACCCGGCAGCGGCCTCGCCAGCGCTGAGCGGCGGGAGCGGAATGCGCACCGACATGGTACGCTCGGCGGCACTGCGGGCACCCGCCGCAAGTGGCGCGGGCGCAAAGTCGCTGCAGCGATCAAGGCGCAGCCGCACGGACACGCGCGGGGCGCCCGCGGAGCAGTGGCGGGGAAGACCGCCGCTCGAGGGATCAAGGGCAGAAGCGTCGGCAAGGGCGGCGGGCAGCGGGCGGAACAGGGCAGGGCGCTCGGAAGCAGCCCGGGCGGGGGGCCGACGCTGCGAGAGGGGAACGAACGCACCCACAGAGGCACGAAGAGAAAGGAAGCAACGTGTGGCTCTTGGTGGGGATGGTGGCGGTTTCGGCCCTGGCGACCGCCGCGAATGACGATACCGCAAAGGCAGGTTTGAAGGAAGCAGCGGCGGAAAAGCTGTGCGAGCCGGTAGGGGACCCCCGTCTGGTCGGGTGGCATGCTACGCAGGCGGCACTCGGCGCACACCGACACGCAGCGCGCATAGCAGCGCTAACGGTGAGACTGGTGGGCGCGGGCGTGGCAGAGGAGGCGGACACGCTGAGGGCCGCAAAGGCACTGGCTGTGGGAAAGAAAGCCGCTGCCGTCAGCCACAAGGCACAGTTCACGGCAGGGCAAATAAAACAGCGGGTGGAAACGATGGGCAGCGCGGTGGGGCAGCGCACCGACACAGGACCGTAACGCTAGATAGCGACCAGCAGGGGGAACGGGCAAACAAGTACACTGAGCGATGTGATTTCCAGCAGCGCAGCCTCAGGGAACGCCGCAATACAAACAAAGTGCGGAGATTCAGAGGAGGAAGACGCTTTGGGGGCATTGGACGCGGAGATGGTCCCTGTGTCGGTGCTGGTCAACAAAGCTAAGGACATCGGCTTCGGAAGGCCAGGCAATATAGGCAGCGCCAAGAGCACTGGCGCCACGGACGCATGCCCGCTCACAGCGGTAGCAGAGGCGCGCACGAAGGCGTTTACAGGTCAAGCACGACGTGGGCGGGCATTTGGCAGGTAACAACCAACTACGGGACGCAGACACTCAGCGGAAAACAAAACAGCATCTTGGACACATTGAGGCAGGAAACAGAAGCACCGCACGCGATGACGTCAGGCGAAAACGCGACCGAGGAGGCAAACAATGATGGTGAGGCGTCGTGGGCACAGGTGTGCTCGTGGCAACGACTGAACATTTACAGCGACGCAGGCGAAAAACAGGTCGCGGAAAAGGTAGACGAACTGAAAAACAAGAAACGCGTGCAAAACGCAAGAGACGCGACAGCGGCGCAACACGCAAGCAGACTTAGGGGAGACCAGGCACGCCATCGCCCAACCAACACACCGCAGACGAAGCGCAGGCAGGCACGCCAATGGTAGAAGCGCATTGCCCGAACGGAACTACGCTGGGCACTGTACCAGGCACCTGCAAGGCACGAAACAAAACCATGCCCTCATTGGGCTTCCTCTCCAGGGCAACCCGCTTCGACTGGGAGGGACCGCAAGAGTTCCACTGGGCTCCACGCATCAGAGGACCAGGATTGCGCTCAACGTCCCCGCCGATAAGCAGCAAGAGCCGCCGCGCATCTAACGTAGCACGCCCGCGCGTGCAGGGAAGTATTCGAACAACTTCATTCACCCCAGAGTGCCGGTGGTGCTGCATACTTCCTCTCTGGTAGCCGTCAGCCTCTTGCCCGCCCCAGTCCTGTCGGACCTGGCATGGTGCGGGCGCTTGGCTTCCTCCTAGACAGAGAACTAGACCCTGGCACCACGTTGGGGTGCCCGGCGTCACCAGTGTATTGCCTTTATTTTTTTATTTATTTATTTATTTTTTCATTGTGCTTTTAATCTGCTCGTGCTGCGCTAAACTCGCGGCTGCTCCCCTGATTCTGCAGACCAGCAGGGGACGTTGAACGCAACCCAGATCCCATCCTCGCTTCATCCAGCGGAGCATTGAGGCAGATTGCCTTGGATAATGAGTCGGCATACCGGACACGCTTTCGCACGGCTCTTGCAGTGCACACCCCAATCCGCTTCGCTGCCGCAGAGGGGGAGTAGCCGGTATCCAGCTCCGTGGGCGAGCGATGCCTTTTTACGGCTCGAGCAGGTCTCAATTCTGGTTCATCAGGTGTGTAGGCGGATGGGCTCTCTCTATTGAAGAGTTCCTTCAAGAAGCTGGCCAGTTGAGCGCTGAAGAACAACTCCCCGCTCTTCAGTGTTTCCAGTCCGTGCTTCTTCCTTAGCTCTCGCAAGCTTGGGCACTCCAGGAGGTGCGCCGCAGACTCCTTGCACTCAACATTCAGCGAGTTGTGCCTGGCCTCCCGTCTCGGTTGGCCATGCTTCGCCTGCAGGTGCATTGTAAGGTACTGTTTAAGCGCACACTTCATTGGGCAGTATGGGCACTGGAGCGATCGTTGCAGGAGACGTGTCGCCGCTACCGTACCGTCCTTCATCTTCCGCCTCACTGTCGTAGCGTTTTTGTGATGCGTGCGCGTGTGCCAAACCAGCGAGTACCACTGTTTGTACGCGCCGCCGCATCTGCCACACACATAATCTCTTCCTTCCTCCTCTTCAGTGTGGGGATCCACTCGGGGACGTTTCCGCGGTCTCTCCGCGTCCCCGTCCCCCCACCCCTGCCGACCTAACACTCCACTCGCCCTGTGCCTGAGCCTCTGATCTCATCTCCTTTCTCTTGGGCTTCGCGCGCGTGGCTGAGGACGTAACGACTCGTCGTGGCCCGGATGCTTCGTCAGCATATGCCGCAGCAGCCACCTATAGTGGTACTCCTTGCTACAAATGGGACACGCTGCTGTGACTGACTGCCCCGCCACGTCTGAGTCTTCCGAGTTTATGATAGAGGTGGGTTCGCACTTGTGCCTGGTGAGCCACGTCTTGCTCTTGAGGACGCGATGGCATTGCTGGCATGCAAATTCCGTCTGCTCCTGCTCCTCCTGCTCTGCCTCACCATCACTCACGAGTGCATCTTGCGCCTCTTCGCATCCTCTCGATAACTGCTTCTCCGGGTGCTTCTGTAACATGTGCCTCCACAGCCATGCGTGTGGGGCACACTTCTTCGCGCACCAGTGGCACTTGAGCGCGTTTCCGCCGTTGGGCGTGTCTTCTTCCCTGGCTCTTTTGGGACGTTCCTCGACAGTCGGCACTACATCCGGAGGGTGCGTTGCCATGTGCTCCACAAGTAACCCCCGCCGCTCAAAGTCCACCCCGCACACGTGGCAGGTGTATCCATTCTTGTACGTCAGCGCTGCACGCCTAGCTTTCTTGGCAGGTGCCAATGCGCAATCCCTCTCCAGACCATGAATCTTTACTAGGCGCACTACACCTGCCTGCCGACGCGCGCAAACCATGTTGCGCAACTGGCAGATGATCGGGTCACTCTGCCTGGTCGCTATCCAGAGGTCGGGTGCGGTCTCACTGTCTGCCACTGTCACTGACGAAGGGTGTTCCTCTGCTGCGTCACTCGTTGCGACCTGCGCGCTGCACCATCTGCACTCCAGTTGGTCCGTCTTACGTGCGGGCATTCTGTGTAGCCACCCAAAATGCTTCGATGTGGCTTTTCTGAACCGCGCCAGTAACGACTCACCCAGGTGATCTCCCTTGGTGTGCTTCGGTGCTGGGCGGACATGATCGAGTAGCGCGCTGCGATGCGTGCGTGGCATTCTACCCTCCTCAAAGGCCCTGTACATCTCGTTCCGCACCTGCCTCTCTACCCCAGTGACGATGTCAGTGATCCACGCCGGATACGACTGTGGCTTTGTGTTCCCCTGCTCAGCTGCCTTGTCTGCCGCTTCGTTGCGTGGCACCCCGCAATGCGAGAACACGAACCGGAAGTTGACGGACACGCGGAGCCGCACAATGCGCAGTATGAGGTCCCAAATGCGCCTCAGCATCGCGTCCTCCACCGCTGCAGGACCAGTGTTCAACGCCATCGGCAGCGACAGGGAGTCTGCGAATGCCACCACCCGCGTCCTGTGTGTCTTGCCCAGTTCAATGGCATCCACGAGCCTCTTCAAGCCTGCTTCCATCGCCACACATTCCGCACGGTAGCTGCAGGCAAGCGACCCAGCTCCCAGCACCACCTTCTCACGCCGACCGTCCTTCGGGTATACCAGCGCTCCAGCTCCTGACGAGACATCCAGCACCACTGACCCGTCTGTCCACACCTGATAGTCAAAGTCACTGAACCGCTGCACCCGCCCCATGGTGTGCACCTTCTTGTCCTTCTCAGGTGCGTCTGCCTTGAGGCCACCCGGCGTGGTGATGTTGAAGTGAACACGCCTGGCCCACTGCAACACCTTCGCGTCGTGTGGTTTTTCGGGGCTATCAATAATGCTGTACAAGTGCTGCACCTTCGCAAGCCTGACGTGGATTGGGTGTTCGGGCGGGAAGATGCTGTCCGCCACTTTCGCATGCACTGCACCTTTGGCCTTCAATCGCAGGTAATATTCCAACGCTCTCCGATGTGCCACCTCGCTGATCGGCTTCAGCCGCGCCTCGCGCAGGGCATCCTCCCGGTTGGCAGCTTTTGGAATGCCCGCAACTATGTGCGCCGCCTGTGTCTGAACCCTCTCCAACCGCTCGCGATCCGACAGCGATGTATCGAACCACCACGACGCGACGCCATAGCACATCTTGGGCTGTACCAGTGCAAGGTAGAACGCGCGCAGTTTCTCCCTATCCGGACCACACTCTGGCGACGCCACTGCTCTGAGCTGCAAGAGACGCGTGTTGGCCGCTGCCTTCATGCACATCACATGCTTGGTCAAACCCTTGTGCGGCTGCATGGCGAGACCAAGCGGCTTCGGCGTGCGTTCCTCCTTTAGTGCCGTCTCTCCTACTTTCAGGCTCAAGAGCTTCGTTTCCCGCGCACCGAGTAGCGTGTACTCAGTCTTCTCCGCCGACATCTCCATGTAGTACTCCGCCGACCAGTTCGTGATGCAGTCCAATCCCTGCTGGATGGTCTGCTGGATTTCACTCGAATCAGCGCTTGTGCGCACAATTGCGAGGTCGTCCGCAAAGAAACCATGCTGCAGCCCAGGGACGCAGTTGAGTCGCTCTCTCAGCGAATCAACCGTGACAATGAACAGCAGTGGTCCCAGCACCGACCCTTGAGGGACACCACAGGTGAGGCTGATATCCTCCGACAACACGTTGTTCACCCGCACCTTCGCCGTGCGCCCCTTCAGGAAGCCAGCGATCCACGCCACCAGATGCTTTTCCACGCCAAAGGACAGTAGCTCCTTGACAATGCAGCCGTGACCCACGGAATCAAAGGCACGCGCATAGTCAATGAACACCGCCGCCGTCTTCTCGCCATCCTTCCTTCGCCGCGTTGCACTTGTCACCTGCATGAGCGTGTCCAGCGTCGATCGCGCCGGTCTGAATCCTGCCTGCTGTGGCCGCAGTTTGTCCTCAATGCAATCCCTAACGCGGCGCGCCACGATGCGTTCCATTAGCTTACACAGCGTGCTCGTAAGCGTCACCGGCCTAAAAGACGCCATGCTGTTCGCTGGCTTGTTCGGCTTCAGCAGCGGTACCATGATCCCTTGCCTCCACTTGGCTGGCACCTGTCCTGTACGCAAGCTGTAGTTGAACAGACGCAAGATGCACCTTCTCGATACCCTGCCTAGCTGCTTTAACTCCTCACAGTGGATCTCATCATCGCCCGGCGCCGTGCCAGAAGACAACTCACGCAGCGCGACATCCAGCTCTGCCTCGGTGATGGGTTGGAATGTGCATCGCCTTGTGCTCGGTATCTTCATTTCTGGTGCATGTGGTGCCTTCGTTGACCTGGCCATGTACATTTGGGCCAATGCTTGCGCCTGCTGGCGCTTGGTAAGCGGATGGCCGTCCACCACAAGTACCGGCGACGTCAGCGGCCGCGGCGCGTATATCGACTTCACCAGATTCCAGCTCGCCGACTCCGTGGCCGACAGCCTTTCTACATTCTCCTTCCACCGCCCTAGCGCCGTGTCGGCAAGCACCTTCCTCCGCCAGCGAATCAGCGCATCCCGCTTCCGCTCGTTCTTGCACTCCTGTACCATCTTGTCCAGTTTCGTCAGCTCCGGCGTCCAGAACGGCGGCGCCACACCCTTGCCCTTGGGAATTGTCCTCTTTGCGGCCATTCGGATGCCCCTCGTCACCGCCTCGTTCATGGCATCCGCGCCCTTGGCCGACCTCTTCATTCTTCGGAATATAAACTCGTCACTCAGTTTTCTAAACTTGTTCAATCTCGCCTTGTTCCACGCGTGCAGTGCACGGGCGGGTTTGGAGGGAGCAATCGCGCCCAGGCTGGTGCCCACGAACACATCGAACGTGGCCCAATGGTGATCACTGTTCGTGCTCAGTGTGGACTTCCAGTTAGCGATCTCGTAGTCTCTACACAACGTGATGTCCGGTGACGACAGTGCTGTCGTGCCCGGCTGTCGCCTGGTGGCCGACCCGGCGTTGGCAATCGACAGACCGTCCTGCACGCACCAGTCAACTATGCACTTTCCCTTGTCGTCACTCGGACGCAACGGATCACACAACACGTCGTGTGAGTTCACGTCCGCTCCTACTACCAATGGCCCACGTGCTCCCAGCAAGGTGTCCGGCGACTCGCTGGAAACGTCTGCCCTTCTGGTGAAGTACGCCGATGCGATTGTCAAACACACATTGGCTGAGAACCTCACTGTCACTGTCGCTCTCCCCGGAACCTTTCTATCTAGCACACCCACCTCTACACCCACTCCTTCTCTAACCAAAATCGATACCCCGCCCCCGTGAGGTGTCCTCGCCTGCCCCACGTGTTGGTATCCACCTATTTTTAGCGCGGCACACTCAGCCGACGCCAGGCGTGCCTCCTGCAAGAGGCAAAACAAAACCATGCCCTCATTGGGCTTCCTCTCCAGGGCAACCCGCTTCGCCTGGGAGAGACCGCAAGAGTTCCACTGGGCTCTATATATCAGACCTACAGAGTTGCGCTCAACGTCCCCGCCGATAAGCAGCAAGAGCCGCCGCGCATCTAACGTAGCACGCCCGCACGTGCAGGGAAGTACTCGAACAACTTTATTCACCCCAGAGTGCCGGTGGTGCTGCATACTCCCTCTCTGGTAGCCGTAAGCCTCTTGCCCGCCCCAGTCCTGTCTGACCGCGCTAAGTCCGGGCGCTTGGCTCCCTCCTAGACAGAGAACTAGACCCTGGCACCACGATGAGGTGGCCGGCGTCACCAGGGAGTTGCTATTGTTATTGTGAAACTTGGCAACTAGGATCTCGGAAAGTTACATCATTAAATTAGAAGGTTTTATAGTTTCTTTGCAGTGCCACGAATTAACGACTTTTCTCGTTTCTTTAAAACACTGGCTTTTCATAAAATAACGAAGAAGTTTTTTTTCAAGAGCGAAAAGAAAATTTACATTTTATATTATATTTTTTCATTCTTGATAATAAATTTAACAAGTTTTGATTATCTTCAGCCTTCTTTCTTGCTCAATTTTTGAAAAATTTGTTATTTCTTTTTTTTAAATTTTTTATTAATTTTTTGTAAATACTCCTTGCTTTTTTATATTTTTATTTTTATTTACATTGTTTGGTTTGTCTTGTTTTGGTTTTAAATTCTATGCTTTTATCATAAATTTTTAAATTTACGACTTGTTTCTTAGTTTAAGATGTTTTATCTTTCTTTTTTCAAAATATTCTTTTTTCATCCTTCTCATGTTTTCACCTTGCTCGGTTGTTTTTTCTTTTTTTTGTCTTGTTCTTCTTCCGCCCTTTAATTTCCTGTTATTTCTCTCGTTTGGTGCCTGCTGTTTCGAGTCTACTTTTTTTCTCCTTGTGCGTCCTACCGCGGGCTCTTTTCGTTTTTTCTGTCCTGGCTCAAGTGCTGTGCCACCCTTCTGCTCCTGCAATTTCTTTTTCCTTGTTGCCTTTTAGCTAGTGGTGCGTTTCATCGTTTCGTTGCCCAATGTTCTTTTTTAGCTTTCCTTTTCTCTCTCATCGGCCCATTTTTCTTATAGCCGTTGTCCTTTCTTTTATTTTAGCGTGTTTTTTTGCTCCTATCGTGGCTTTGCGCGTTTGCGTTCTTTTGTTACCCGAGCGTTTTGCACAACTCTTTTTCCGTCATCTTTGTCCTGTCGTGATGATTTTCTTCGTCATGAAAGCATGCGTTTTTGTTTTCCTGCGCTAAGGCCTTGGCTAAGAAAATGTCTTATGTGCTCTTATGTTGTCTGCGTGCGGCCCTTTCGCCTTGCTACTCGTGCGTGCTGACGCATGTGCCCAACACGGCAATGAGGATGTTCCTGGGTGCGTTCGCTCCGATTTGTTGCTTTTCGTTGTGTCCCTCGTCTTCCGCTGTTTGTGTCGCTCCACTCCTGGCCGTGTCTCCTAGCTTCGTTGCTGTCCTGTTGCCTGCTGCAGCTCCCTCCTGCGTTCTGTTGTCTTCACCCGCAGCGCGGCTATTGTTTTTGTCTGTGACGCCCGTGTGCCCGGCCGTTTCTATGAACGTTTCTTCGACAGCGTCTGAAATGGCGTCGAACCCTTGTGTTTTGGCGTGTCGAGCGCAAACGTCGGTGTCTCCTCGTGACCACGCCACTCCGGTGCTGTGTTGGCTTTTTCCCCTGACAGCCCTGCTTGTCCTGCTTGCTGTGTGCGGGTGTTGCGCTGTTTTGCGCTTCAGTGTCTTTTGGCAGTCTGTCTGCTTCGTGCAAAAACTCGACTATGTGTCTAAGGCCTTTCGCGTCAGCCCTCAAGCTTTTTTGCAGTTCGTCCCCGCTGGGCGACCACGAGTGATTGCCGCCGCTTGCTTCGACCTTGACGGTGCCGTTCAACATGGTGCCTGTTTCTGTGCCTACTGTGTCGCCCGTGGCTTCCGTAAGTGGGCATGCGCATGTGGACCCATCGTTCGTTCCTCACTTGCTGCTACTTCCATCGTTTATAAAGCGTGCTGTCGGAGTGTCGTCTTCGGCCGCTTTTTTCTCTTCGCTGTTTGTCGAGGACACTGTCGGCAAAGCCCTCAAGGCGTCCCTGGCTGTGTTTGAATCTCTTCCGTCATAGGCGGGCTCGCAGCTCTCCAGGCACTCTTTCGTCGTGCTCCCTTCTCCGTTGGGGTTGCCCTTTATCGAGGCCGCGGCGTCGTTACGAGTCCGGTGCTCCGGCTCACGGTTTTCGCAAAGCAGTAGCTTGAAGATCCATTCGTCAATCGGAACGTGTTGATGAGTCCGTCGACGCGTGCGCCTATTTGAGTTCCCAGCTGGGCGACGAGCTGCTGGCGCGTGACAAGTGCGGACTGGCGTTAGTCCAGCGTCATCAGTCCGCGTATCTTCTTTTTTTGCTCGCGCGCCTCTTTCGTTCTCTTCGCTTCGAGCGTGAGCGTTTAATCGGCAATGCGCTGCACTAGCTTCGCCTTCTTTGCCTTGCGATTCCCCTCGTCGACCACTGGTGCCAACGTTGCGTTGTACGCTTTTCTTGATGTGTTCGCCTTGATGTCCGCCACCATTTTCTTGACAGCGCCTGACGCCGCGCAGAGTGTTTTTTTGCGCCGTGCGGTGTGTGCAGCGATTTTCTCGCCCCTGATGTCTCGCTTACCCCAGCGGCTGCCAGCAAAGCTGCCGAGAATGTGGCGAGTGTGGGTCCAGAGCGTGCCATCTTTCTCTTCTTTTGCGTTTCCTTCTCTTTGCGTGCCTGTCGCCACTCCTGTCTATGTCCCGCTGCCACCGCCACGCCAGCTGAGCGCGACCCGAGGAAATGCGTGCGCGAAGCCGCACTGGACAACCCATTCTCCACCCCACACGCCCGGAAGACGCACCTCCAAGGTGTGCGCCACTCTATCACGTGCGCCTGCGCCACCGTGTCGCGTGCCCTCGTTTGATGTTTTGTGCCACACCAGCTTTCCTAGTCCTCAGTCGCGCGTCTCGCACGCATAGGCATCAGTGGGAGACGGCACGCGGCTACAAGACTTCGGTGGGCAACGAAAGGGGCGCGGTGGCTTACGATGGGCGGCGTGATGCTTCCCCGCAGACCGCCGCGCATGTTCCCCGACTACCGGCGCGAAGGGAGTCGCCACCCTATGATGACGCGTTGTCGCAGCGCCGTCACCTTCCGCACTTCTGCGGTGGATGAGGCCGACTGCGGACTTTTTACGCGTGAACCGAGCGCGGCGTCGCGCACAGACGGAAAGCGGCGGCGCGCTCTGCATAAAAACTGCAGGCCTCCAGACGACCGATGAGGCAGATACCTTCTCGCCAACGATGGGGCATAGCTCGCGGCAGCGCTTCGGGACGAGCAGGTGCGCCCACGCTTCAGCCTGAGCGACGCGCCGTGCAGACCGCGAAGCAGCGCTCAGCTTGGTCGGACACGCACGAACGAGGAACGAGACAGTGGAGCCAGTGGATAGATGCAGTGAAGGGCGGTCGCGAAGGCAGGCGTTTGGGGCAGATTGCAGCGACGCGGGCGTACAGGGGCAGCTTTGACGGCACGCCGCCTGCGCCCGGACGAGGTGGTGCTACTGAAGAAAGGAACGACGAAGGGGGAAGGGAGGGGAGGCCGAAGGGAGCATAAAGACACGACTGCTTGGACGGTGGTAAGGAAATCACGCGAAGGAGCGGAGCACACTGCGCTCAAATGCCAGCAACGTGGGAGCGGACAGACGGAGGAGGACAGAAACGGTGCCTCACAACAATGAAGAGTTTAAGACCGCAAGGAACGTCCAGACAATACTGCACAGTTGCGGGAAAGCTGTGGCACCGAGTGTGGAGTGGTCGAGAGGGACGCAAGAGTAGAGTGCAGAGTTGAAACGCATTAGAATACAAGCGACAGAAGCACAGTCACGTGCGAACGACACCGCGATACGGAGAAATGCTGGAGCACAGTGAAGGGAAGACGCACGGCGATGAGTACAGAGGAGGTGCGCAAGCACGCAGGAATTGTTGGCGGACGAACCAGAAGCCAGAAGAACGAGAAGCCCGGAAAACGAACCACAACGGGTGGAAAAGACGCGAACAGGAAACGGGCAGCACGTCAATGTCGCGAGGACGACGATGGACAGAATGAGTAAAGCGGGGGAAACTAGTCAACAGGCATGGATCGAGGGCGAACATGCAAGAGAAGACGCAACGCACACGGGAGAGTAGCAGGTTTGATCCTGAAGAGTGAACGACGCAAACAGGAGCAGACGACAGCAAGCACATGCGCGAGGAACAGAACCCAAGTGTGGAAAAAGTACGCGGGATAAGCGTGTTTCTCGGAACAACTGGGAGACCCAAGGGCCGTGTAGACGGATGCTCGCAGCGAGGACGAAGCGAGAAAGTGCGGAGGACACGGAAGGCGGGGTTGTTAAGGGAACAGGGCGCGGTTGTCGCGGAAGAGGAGCATGGGCCACTGGGCCCATGAGAGACGTGGTAAAGATGATGAAACAAACGGAGACGCGGCGTTTTTCTTGTGGACCAGGAAGCCTATGACAAGTATGGAGCGGCGTTCTTAAACGGACGTAAATGAGCAAATGGCAAAAGCGAGGGACAGACACTAAGGTTGTGGGGAGATAAGTGAACAGAATGACTAGGCTGGGGAGCGGAGGAGTGACGTGGAAATTACGGAGCATGGCCTGGAAGCCGGTGAGCGACGAGGAGTGCCCATGGAACAACACAAACTACAGTGATGGAATAAACTGTCTGTCTGTGCGTGCATCCCACGAAAGAAATGAGTGCGGCGCATGACAAAGAGGCACTAGAGAACAGGGCAAGAACACGCGGGGCATCGGCCCGAACCTGAAATGAGGAAATCGCGGAGAAGCAAGGAACTGTGGAGGAGAAGGCCAAGGGGCGTGCAAGCAGAGAATGATTGCTCTGACATGCGAAAGTGTTGAGTTGAAACGACGGGACGAAAGCACGCTGGAGCGAAGTGACCGAGTTGACACCTGTGGGCCGTGAACAGCCGGAGAGGACCTGCTTTGAAGGAAAGGAAAGACCAGCAGCACGGCACTGGTTAAAGGAGGCACCAGCGGAGACATGGACAGGGCTGATGAATTGGAATTGTCATTTGCAGCGTGTTGCGGAGACGAGAACAGCGACGAGCATACAAATGGTGGGAGGAATCGACGATGAAAAACGGATGATGTGAAAACGGAGGTGCCACGCGCAATCTGACGGTATAGGTTTCAAATTGCAAGGCGCATGAGGCGGGCGGAGCACTGTTGCGGTTTGCGAGGCGCAGAACAAACGGGAAATAGGACAGGGGGTAAAAGAGCAATTAGGAGTGGGAAGCATGGGCGCTTCAGAGCGAGTGGAGCGCGCATGGGCAGTTGAGGGGGAGGGCAGAAGAGGGACCGAGGACAACGAAAGACGCGGGAATAGCAGAAAGGCACTGGCTTAGCAGGAAGGTGGCTCTTTATTGACTAAGATAGTTTTGTCGAGCGTGAAGGGCGGAGGCAGAGGACTAGAAAAGGGCAGACGCAACGATGAAAAAAGCTCGCAGGGCAACGTCATTGGTGCCACAGGGATAAGCGAAGTGCAGGGGAAGTCGAAAAAGCTGCGAAGTACGCGACACACTGGTGCTGCGACGTAGGAGGGGTGAGGAAATGGAAAACGCAGAGAGACCTGGTGGAAACACGTGGAACGGAAGAGAGGGAGCGCACGCGCCGGTTGGACACATGGAACTGGAATGGCGCTTGGTCGACTGTGGGAGCAGAGTGAGGTCAGGACCGGTGCAGGGCAAGGCAAGGGTAGTTCACTGCAACAGGGAGAGATGTTTATGCGCTGATGTGAGGGACATGTGTGGGAATACTAAAGAAGACACACAAAAGGAATGGAACACCGTGCGGGCAGGACGTGCGTGGCGACAGGCGAGGGGTTTGAGCGGAGGAACGAAGGCCGGACCGTTAGGGCCCGCGAAGAGGATTGTTGTTTGCACTAGGAAAGTGAGGATGGCACAGGTAGCACGGATTCGCGAGAGGAAGAAAGAAGGACGGCAAGAACCAAGCAGAGAGGAGCCAAGACGCTGGTTGTGCAGCGGGGATGAAGACTGAGACGCGGGACAAGAACAACTAAGGGAACAGGAAGGTGCCAGGCGAAGGCAGGACAGGAGGGAGAGAAGCGAAGGCTGTGGGGCCGAGCCTTTGCTCAAGCAGAGAACTCGCGAGAGCGCGTTGGACCTGTGAACAGCCAAGTGAAATGCGCAACAAATAAGGCATGCCTGAGCTCGGGACGAACAGGCATGTCGAACAGCAGCATTTAGTTACAAATATGTAGCGGGAAGGCATTTGTTGTAGGCACAGAGTGAGAGAAAACGAAGCAGAAAGCCGGCAGACGAGTGCAACCACGCAAAATGAGCGAGTTTCGGTGATAGAGGGAGAGGTGGTCGAGCGCGCAGAACACCAGACAGACGAAAGCAATTGAAGGGAGTGTGGCGCGATGGGTTGGGGCGGTGGAGCGTGGGGAAGAAATACAACCGGCAAATGAGAGAATGGACAAACATGTGCCGCACACAGCGGCAAAGCAGCAGTAGAATCGTAGAGTTCGTGGCTTAGGAAGAAGGCAGGAGAGCAAGGGAAGACGGGGGGAGGAAAGTGGAAAGGAGGAAGGGTTTGCACGGACACGTTTGAGACGACTGCGAGACACGGTCGCGGCAGTTTGCCACGGCGACGCGTAGGTTTGGCACATGGGAAGAGAAGAGCGCGCGAACGCTCGAATTGTTTTTTTGGATAGGCTCAGAAGGCGAACGATACGAGGGGTGTGGACGGGAATGACGCAAGGTGATGTGGAGAGCCTTATAGCGGTGGCGAAACTTTGTCTCACGGGCGAGGTACCAACGCGCATCGCGAAGAGGGAGCGTTTGACACAAAAGAGAGTTCAATGGACTTGGACGCGCGGCAGTGGCACAGGGACTGAGCGGGTGGCGCGGGTGAAGGAACGCAACAGTGAACGCTTTTGTTTTAGCAACAAAAGTGAAGACTGCAGACGATGGTGGAAAGCGTGGAAAACGCAGAGAATGATGGCGAAAGGAGTGAATGGTCCTTGCGGAGGAGGAAGGCCAGAAGTTAGGAGCTCGTGCTTGTGAGGGAAAGGAGGAAAGGTCCGACACAAACAGACAGCACAGCCCAACAGCATGCGGGCCTCCAGGAATAGTTTTTTCGGCGACACTGTGAGTGGGTGTTGCTGACCGCACGCAGCTGGCTTCGACCGGGAGAGGCGGAAACGCTCAAGGAAGAAGGGTGGAATCGGCAAGTGTGATGGTTCGGAAAAAGTGGGCGTCTGGTCGCGGAAAGAGACAGTGCGAGGCAGAGAAAAAACAAACAGGGCTAGAATACAACCCTCGTGTGTGAGAGGTCTCTCCCAAGCCCAGTGGAAACGAATACTTTTCTTGGCGGCGACTAGACATTTAAAAGCCTGGATATTGGCGACGAGGCCGCACATGAGGCATAGACGCATAGCCGTTGCGTTGTCGGCGTGCGTGCAGAACAGTGTACGCAGGCGTGTCGGCCGGATAGTGCGCGGCAAAGGATTGAGACCCCGTGGGACTTTTGTTTCAAGGCCGACATAGCCATGCCGTGGTGAAAAAACCGCGGGGCGAAAGCCCACAAGAACTTCCACTCTAGTCAACTGGTCTTTTCTGCGAGCGTGCCGCTTCGCTTGTCGCATTTTTTTGGGTCGAGCTGTGCAAGAAAATAGTTCCAATTCACGAATAAATAGAGACAGCTGTAAAACTGAAAGCGGCGTCGTACACCGTTGCGAGACAGAAATTTTTGGGCACGGCCTGAGAGCGGGAATGTTTCGGACGGTGCCCAAGTGAATCGCGGCATTTTCGCCCAGCGTTTACTCCGTCGCGCGACAGTGAACGGGCCAGACGTGCAGCGCACCCGGAACAAGGAACGCACGAAAAATGACCAAAGCAGATTGTCCTGGCTTATCTCCCTATCCAATCGCACCGTGGTTTCCCAAAAACGAAGACAAATGTCTTTTCGAGTGTGCTACATTAGGAAACGCGGCATGAGTCACCTGTGTTGCCACGCTTTTCCGGGGCGTCATCAAAGCGACTGTTTTGCCTGGAGCATTAAAGATACCTGCGAGAAACGCCGAACGACCATGCGACGCCACCAAGTCAAGCGTTTCTTGGTGACGGAATTCGACCCTGGATTACAGCGCCGCAAAGAAGCGTGACACAGAGAAACACACTGAAAGGTATGCGCTTCCCATCTGCCTGCGTATGCTGCTGTTTCTCGGGTTTTTTTTGCTAAATTCCACAACTACATATGAGTCTCATTCTCTGATTGCAAGAAGATCCCTCAAGGCGTAGCCCAGCTTGGCGCCTTTGGCTATACCAACGGTGAAATGCAATGAAAACGCAAAAAATTGCCGCCGTAGTGTCACGCGTGGCATGCCTTCTCACTCGGAAGGCGAAAGATGGTTTCTCACACGTGCGTTTTCATGCAATTGGCGTCGTACATCTATAGGAAGGTAACGCAAAACACAATCCACAGCCCGTTTTTTCTCCCCACCTCACTCCATGCAAAAATCATTCAATATCAACGGCCTGAGGTCAAAAGCTTAGACTGGCATCCACGGTCGCGAAAAGCTTTCAACCTCAGTGCGGTGAAAAGAAGCCAAGCACAATTCCCTCTTTCTCATGCGGGCAAAAAGGCAAAGACAGTGAATTCAGCCTTTTTATGCGTACAGTCCCTTTCTCCACTGCTCGTTCAGAGAGGCGGCCGCAATTTCTTGCGTCTCCTGTTTCTGTTTGTCCGTTTGTCTTTGCATTTTTCATGTGCGATGTTCGAGCTATTGTTTCCCAAATGGTGTTGCGCAGTGCCTGTTCGGCGCCGATCGCCTCGCACAGTTGCTTCCGAAAACTGGGCGAGGCCAAGGAGGCCCTTGTTACCTTTTTTTGTTGTCTCATTCGTTGGGACGACGAACGCCTCTTGCGTTTTTGTTCGTGTCCGCACCGTTTTCCTGCCATGTGATACTCGTTGTGTGCGCTGCCCTCTGTTTTTTTCTTCGCTCAGGGTTCACCTGCGATTCCAGCCCTGTACAGGAATGGGTTGGCCAATCCTCTCTTCTCGTGAGTCCCACAGTGCTTTGTGAACTGGCCAACGGGGTCTGGCGTTGTCGAACGTTCGCATTCCGTCTTTAAAAAGTCCTTCGGTGTTGTGCTCTTTCGTGGTTTTGCATCACTAGCGACAACCCGCGCCCTGCACGCTTGAATTGTGCTTCCTTGTCGAGGTCTGCCGCTACGTCTGACCTGTCCGCGTTCCTTTTTCGTTACGCACATTTCTCTCACACACCCTGTTCTTCGGCAACTTGTTTACGATGCGCCGTCGGTCCCCCCTTATCCTTTCTCTCTCCTCTTCGGCGACCAGGTTTCCCCCCACACGCCCACGCCACCGCGGCCACGCAGGTGGGCAAGCCTAACGGTGCACTACGACATACCTGGCGCCCCACACGAAGCGACGCAGCGAATGGTGCCGCTCAACCTAGAATTGTGCCTTCGTGTACGTCTTGCAGGGCGCTGCCACGTGATGTAGCAACGGCGCCCCTGTTGTTATTGTTCCGCGCCGCCCTGCGTCTGACGCTCCCTGGCAAAGTGTTTTCTGTCCATCTCGGACGTTGCACGCCTTCCCTTTTTCCCCTTGTCACGTCCCGGCTTTGCATGGGTGCAACCTCAATTGTTCTCGGCCGTCGCGCACAAGCCTTTCCACTCTGTTCCCCCATCTGCGGACGATACCTTCTCTTGCGTCTTGGTGCTTGTTCACGCTTCGCTTGCTTAATGCTTCTCCCCCTGCTTCGCGCGTCAGGCGGGAGCTATTGCGTGCTTACTTGCTGTTATGCCCATGAGCGTTGACTCCGCAAGTGCTTGGAGTGTTTTGCGTGTCCGCATGTCGCGCGTTGTCCGATCTGCGTGATGGCTGCTTCACTGAGCAGTGGCCAGCTTTTGGAGGGCGTGGTCGGCAATGCGTATTCGGATCCGGTCCATCTCCTGTCTGTCGGTGGCGTTGTTCAAGCGAGCTTCTCCACCTCCCGTTAAACGTATTGCTGCGCCACCCCATTCACTTCCTTGTCCCTCCGCGGAGCGTCGGTCGAGCGAAGTCAGTGCTTTTCTTCCTGTTGCATGGCTTGCCGCCGCTGACGTGCAGGCTTCGCCGCCACGTGCGTGCGTCAGAAGTCTGCTCTGCTGTTCGATGCTTCTATCAACAAAAGTTCGCGAGTTCGCCCAACAATGGTGCTCACCGCTGTTTCGCCCATGTCCTCATGTTCTGTTCGTGCCAGGCAACGAGTCTGCAACTTCGTTGCCTTTGCTGTTGTTGGTGTGACCTTGGTCCATTCTTTCTTTCGGTCATGTGATTGCGAGCGCGCACCAGTCATCTTCTGGGTACAACACGGGCTGTCTCGTCCTCCACTGTGTGTCTGTCGTCAAAGCGGTCCACGCACGCGTATGATTGCCTCCAAAACATCTGCTGTCCTACCTGCTTTCCGGCTGTGGCATGCACTGTCATTGCTGTTACGGTCGCGCGTGTTATGCGGCGCGTCAATTAAAGCAAAACTCGTGATATTATTCTCGTTGTTGTGTTCAATGGACATGTGTGCTAGCCTTCTGCGTCGTCTTCCTCCTGTGCCCTTCCGGCGCATGGCCGCACCGTGTCGTTGCGTCTTGTTTCCTCTTGTCTCTCGCGTCAATCGTGCTCCATGTTGCGCCCCTTCCTTCCTTCGCGTCTGCTCTTTTGGGCAGCGGTGTGACTTGCTGTCTGAGCATTTCCTGTGACGCGCATCTGTTTTTCTGTGCTGTCCAAGCCTTTGTTGTTCGGCAGCTTTCTCCTTTGTTCGCTTCTATGGGGCGCGCTGGCTGTGAAAAAAGTTTCTGGTTGACATCCCACTGCGTCTCGGCAAGTTGGTTGCAAGCACAGTTCTTGCTATTCCACGCCGCACAAGGGGCTCTCGACGTGCACCGCGTTGGTCTTCTCCCTTTACGTCGTTGCGGTGGCACCTCTGCGTGTTGTCCCTTCTTCGTTGCGTCACTTCGCCGGGACTCTCTCGTGCTTGTTCGATGCTCTGCCTTGCGGTGGACACGCCTGTTGGTTAAACGGCGGAATTGCCATCCTCGGCCGACGGTCAAAAGCGTTTCGTTGCTTTTGGCGTCAAACATGTCCATGTGTGCCTTTTTCAAGTCCCCCTTCGTCATTTCTTTGTTGCTGGCACGCTTCGCTGCGTTGTTCGAGCATAGACCGCACATTCCATAGTATCGCGGTGTAGTTGCGGCTTATGAACTGTCCGTGTTCCCTCTCATGGGCCGTTTGCGACAGATTTCGCAATAGTGTGTTTATCAACTGCATGAGGCTGTTTCTCCAATAGCCTTTTGTCCCTTCGGGCTAGGTATGCCCTTTATTTTCCACGCCGACTGCGCTGTGGAGCAGGTCTTGTCAAGCTGCTTTTGCGTGCACAGCAGGACAGCCGAGCTTTCGCTGCACTCTTTGCAGCTGTTTATCCCTTTCGCATGTGTTAATTTTTTTCCCTGCCCGTGTTTTTGTCTGCCTGTTTGTCCCGTGTTTGCCCACCGCGCGTTTCGACGTTCAGGCGCTTCTCTTCTGATTGTCTTAGGCTGTTATTTTTCCACCCGCCACTCCTCGTCTGCTTATTGAGTTCACGCCCTGCTTCCTTTGCCTTGCAAGCGCGGGCTGCGCATTTCGCATCCAGTGTTCCGTGGTCAGTTTTTTGCTGGTCGTTTCTCTCGCGTTTTTTGATTCCGCTTCTAAGTGCGCACACCGAGCGCGGTGTATCCAGACTTACTGGGGTCCATGTTTCTCGCTGTTGTTTTCCGCGCCTAGTTGTTGCTCTTCGTTCGAGCCGGTTGATTCAGTCATTTCTGCATCTTATGTTCGCGGGCCGTGGGATAAGTGTGGGCGAACCAATGTTTCGCGTGGCACGTGCCCAATCTGCTCCTCTCACCCACTCGCACCCTTGCGTCGCCACTCTGTTTTATTTTCTCCTTGTGTCCGGTGTTCGCACCTTGGACTTTTTGTTGTCCGAGTGCTTGCTGTCTTTCCGTTCGCCGTGCGCTAGTGCCCTCTGTTCCCTGCTTTCTTTTGAGCGCCCTGCTTTCCAAGTGCACCTCCGTTGGCTTTTTGCACCGTGTGTCCACTTTGTTTTTTCCCCGTGTGCCTTCCATCCTTGCTGCCGATCGTCCTCACTTTTGTCCGAACTCGTGAGCCTTATGGCTGTGCGCGCGCCGTGCGACTTCGCTTTTTCCGTTTCTGCGCTTTGCTCACTGCGCTTTCTTGTGTTCAAAGTCTCCTGTTTCGAGAATGTGTCTTTCTGCCCTGGTGCCCGTGTCTTGTCTATTCGCCAGGATTTTTTCTTCGTTTCGTCGTACTTTTTAGACGCTCTTCCCTCTTCGTGTATCTCGGCTCTGTGTTTGCTTTCCTCCTCGACTGCTCGCGTTCTTTTTGGTCCCTGCTCTTCGTGTTTGTGATTGAGCTGTTTTCCCGTCTTCGTGCTTGTGTCTCCGTCGCGGCCGTGTCTCTCACTTTTTTCTTTTTGCGGCAACTGCCGCCACCTTTCCATTTTGGCCGTGTTAGCGCCTCTTTTTTGTTTATGCTGTGCTGTTGTTGTTGCCTTCTGTGCGGACAAAAACGAGTCTTCGTGTTTCGCTGTTGGTCCGTTGCCATCACTATTTCCGGTCTGGCTTTCTTCATTGCTGCGTAAGCCGGTGCGTGTGTAGGTAGGCGTGTTCTGTTCTGTTCTCCCGTCGTTCGTGTATGCTATCGTGCCTCGTTCGCACCTTTCCTCGTTGTTTGGTGTGTGGTTGCTGCGCCGGCGGCTTCGTTGGTGGTGACTTGTGGTACTTCGCGGGTGTGCTTGGTAGGCGTTTGTGCTTCGTTGCGCGAGCTGTGCCTAGCGACATTTCGCTCTCGGTCGGCTGTGTGCGAGCGTCGTGCCAAGGCGCGTTGTCTTTGTCCTGCGTTTATTCCGCTGTTTGTTCTGTTTTAGTCCCACGCGCGACGAATCCGTTATGCCGTTGTGCTAGCTTCCCTCTCGATCTCAGAATAGTGTCGCTTATCCTTTACTGCAAATTTGTCCCCGAGCGTATTTCTTTTGTCCGCAGCCCTCGGACGCGCGTCGTGTGAAAGCTAGCGCCGTGACCGCGTTGTCCGCGTTTGCACCTCAGTGCCTCAGCGCCCTTGTGTCTTTCCCTACGGTTGTGGTTGTGGCCCGTGCCTTGTACTGCTGTGCGTTTCTTTCGTCATGGCCTTGGGCCTTTCCCCGATGGTGCGTGTCTTCCACGCCGCTTGCTTGGAATCCGCGTTCATTCGCTGCCTCACTCTCTCGGACTTGTTTTTCCGGTCAGTGTCTTGATTCCTGTGCGCGTTCTTACTGGCCGCCAAACAGGTCGACCCTCGGCGTTGCTCGCGCGCACCCACGAACCCATGCGTACCTCCGCTTGCGCGTCCAGGTTTCTCTTGCTTCGTCTTGTTCCATGGCGGTTCTTTTGTGTTGCGGCCCATGGGCTGTGCGTCGCGATGTGTGTGTTGAAAGTGTGTATTTTCCACTCTCTGCCGCGTTTTCGTCGCAGTCGTTGCTGCTGTCCTCTCTTTGCGCTCCTTGTGTGCTGTTCTTGTTCCTGACATCCTGGTTCGCTGTCCGTCTCGTGCTTTGTCCGGTCATTTGCGAGCCCATGAGCAAGGCGTGTGTTTGCTGTGTTGGTGAGCTCTGCATGTCTCTGCGTGGTGCTGTTTTGTTCTTGCGAGTTAGCCGCACTGTGTCGTGCTCGTTCGGTGTTTCTGTTCTGCGATCGCTCTCCGAAGCTCCTTTCGGGAGTTTATTTCACTGGCCCATGTTTTGTGGGCTTTCCTGTCACCCGCCCATTCCAACTCGAGGTTTTGTGTTTCGTCATCGTGCGACTATGGTTTCTGCGCTTTTTGTGCGTGTCCTCCTCCTCGATTTTCTTGGACGAAGATCGATGTGTGGGCCAACCGCTGCGACATCGTTATTCCTTGTGTGGACTTTTCCGTTTGGTGTATGTGTCGTCGTTCTGGTTGAAGCTTTCTGCTGCAATGCAATTTTCGCTCTGCTGTGTCTGGCCTTATTTTCCCGTTTCACGGGTCCTTTCCCGCTTCAAAAAGTGGGAAGCGCAAGCGCAGTCACAGCTGCTAGTTTTACTTTCCGGTGACACTTTCTTGACCCTCCATTCTGCTGTATTCGTGTCCTGGGACTGTTCCCGCACTGCATATTCTGTGTGTTAAACGTGCTTCCCTTAATCTCAGCTAGCCTCTGGCATGTTGTTGCGCCGCCGACCATGCGTTGCCCTTTTCTATTCCCACAACTTTTGCCAGGCTGCACGCAAGCATCTTCCGTGACCCATGTGTCCGCGGCGCTTGCCCTCCGTGCCTCTTTTTTTGCTTGTCATTTTCTCCGCGGTCGGTTATTTTCGATTGCTGATGTTGCACGCCGCTCTTCACTGCGGTTCTCCGGCTCTCGATGCCACCTTGTGGTCGAATTCAAGGCAAGTGCGCGCTCATGCCCGCCTGTCCAGTGCAAGCCCGTCAACCTGCTCTTCTCCGCTGTCTCTCCTGCTTCGCCTCACAGCTTCCACTGGGCGCCCCGTTGTGTCACTCCACGTGTGTGTTTTGCACCCTGTTTGCGTCCGAAACGCCGTTCCTGGTTGTCACTGTTCACCCTCGTCTGGCATCTATAACCCAAACCTCCATGAAAAAATCGTCCGTCACAGTTCACTTCATCACATGGCTGCAAAGTAATGCTTGGTTTCCTGCGCGCGCGCCACCGGTGTACCCGTTGTGCTTCCGTCTGCGCAAGTGCCAGCTCGTTATTCTTGTCTTTGCACGTCCGCGCGGTTCCAAGGAAGTGCGCGTCCGCATAGAGGCAAACGGCCACGCACCGCGCAAAGACTTCCGCAGCTCCAAGATCCCATGCCTGTGTATTTCACGTCGCTCGACCGGTCTTCAGCTGTGTTTTCCTTTTCTTCGTCCTGTCTCCGTTCAGTTACGTTCTCCACCCCGAACCTTCTTTTTGACTACCTTCCAATCTGTGCCTTGTATCCCTTCAGGCGTCCCACCCTTGCGCTGCGCAACACCCTTCGCTCCTACGCATGTGTCTTCAAGCTGCGTGCGACGTCGCGTTTCCCCTCCATATGTTACGACGACGCTGCTCATTCGCCTGCGCGTCCCTAGTTGCGGCCTCCAAATTCTCCTGCCGCTGTGTTGTCCCTGCGACCTCGCACAAAGTTTCTTTTGTCAGTTCCGCAACCCAACTAGTTTCTCCTTCTCACCCCGCCGTCCACACCGCTCTGTTCTCCGCCATCTCTCATCCTTTTTGTCCTTCGTTTCTGTGCCTTTTCGCGGAAAACTGCTTCCCTCAAGGTTGCTTCCCGGACTTTGCTCGAACCAAAACCCGCGTTTGTTCGCACCGTCAGTGCCGTGCTGGGCTTCAATCTCTTCGCCTGGCAATTGCGCATTCCCTGTGCCTGCCCTCGCAACGCATGCAGTTTGTCTCTGTCACTCTTTTTTGTTGTTGATTCTCTTCACGTTCCATTGTTCTTTTCCCGTGTTTTGGGTGTGCTTTGCGCCTGCACAAATTCATTTCCCTTCTCCTCTCTTGCCGCTCTCCTTTCTTGTTTCTGTCTGTCCTGTATCGTCGAAGTTCCTGTTACACACATTCTCCCTCCTTTTCGGGCAATCCTCATGTGGACTGTTTCTCGCTCTGCGCCATTTCCCTGTCCTTTTCGTCTGCGACCTTCCTCGTCCTCGTCTTGCACTCTCCCTCCGTTTCGCGCCCTACACCATGCCTCGTTCCGCGTTCTGTTCCGAAAAACCATCTTCACCGGCTCATCACTACGCTGGCCAACGACTCCTTATGACTGCAAGCTGCGTATGCGTGCTACTGCGCCATTCATCTCCTCGCGCGTGCGTGACAATTGATTGCATCACCGCACACCGATTCCTCCAGTCTTGCCTATCACTGTTTCCTTGTCTGTAAACCGACAATTGCGACTCCGCGTTTTCGCTTGCCGATGCTGTCTCGTCGCGGCCGGCGTGCCGCCGTTTACTTTATTTGTCCTTACCCAACCAGGCCTCTTGAGGCTGGAAGTGTTCTAAGTCCTTCGCTGTCCTTGTTGCGGTTTCCCTTTCCAGCCCGTTTTTGTCCATCCCATACCGCTTGCGTGGCGCCGCGTCCTCCGCAGGCAGCTGCACTGAGCCCTCTCGTTTTCTCCCTCATTCACATCGTCATGAGGAATGCGTGGGCTGGACATGCGTCCGTTGGTGTTACCGGCCTGTGCCTCGCGCTTAACGTTTTTCCCTCTCTTCCCCGCGTCCCTGCTGTGCAGAAACGTGTGCTGCGCCTAGGCCGTGCATTGTGTCAAACGGGCGCGTGCGTGCAGGACCGCGCCGCCCCCACGCCAGCCGCCCACCGCTCTGTCGTCCCTCACTCGCGCAGGCAAACGAGCGCGGAGGACAAACCTTCCCGCGTCCGTCCCGCACAACCGCGCTCAATAGAGTTCTTCTTTGCGCGTCTACGCGTGCGTGGTCCAACGGCTCGCGCGACACGACGCGGTGCAGCAGGTGGGCGGAGGCGCGGCGCAGCTGCTGTCTACGCATGCTCGCGTCCGCGGCTCAAGCCCCGTCCGCGCTCTTTTGTCTAACAGCGTGCCGCGTTTCTCCCTGCCAATGGCCCGATGTGCCGGGTGCACCTGATTGCAAGTGCGATCGCTGGGCGCGCGCCATCACGGAGCCGAGGGCACAAACCGCAGGCCGTGTTCGCGATGCGCAGGGAGAGGGGAAGAGCAGGGCAGTCGCTAGCGGTTGTCGTCCGCGGTCACAACGCCGCACTTGAAACAGCGCCGCGACGTGACAGCGCGCTGAACGACGGCAACGAAAGCGCCTGCGCGGAACTGGCCGGGTTCGGACGCCGCACCGTCAGCAGAAGCGGCGGCGGGCGTGGCACGCAGCAGGGGGAGAGGACGAAATGCGGTACCGGCGCACATCTGGAGCTTGACGCGAGCGTGCCCACAGGCCCGCCAACAACGTGTGCGCAGACGGCGAACAATACCGGCCCGCCGCTTTCGGTCAGCAAAATCTGCAAAAGGGCGGAAGCAGGGCGACGCACCGCTCGGTCGCCGGACACCAAGACCTGGAAGCAGCATGGGCGCAGGGATGCTCGGGAGATAGACCGTGCTTCGCCAGATGTGGCGCCTGTCTCGCACGTGCGCGAACGCTTGGGGCCACCCTGGTGGGTCAGCGCGCCGTCGAGTTGTTGAGGGGGTGACAGTAGGCGGCGACATGCGTGTATTGGCCTTGATTGTTGGGTGTTCTTGTTTGCATGCATGCGCGAGCAGCGCTCGTGCCGTCGGCACAGGCGACAGTAGGGACGCTTTCGGGAGGGTGTGCGACGTGTTCGCGACGTTGGTGCGCGAGCCCGAAACAGCGAGTTCGCTGGCGAAGGAGGCACGAAGTCAAGTGACAGCGGAGGAAGCACGGACACGGTCACCCGCTCAGGGCACAGACGTAGCGGACACCGGGGAGGCATCGTGCGCGGAGGTGCTAGCAAACACGACAGCGCAATGCGAAGCAATGAAGTTGCTAGCACACATGGACCAGGCAGCGAAGGACAGCACGCAGCAAGTCAACAAGGCAATACTCGGTGACGCAGCGAAAAACGCAGCGAGCCTGACGCTCGCCGCAAAGGACGAAAACACAATCAAGGCGACACTCACAGCAGACAGTCAAGCCGGTTGTAACTTTATGACGGCGGACAACTCCGAAGACAGTAAGCCGACGAAGTGCCTCGCTCAGGCCATGATTTTCCTGTGCAACGACGCACATAGCAGCTTGACGAACGAGCGGTGCGGGAAGAACAGCGGAAGACACAGGGCTTGCCCGTGCGACAGTGACGACGAGCACACTAAATTAGTCGCTTGCATCAGCGACAAAAGAATCGGCTTTCAGAGTGAAAGCACGACCGCGGTCGCTACTGCGGCACAGGCGTGGGAAAAGGTCAAGCAGTTCTGCCAGACAAGGCCACAACCACGACACGCATCGAGAGGCCCAGCGACAAGCCACACCGTGCTGAACGCACTCGCAGCGCTCGAAGACGCACTACGCGACATGAGCGGCACGAAAAACTGCCTCGGTAAACTGTGTCAAGCGCATTGCAAACACGCAGACGCCGACAACCAGCACACGTGCGTCTGCTTCGGAAATGACATAAAGAAAGTCGAGTAGATCACTGCAGCAGAGCGCGTCGCAGAAAGTCTGAAATTAGCAGAGCACATGGCACAGCAGGTCCAGTGGAAAGGCGCGCAAATAAGAGGCGAAACAGCCAACGCAGCACGAGGACTCACCCTCGACGCTGAAATACAACAAAGGGCCACCGAAGGCAACGCGACACGAGACGGCGAAAGCACCGCAACAGACAAAACATCAAGCGCATCAAAGAAGCAGGCCAGCACAAGATGCTGGCCAAAAGGGACAAGCACGCAAAGCAGAGGCGAGGACAGGAGTGCAACAGGAACATCACATGTCAACACGTGCAAAGACAGCAGCCGAAAATGGGACCCTGAGAAGCAGCAGTGCACCGACAGCGCGCAGAGCACCTACGCAGCGCGAATGGCGACAGCAGCATGCTGGACACGGCTTGCCCTCAGGCCTGGGGCATAGCAAAACAACCAAAGTACACGAGTAAAGACAGCAAAGCTGAAAAAAAGCAGGCACACAAAGGTCGACTTGCGCGGGCAAGCAGGGTCAAGCGAGGTAAAAGGAACAGTGGTGGATCAGCAGCACGCGAAACATAAAATTGGCGCAGCCAGCATGCAAAGAAAAAAAGCGACAACGAGAACAGGCGAAACAAATAAAAAAGAAAAAATGAAGATAAAGCGACGAAAATAAAGCCACACACGAAAAGCAACATCCAGCGAAAAAACAAATAAGGCAAAAGAAAAGGCCAGGACAAAGGCAAAAGAAAAACATGCACAGGAGGAGAGGGAAAGGCACGCAGCATACAACAAGCGGAAAGCACACCAAGCAGGAAACAACATAGCAAGAAAGACGGCAATAAGAAAAAGCCACATGGCACAGCAGCACGTTGGCAAGCACGAGAAAAAACAGCGAAACGAACGCTGGGATGCACACGCACGCGATGCTCGAGACAAAATCCCAGGACACGCACAGGACCATGAAACATAAACGCAGAAGTAAAAAACAGAAAAAACGGACCACGACAAAGGAAGCAGCAACTAAATGGGGAGCTCGAAGCGCGACCCATATAGGCTGACAAGGTGACGCGTATGGCACTCAAAGAACACGGACGTGGAGCGTGCGTTACAGCGAAGGCATTTGAGAACGAAGTGCGGCGCTGCGTACCGAAGTCCTTTGTGAGATGACAAAAGAGGGCAAGTAGTAACGCGGTGGCACCAGTGTGCAGAAAGATGGCGAGGGAAAGCAGATCAGTAGGAAGTGGCGCCACTAGTGGGGAGCAAAGCGTGTACAAACTTGGACGAACCGCTGAGGTTGACAGAAAGCGATGCAAGACTAGAAGGAGAGTAAACGGAAAGCACCAGAGGTGCGAAGAGAAATGAACGGGAGACCGGAAGCACAGGCAGGCGCAGGATTCGACCGCGCATCTGGGCAGTGAAATGTTTTACTTTTTGTGCGACTTTTTTGTGACGCGTCTTTCCAGACAATAAACAAAACCGGGAGTCGTCGTAGGGCAGGCCAAAAACCGGCGCATCCAGCGTGGCGAGTGACAGGAACGTTTAACAGAGGCGTGACGTGGCTCGCCGGTTTGCAATGCACGCGCTAACAGACTAAGCGCATACACGCGGGCGACTTGCTTGGCAAGCATAAGGAAACCCGCGAGTTGGCGAGTCAGTGCCGAGGTTGCATGGCCCATTCGTGGCTGTTTTACATTATGGGGAAGGCGTCAGGTAGTGATGATGGAACAGCAAAGCACAGGAAGAAAGCTTGCTGCAACGGCCCGCCGAGTGGCGAAGCGAAGAGCACACCGAAAAGCTGACACAGGCAGGCGCAAAAGAGAAACGGACTGCTCGGGGGATGGATGCGCGCACGAGCGACGCACAGAGCGAGACGAGGCGAAGAGACAATTTCGGCGCTCGTAAGATGCGGATCAGGGCTGCTAAACCCCCGGAGAGCGTGGGACAAAGTACAATTTGCGGTGCGCTGAGGGGGGAGGGAAAGCAAGAAGAGGAAAACACAGCAGCGGTGAGACTTTCGGAGGCAAAGCGGGAAAAAAAGGTTGCATGCGCTAATTGAGGGACAAACGCACTTGGAAAGAAAAAAGACGGGAAAAACACGCAACTCAACCGTGCGGCAGAAACGGCTGAATTTATGAAATAAAGTGGGGCCACTAAACACTTGCTCGGTGGAGAGTGATCGTTTGTGGCAGGGAGAGGGAACGCACGCCGCTTGACGCAGTTTGTTTCGAGAGGCAACAAGAATGATGTAGGCGCATGCTTTAATTTTTTTTCGGGTATCGCATGGACGGTGAGCACGTCGCAAGAAACAGGCGCCTGGTGTGCTGGCCGACACGAACGAAGAGAAATTATGCGAAGCGGTGAGGGTTCTCGCTGGCAGAGAAGAGGACAAAGAAATTGCCTTCCAACCAATAAACTGTCGAGAAAGCCTGAGCACTGGCACGGGAAACGCTGAAAACGATCAAGGACGTGGGAACTGGGTCTGGGACAGAAAAGAAGACAGCGGCGCACTGGACCGCTATCGTCACGATAGGCGTGCAAGCGTTCAAGGTGGTTGAGTACCTAGAGGAGGCACGACTGGAGGCACTGGCACAGCACGCCTAGCAGCGCAACAAAGGCATACTCAAGTTGTAAGTGTAAACAATCGAAGAAGCCAAATCCGGAAACAAACAATGGAATTCGTACCCGAAGCCATACATCCCAAAGAGCGAAGAACCAGACAATAAAAGAGCGCAGCCCAACGCCAGCACAACAAAAGACTGGCAATTATGAAAGCATAATGGTCAGTGCGCAAAGGAAGCAAATGCAAAGACCTCGGAAAAATAAAGATCAACAGGGGCATAAAACAGCTAGAAACAGAGAACCACAATGCTGCAAGCCTCACAGGAAGCAAAACAGGCCTGGACGACGACGAATCGGGAGAGGGGGAATGCCCGCCGCCAGGCGCGAAGGCACGCAGCAGAAATGGCGTTTTCTTGGGAGCCAACGACCGAGCACTGCACTTGGCAAAATCCATCAAACTCAGCCGCACCACATCAGGAAGTGACGGAGGCGAGACGGCATTTGACGATACACAAAAAATCGAAAAATAATACACACTGACAGAACTCGCGGCAGACATCGAAAAAGCATTCTTCGACGGAGGAAACACAGACCGGTGCAGGGGGAAGAACCGCTTGTGCGAAGCGAACAACACGGAAGCGCTGGCAAACGGAGCAAGGCGCAGCTTCATCGCAGCGGAGGCGGCAACACCGCCACAACGACGAGAAAGCACCAAAGACACACCCATCGGAAGCACAGGAGGATTAAGGACCCGAAACAAACAGGAAGCAGCGCGCACAGCGCATGGACCGAAGCCAGCCTAGAGAGATGAAAGCCAGCGAGCACGAGAGGCCACGCAGGAAGGGTGCGAGCTGGCCAAGGCGCACCTGCTTTGGGTGGCAACGCGCGTCATGTCACAAGCACGTGCGTGAGGAGAATGGCACAGTGGGAAAACGAGAGAGAAAAACAGCGCAGTGCTCCGGAGAGGGTTCGCACAGGAACCAAACACTTCGCGCAGCTGCAAGGTACAAAGCGGACAGAGGACGCATGTGCCGTGCACTTGCCAAAATGGAACGCGAGTGGTGGGGAACAAAGCAACACTCAAGGCCCACAAAAAAAGGAGGAAACACTCTGCCTTAAACCAGCTTTGGGAAGCAACAAGATTGGCGAATGAGGCAAGAAGCATACAAGGCAAAAACATGGCACAGGGAAGAAGCGAGACAGCCCCAACGGGTGAAAGACGCATGCGAGGAAAAACGTGCCAGAATGGCCCCGTGACAAGACGAGGAAACAGACACAAAGAAAACGGCAGCGCGCAACGCACGCATCGGCCAAAAAGGCGACAGGAACACCTTACCGCGAACGAAAGCAAAAAAACAGCTGGACCACACCACTAAACGAACGAGAAGGAAAGCACATGTGGCACCAGACAAAGTAAAAAGCATGCAAGCGCACAACTGCGAGCGAAGATGCACGGACTGGCAAACGCAAAAGCGCAGGAAGCTGGGGACGCGCGAAGGGCGGAAAAGTGCGGATACGAAAAAGCATTGGGCCTGTGCGATATAGCCACGCCCAGGAAACACCAGCGACCATGGAGGCACAGGCGAGAGCGAGCACAACACACTGGGCTGAGGAAGACAAAGAAAGCCGACAGCAAGGACGGGAAGAGCGGACGGGCGCGAGCAGGCGTTTGTGCAGCGCGAAAAGTAAGTGTAAGGGAAAAGGGAAAAAACACATCAAATGCACAAAAACCAAAAATGCTTGGAGCTTGGAAGCGAGACTTTGAGCATGGTCTCGGGGAAAGTGCAAAGCAACACAAAGGCACTAAGCACTGCAAGAAAAAGCTAGGCGCTCAGAGAGGACGAGCAATAAAAAGGGGGAGGAACACGGATTAGCAACCCATAACATAGGCACTGGGAATGAAACGAGCAAAAAGGCCGAAAAACACACAAAAAACACTCGCTTGCTGGGGAAAGCGAAAGAGAAAAAGGACAAGAAAAAACATAAACTAAACAGACAGAACAAACACACCAAAATGAAATATTCGGAGCGGCAAATGAAAAAACACAACAACAAAGGCATCGGAAAACAAGGAAAAAATAAAAATATTAGAAAAAACAAAATGAAATTCCACAGAAAAGAAGTATAAGACACAGAAACAAAATCACTTCACCAAACTCACATGCATGGATGAAAGAGAGAGACAACATTAACAAGTAGACGCTCAAGAAAGCGAAAAAAGTAGCGTCTTCGATGATAAGTTAGCGAGCATCCAACAGAAGTGAACACACCAATAAAAATAGTGAAGCTCGGCAAAGAAAGAAATCGGAACTGATCCATCAACCGAATCACGGGACAACAAGGAAAAGGAAGGAACCGTAAAAAGCGAGCACTGAAGAACAATGTTCGACTCTGATTGCTCAGGGAGGACAGCAAAAAAAGACGACGCACTTCCTGCCTCACTTTTTTTTTGCCGAAAAGCAATCTCCACAACTGTGTCTCCTCCGTGCATCTTTAATACATAGGTTGCCTCGCAGGGCTCTTGCTACTTCCTCTTCGTTTTACTTGTAGACTTTACCTTCGAAAAAAAACACGTCAGCAAACAATTACCGACGCCGTCATGAACACGATAACTTCCTGCCATTGCTCTCCGCTGCACAAAGACAGAAAACAACAAAGCAGAAAAAAAAGCGGGCGTGGCCTTCAGGCTTCGACCCCAGCAAAAGACACTGTTTTTTTTCCGAGTTCCTCTCTCCTCTGGAAGCTACACAACTGCACTCGCCCTGCCAGTCCCTGTGTGCACCAGGTGCTCTTCATACAATTGTTCGGAAGCCAAGACACAGTAACAGGCATAGAAAATTTTTTTTTTCATAATGAGCACCCGCACCAGTACAACGGCTGCAGCCAATTGCCTATCACCGCACCGGCCCGCACACACCCACCATCTGCACTCTCAGTATCCGTGCGATGCTCACGCCATTTAGCGCTTGTGTGTTTCCCGCACCGACACAAGACGCAATTCCAGGGTGCCGCTGTTGCTCCTACCTCCCCTCCATCCAAGTTCCCAAAACGCGTACCTCCACCCAATCCCGCTGACCATCCCCACTGCGTCCCTCGAACACACTCACTGTTCGCGCTACCCGCGTTACACGCCAGTGTAACCCAGTTGCATTCCCAAGCCTCCATCTGTGTTGCCTCACCTCTGTGTGTGCGACGTCCGTTTCTCCTGTTCAGTGTATGCGCATCCAAAACTTCAGTCCTTCCATCCTGTCTGCCCAGGCCCCATGCCTAGCAACGCCCCTCGTTTCCCCACGTGCGCATTCCTGAAGGCGCACGCAACCAACATCGTCCGTTCGCGCACTCGCGGCATGTCCCCTTACGTGTGGTGTTGTTTGGCTTTCGCGTGTTTTTGATCCGTCTTTGCCGCCCTTTGGCGCGCGTCACTGGTCTGCCGGCTCCCAAGTGTCATTGGTCACATTGCGTCTGCTCTTCCATCTTGTCTCAGCCTTCGCCGCGCGGATGCGCTAAGCTGTTGCTTCGCGTTACTGTGTTTTGTCTTAGGTTTGAGTGCCACTCCACCTTTCGGCGCCCAAGCGCGCGTCGTGCCCGCGTCTCCACGCCCATCGTATTCGTAGGCATTCGCAACCCTCTGCTGCTTTTTGTCGCGCTATCTATCCCTAAAACGCTGTTCGTCGAGACACAGCCCCTAGTCGCTGGTGTTAACATCTTCTTCAGTGCTTTTTCCGCACCTTACTTGGCTGCTGCCTCACGCCATGCCTTCCTTTTTCGCTGGTCTTCCTATGTTCAAATGCCCGTACGTTCTTCGCGGTGCAGTGCTCTTTTGTCGAATGGCGCGATCGCGCTTCGCCGTCGCATGGCCGTGAGTGCCACGTGTTTGTGCCGCGCTGCCGCAATTGCGCCGTGAACCCTGTCGCTTCCTCGCTGCACCATGCAGCACCAACAACAGTCCTCCATGCGACATTGTCTGCGCGCGCCGCACGACCGCGTCACCGTTCTGCCTCCCCACCTGCCTTCTTTCTTCGACGCTCTTTCTCTTGCAAAGTGCGCCATTTATGGCACCGCGTGCGCACTATGCCGATCCCCGGACTTCTTTGCTGGCCGTACCCGGCATCGGCGAGCGCCTGCCTGCCGTTCACGCGTGCGTCCGCTGCTTTCTTTTGTTCCACTGTGGTGGGCTTCGGGGCGCTTTGTCACTCTCGCTGGCGCCTTCTTTGTTTTCCTGCCGCTGCCCACTGTTGTCCCGCGTACCGTATCATGCTGTCAGCCGCGTTCGTGCGCATACGAGGCTTGCGGTGTGCGTAGCGAGTCGCGTCACCATGTTTTGAGTGGCCCTGTTTTTGCTTGCGGCCGTAAGTTCGCCACCGACCTGGCTGTGCCTGCTCAACGCCGCAACAATACTCTTCGCTGACGCTTGCGTGTGAGTGTGTGTGTGCTGGTCGCGCGCGTGTTGGCCTACCGACGACTTGCGTCTGCGTTCTGTTTGTCTATGTGTGATTCGCGCGTGCGGTGCGGCCTTGTTAACGTGCCGCGCGCCACTTTGTACCTTTATCTCCGCCCGGCGCCACTGCGAGCCTGGACTGGCACGCCACATTGCACATTTTACCCCTGGCAGGAGCTGCGGGCGGTCATTGGCACGACGAGCGCATGCTGCGACACAACGGAAGGACGGCTGAACCGCGCGAGAAAGGCTAGTAATCATGCGAGGAGACGCAGCCAAGGCAATGAGTGCGTGCTGCCGAGGACGTCGGTGGCCGAGCTCACCTGCCGTAGCTCACAGGGTGTGCTCATTGGACAAGAACGAACGACGAGAAAGAGCGCTCGCGCGCAACTAGTCGTCAACGGCGAACAACGCACGAAAGGTAGGGCGGAGGAGCCCGCCCAGACAAGGTAAAAAAGCACGGCAGCGAGTGCAGGCTAAACGCGCACACGGGAAGAAACAACAGCACCACGAAGAGGAGGGAAACACCCCGGCGAAAAACTCGGCGGCACGACTCGCCGGAGAGACCAAGCGGCTGAGGTGCGGGGAGGCTCGCGCAGGAGGAAGACGCACGCGCAATAAACAAAGGCGCGTGTGCAGAGGCAGTAAGCATGACGAGACGACCGTGTAGGCAACCGAACCAGTGCGGGCCAATAGCCCAGGAGACGACAATGGATTTGTGGGGGTGACGCAACAACGAGAATAGGACACGCAGCGCTTCACGGAGGAGCGTTGATAGAGGTATAGACAGGCCAGCGACAAGCAGCAAGAAGGCGCATAGCACTTGGGGAAGCGGAAACGCACTGTGCATGCCAACGCAGCGGGAAGCGCGATGCAACGCGAAACGCGCACAAGTAGGCGGGAGGCCAGAGTCAGTATATTGAACCTGCCAGCGATTTGAGCAAGGCGCATCGAGAACAGGAAAGATGAGGGGTGGGCAGCGACGCTTTGGCATCACAACGTAAGCACAGAGATGCGAATAGAGCACACACAGCCGCAAGGTGCAGATTTGTGGATTCGCACACGCAGGAGCTGCCACAGGGCCACGGACAGCCATTTTTTCGGCTTAGCGACGGACAGCACGGCCGCTAATGTCAGGCTGGGCGACGGGGAGAAAGAGGAAAGCGGACGTATACGCCTCGGCGTGACTAACGCGAAGCGTGACGTGCAGGGGACACGAGGAAAGAGAGCAGCGCACAACGGGCGACGGAGGGCAAGAGAAACTGAGCCACACAGAGGAAACCAGCATCGAGGAAACACAGGAGATATTCGAAGAGGAGGAGCAAAGACAAGAAGAGGATGGGAGATGGAGGCAAAGGGCGGACGCACAAACACTTTCGCGACGGGCAAGCTTGGCAAGCTTGAACGACACTGAGGCGGAGGTCTGTGTGAAAAGAAGACAGGCCCGGCAGTGTACGCGGTAAGCGGTCGCATAGAGGCAGAGGAGATACGCAAACAGCGGCCGACAAGGACAAGATGACCGAAGATGGTAGAGGGAGACGTTAGAGCCAACGAAGACCTGTGCACTCTGGACGGACACGGAGCTAGTGAAATACACCCAGAAAGCGGAGGCGGCGCACGAGCCGATGGCACGCAGCGTCGCGTGGAGTGTTTTTTGGCACGGACGGAATATAAACACCGACTGTGCCCAAGACACGAAGGAGGCAGGGACACGCACTTGAGGACGCACAACAAGGGCAAAAGAACGAAGAAGTGGCCATAGGAAGTGTGTTTTGGGGACAGACAAGGACAAAAGACGAATTGAACAGCGCGGTGTAGCGCTTAGGCGCGGTGAATGTAGGTGACGCAGAACCAACGAGGAAGACCAGCAAAAGCGAGCGACGAGGAAGCAACGCGAATCAGGAAGTGACAGCACAGACGTTACAAACGAAAATAGCGGCGCTGGTCAGGGGATGGGTCTGAACAGTTGGGTTCTATAACTAAGCCGTGGAAAGAAGAATTGCGCGGAGGCATGTGGATGGCAAATCGAAGCGCGGCGCGGTGCGTATTAACGCTCGAAAGAAGTAAACGAGGGAGACGGCGGAAAGCGCACAGAATGTTGCAAGATGGACTTGGTTTGTGGTGGTCTTTGTGAAGTAAGAGACGAAGGGAAGCACGCAAATGAGGAGGCGTCTGGAAGGATAGGGGGCGCAAAGAGGGAGATGAGACGCTTGCTTTAACCAGTAGCGCATATTGAGCTGCCAAGAATTGAAAGCGGATAAACGGTGGCGATTTGATAATGAAAAGACAGGCG